>OY288109.1:61170983-61837084 GCA_958431115.1 Syrphus vitripennis | reverse complement strand
TATTGTAATATTCTGCTAAGGGTTCGCAATAAAAACTTATTTACTTTATTTCTTAACTTCTTCTTATTACATTTAAAATAAAACACACTTTACTTCAATTGAAATCACTTTTATTAATCACTGGCACAACACTTTACACGAACTTTATTCTTTCACTTTCAAAAATAAACTGTGTCCAATCGGTAGTGCCATCAACCTTATATAGGGAAATATCTGGTTCTGGTCTAATCTCGAAAGCAATAGAAATCTTTAGAACCTGTATCTCGATCTTTCTATTCTGACAGATAGATGGAATAATTCCCCTTCGGACTTCGACATTTACCAATGTTCGGAAAAAGCTCATTCAAAGCTCATAGCAGGTTGTTTTAAATCGCAATGGTACTAGATGGCGCTGTCATCGCTGTCATCATGATTCAAAAGTAGTTAACTAATTTTCGTTACATTGCCCCCCTCTTAGAATTGATCGTCCCGAACAATTTCATCACCTCTTTCACCGTTATATCGATGTAACCGGTCAGCGTGAACTACTTTTAGTTTGCCTCTTACGCCTCTTTGTATACGGTAAACCACATCATTGATTCTTTTCACCACAGTATATGGGCCCTCCCAGTTTTGTTGGAGTTTTGGTGATAGCCCCTTTTGTCGATGAGGATTGTAAAACCACACAAGGTCTCCTTCTTGAAATCCCGTTGCTGTCGCTCTTGCGTCGTATCTTGTTTTCATCCGATCACTTGACAATTTTATATTTGTCCTTGTTTGTTGATGAATGTCAATAAGCCTTTTCTTGAGGTCATCCACATATTCGTCTGTTCCCTATGACTCATTTGGATGACAACCAAATTTCACTTCACTTGGCAGCCGTATAGTTGATCCGAACAGGATTTCCGATGGTGTTTTTCCTGTTGAGCTATGGGTTGCACTTCGATATGCCATAAGGAACAATGGGATATGTCGGTCCCAGTCTCGTTGGTAGTCGCCGACAACCTTCGACAGATGTTCTTTAAGGGTTCTGTTGAATCGTTCAACCATCCCATCAGATTGTGGATGGAGCGGTGTTGTTCTTGTCTTTTTAATGCCAAGGAGCGAGCAAACTTCCTGAAAGGCTTTAGATTCGAAGTTCCTTCCTTGGTCAGAATGAAGCTCCATGGGAACACCGAACCTGCTCACCCAATTGAAGACAATTTGACCCACAACTGTTTTGGTTTCTTGGTTTGGGATGGCAAATGCTTCAGGCCACTTGCTGAAATAGTCCATGACAACAAGGATGTATCGGTTTCCGTTGTTAGTTTGAGGAAAAGGACCCGCGACATCTATTGCAATTCTCCCAAAAGGTGTGCCCACATTATACTGCTGCATTTTACTTTGAATTTTTCTACCTGGTCCCTTGCTAGCAGCACAAGTATCACATTTTCGGCACCATCTTTCGACGTCATCTCTTGCGTGTAGCCAGTAGAATCGTTGTCGTACCTTTTCCAGCGTCTTATTCACTCCCAAATGACCTCCAGAAGTTCCATCATGCATCTCTTGAAGTACGTCGTTAACTTTTGACCGAGGTACAACTAGCTGCATCACATAAGATTTACCGTCTGCGGATTCCCACTTACGCCTTAATACCCCTTCTTGCACATGAAGCGAGTCCCATTGTGCCCAATATGCTTTGAGAGCCGGACTTCGGTAGGAGATATCACACCATTCTGGTTTCTCTTGGTGTTCTTTCCAGGCAAGAATGGGTTCGATATCCGGATCTTCTTGTTGGGCCGTTCTGAGTTCTTCGTTGTTCCAACCGTTAATGGGATCAGCTCTAGTTCGTTTCCTTTTCTTCTTGGCGTGTGCAATGCTTACAGTCTGGTTTACACGGTCGCCGGGATATCGCGTCTGCGTTTGAATGCAGCTTTCCTCTTCGATGTTGAATCTCATAGTCATACGTCTGCAACCTCTCGATCCATCTTGCTACTTGACCTTCTGGATTTTTGAAGTTTAAAAGCCAATTGAGCGCACCATGATCTGTTCGAAGAAGGAACTTTTGTCCATAGAAGTACTTATGGTAGTGCTTTGTTGCCAATATCAGAGCGAGAAGTTCCCTCCTTGTAACGCAATAATTCCTTTCTGGCTTCGAGAGTACCTTGCTGTAATAGGCGACAACTTTTTCCTCTCCGTCATGTACTTGCGATAGTACAGCTCCAATTCCAACGTTACTTGCATCAGCGTCGATGATGAAAGGTTTTCCTGGAGTTGGATAGGGCAGTACAGGTGCATTACATAAACGCAGTTTCAGTTCTTGAAAGCTTTTCTCGCACTCACCTGACCATTTGAACGGCTTCCCCTTTTCAGTAAGATGATGCAAGCTTTTGGCGATCTTAGCAAAATCCTTTACGAAACGCCGATAATATGTGGCCAGACCAAAAAAGCTCCGGAGTTGATGTTTGTCCTGAGGCGTTGGCCAATTCTTTACAGTGTCAACTTTCTCAGGATCAGTTTTTACTCCTTGGGATGAGATGATATGTCCCAAATATTGAACTTCGGTCTTGAAAAACGAACATTTCTTAGGATTTAACTTTAAATGTGCCTCTCGAAGCCTCTGGAATACGGCTTTAAGGTTTTTACAATGTTCGTCAAATGTTTTTCCGTACACGATGACATCGTCCAGGTAGACCAGGCAAGATTTCCAGGTTAGTCCATGTAGAACGCACTCCATCAAACGCTCAAAAGTTGCTGGAGCGTTGCATAGTCCGAATGGCATCACATTAAACTGCCACAGACCGTTTCCTGTGGAGAACGCCGTCTTTTCCCGATCTTCTGGGTGAATTTCCACTTGCCAATAACCGCTCTTCAAATCCAAAGTTGAAAACCATTGGGCTCCTTCCATCGCGTAAAGGTGTCGCTGATTCTGGGTAGAGGGTAGCTATCTTTCTTTGTCACGTCGTTCAGTCTTCGGTAGTCTACACAAAATCGAGTGCTTCCATCCTTCTTTTTGACAAGAACGACTGGTGATGCCCAAGGGCTTTTGGAATTTTCGATTACCCCATCTTTCTTCATTGTCGATATCATTTCTTCAACTTCAGTTTGTTTTGCTAGAGGGAGACGTCTTGCTGGTTGGCGAATTGGTCTTGCATCTCCTGTATCAATTCGATGCCGTACTAGTTGTGTTCGACCATATTGTCCGTTGGGTGAAGAGAATATATCAGCATACTCATGAAGAAGATCTCCAGCAACATTAAACTGATGTTGACTCAGACTTGATGACTTCAGAATTTGGTCTTTTAATCTGTCAAAGCTCAGGGGCTTCTTTGTTTCCGCTTCGGTGATCTTAGTAATCGCGGATACAGGTTCACATTGCCCAACTACTTCTCCCTTCTTGAGCTTAATTTCGTACGGTTTGATGTTCAGTATCCGTACAGGCACCATGTTGTTCTTTGGTGCCACCAGAGTCTTCCCTACCATGATGTTTTGGGAACGTTGTTCCGCATCTGGTTCCACCATGAGGTATCGATGGCTTCCGAAGTCACCCTTTAGTTTCGTCCATACGAATACTTCCGAAGAAGCAGGCAAGCAAATGTCTTCTTTGATGACGGTCCTGATAGTTGTTGTGTTTTCGTTGCCATAGACCATCGGAATCTCCACATTTTGGTACTTAAGAACTTGTTTACCGATATCCAAAATTATTCCATGCTCCTTCAATAAGTCGATTCCAACGATGCACTCGTCACATATATCCGCTACCAGGAATAGGTGCGAAAACTCTAGTTCTGCCAAACGGATCATAAGACGAACCTCACCATACACTTTTGCTGCCTCTCCTGTGGCGGTCTTCAGCCGGTAGCTATTGGTGTTGTGTAGCCAAGACATCTTGATCAAGTCTCTTCGTACAATGGAGGCGATGGCACCGGTGTCGATTGTAGCCACGTGTTTCTTATTGTTTATTATTGCCTCCACTGTCAGACTTTTGTTGTCTCGTTTAGTCTGTGAGACTTGGATAGTGTTTCTGGGGCCATCGATACCAGAAACCAGCTTCTGCCCCTCGAAGTTGGTTCTTACTCGTTTCCCGTCTGGGAAACAAGTTGAGCAGGAGTGTTGGTACTATTGCTTGGTTGTTCTCGAGCGTTGGTTCTGCTTCCACAATGTTGGCATGCAGCTCTTCTCGGTGGTAATCTGCACTGCCGCTGAAGAAGTCCGGTTTTGTTACAATTCCAGCATCGAGCAAGTCCTTCACGCTGGCTTCTTTGGAATGCGATTTTCTGACAAGAGCATTCTTCAACTTCGACTTCTCTGACTCGATGAACTCCTTGGGAAGCTTGTTCTGCTGCTTCCATGGTCAGAGCAAACGCTAAAGCTTCAGGAAGCGTACGTTTTCCAGCAGTTCGAATTGCTCGCTGTAAGTTAATGTCAGATACAGCACGGATGAAGGCTTCTGTTGCAAGTTGGCTGACGATTTCATCCCCAGCAGCTGGATATGCGAGATGCGTCAACCGTTCAATGTCTGCTTGAAGTTGCTGCAGAGTTTCTCCTCTCTTCTGGGCTCTAGTATTCAGTTGGACGCGGAAGACTTCTTGCATATGACCATCTCCAAAGCGTTTGTCTATGGCCTGAACAAGAGCACTGAAGTTACCATTCTTATCTGCTGGAATGGTTTGCAGCAGTTCAGCAGCAGATCCTATGAGGGCAACCGTTAGAGCTATAAATTTGTCTTCTTCGTCCCAGCCGTTCGTCGCTGCGGCTGCCTCAAACTGTTTCTTGTAGATCGACCAAGAAGTTTGCCCGTCAAAAGTCGGTGGATGTATTTCCTTCTTTCTTGGGTAATCGCCAACACTTTCTCTAATCTTAATTTTTCGAACTTTGTCTAATTCGTCGGCAATACTCTGTATTTTACCTTCGAATTTTTCTTGAACGCTCTCGAGTTTTGAAAATTGTTTTTCGAAGCAATCAAAGCGTCCATCAATAGTAACGAACTTGCTCTCAAAAGCATCAAGCTTACCTTCGATGAGAGTCTTCTGTTCTTCTAGAAGGTTCTTTTGTTGTTTTTCCATTCGTTCGAGAAGGTTCTCCTGTTCACACTTTTGTTGTTTTTCTATTTGTTCCAGAAGGTTCTTTTGTTCACACTTTTGTTGTTTTTCCATTTGTTCGAAAAGATTCTTTTGTTGTTCTTCGAGAAGATTCTTTTGTTGTTTTTCCATTTGTTCCAGTTGGTTCTTTTGTTCTGTACGTTGTTCTTCGAGAAGATTCTTTTGTTCTGTACGTTGTTCTTCGAGCTTGCCAATGAGAAGTGCCATCATTGCCGACAAGTCGACACCAGTACTTACTTGTTCTTCAGGCATTTCTATTTCGAATAGGAATGTGTCTGGGTCTTCTCCGCGTTGACTTAAATCCTCTTGCAGACGAATTATGAGGTCAGCTTTTCTTCCAGCAGTAGGAAGGCCTCGTTTATTTAGCTCTGCCTTAAGTTCAACACAATTCAATTCAATTACTGTCTTACCCATTTCTGCTTTTATTTTTGTTTTCTTTAATCACAGTCACTTTTTGTCTTTGTTTTATCAAAACACACACACGTATATTTTTTTTTTTTTTTATCACTTTTCTGAATGCACAGACAACATAAGTTTTTATTCCACTTCTAACACCAATGTAATATTCTGCTAAGGGTTCGCAATAAAAACTTATTTACTTTATTTCTTAACTTCTTCTTATTACATTTAAAATAAAACACACTTTACTTCAATTGAAATCACTTTTATTAATCACTGGCACAACACTTTACACGAACTTTATTCTTTCACTTTCAAAAATAAACTGTGTCCAATCGGTAGCGCCATCAATCTTATATAGGGAAATATCTGGTTCTGGTCTAATCTCGAAAGCAATAGAAATCTTTAGAACCTGTATCTCGATCTTTCTATTCTGACAGATAGATGGAATAATTCCCCTTCGGACTTCGACATTTACCAATGTTCGAAAAAGCTCATTCAAAGCTCATAGCAGGTTGTTTTAAATCGCAATGGTACTAGATGGCGCTGTCATCGCATTCGAGAATCGATGTAGTTCGAATGTAAAAGTCGTTATATTATGATTCAAAAGTAGTTAACTAATTTTCGTTACAGTATATTAATTAAATAAATTTAAATTCAAGACCTTAATCTTGATTATTCGTTAAGGATTTTGGAAATTATAAATTAATTTTTGAACCTCTAATCAATTTCTTTTTATTAAAATCGATTTTTTTCGTTCTAAATCCATATTACCCATTTTGGCGTCTCAACTGTTAGATTGATCAAAAAGCATAATTGGGCACCATGAGGAGGGTTGGGGCAGTAAGTTGGTGGCAAAAATCGGCAGATTATTTGGTCGGCGATAAACAAATCTGTTTTTTTCTCTTGGTATATTGTATTATTTGTGGTTCTTAATTTTTTTTTATTCTATTTGTGAAGCTTGTTTAGCATGTACAATGTACATTGTACATCTATATGTACAGATATATGAAAATAATTATTGAATTCATGTGTTTTCTAAACTAAATGTAAAATGCAAATATCTCGGGTGAGCGTATTTTGAAAAGTCAGAAACGGACCCAAAAATCCAATTTAACATTTTCTTTATGCCTTAGAAATTTGAGATTTTTAGACCAACCCGACAAAAAAATAAAAAATTGTAGAAAATTGACTAAAAAAAAGGAAGTATGTATCTATAAAAAAATTGCATTAAAATTTTCTGAAACATAGCTAATTTTTTTGGTTACTTTTAAAAAAACATAGTTTTCCAATTTTTGACTTTTTAAACAGTCATAGCATTTTAAATATTTTTTTAAAATGTTTACATATGTACATATAGTATACAATACTTACATTAAAAATCTATCGAATAAAAAAATAAACCTCCTAGCCCTTTACGTTTAGAATATAGCTTTTTGACCCTTCCGTACATTTGCCCCATTTTGCCCAACTTACTATTCGAATTTCAAAAAAATCCGTCTTAGTGCTCAACTTCAAAAAAATTCCAAACCGATGATATTTTTTACAACTTCCTATAGCTAGACACGCCTACCTTCTTTTCAATCCAACCTACATAACCTACATACTCGTTAGGACATACATAGTACATACATATGTACATACATTCAAAAATGCTTCCTCGAAATCTTGCCCGAAAATTTCAACTCAAATAAATAAAGAATACCTACCTGCCCCAATAAAAAACTAAAGTATACCTATCTACTATACATACATATACATATTTTTCTTCCTCGCACAAACCCTTTGTATATAAAAACTATAGTACTCTCATGGCGAGTTTTTTTTAGGGTTGCCCGGATCCTGGTGGTGGCGCTGCAAAATGTGAGGTGTAAAATTGGATTTTGGGAGTCTTGAAGCGTCGGAAATTGGTGGTAGAGGCAAGAGGAGACTATTTTTTGGATTATTGCATCCAAAAAATATCAATAAATATCATTTAAAACCTCCATAAGCTCTCCGCAAAAAAAAAAGAGTAAGGGTTGCCGGCATACATTAGATGTCGCCCCATTCGACTTCCACCATGAGAGTACTATAGTTTTCATATACAAAGACAAACCGAATAAAAAAATATATTCGTATGTAGGCAAGAAAAAAAAACGGAGCAAGCAAAAAATTCTGTCAATGAAGAAACTAGAAAAAAATGGATTTTCTCCCTTACTCTTTTGGAGCCTTATGAAAAATACAAAATCTCTTTTCTTCTGCTGTAAACATGCAATTCTCCACTCCAGCCAACAGCGCCACCAAACAACAACGTGTCCTCCTAAAAAGTTTTCACCATGAGAGTACTATAGTTTTCATATACAAAGGTCAAAGGTACTATAGTTTTCATATACAAAGGTATTATACGCGTTCTCATATTTGGTGTGAACATTCTTTGTATATGAAAACTATAGTACTCTCATGGTGGATGTCGAATGGGGCGACATCTAATGTATGCCGGCAACCCTTACTCTTTTTTTTTGCGGAGAGCTTATGGAGGTTTTAAATGATATTTATTGATATTTTTTGGATGCAATTATACAACAAATAGTCTCCTCTTGCTCCTACCACCAATTTTCGACGCTTCAAGACTCCCAAAATCCAATTTTACACCTCACATTTTGCAACGCCACCACCAGAATCCGGGCAACCCTAAAAAAAACTCGCCATGAGAGTACTATAGTTTTCATATACAAAGGAACATTTGCTAAGGATTCTTTAATATGTGAGTGTAAAATATCTTTGTATATGAAAACTATAGTACTCTCATGGTGGAAGTCGAATGGGGCGACATCTAATGTATGCCTGCAACCCTTACTCTTTTTTTTCGGAGAGCTTATGGAGGTTTTAAATGATATTTTTTGGATGCAATAATTTATTTATTTATTTATTTATTTATTTAACATCAATTAGAGATCTTTAAATCTACACTTAGACTAACGAAGTAACAGTAATAAAAATTACACAAAAGAAAAAAAAAAGATTTAAACAAAAAAAAAACAAATAAATAATAATTGAATATAAATATTGTAATATTCTGCTAAGGGTTCGCAATAAAAACTTATTTACTTTATTTCTTAACTTCTTCTTATTACATTTAAAATAAAACACACTTTACTTCAATTGAAATCACTTTTATTAATCACTGGCACAACACTTTACACGAACTTTATTCTTTCACTTTCAAAAATAAACTGTCCAATCGGTAGCGCCATCAACCTTATATAGGGAAATATCTGGTTCTGGTCTAATCTCGAAAGCAATAGAAATCTTTAGAACCTGTATCTCGATCTTTCTATTCTGACAGATAGATGGAATAATTCCCCTTCGGACTTCGACATTTACCAATGTTCGAAAAAGCTCATTCAAAGCTCATTCAAAGCTCATAGCAGGTTGTTTTAAATCGCAATGGTACTAGATGGCGCTGTCATCGCATTCGAGAATCGATGTAGTTCGAATGTAAAAGTCGTTATATTATGATTCAAAAGTAGTTAACTAATTTTCGTTACATTGCCCCCCTCTTAGAATTGATCGTCCCGAACAATTTCATCACCTCTTTCACCGTTATATCGATGTAACCGGTCAGCGTGAACTACTTTTAGTTTGCCTCTTACGCCTCTTTGTATACGGTAAACCACATCATTGATTCTTTTCACCACAGTATATGGGCCCTCCCAGTTTTGTTGGAGTTTTGGTGATAGCCCCTTTTGTCGATGAGGATTGTAAAACCACACAAGGTCTCCTTCTTGAAATCCCGTTGCTGTCGCTCTTGCGTCGTATCTTGTTTTCATCCGATCACTAGACAATTTTATATTTGTCCTTGTTTGTTGATGAATGTCAATAAGCCTTTTCTTGAGGTCATCCACATATTCGTCTGTTCCCTATGACTCATTTGGATGACAACCAAATTTCACTTCACTTGGCAGCCGTATAGTTGATCCGAACAGGATTTCCGATGGTGTTTTTCCTGTTGAGCTATGGGTTGCACTTCGATATGCCATAAGGAACAATGGGATATGTCGGTCCCAGTCTCGTTGGTAGTCGCCGACAACCTTCGACAGATGTTCTTTAAGGGTTCTGTTGAATCGTTCAACCATCCCATCAGATTGTGGATGGAGCGGTGTTGTTCTTGTCTTTTTAATGCCAAGGAGCGAGCAAACTTCCTGAAAGGCTTTAGATTCGAAGTTCCTTCCTTGGTCAGAATGAAGCTCCATGGGAACACCGAACCTGCTCACCCAATTGAAGACAATTTGACCCACAACTGTTTTGGTTTCTTGGTTTGGGATGGCAAATGCTTCAGGCCACTTGGTGAAATAGTCCATGACAACAAGGATGTATCGGTTTCCGTTGTTAGTTTGAGGAAAAGGACCCGCGACATCTATTGCAATTCTCTCAAAAGGTGTGCCCACATTATACTGCTGCATTTTACTTTGAATTTTTCTACCTGGTCCCTTGCTAGCAGCACAAGTATCACATTTTCGGCACCATATTTCGACGTCATCTCTTGCGTGTAGCCAGTAGAATCGTTGTCGTACCTTTTCCAGCGTCTTATTCACTCCCAAATGACCTCCAGAAGTTCCATCATGCATCTCTTGAAGTACGTCGTTAACTTTTGACCGAGGTACAACTAGCTGCATCACATAAGATTTACCGTCTGCGGATTCCCACTTACGCCTTAATACCCCTTCTTGCACATGAAGCGAGTCCCATTGTGCCCAATATGCTTTGAGAGCCGGACTTCGGTAGGAGATATCACACCATTCTGGTTTCTCTTGGTGTTCTTTCCAGGCAAGAATGGGTTCGATATCCGGATCTTCTTGTTGGGCCGTTCTGAGTTCTTCGTTGTTCCAACCGTTAATGGGATCAGCTCTAGTTCGTTTCCTTTTCTTCTTGGCGTGTGCAATGCTTACAGTCTGGTTTACACGGTCGCCGGGATATCGCGTCTGCGTTTGAATGCAGCTTTCCTCTTCGATGTTGAATCTCATAGTCATACGTCTGCAACCTCTCGATCCATCTTGCTACTTGACCTTCTGGATTTTTGAAGTTTAAAAGCCAATTGAGCGCACCATGATCTGTTCGAAGAAGGAACTTTTGTCCATAGAAGTACTTATGGTAGTGCTTTGTTGCCAATATCAGAGCGAGAAGTTCCCTCCTTGTAACGCAATAATTCCTTTCTGGCTTCGAGAGTACCTTGCTGTAATAGGCGACAACTTTTTCCTCTCCGTCATGTACTTGCGATAGTACAGCTCCAATTCCAACGTTACTTGCATCAGCGTCGATGATGAAAGGTTTTCCTGGAGTTGGATAGGGCAGTACAGGTGCATTACATAAACGCAGTTTCAGTTCTTGAAAGCTTTTCTCGCACTCACCTGACCATTTGAACGGCTTCCCCTTTTCAGTAAGATGATGCAAGCTTTTGGCGATCTTAGCAAAATCCTTTACGAAACGCCGATAATATGTGGCCAGACCAAGAAAGCTCCGGAGTTGATGTTTGTCCTGAGGCGTTGGCCAATTCTTTACAGTGTCAACTTTCTCAGGATCAGTTTTTACTCCTTGGGATGAGATGATATGTCCCAAATATTTAACTTCGGTCTTGAAAAACGAACATTTCTTAGGATTTAACTTTAAATGTGCCTCTCGAAGCCTCTGGAATACGGCTTTAAGGTTTTTACAATGTTCGTCAAATGTTTTTCCGTACACGATGACATCGTCCAGGTAGACCAGGCAAGATTTCCAGGTTAGTCCATGTAGAACGCACTCCATCAAACGCTCAAAAGTTGCTGGAGCGTTGCATAGTCCGAATGGCATCACATTAAACTGCCACAGACCGTTTCCTGTGGAGAACGCCGTCTTTTCCCGATCTTCTGGGTGAATTTCCACTTGCCAATAACCGCTTTTCAAATCCAAAGTTGAAAACCATTTGGCTCCTTCCATCGCGTCTAAGGTGTCGCTGATTCTGGGTAGAGGGTAGCTATCTTTCTTTGTCACGTCGTTCAGTCTTCGGTAGTCTACACAAAATCGAGTGCTTCCATCCTTCTTTTTGACAAGAACGACTGGTGATGCCCAAGGGCTTTTGAAATTTTCGATTACCCCATCTTTCTTCATTGTCGATATCATTTCTTCAACTTCAGTTTGTTTTGCTAGAGGGAGACGTCTTGCTGGTTGGCGAATTGGTCTTGCATCTCCTGTATCAATTCGATGCCGTACTAGTTGTGTTCGACCATATTGTCCGTTGGGTGAAGAGAATATATCAGCATACTCATGAAGAAGATCTCCAGCAACATTAAACTGATGTTGACTCAGACTTGATGACTTCAGAATTTGGTCTTTTAATCTGTCAAAGCTCAGGGGCTTCTTTGTTTCCGCTTCGGTGATCTTAGTAATCGCGGATACAGGTTCACATTGCCCAACTACTTCTCCCTTCTTGAGCTTAATTTCGTACGGTTTGATGTTCAGTATCCGTACAGGCACCATGTTGTTCTTTGGTGCCACCAGAGTCTTCCCTACCATGATGTTTTGGGAACGTTGTTCCGCATCTGTTTCCACCATGAGGTATCGATGGCTTCCGAAGTCACCCTTTAGTTTCGTCCATACGAATACTTCCGAAGAAGCAGGCAAGCAAATGTCTTCTTTGATGACGGTCCTGATAGTTGTTGTGTTTTCGTTGCCATAGACCATCGGAATCTCCACATTTTGGTACTTAAGAACTTGTTTACCGATATCCAAAATTATTCCATGCTCCTTCAATAAGTCGATTCCAACGATGCACTCGTCACATATATCCGCTACCAGGAATAGGTGCGAAAACTCTAGTTCTGCCAAACGGATCATAAGACGAACCTCACCATACACTTTTGCTGCCTCTCCTGTGGCGGTCTTCAGCCGGTAGCTATTGGTGTTGTGTAGCCAAGACATCTTGATCAAGTCTCTTCGTACAATGGAGGCGGTGGCACCGGTGTCGATTGTAGCCACGTGTTTCTTATTGTTTATTATTGCCTCCACTGTCAGACTTTTGTTGTCTCGTTTAGTCTGTGAGACTTGGATAGTGTTTTTGGGGCCATCGATACCAGAAACCAGCTTCTGCCCCTCGAAGTTGGTTCTTACTCGTTTCCCAAGTTGAGCAGGAGTGTTGGTACTATTGCTTGGTTGTTCTCGAGCGTTGGTTCTGCTTCCACAATGTTAGCAGTTCAGCAGCAGATCCTCTGAGGGCAACCGTTAGAGCTATAAATTTGTCTTCTTCGTCCCAGCCGTTCGTCGCTGCGGCTGCCTCAAACTGTTTCTTGTAGATCGACCAAGAAGTTTGCCCGTCAAAAGTCGGTGGATGTATTTCCTTCTTTCTTGGGTAATCGCCAACACTTTCTCTAATCTTAATTTTTCGAACTTTGTCTAATTCATCGGCAATACTCTGTATTTTACCTTCGAATTTTTCTTGAACGCTCTCGAGTTTTGAAAATTGTTTTTCGAAGCAATCAAAGCGTCCATCAATAGTAACGAACTTGCTCTCAAAAGCATCAAGCTTACCTTCGATCAGAGTCTTCTGTTCTTCTAGAAGGTTCTTTTGTTGTTTTTCCATTCGTTCGAGAAGGTTCTCCTGTTCACACTTTTGTTGTTTTTCTATTTGTTCGAGAAGGTTCTTTTGTTCACACTTTTGTTGTTTTTCCATTTGTTCGAAAAGATTCTTTTGTTGTTCTTCGAGAAGATTCTTTTGTTGTTTTTCCATTTGTTCCAGTTGGTTCTTTTGTTCTGTACGTTGTTCTTCGAGAAGATTCTTTTGTTCTGTACGTTGTTCTTCGAGCTTGCCAATGAGAAGTGCCATCATTGCCGACAAGTCGACACCAGTACTTACTTGTTCTTCAGGCATTTCTATTTCGAATAGGAATGTGTCTGGGTCTTCTCCACGTTGACTTAAATCCTCTTGCAGACGAATTATGAGGTCAGCTTTTCTTCCAGCAGTAGGAAGGCCTCGTTTATTTAGCTCTGCCTTAAGTTCAACACAATTCAATTCAATTACTGTCTTACCCATTTTTGCTTTTATTTTTTTCTTTAATCACAGTCACTTTTTGTCTTTGTTTTATCAAAACACACACACGTATATTTTTTTTTTTTTTTTATCACCACAAATTATCTGAATGCACAGACAACATAAGTTTTTATTCCACTTCTAACACCAATGTAATATTCTGCTAAGGGTTCGCAATAAAAACTTATTTACTTTATTCCTTAACTTCTTCTTATTACATTTAAAATAAAACACACTTTACTTCAATTGAAATCACTTTTATTAATCACTGGCACAACACTTTACACGAACTTTATTCTTTCACTTTCAAAAATAAACTGTCCAATCGGTAGCGCCATTAACCTTATATAGGGAAATATCTGGTTCTGGTCTAATCTCGAAAGCAATAGAAATCTTTAGAACCTGTATCCTTTGTATATATAAACTATAGTACTATCATGGTGGAAGTCGAATGGGGCGACATCTAATTTACCTATGCAACCCTTACTCTTTTTTTTTGCGGAGAGCTTATGGAGGTTTTAAATGATATTTATTGATATTTTTTGGATGCAATAATCCAAAAAATAGTCTACTCTTGCCCCTACCACCAATTTTCGACGCTTAAAGACTCCCCAAATCGAATTTTACACCTCACATTTTGCAGCGCCACCACCAGGACCTCTGCAACCCTAAAAAAAACTCGCCATGATAGTACTATAGTTTTCATATACAAAGGGTTTGTGCGAGGAAGAAAAATATGTATATGTATGTATAGTAGATAGGTATACTCATTCAAAGCTCATAGCAGGTTGTTTTAAATCGCAATGGTACTAGATGGCGCTGTCATCGCATTCGAGAATCGATGTAGTTCGAATGTAAAAGTCGTTATATTATGATTCAAAAGTAGTTAACTAATTTTCGTTACAATATTAACATATATGTAGGTACAAGTAATATAAAATAATTTACTAATTTGAAAAATACAACATTAAGTTATTTTTTAAAGTCAGTCTACTTAAATGAAAATTAATGTCAATATTATTCGAAACAAGATTAGTTTCTCTAACACAGCTAGTTATAGGTTCGTTTAATGTATAGTTTACCCTGTGTTCATTTTCACGAAGCATAACACGTTCTCTTAGCTGTCGAGATGGAGCGTAAATATCAATTAAAGATAATAGAAAGGGGCATTTAATATGGTTAGATAAAATATCACTTATGAACATCACCGAGAAAACTTTCCTTCTATTGACAGTGGCTGTATTCCAAGAAGTTGACATCTAGTTGAGTACGATGGTGTTTCGATGTTCCAACCCAATTTCAAAATTACGTATCTAGTGAAGTTTTTTTGAATCTTTTCAATTCTAAAAGAATGAATATTGTAGTATGGATTCCAAATCACACTCTAAAATAGACCTCACATATGAGCTATATAGGGTTTTAAGAGTGAAAGGATCCTTAAAGTCTATGGAGTTGCGTTTAACAAAACCTAACATTGAGTTAGCTTTGGCTACTACATATTCCACATGCTTAACAAAATTCAATTTAGAATCAAAAACGACACCTAGATCTTTTTTTTCGGATACTCTTTCTAGAATATGGTTATCAATTTTGTATTCAAAGAAAACTGGTGAGAAATTGCGACAAAAAGAAAAACAATGACATTTTGAGACATTTAAAAACAATAGGTTAGAAATACACCATTTAGTTAGCCTTTGAAGGTCTTCTTGCAACAGAAAACAATCATCAACAGATTTAATACATCTGAGGAATTTTAAATCGTCAGCGAATAAAAGTCGAACAGAATTTAAAAAGATGTTTGGCATGTCATTAATAAAAATGAGAAAAAGAAGTGGACCAAGATGGCTTCCTTGAGGAACACCTGACGATACAGTTATTGGATATGAAAGGAATTGATCAATGAAAACAAATTGTATTCGTCCTTTTAGGTAAGATACTAGCCACTTCAACATACTTGAATGAAAACCCAATCTTTCAATTTTTTTGATCAAAATAGAGTGACTGACTCTGTCAAAAGCCTTAGCAAAATCGGTGTAAATAACATCGATTTGGTAACCTTGCTCGAGTTTATTAAGGACAAAATTTGAGAAAATTGAAAGATTGGTGGTTGTTGACCTTCCTGCTACAAAGCCATGTTGAAATGGTGAAATATATTCCTTTAGGAAAAACGACAACTTAGCATACACAATTTTTTCAAATAGTTTGTGTATTGTCGAAAGTTTACAAATAGGACGATAATTCGATATTTCTTGTTTAGGGCCAGATTTATGGATTGGAATAATGAAAGATTTTTTCCATTCAGGTAGAAACTCACCACTTGCCAGAGAGCAATTAAAAATGTGAAGCAGAGGCTCAGTGAGAGCTGTTGCACATTTTTTAAGAATAATTGAAGGAACATCATCAGGACCTGGATTCTTATCACAATTTAAATTCAAAAGAGCATCTTCAACTTCCGAAAAATTTACTCTCAGCTGTCCAATATCAACTCTTCATTTAAAAATTCAGTACAATCTGAATCCTCTTCATCATCTAAGTTAGTGTAATTAGATTTGAAATAATCTGCAAACAAATTGCAAATAGTCTGAAGATCCGAATATGTAGAACCCGAGTATTTCATGCTACTTGGAATCCCATTTAATTTTTTTTACTCTTAATAAACGACCAAAAGCATTTGCTATTTAGTTTTAAATTAGATTCAATAGACAACATATAATTTTTGTATAGAAACTTGTTTATAACATCGAATTCTAGCGCTAATCGGATATAATTATTCTTCAATGAAGTATTATCTACATATGTATTTACGAGATAGCTTGTAAGCCTTATTTTTTTTATTGCTTAAATTACAAAGCCTTTTATTATTTATTTATTTCTCTCAAACAAGGTGGAAAATTTAACCTCTGTTAATGACAACACTTCTTTTGATGACAACACTGTAAAAACACAGTCTACTTCACATACAAACACTATTCCTCCACCTAAACGAAGAAGTGATGAACTAGACGATGATTTTTCTGATGCTATCCAACTTTCAAAAAAAGCGACAATTTCAATTTTTGACAACTTCTCTCTATCCCGACCCATTGCTGGTAAAGAAGCTACAACTGCCACTGCTTCCTCGTTACCAACGTCATCAGCTCCTATTGCTGTTGTTCCTACAACTTTAAGGAACGGTTCTAAAGCAGCCTCAACAGCAACAGCAATAATACCTTTGAAAGATGCGAATATATCGACAAACCTGACGAAAACCTCATCTTTGGATCCACCGCAACCTGAACAAATTTGCACCATATCACCTATCGTATCAGGACTTAAAACAGTAGAAGGACATAAAGTTCTCTTTTTATCCAAACTTGTTCCGTCAACGAATGCTCTTGACATAAAAAAATATTTAGCAGACAAACTTGGTACTTCTTTCATATTGAACGTGGAAAAAATTATCCATCGGAACTAAACCAAATATTCATCTTTCAAAATACGTGTACCAGGCTCAGTTTTTCATGTTCTGAACTCATCGTTATTCTGGCCAAATGGTGTTATAGTACATGAATTTGAGTATAAATCAAACAACCGAAATTTAATTCAAAACCCTTTTCGGCAAAATCAGACAACGCAGGATCGACGTCGCAGCTTAAGGAATTATTAGTTTACTACCAAAATGTAAACGGACTACGGACAAAGACCAATTTGGTCTATAAAAATATAAACAACCTTCCACACGATGTCATTGTTTTTACTGAAACTTGGCTAAACAAATCTATTCTTGACTCGGAGCTCTTCGATGCATCTTACCAAATTTTTAGACGTGACCGTCATGATTCTGATGACCACAATGTTGTGGGAGGAGGAATTCTTTGTGCGATCAAAGCCTCACTCAATTGCTACTTAGTAGACGACTTTAGAGCCACAGATATTGAGATCCTATGTATAAAAATCAAGCTTGAGGCTGGCCATCTATTCATCATTTGCATCTACATACCTCCGAATTCAACCAGTGATGTGTATGAAAAACTGATCCACAGCATAGAAACAATTTATGTGACATTGGAACCCGAAGATGAACTTTTAATCGTAGATGACTTTAATCAACCAAACCTTAATTGGATAAAAATTGATGACGATACCTTCCACGTTCCGGTAAATGCGTCCAGTCTTAATGAACTTACAATTGTAGATGGTATATCTGCATTTGGCTTGAGTCAATTTAATGGAACGAGTAACCGTTCTGGAAGAATGCTGGACTTAGTATTTTTTGCTGATACGGCAACACTGAAATTGCTGTTTTAACTGCTGCTGTAGTTTTGATTGATGAGGATCGACATCACCCAGCACTAGATATTTCACTAAACTTGAACATGTCCTCTCCTCATTTTGACTATAATAACAAAATTGAATTTGACTTTCATAAATGTAATTTTATAGATCTTTTTGAAATGCTTTCAACTGTTAATTGGAATCAATTATTTTGTAACTGCGATATAGATGATATGTGCAATATTTTTTATAACACACTTTTTAACTGTTTTTGTGAAACTATACCATTGAAAAAAACTCGTTTATCTTCAAATGCACCACCATGGTTTGAAACACATATTAAAAACTTAAAAAACAAAAGAAACAAAGCTTGGACAAGATTTAATAAGACAAGAACTGACGATGATTATAGAATTTTCTTAATTATAAAACAACTTTTCACTGATTACTCTAACTTATTATATGACGATTACATTTGTAAAACAGAAGCTGACATTAAATCTAATCCAGTTAGCTTCTGGAATTTTGTTAATAACAAAAGAAAAACTTGTGGCTACCCAAATTTGATGACTAATAAATTATCACATAGTCATGAACCCAAACATATAGCAAACATGTTTGCTTATCAATTCAAAGAAGCATTCGAAGAATCAAACTTTAAGAGGCCTTCCCCTAGATTTGAGGAAAAAACGAGAAAATGGTGAAAAGGTGCGCAATTTCCTGAAGTCATTTGTGTGCATATGACAATAATTTAAACGCTATATGAAAGAACGATTCAATATCTTCAAATTGTTGGAATTACTTTTTTCGAAATCGACTCACAGCGTATTATATTTGACAAAATGTATATCCATATTTTGAGAAATTAGCAAAAACTGCTAATTGGTGCGCAATTTTGTAAAAAAAGTACTGGACTCAGTGAAACAAATTTGATATTTTCTAAAAGGTAATAAACATATCTTCAAATTGTCGAATTGATTTTTTGAAAAAATAAAAAGTTTTGGAAATATATTGACTTAAAAAACACTTAAAATATTGTTTTTTAATTCAGTGTTTGACATATTTGTTTAATGAAATTTACTAAAATTATGATCCAAAATAACAAACCGACATTCTAAATTTAATTTTCAGAAAAAAAATATTGAATTTTCTTGTATTTTTATGTGAAACATCGAATTTTTAAAACGTCTGCGTAAAATAAAATCTCATTATTTTAGCTAAGACACAAATCATTGGATTCTATTCGTTCTCCAAATGTAGAGTTTTCATGTAAAATAAAACAAAAATTCAAACAGTGTGATGCACACAATTTGGCAGTAGATAAAGAGGTACCTAACAATACAAATGCAGTCTGTTTATATGGTATGGTGACTATTGCCTGATGTTTGTGTAGTGTAGAAGTTTTGTTGTTATTCTTTTTTGTTTCTTGTATTTACTGCTTGTTGGTTTTTTTTTCTCTTTATTTTGTGTATATTCTGTAACTATGATTTACGTTACTATAGGTCAGGTTGTTCTCAATCAAATCATAATAAGATTTTCATATTTGAATAATGAAAGTAAAAAGTTTGAAAGCATTTGGTTTGTTAGCGCAGAATTGCGTTTCGATTATCGAGTATACCTAGTTATATGTAGGGTCATAGCATTTTTATTTATTGATTTGCATAAGGTGTCATAAAAGGCTAGGGCGTGCAGGTTGAACTTAGACAAAAGAAAAAATTTATGGGAGAGGGTCTATTTCCCCCGTTTAGGTGCGTGGGGCAATTTAAAAGAACCGGATGTCAAAATGTTTTGTAGTTTTTCCAAAAATCAAAAATAACAAAAACTACTTTCTTCTAAGAATAACCTTTTATTTTTGTTTTTACGCTATTGGATTCTTAGGTAAATTTATGAATGAAAAGATTAACTTTATTTTTACTATTTTTTTACTATCGGTCCATTAAGCATACAATAAAGTGACAAAGTACTGGATTAACCGTATTTCGCACATTTTTTGATTGAGAACACCTGTATGAGAGCGTTGGGTTAAAATTGAACTGCAAATGATTTTAAATCATGCAACTTACACTTTACATAACTAGTAGATGCAAAATGCAATTGCAAAATAAGCAAACAAATGTTCATGAGTCTTGAAATCAATAAAAATAAGAAATATGTTCATGCATATTTAGATACAAAAAATAATGTAATTAAAATGTAATTATTTATTTAGTATCTACCTACAATAGGAAAAAGTGTATATCGACCGTTTATTTTCTGTGGTTATTGACTAAAAAAAATATGATTCGATTAAAATTTGAATATTAAACCCTGTTTTTGAATGAAGCTTGGCAATGGGCCCTACGATTCCAACTTGGCTGCAACCCATATTTCGTGTTTTGTTGATTTTACTTTTTTATTTTAGTTAAATTATTGTTTTTAATTTTTTACACAGATGAACAGGCATATTGGAAAACAACACTTTTTTAAATGAAATAAAAAACAAATATTTGCCTACAATCTTTCAATACAATTTTGGGCTTTATTTAAAATTGTAAAATTGCGAAAAAAATTTTTTGAATCATAAGCCTCACATTTAAACTAATTGTGTACCTATTGGATTGCATCAGGTATGCAGGTAACTATTTTTTATGGGGAGGGTAGTAAAAAGAAAGGATTTCATACCTAATCTATCATAAAAATAAAAAGAGCTAAGAGATTTTTTGCACAATTAATCCATTGAAGAATATATAATACTTAAAGGATTAAAGTTTTAATTTTTGGCCATCGTCACTATAATTTGATTAGGTATAATTTTGCAAAAAATCTCCTAATTCATTTTTATGATACATTAGGTATAAAAACCCTTTCTTTTTACTACCTATAATCTCTATAAAAAATAGGTACTACCTGCATTTTTTAATACAAAATTTGTTTTGAATCCGAGGTTTATGATATAAAAATTATTTTGCCTAGGTAGTGTATTTTTAAATAAAATTAGAGTCCCAAAATTTATTTAAATATAGGAGGTATTTCAACTTTTAATTCATTTAAGAAAAAGTTGTTATCCAGGAAGCACTTTGCCTGTTAATCTGTGATATTTGAAATTTATAACAAAATTAAAAAGTTTAACTCAAAAAACTAAAAAACATAAACGAATTATGGGCCGCCGCCGAGTTCAAAGCAGACCAATTTCCAAACTACATAGAAAAAGGGTTTTTTCTTCAAATTTCGACAAAAGGTAAGCTTTGCCATCAATAGCTACTAAAAATTAAAATTCAAGTACATATACACTTTTTCAAATAATACTAAAATAAATATTTCAATTCAATCATATAGGTGGCAAATAGTTACGGAAGAAAATCCTGGTGAAGATATTTCATTTCAGGAGGAGATACCCCATCGGAACCTGAAAGCATCAAGAGCTTAATTAAAGAAAGTGATTCTCCTGCGATTAAAACAAGACGATTAGCCAAGGACGGAGGCTGGTTGATATTGATTTTTTTTTTAATCTTTTGAAAACAGTTGATCAACATTGTCCCCAGTTTGGCTGCAGTTTGAAAAACTTCTCCATTGTCAAAGAAATAAGAACTGGACTGGACACCGAAATAGTTTTAAAATGCGACATGTGCAATGTCGAAAGCAGAGTGCCTTTGAATAACAAAGGTAAGGATAAACCCGATGTGAACACTGCCGCTGTGCTTGGAATAACAAGTATTGGTTGTGGATACTCCCAGCTAGAAACGTTTTTGTCTATATTAGACTTACCTTGTCTCTCATTTAATAAATACCATACAATCGAAAAAACAGCTGGACAAATGTGGCAAGATGTGGCAGCCAAAAACATGCTAAATGCTGCACAAGAAGAAGCTGAAGCTGCTCGAGAACGCGGTGATATTGACCCAGTTGATGGAATACCGTTTATAAGAGTTGTGACAGATCATATAGAAAGAATTTCTCAGCTTTGTCTGGAGCAGCGGTTGTCATCGGACGTCACACGGGAAAAGTTTTGTCAATGGGCGTTAAGAACAAACATTGCGTTTTTTGTGAACGAAGAGGATTACATGCAAGCCCAAATCATATTTGCAATAGAAACTATGATGGACCTTCAACTCTGATGAATCAGACATTCTTCTTGAAGCTTTCAAGTGCAGTGTTAAAATAAACGGTGTTAGGTACCTTACAATGCTTGCTGATGGAGACAGCAGTTCATTCAAAAAAATATTAGAAAATGGTCCTTACAACGGAAGAAAAGTGGAGAAAATTGAATGTTGCAACCATTTGATGAGGAACTTTAGAAACAAGCTAGAAGCTGTTTCTAAAGGGGCAAAAACTGGCTTGAAAGGTGCCCTGACAAAAAATTTGGAGCGGATAAGAAAAGACATCTTGAGCGCATTAAAATACAGACGAATGAATACAGAAACAAAAGAAAGCTCCTTATTGGCAATCAAACAAGACATAAGAAACGTCATTCATCATGTTTTTGGAGATCATGCAAAGTGTCCAACGTACATAAAAGAAAGGTACAACGTTAACGACACCAATTTGATACCTCCTATGGTAAAAGACGGAATTTATGAATCAATTATGGGCCCAACGAGACGACTTATTTGGAACGCTAAAAGTCTTCTGCTTGGATATACCAATAACCTGGCTGAACATTTCAACTCGATAGTTGCAAAACTTGTTGGTGGAAAAAGGATAAACTTTTCCCTTGGTAGTGGATATTCTAACCGGTAAGTAATTTAAATAACATTTTTTAATATTCCTGTAACAATATAATAATTTGAATTTTATAATTAACTTCTGTAATAAACTATTTTTTCTCATGACAGATGTTTTGCAGCTGTAGTTCAATTCAACGCGAAGAGTCAGATGTCAGAACTATATACTCAAGTTTATAGTTCCAATCCAGAAACCAGAATCCGGAAAGTTGAGCTACGTCGGTTGAGAAGCAATGAAAGAGGGAAAAAAAGAAAAGTTTACGGCAAACGGAGAACATATTTCAGAATAAACCGTTCTTATACTTCGAATGATATTGGTTATGGAGATGGTTCCAGGCAACCAGATATGGGTCTAGAAGAATTTGCTGCTGAAAAGGAAATCATTCTGAAAAGACTTGAGGACAACCAAAAAAACCGATTCCTCCTACAGCATCAAACAATTGGCCAGACAAACAACATCAAATGAAGTGAGACAAGAAAATTCATGCTGACTGCTTCTTCCTTCGGCACTATTTGCAAGGCCAAAAAATTTGAAGGACATGTGTTGGATGAGAGCTTTTTCCCACCAATTGCCAATTAATAGAGCGATCCGATTAAAAGAAAAGACTGTACACATCGAGATTGTAATAAGAAGTAGTTTTTATTCAAATGAAGAAGTTTAACAATAGCTTCGTACTATGTTTTTTCTATGTTTTATACATATTTTTAATAATAAAAAAATATGGTTACCTTAATATGAGTGGCGGCAAATTTAAATGTTTCGTTAAGTTAATTTAGTTTTTTAATAAGATATTACTAAATAATTCAAAATATACGTTGCGCCCCAACATTCCGCCCCCTTTGAAAGGACTCTCCTTTCAAACTGGAAGAAGCGCGAGTTTTTTGATTGGGCGTTTGAAGATACCCCTTGGAGTTTGTATTTCTGCAACTCGGACTCTATCATCGCTTCCTTTGAAAACCTTGATGACTCTTCCAATTAGCCATTTAAAGGAAGGAACGTTGTCTTCATGAATCAGCACCATTGCGTTGACTTTTAGATTTTCGTGGTCATGTGCCCACTTTTGTCGCTGCTGTAGCTCAGATATATAGTCAGTGGACCATAATCTCCAGAAGTGAGATTTAACTGCGTTAATTCTTCGCCATCGTTCTAAGTAGCTGATGTTCTCTGCTTCGCAAACAGGTTCCGGAAGTGACCTCAGTGCAGAACCGATGAGTAAATGGCCTGGCGTAAGTGCTTCGTAATCGTTGGGGTCTGATGAGAGTGGTGTTATCGGTCTGGAATTCATTATACCCTCTATTTCAACCAGAGCAGTGGACAGTTCTTCATAAGTCATCTTAGCATTGAATAAGGTCTTCATGAGATGACCTTTTGCCACCTTGACTGCTGATTCCCACAGTCCACCAAAGTGAGGAGATCTGGGGGGAATAAAATGAAATTGAACACCGTTGTTAGTACAGAAAGTATTTATGTCTGATTGGGTTGATTTGTCTAAAAAGTTTCTTCTAAGTTCTAAGAGCTTTGCCTGTGCCCCTACAAAGTTAGTAGCATTATCTGAATAGATATCTGACGGGAAACCTCTACGACCTATTAGCCTTTTAAGAGCAGCTATAAAGGCTTCTGATGAGAGGTCTGAAACTGCCTCCAAATGAACGGCTTTAGAAGAAAAGCAAACAAATACAGCAATATAACATTTGTATGGCCGTTTCCCTCTTATTTTCAGGTACGTCATCACTGGACCACAGAAGTCCACTCCGCATCTTAAGAAAGGACGAGATGCCGTCAACCTTTCCGCTGGCAAGTTACCCATGACTTGTTCGAGAAGTTTTGGCTTATACCTTACACAATGTACGCATTTTCTAACCACACGCCTTGCTAGATCTCGTGCGTTTATGATCCAAAATCTTCTTCTGATCAAGGTTACGAGCATTTTAGCACCAGCATGATAGTGTGTTAAATGTAAATGCCTGACCATATGGAAAACAAAGTTTGAGTTTTTAGGTAGCAGGTAAGGATGTTTTTGATCTGATGACAAATTTAGAATGTGTTTTAACCGCCCCCCTACTCTAAGCAGCTCAACACCGTTTACATTTTCCAGGAATGGATTAAGCCATTTAACAGATCCTTTTAACGGCGTATTTTTCTTTAAACTTGATATTTCTTTGGAGAAAAATTGAAGTTGTATAATCCATACAATTCGACTTAAAGATATTTCCAGGTCATTTGGTGATAAATGGATGACATCCTGCGTCAGTTTCCTATCGCAAATTTTTAACATTCGTGCGAATATGTTGAGTGTTTTTGTATAGGAACTGTATTTTTCTATGACAGTAAATAGATAGTTGGGTGGTTTTTCTTGGCAAATTAGTGCCGTTTTTCGAATTTCAAGATTCATTTCTTCCTCTGACAATAGAATTCTTGAAGTAATAGGCCAATTTTTCAAACTCTTTTGCAAAAATGTTGGACCCGAGAACCATATGGAATTTCGTAGAAACTCTACTGTGCACCCTCTGGATAAGATATCAGCAGGATTATCCGTACCAGAAACATGTCTCCAAGATACATTTACTGATTTTTCCTGTATTTCGGCTACTCTGTTGCCGACAAAAGTACTTAGCTTGGAGGAATGTGTGCCTATCCAATGAAGCACGACCTTAGCATCAGTCCAGAAATAAACCTTAGAAACCGAATCACCAAATATACTTTTTATCTTTGCCCAAACCCTGGCCAGTAAATGGGCTCCGCACAGTTCCAAACGAGGCAATTGCTTCCGTTTTGTAGGAGCAACCCTTGATTTAGCTACGAGCAATTTTGTTGCGATGTTACCCTCCGAATCTGTTGTTCTTACATATAAAGAGCAACCGTAAGCTATCATAGATGAATCGCAAAATCCATGAATTTGGATATCTTTTTTGTTTTCTGCTAAAACATATCTTGGGATTGGCAGATTTTGAAGAGAATTAAGATCTGCAATGAATTGCATCCATTCAGTGTGTAAATCTTGAGGGATTGATTCATCCCAATCAACCTTTGCTATCCACAGTTTTTGCAAAATAACTTTGGCCTTAATGATGATAGGGCTCAATAAACCCATAGGATCGAAAAGTGAAGAAGAAAGCGATAATATCGACCGCTTAGTGACCTTGAGGTAGGTTTTAGTAGGGGTGTAGGAGAACTGAAAATTATCCAAGTCAGAGTCCCAAGTGATTCCAAGCGTACTAGTTAAGTTTGCTTCAACGATTTTCAAGTCCTTAGTCCTGTTAGCAGATTCTTCTTCTACAATTTTTGGATGATTACTATGCCACTTTGCCAAGTCAAAACCAGCAGAGCCTAAGACAGCATTTACCTCTTTTTTTATCTGCTGAAGTGAATCTAAATCCTCAGCTCCTGTAAGCATATCGTCGACATAAAAATCCGACCTTACAACTTGAGATCCCTTTTCAAACTGATCTTTAAATCTATCTGCTAGAAAACGAAGGCATCTAATAGCAAGAAAAGGTGCGGACGAGGTTCCATACGTAACCGTGTTTAATTTATAGGTTTTTATAGAATCTGATGAATTTTCTCGCCAAAGGATGTACTGGAACTGACGGTGATCCGCATGTATTAACACCTGCCTATACATTTTTACTATGTCCGCAGTAAGAGCATAGCGATGAAGACGAAAACGAAGCAGAAGAGTGAAGAGTTCATCTTGAATGGTCGGTCCAACCATCAGAATTTGATTCAAGGATATCTGTGATGAAGTGCAACAGGAAGCATCAAAAACTACCCTAAGTTTAGTTGAAGTACTGTTTGGCTTGATTACGCATTGATGTGGAATATAATAATGTGATTCCTGCGTATTTGGGTTTTCAACTACTGACATGTGTCCAAGTTCCTCATATTCCCTTAGAAATTTGGAGTATTCAAGTTTAACTGAAGACTGTTTTTCTAGCCTACGCTCCAAAGAGACAAATCGTTTGTAAGCTATATCGAAAGAGGCTCCTAAACAGCTTGGATCCTTTTTGAAAGGAAGTTGAACAGACAAACGACCGCTTGGAAGAACTTCAACCGTTTCCAAAAAATGAGCTTCGCAAGCTTCCTGCTCTTCAGTCCATTTATTTTTGAGGCAGCTTAACTCCTCAAATTCCCAAAACTTTTCAACATATAATTGGAACGAGTCATCTTGTTCCTGTGTTAAATTTGAGCACAATGTTCTTGCCACGTTCACTGTTGTAGTACAACCCCCCGAAACGATCCATCCTAGCTGGGTCTTTTGTAGTGTTGGTAGTCCAAATCCGAGTTTAATTTGTCCCACTGACAAAACATTGAAAAAGACTTCTGCTCCTAACAAAAGATCTATATTAGATGGTTGATTGAATAAGTCATCTGCCAACTCGATATTAGGAGGGATATTCCAATTTGAGGTCTGTAACTCTATATCGGGTTGTGGGCCGATAATATTTTGCGTCACTAAAAGCTCTAAAGACATTTCGACATTGTTAAATCTGGACCTTATAAGTGTTTGTGTTTGGAAATTAGATTGGGTCTGAGCTGATCCTATTCCCATAATCTCAACATGTTTCTTGGCTTTTCGAAGATTAAGAATCCGAGCAAATTCTTCACTAATAAGATTAACTTGTGACCCTGAATCGAGAAGGGCTCTTCCTAAGTGAAAGCTTCCCGAAGAGTCATGAACTAGAACCAACGCAGTAGCTAGAAGAACTTGGCTTGTAGTTCTAATTTTGGCTGGTTGTAACGCAGTATTAACAACAGCCGATGAAGTAGAAGCAGTAGAATCTTTTTCCTGGATAGCTAACGCTTCTTCTTGTTTACGGTGAAGTAGGGTATGGTGCGGTTTATTACACGTTTTGCAATTAAAAGTGGATGTGCATTTCGATCTTATATGACCTTTTCCTAAGCAATTAGTACAAAGGTTGAGCTTTTTTGTTGTAAAAAATCTCTCGGAAACAGAAAGCTTAATAAAGCTAGGACAATTGACAATAAAATGTTCGCTGTCCTTGCAAAAAACACAATTCCTCTTTGAGATAGCTAGCGAATTCTGTTGTTTTGGAATGGCCTTTTGAAATTTGTCTTTAATGGTTTTTTGAACCGAATTTGTCTCAACACGATTTGAATTAATCTGCTTACTAGAACGAGCTTCAAGGTATTGGCAACGTTTGCTAATCATTTTGGCACAATCATCCCATTTTGGTAGTTTTGAGTAATCCAATTGCTCATCCCACTTTTCCTGAGTTTCGTTGTCTACCTTAGACATAGCTATATAGATTATGATAGCATTACAAATGTCTTCCTCGTTTCCTAAAGACGTAAGCGAATTATAAATTCCCGATATGCTATTCACAACGTTGCGAAGTTGAGGGGCTGACGATTTTGAACATTTTGGAAGTTCAAACAAGTTTGAAATGTTTTCGAGAAATATCAAAGTGTTATTGTCATATCTCTCATTTAATTTGTCCAATGCCTTAGTATAATTCTCCTCGGTAATATGAAAAGATGAAATCGTACCAAGAGCTTGATCCGAAAGACAGGACAACAAGTGATTAAACTTTTCAATCTTACTCAAGGAAGTATCAGAATTAACCAAGTTTTCGAAAACCCTGATAAAATTCTTATATTCTGAATACTTCCCGCTAAAACGTGGCAGAGAAAGATGTGGCAAGCGACTAGTTGTTGTCGATGAAAGCGCGAAGGAAGAATCAAAAATACTACCTCGCCTACCTGGATGTCCCAACAGTGAAACTATTTTCGATTTAGTTGAAATATACAGTTCCTCCAATTCACCTCTCGCAGTATCTGCTGGTTGCAAACGTTCTATCTGAGATTGATACGATAAGACTTGTTTAAAATATGACTCCAAAATTCCCAATCTGCACTCCAATTCTGTCGAGTTAGCGCTAGTTAACTTGTCTACCAATGTTTTAATACGAGTAATGTTTCCTTTACTTGATGCACGAAGTGTCTTTAACTCATCGATAGTCATATCTTCTGACGATGATGTTTTGGGGTTTGGCAAAGGCGACATAGCTATGAAAATATATGAACTTGTTCTAAGCTTCGGAAAATCAGGAACAAATAGAATAGCAAGAAGTCTAACCAAAAATCTAAAAATCAATCAACCCCTAAAACTTCGAATAAGTAAGTATTTGAAGGCAGTACACAGCAACAACAATGATAATCGAACAGCAGCAACGAATCTACCACCAGCAATCCAACAGCAACAACAATCCTCCCACAACAGCCAATATTCCCACGGTGATTATGTTCCAAATTAGAATTAATGTCTAAATTATAAATTTACTGACTTAAATCTATCCAACAAAAGTCTATTACTCGTATGTAGCAGAATTTGTTTTTATACTAGTTCGATAATAGCAATTCTGAAATCTCAAATCCAATAATCCTTCTTAATGCAGCAAATAAGGAGCACATAAATGAAAGTCCAATGTTGTTATACGAAGGTAGGTTTTATAGATTATAATAATTAACGAGATGAGCGAGAGCAAAAAGCACCGAAGACCGACGACGATGACGACGTTCTATGTGGGCAGTTGGATATTACAATCCAATTCTTTGATATGCAAAAGGCTTTTGTGGATTGTATGTTACAATCATGCAGAATAAAGTTTATGTATGATAAGTGGAGTGTAAAAACGTATGGCGTGACGTAAGTATGACGATCGTGTACGATTATTTGGGCAAGATAGCTTTTCCCTGCCCTGATCAATATGGTATGACCAATTATAAGTGCAGCGTAAAAAATGCAAAGCTCTTAGTTAAAACGATCGATAGATTTTATGCTATGATGTAGTTTTTTAATATATATATACGTAGAAATATTATAATTTGAATATAATATAATAATATCAATATAATATAGTTTCAATATTATGACGAAACTGCGTTTTTTTTTTTTTAGGTTTTTAAGTTTAAGTTATTTTTAAAAATCTTTTGATCATAGATTTAGAGCAGGAACATGTAGAATTATTTTCTGCATAGATTATTTAATAAAACAAATGCACTGCAACGCAAGTTCGTAATAAATAGTTTGACAGTACCTTTGTGGGAGATGTACTTATCTACCCTTTATCCAAGTATTATGACTCCTTCACTCGCTCTCTCGAGGGTTTCCTGGATTTACTGGCGATTCTTTTAAAGATGTAAATTATTATCAGCTTTCTAAAGATGATAATGATCTGCTTTTAAAGGTGATCTGCTGCCAATTTTTCACACGCGAAACCCGATTACCGCGTACCGATCTCCTTTCTTTTAAAATGTCAATGTTTATTGGGGATATAACTCACTCTACACTTATCTTAATACCGGATTAAATTAATTTATTTTATTTTTAAGTTCAATTGTTCTGAAATTCTTATTTTAATTATATTTAATATATGTACTTTTAAAATAAAATTAAAGAATTTGCCCCACGTTGGGCGCCAAAAAATGTTGGATGAGAGCTTTTTCCCACCAATTGCCAATTAATAGAGCGATCCGATTAAAAGAAAAGACTGTACACATCGAGATTGTAATAAGAAGTAGTTTTTATTCAAATGAAGAAGTTTAACAATAGCTTCGTACTATGTTTTTTCTATGTTTTATACATATTTTTAATTTATACATATTTTTTAATGAGTGGCGGCAAATTTAAATGTTTCGTTAAGTTAATTTAGTTTTTTAATAAGATATTACTAAATAATTCAAAATATACGTTGCGCCCCAACAACATGTAAAAAGACTCGCTCATCCAACGGAAATTTTTGCAAAGTCTATAATACATGGAAAAATCATTGAAGACGCGGCAAGATTACAGCTGGAAACTCAACTCGGTCAACAAATTAAAGGTAGCGGATTATTCATTGACGAACAGTTCTCTTATCTTGGAGCATCACCAGATGGAATTATTGATGAAAACACCATTTGCGAGATCAAATGCCCCTTTTCAATTGCTGAATTGGATCCAATTGCAGCCATCAAAGACAAGAAACTAAATTTCATCACAGTTTCAGATGATGGTTGCGTAGGAATTAATAAGACCCATATTTACTATTATCAAATTCAAGGGCAATTGCATATTTCCCAAAAGAAAGTCTGTGTTTTTGCAGTTTGGACTAGCAGCAAATATGATCTATACGTTGAAAGAGTTGAAAAGGATGACGACTTTTGGGAAACTCAAATGGTGACTAAACTTTCATCTTTTTATATGAATTGGCTTTTACCAGAACTAGTAGATCCACGGGTCCCTCGTGGTATGAAAGTACGTGCTCCCTCAAATAACTGAGAAAGGGTTGTTTCTTTTTGTCTTTCTTCTTTTATAATTATGAAACAAAAAATAAACTAAAATAAAATAACTATTAAATTCAAGTAGGTGTAGGTTAAAACAAATGTAAAATTATTCATTGAATAGAAATAAAATCTAATGTTGAATTAAATCGATTTGCTTATTATTTTATTATTTTGACACTTCAAAGACCCTTCGTGATATAAAATACAGAATGGTTTTACTTTAATTCCATGAGACCTGAATTATTTTTTCTAATCAATCAATTATTTTTTTAGTCACAATTTCAAATTGGTACCTAGTTTTCTTCAAAATGTAAAAATCAAACATTACATCCTAACATGCATCCACCCCTATTATCCTACTTTTTCTCAATATTATTGGCATCGGGTTCGGCAGTCTAAAATACATATTTTTCGTCTGAATTTTTTTTCTTCTCAATCGCCATTTGTAAAAGCAAAAACAAATCTCAATCAGTCAAATTGGTATGTTCAATTGCTATGAATTTACGTCACGTAAAGGGTAAAAGTGTCATATGTATTTCAAACGCTTATTTCATATTTTAAAAATCTTGAACAAAAAGCGATTTATAATTTTCGTATTGCAGAATAATACAACAAATTAATTGTCCATGAAAGGACTTACATTCTTACATAGTGAAAACAAAAAAATACACATACACAAAAAAATTAATGAAACAAATTTTACGGCAGCTTACTTGGTCACACCAGGCAAGCGAATAATACAGAAAAATACCAAAACCAACCAAACTAGTTTTTGAGAGGTATGTGTACATATATAGAAAACAAAATACGAGTAGGTACACATAAAGAATCTGGTGAAATATTTTTACTCTTTTCAACATTAGCGATCGTAATAAACTTTTGTCTTGCTTTCACTTATTGGATATTTTACCGAGTACCTAGTGAATGGTGGTGAGCGTTCTTTTTGTGGATTGGTTTGGAATGTATATCTGATGTTTAAACCTAACATTGGTGAAGAACTCGGATCAATAGGTTCTACCTAAAAGTGGGAACTAAAAGTAGAACCTATTGGTCCGAGTTCTTCACCAATGTTAGGTTTAAACATCAGATATACATTCCAAACCAATCCACAAAAAGAACACTCACCCATTGTATATCAATTTGCATAGTACTATCATCAGCACGTTCCACCACGTCGGCCCCAAGCGATCACAGCGCATACTAATTTTCTGGTTGCTGTTTCTGTGTATATACAAGTGCGCCCTCAGACGACCACAGCGCACAACTTAAAAATCATCGTGATGATAGTACTATGCAAATTGATATACAATGCACTCACCACTATTCACTTGGTACTCAGTAAAATATCCAATAAGTGAAAGCAAGACAAAAGTTTATTACGATCACTAATGTTGAAAAGAGTAAAAATATTTTTCCAGATTCTTTATGTGTACCTACTCGTATTTTGTTTTCTATGTACATATACCTCCTTTGTATATGAAAACTATAGTACTCTCATGGTGGATGTCGAATGGGGCGACATCTAATGTATGCCGGCAACCCTTACTCTTTTTTTTTTGCGGAGAGCTTATGGAGGTTTTAAATGATATTTATTGATATTTTTTGGATGCAATTATACAAAAAATAGTCTCCTCTTGCTCCTACCACCAATTTTCGACGCTTCAAGACTCCCAAAATCCAATTTTACACCTCACATTTTGCAGCGCCACCACCAGGATCCGGGCAACCCTAAAAAAAACTCGCCATGAGAGTACTACAGTTTTCATATACAAAGGTTTTTCTGTATTATTCGCTTGCTTGGTGTGACCAATTAGGCTGCCGTAAAATTTGTTTCATTAATTTTTTTGTGTATATTTTTTTGTTTTCACCATATAAGATTGTAAGTCCTTTCATGGACACTTAATTTGTTGTATTATTCTGCAATACGAAAATTATAAATCGATTTTTGTTCAAGATTTTTAAAATATGAAATAAGCGTTTGAAATACATATGACACTTTTACCCTTTACGTGTCGTAAATTCATAGCAATTGGACATACCAATTTGACTGATTGAGATTTGTTTTTGCTTTCACATATGGCGATTGAGAAGAAAAAAAATTCAGACGAAAAATATTTATTTTAGACTGCCGAAGCCGATGCCAATAATATTGAGAAAAAGTAGGATAATAGGGGTGGATGCATGTTAGGATGTAATGTTTGATTTTTACATTTTGAAGAAAACTAGGTACCAATTTGAAATTGTGACTAAAAAAATAATTGATTGATTCGAAAAAAAAAATTTCAGGTCTCATTGGAATGAAAGTAAAACCATTCTGTGTTTTATATCACGAAGGGTCTTTGAAGTATCAAAATAATAAAATAATAAGCAAATCGATTTAATTCAATATTAGATTTTATTTCTATTCAATGAATAATTTTACATTTGTTTTAACCTACACCTACTTGAATTTATTTGTTTATTTTATTTTAGTTTATTTTTGTTTCATAATTATAAAAGAAGAAAGACAAAAAGTAACAACCCTTTCTCAGTTATTTGAGGGAGCAAGTACTTTCATACCACGAGGGACCCGTGGATCTACTAGTTCTGGTAAAAGCCAATCCATATAAAAAGATGAAAGTTTAGTCACCATTTGAGTTTCCCAAAAGTCGTCATCCTTTTCAACTCTTTCAACGTATAGATCATATTTGCTGCTAGTCCAAACTGCAAAAACACAGACATTCTTTTGGGAAATATGCAATTGCCCTTGAATTTGATAATAGTAAATATGGGTCTTATTAATTCCTACGCAACCATCATCTGAAACTGTGATGAAATTTAGTTTCTTGTCTTTGATGGCTGCAATTGGATCCAATTCAGCAATTAAAAAGGGGCATTTGATCTCGCAAATGGTGTTTTCATCAATAATTCCATCTGGTGATGCTCCAAGATAAGAGAACTGTTCGTCAATGAATAATCCGCTACCTTTTATTTGTTGACCGAGTTGAGTTTCCAGCTGTAATCTTGCCGCGTCTTCATTGATTTTTCCATGTATTACAGACTTTGCAAAAATTTCCGTTGGATGAGCGAGTCTTTTTACATGTCCCTCAAATTTTTTGGCCTTGTAAATAGTGCCGAAGGAAGAAGCAGTCAGCATGAATTTTCTTGTCTCACTCCATTTGTTTGTTGTTTGTTGTTTGTCTGGCCAATTGTTTGATGCTTTAGGAGGAATCGGTTTTTTTGGTTGTCCTCAAGTCTTTTCAGAATGATTTCCTTTTCAGCAGCAAATTCTTCTGGACCCATATCCGGTTGCCTGGAACCATCTTCATAACCAATAGCATTCGAAGTATAAGAACGGTTTATTCTGAAATATGTTCTCCGTTTGCCGTAAACTTTTCTTTTTTTCCCTCTTTCATTGCTTCTCAACCGACGTAGCTCAACTTTCCGGTTTCTGGCTTCTGGATTGGAACTATAAAGTTGAGTATATAGTTCTGACATCTGACTCTTCGCGTTGAATTGAACTACAGCTGCAAAACATCTGTCATGAGAAAAAATAGTTTATTACAGAAGTTAATTATAAAATTCAAATTATTATATTGTTACAGGAATATTAAAAAATGTTATTTAAATTACTTACCGGTTAGAATATCCACTACCAAGGGAAAAGTTTATCCTTTTTCCACCAACAAGTTTTGCCACTATCGAGTTGAAATGTTCAGCCAGCGTTCCAAATAAGTCGTCTCGTTGGGCCCATAATTGATTCATAAATTCCGTCTTTTACCATAGGAGGTATCAAATTGGTGTCGTTAACGTTGTACCTTTCTTTTATGTACGTTGGACACTTTGCATGATCTCCAAAAACATGATGAATGACGTTTCTTATGTCTTGTTTGATTGCCAATAAGGAGCTTTCTTTTGTTTCTGTATTCATTCGTCTGTATTTTAATGCGCTCAAGATGTCTTTTCTTATCCGCTCCAAATTTTTTGTCAGGGCACCTTTCAAGCCAGTTTTTGCCCCTTTAGAAACAGCTTCTAGCTTGTTTCTAAAGTTCCTCATCAAATGGTTGCAACATTCAATTTTCTCCACTTTTCTTCCGTTGTAAGGATCATTTTCTAATATTTTTTTGAATGAACTGCTGTCTCCATCAGCAAGCATTGTAAGGTACCTAACACCGTTTATTTTAACACTGCACTTGAAAGCTTCAAGAAGAATGTCTGATTCATCAGAGTTGAAGGTCCATCATAGTTTCTATTGCAAATATGATTTGGGCTTGCATGTAATCCTCTTCGTTCACAAAAAACGCAATGTTTGTTCTTAACGCCCATTGACAAAACTTTTCCCGTGTGACGTCCGACGACAACCGCTGCTCCAGACAAAGCTGAGAAATTCTTTCTATATGATCTTTTACTCCAACAAGCATCTGTCACAACTGTTATAAACGGTATTCCATCAACTGGGTCAATATCACCGCGTTCTCGAGCAGCTTCAGCTTCTTCTTGTGCAGCATTTAGCATGTTTTTGGCTGCCACATCTTACCACATTTGTCCAGGTGTTTTTTCGATTGTATGGTATTTATGAAATGAGAGACAAGGTAAGTCTAATATAGACAAAAACGTTTCTAGCTGGGAGTATCCACAATCAATACTTGTTTTTCCAAGCACAGCGGCAGTGTTCACATCGGGTTTATCCTTACCTTTGTTATTCAAAGGCACTCTGCTTTCGACGTTGCACATGTCGCATTTTAATTTTTCGGTGTCCAGTCCAGTAATTTCTTATTTCTTTGACAATGGAGAAGTTTTTCAAACTGCAGCCAAACTGGGGACAATGTTGATCAACTGTTTTCAAAAGATAAAAAAAAAAAATCAATATCAACCAGCCTCCGTCCTTGGATAATCGTCTGCGCTAACAAACCAAATGCTTTCAAACTTTTTACTTTCATTATTCAAATACGAAAATCTTATTATGATTTGATTGAGAACAACCTGACTCATAGTAACGTTAATCATAGTTGCAGAATATACACAAAATAAAGAGAAAAAAAAACCAACAAGCAGTGAATACAAGAAACAAAAAAGAATAACAACAAAACTTCTACACTACACAAACATCAGGCAATAGTCACCATACCATATAAACAGACTGCATTTGTATTGTTAGGTACCTCCATTGTATATGAATTTGCATAGTACTCTCATGAACACGTTCCACACGTCGGCCATCTAGCGATCACATCACTTACTAATTTTTTGGTTGCTGTTTCTGTGTATATACAAGTGCGCCCTCAAACGACCACATCACACAACGTTTGGAACGTGTTCATGAGAGTACTATGCAAATTCATATACAATGGGTACCTCTTTATCTGCCAAATTGTGTGCATCACACTGTTTGAATTTTTGTTTTATTTTACATGAAAACTCTACCGGTCATTTGGAGAACAAATAGAATCCAATGATTTGTGTCTTAGCTAAAATAATGAGATTTTATTTTACGCAGACGTTTTAAAAATTCGATGTTTCACATAAAAATACAAGAAAATTCAATATTTTTTCTTCTGAAAATTAAATTTAGAATGTCGGTTTGTTATTTTGGATTCAAATTTTTTAATTTTCAGAAAAAAAATATTGAATGTTTCACATAAAAATACAAGAAAATTCAATATTTTTTTTTCTGAAAATTAAATTTAGAATGTCGGTTTGTTATTTTGGATTCAAAATAACAAACCGACATTCTGAATTTAATTTTCAGAAAAAAAATATTGAATTTTCTTGTATTTTAATGTGAAACATCGAATTTTAGTAAAATTCATTAAACAAATATGTCAAAAACCGAATTGAAAAACAGTATTTTAAGTGTTTTTTAAGTCAATATAATTCCAAAATTTTTCATTTTTTCAAAAAATCAATTTTAACAATTTAAAGATATGTTTATTACCTTTTAGAAAATATCAAATTTGATTCACTGAGTCCAGTACTCTTTCTACAAAATTGCGCACCAATTAGCAGTTTTTGCTAATTTCTCAAAATATAGATATACATTTTTTCAAATATAACCCGCTGTGAGTCGATTTCGAAAAAAGTAATTCCAACAATTTGAAGATAATGAATCGTTCTTTCATATAGCGTTTAAATTATTGACTTCAGGAAATTGCGCACCTTTTCACCATTTTCTCGTTTTTTCCTCAAATCTAGGGGAAGGTCTCTTAACGCATCATCTTCTTTTTCTTGTTTTTCGGAAAATTTTGCTCATTTAAACGATATAAATTTTGAAATAAGTGAGGAAACGGTTACTCAAAGTATCTTACTACTCGATGAATGTTTCAGTCCTGGCCCCGATGGTGTGCCATCTTCTATTTTAAAAAAATGTGTTTCTTATTTGTCATATCCGTTGTGTATTCTCTTCAATACGTCTTTAAAAAGTTCAAACTTTCCTTATATCTGGAAAAGTTCATTTATTATTCCTGTACATAAGAAAGGTCCTAAAAATGAGATCATGAATTATCGACCTATTGCTAAATTATCTGTGATACCAAAATTGTTTGAGTCAATTGTAAGTAATGTCCTTTCTTTTCATTGTAGTTCAATTGTGTGTGATAGTCAGCATGGATTTGTTAAAAAAAGATCCACAGTTACTAATTTATTTAACTTCGTGTCCTATTGTTTAGATGTGTTTGAAAAACGTGGACAAGTTGATTGCATATTTACCGACTTTAGTAAGGCATTTGACAAGTTGTGTCATTATACACTTTTACGTAAATTAACGCTTTTAGGATTTAATGATCATTTTTTAAACTGGATTGGTTCATATTTAAAAAATCGTAGTTACTGTGTTTTGTTTCGAAATGAGTGTTCTAACCAATTTCTTGTGAACTCTGGCGTCCCTCAGGGCAGCCATCTAGGACCTATTTTATTTGTTTTATTTATTAATGACTTGACTACTATCATCAAAAACTCTTCTGTACTTATTTATGCGGACGACATTAAGATATTCAAAAGTATAAAATCGAACACTGACTGTTTACTATTACAAGAAGACTTGACAACTTTTAGGGAATGGTGCAATAATAATCGTCTCGTCTTAAATGTTGACAAATGTAAAACCATGAGTTTTACACGCAAAAAAGTCCCGTTTTCGTACTGTTATACGTTTGATTCTTGTCCATTGAGTAAGGTTTCTGTCTTTTCTGACTTAGGTGTAGTTCTTGATCCAAAACTAACATTTATTGACCATACAAATTATACAATTAAAAAAAGCAAATAGGGTTCTTGGATTCATTAAAGATTCGGTCGTGATTTCCATGACCCTTATGTTCTCAAGCTTTTACTTGTTTCATTTGTAAGACCGATTCTAGAATACGCATGTGTTGTATGGTCACCATATTACTCAATACATATAACAAGAATTGAGTCAGTCCAAAAGAAGTTTCTGCGTTACTGTCTTCTATCTCTTCCTTGGTTTAGAGGGACTCTCCTTCCCCCTTATTCTGATAGACTAACTTTTATCAACCTCCCATCTTTGACTAATCACAGAAAATATATACAATTTTGTTTTATTGCTGGAATTATTAATGGGTCGATATCTTCAACGTCAGTTCTTAGTCAATTAAATTTCAGTTTTAGTCGCTCAAGTTTAAGACGGCAGCAACCTTTAAATCATATATTTAGTAGATCAAACTATGGTGTAAATAGCCCACTTAATCAATTAATAACAATTTATAATAAATTTTATACTTGTTTAGAATCCGCTAATGATAATTTTAAATGCAAAAAGTTTAAAGATTCCTTTTTTAATAGTTTTGTATAATACATAACCTAGATTATAAGAATAAGATTACTGTTCACGTTAGATATTAACGAATTGAATAAAAATAAATGATGAACAGAGTTTGGAAAAATTGGATACATAGATTTATCAACAGAAATAGATAATTCCCTGTCAACAAAAACAAGATCTAGTATACGGTTAAAATCATTCTTAGTTTGATTAATTTGAATTAAATCATAACTAGCAAAAGTATCAACTACCTCAGTTTCGTAATCAAAATTTACATTAAAAGATAATAGTTGAAGCTCTTCGGGATCAAAAATCTAATCTATGTTCGGAAGATTAAAATTTCCAATTATTAAAAATAATAATCCAAAAAATAGTCTACTCTTGCCCCTACCACCAATTTTCGACGCTTAAAGACTCCCCAAATCGAATTTTACACCTCACATTTTGCAGCGCCACCACAAGGTTCAGGACAACCCTAAAAAAAACTCGCCATGAGGTCCTGGTGGTGGCGCTGCAAAATGTGAGGTGTAAAATTCGATTTGGTGAGTCTTTAAGCGTCGAAAATTGGTGGTAGGAGCAAGAGGAGACTATTTTTTGGATAATTGCATCCAAAAAAATATCAATAAATATCATTTAAAACCTCCATAAGCTCTCCGCAAAAAAAAAGAGTAAGGGTTGCCGGCATACATTAGATGTCGCCCCATTCGACTTCCACCATGAGCATTGTATATAAAACTTATAGTACTATCATCACGATGATTTTTGAGTTGTGCGCTGTGGTCGTCTGAGGGCGCACTTGTATATACACAGAAACAGCAACCAGAAAATTAGTATGCGCTGTGACCGCTTGGTGCCGACGTGGTGGAACGTGCTGATGATAGTACTATGCAAATTTATATACAATGACCATGAGAGTACTATAGTTTTCATATACAAAGAATATAAATAGAAGTGACACCTCAGAGCTCAAAGCGGCACCGGCTACGTGTGCATTGTATATAAATTTGTATATAAAGTTTTATATACAATGTACGTGTGGCAAATTTGAGAAACAGAAAAAAAGATGTGGGGTTTTCATGAACACAAACCAATTTTCAACGGGATATTTATTTATTGTATTTTTATATTTGTGCCTTTCCGTATCCATAGAGATTTAGTTTTGTTTTGATTTTTTTTCAAATTTCAATATAGGTTCATGGATTATAAATGTGTGTAGGTAGTTGTTTTTAGCGGTATGGGTTGTTTTTTATTGTTTTGTTTCATGTGTCGATATTTCTTTGTGGGAAAATGAATGTACATTTTTGCCTATTGAAATGTAAACATAAGAAATTAATTGAAGATTGTTTGTTTATTTGATTTGTAAATATGTTTTTAGACACCTAGTTTTTGATTATAAAAAGGTTGAACAATGACGATGACTCTAATATATTGAATTTTTAATTAAATTAAATAAAATAAAACACCATTAAATTTTTAAGTCAAAAACCTAGTTTTTGGTGTAGATTATTTTTCGAACAAGGAGATTAAAAGCAAATCGGATACATTTTTTACTCAGAAAAATACCTAATGTTAAAATAACGTTAAAATAATGCATTATATTCAGATACTTGTTGGAAATATCTATAACTCAAAATTGAAACTAAATTGTTAAAGCAATAAACTCAATACGGTATTTACAGCTTTAGGAAACACTTACATACATATACAACGAGGTTTCCTTCATACACTTTTAAAATCTAAAAATGTATAATTTAACCAACCGTGAAAACCTTAAAAGTTATATGAGGTTACCTTTGTAAGAAAATCTTTTGTTCCCAAAAATCCGTCTCTTTGTTTAATTTTCAAATCTAAATTGAATAAACAAGTTAACCGACGAATGCATTATTTGATTTACTATAAAAAAAAGTTCAAGACATTAGAGAACTTTTTTTTGTTAGTTTTTGTTCCTTTGTTTTTTTCTGTTAGGCCAAAGGACAAAGAAAGTAGATATAATGATTCCGACTTATAAAGGTTTTATCATTTTTATTCTTTTTACTTTAGCTGGTTTTAACATTGCAAAAGCACAAGCGATTCTTCATTATTTTTTATTTAAATAATATAGGTCAGAAATTTGTATGTACCATACACCTTTTTTCTGTGTGGATAACGGTTTTCCGCAATTTATTTGCTAAAATAACTTGATTTAAGTAATGTGAATGAAAACAGAAAGATGATGACTGCCACCATGGGATTACTATGATTTATACAAAGATCAAAGACCTTCTTTTTTCTTTTCTAGTATAAAAATCAAACACAGATTATGCAAGTATGTATATTAATATTAATTATTTTTTATCTTTGAATTTTCATATTATATATGTCTCATTATCTCTAACTTTTTTAGTTTTTTTTTTGAGCACCTGGCCCTGGCATTAATTTTTTTAATTTTTGCCCGTAATAGTACTTGCATTGTATGGCAAATTAATTTTTTTTTCATGGTCTTAAGAACATGGAATTTGGACTTCTCCTTGACATATCTCATAGTACAATTTCAATATATTTTTTTGAAAACACATATCATCGAAATACTCGTTACTACTTTTACAAACTGTGATGTGGGTATAATTAAGCCACCATTGGTCGTATTCTCATATTCCCGAAATTTAAAACGGTTTTCGACATCAATTTCAACAGTCGAAAATCAATGTTCAAGGAATGATGTTTACAAGCACGTGCTAGTAAAACTTCAGTAACTAAGCTTTGAGTTGATTTTTTGGACTGGTTTGGCATTATAATTAATCATATATTAAGCAGCCGTTGGCCTGTTTTAAAACTTTTTTTCCCCTAAAAGTCATTAGTGTGGAATTAAACTTCTTTAAGTAAAGGATAACACTTCATACCGAGTCAAATCAATTTATCGTATGAACTTGCATTGGTTCGTGGTTGTTTTAAATATAAATGAAGGTGCAGCAATTGCTTTGTTGACTTCTGCAATACAAACACTAGAATCCCTATAAGTTTGATAACGATAGACAATCCAGTTGTACGCCAACTTTCACAAGAATTGAGAACAATCCGTGGCACGGAACCCACTTCCATGGAAAAACCATCTCTGCCTTCCCTCCGCCTACTATATAATGTACTACTACTATATAATCTCTCTTGTATTTAAAGATCCTAACTCAGATCAAGTCATAGGTATTGGCACATTGGGCCCTACCAATAATCAAATTTAGAGACGACTTTAATATTTCTGTGAAATGGACCATATTGAAAGGAGCTCTTAATAATAAACCGTACAATGTATGACCTTAATATTTAAGTGGACAATAAATAATGAACCATATATGAAATGGCTTTCAAAGAAATAACATGCAGAGTTTGGTTAAGTATTTAGGATCCATAACATAATGGTTAATTTTTTCGAAATATTTAAGTCGTTAGGTTAGGTTAGGTTAATGGGCTGACAATTGATGTAGCTATCGTCACACTTAGATCAATGTAGATCCATTGTGTTACCCTTGAGTGCAATCATTCTTTTCCTGATAAAAACCTACGTGTTCTATGGTCAATCAAGCCATTTAGAGGCATTGATGAAGTTCAATATGCGGATTTCTGATGTATTGGATAGATCTTCGAGATTATCGAAGAAGTATCTACCAAGAAATTTCCTTCTTTGGTGACAGAACGCGGGGCAGTGACAGAGAAAATGCAATGTATCTTCGTGCACCTCCTCGTCACCACATCCCCTGCATAAGTCATCTGTACTGAGTTTCATTTTGAATTTATGATATTTCAGTAAAATATGTCCGGTGATTATGCTCGTAAGAGAGCAAAGGGATTTCTTACTAAATTGCATAATTTTGTCCGTCTTCTGCTTATTAAAGCAGGGCCATATTTTTCTAGTAGTATCACAGGTGTCAAGTAGACTCCACCTTTCATTGGATTTCTCTAGAATTAAATCTGAAATTTTCTTTTTAATGTTGCAGGGTGGGATGTTGACCAGCTCTGCTTGACTGCCTTGATCCCTGCCTTGCCAACTCATCGGCTTTTTCATTACCCGGTATCTCGCTGTGCCCCGGGAACCAGCAGAGTCTAATATTATGCTGCGTGGCAAGAACCCTGAGCTCTTCGCGGCAGCAAGACACAAGCTTCGACTTAATAACATTGGCAGAAATCGCTTTTATTGCCGCTTGGCTATCAATGTAAAAGGTGATATCAGCCCGTGGTATCACCATCATTGATACCTGTCTAGCAGTTGTTGTCACTGCCATGACCTCCGCTTGGAAGACACTACTATAATTTGGGAGCCTAAGTGAGTTGTTTAGCTCAAGAGGTTCTGAGAAGAAGCCTGCATCAACACCCGTGTCCATTTTGGAGCCATCTGTATATATTGCTATTGCAGATTCACCGGTGTAGGGTTCATTGTTCAACCATTCTTCTCTGCCTGGAAAAGCAGTTTGGAATGGTTTATGAAAGTCAAATTCGGGTGTTTTATAGTCTGTGATGATACTATCACTCGAATATTTGTGAAGAATCTGAGCATGTCCTTTAGTGCTGTTTTTCCAGGAATTAGTCTGGTTTAGCCGTAAGGCACTTTATGCTGCGGATTCCTGTACGAAGAGGTCTAGGGGTTTCAGGTTGAGTATCGCTTCCAACCCTGCAGTTGGAGTGGATTTCATGGTCCCTGTAATCCCAATGCACGCAAGTCTCTGTACTTTTGTCAGAGTTTTGAGGTTAGTGCTTTTTTCAATTGCATTCCACCAGACCAGATTACCATAAGTTAGTATTGGTCTAATTATTGCCAAATACATCCACCTGATAATTTTTGGACTCTGTCCCCAGGATTTCCCAAAGATTCTGTTACAAGAATAGAATGCAATCATTCCTTTTTTGGCTCGTTCCTTAGTATTAAGACTCCAGTTTAGTTTCCTATCTAGAATCACACCAAGATACTTCGCTTTATCTGAAATCATCAGAGGTGTGCCTTCGATTGAAGGAATTCTGAAGCTTGGTATTTTCATTTTATTTGTGAAAAGGACTAGTTCTGTTTTTGACGGGTTTACCATCAATCCACATTTCTTAGTCCATCTATTAACCTTAGAAAGGGCATATTCAATCTGTTCGCTGATAGTGGATAAGAATTTTCCTGTCGCCAATAAGGCAATAACGCAAGGTCGTCGGCGTAGGCTACAACCTTTACTCCACAGTGTTTCAGATCGAGTAGGATTGTGTTCATAACTAGCACCCAAAGAAGTGGTGACAGGACTCCTCCTTGTGGGGTACCTTTAGATGTGATTACTCTCATCTTTATACCTGCTAGTTTCGAGTTAATTTGTCTGTTTTTTAACATGCACATAACCCAATCTATTATAGATTTATCGACCTTATTGTCTACCAGGGCTGTTTTTACTGCTTCATTATTCACGTTATTGAAGGCACCTTCAATATCGAGAAAAGCAGCAAGGGTATATTCTTTGTCGCTTAGAGTTTTTTCCACCGTGCTAATGACGCTATGAAGAGCGGTTTCAACACTCTTCCCCTTAGTGTAGGCGTGCTGAACTGGGGATATTTCAACCAGTTTCAGATTGCCTCGAATATGTAGGTCTATCAGTCTTTCAAACGTTTTAAGAATAAACGATGTCAGGCTGATTGGTCTGAAGTCTTTTGCTTCTGTGTGGCTGGGTTTGCCAGCTTTTGGAATAAAAACCACCTTGACTTCGCGCCATGATAAGGGAACATATCCCCATTTTATACTATTAATAAATATATTTTTCATGAGCGGTATTATAAGGGTTTCGCTTTTCTGTAGCATCATTGGAAAGATGCCGTCGAGGCCAGGGGATTTATATGGAGAAAAGGAATGGAATGCCCATCTGATCTTTTCATCCGTAATAATGTCCGATGGTACAGCGTGTTCCGTGTAGGATACTGTTTCCAGATTGCTGTCTTTTGACCCGCAACCTGGAAAGTGGGTAGTTATCAAGTGTTCAAGAGTCTCATTGCAGGATTCGGTCCAGCTTCCAGTGGGCATCTTAAGAGATCTCAGAGGGATTGAATCTTTAGAAAGAATTTTCCTTAGCCTGACCGATTGGTTGGTACTCTCGATTTCACTACAAATAGTTCTCCATGAGCTTCGTTTCGCTCGCTGAGTTTCTGATTTAAATTTTCGCTGACTGTTTTTATATACATTAGAGGAAATTCCCATAAAAACACTGAAACTTTTTTTCATAACTCGTTGCACAAACTGCCAAATTGGCAGTACTTTTTATTTTTGGATCCAAAATGATCTGTCAAACCAATATCTAGGCATCCGTTATGTTTTCGTATAAAAACTGTCTAATTAAAAGTGGTTAATTCATAAAGTTGTTTGAATTTTTTTTTTTTGAAAGTGGTAGGAAATCATTTTGTGTGTCTCTAAAATTGTTTTAGAATAATTTTTTTACAGAATCTTATCATGCCGCGTCTAAGGGTCTTAAGTGCGGAAGAAAGGTCGAAAATCATTGCATACAAAGATTGTGGCCTTTCCGATCGCGAAATTGCAAGAAAAATAGGTAGATCCAATACAGTTATTCATAACTTTTTAAGGTTAGGTGAAAGATATGGAAAAATTACCAACCATGCGCAAAATAAAAAGCTCACAACACGTCAAGTTCGAATGATATCGCGTAAAGCCATCAGAAACAAGCTGTTTGCTTCACAAATTAAGGCCAAACTTGACTTGCCTGTTTCAACCCGACGCGTTAGACAAATTTTAAACGCCAGCTCCAACCTTGTGTACAAAAAAGATCGACGAAGCCGCCTTTAGATGCAGCCCATAAGTCAACCAGGCTGCTTTTTGCTGAAAATCACATAAGCTGGACCGAAGAGTGGGGAAAAGTTCAGTTTAGTGATTGTTCTGATTGGCCATTAGTCTCAGTTTGCACCGGTTTATCCCGATGCGCACCTTGATGCCAATTTTCTTCAGAAGTGGTATAGACTTGTGACTAAGCTGCACAACCACTTCTGTACCGTCCTTCGTCTGCTCCCCTATCTCAAGCACCTTCCAGTTCGCACTGATTGCTCGGTGTTTAGAGATTGCAGGTATCTCTCAATTCGATCTTTCGGGATGGTTGGAGTGTTGGACCCCGTAGCATCATCTTCGCCTTAGGCTTATTTAGGTCTTTTATTTCCTTAATGCCTATTAGGCGAAGGTCAGCGTTAGGCTAGGGAGCTACCGTTGTTTTTACGAAGTCCTGCAGCCACACGAGTGTTTCCGTCTTCGCATGTCAGCAGCTTGAATCCGTGGACGGTTCTTAAGCTACCGAAGAGGGTGGTTGCCCATTCTTAACGATAGCATCGTTCACCTCGTCCAGGATTCTGACTTCCATCAATTGCCATTGATCGTTTGAAAGTTTCCGAGAAGGTGTGTTAAAATCTGCAATAGCAAATTGCCGCTTCTCGATGGTCCCTTCCGTGATCAAGGTCTTCGGTCTTTTTGTCTAAGGTGAGGGGTTCGTAGGCGAAGACTTGTCGTCTTGCCTAGTTCTCTTGAACGCCGTTGAGCTTGGTCCGGGGTGGGGCAAAGTGCCAACCGTCTCCCTTACCGTCCTCAAGGTCTTTGTTCTTTTGTTAGTCAGGTTGTTCGTTTTGTCAGTAGTCGTCAAAGTCTTCAGTCTTTGAGTAGCATTGTCCAACGCTAGCTTCTCCCTGGCCGTTAAGGTTTCGGGTTTCTTGCTAGAAAGACGTCAAACAATCCTCTTAGCGTCGCGTCTTCTCTTCCTCTGTATGCGTTCGTCGTGTTTCCTGTCAGGTCTATGACGCTACTTCTGCTAAGTCGTTACTAAATTATATTATTGGTAGGGCCCATTATGTCCCTACCTGACTAATGTAACTTTCGTATCAAAAAAAGAAATCAAAACACAAATGCAACCCCTGTTTTGATTTTTAATTTAGAATTAAAAATAACGAAAATTTTCATAGGCACATATTCAAATACATACATATGTACATACCAGTGGCGTGGCGTCCATATAACACGATTCCTACCGTCTTCCCTTTTAAAAATCCAACAAAAGTAAGCACTATCTGCCAAACAAACATGAAAAATCTACACACGCACACACAAACCATCGAATAAGTTTAATTTTTCCATTCTGCTTCTCGTCTGTATCTTCATACTTCATTCAAGCACATTCTACAAATCACAATTCACAAACAACAAACCAACGAAGAGAGCCACAAAACTACTCTTAGTTAAAGTTTTCAACTACCGCTCTCTATCTCAATAATAGAATAAAAAATATGAAGATTTTTCCGTCTTATTTATTTGTTTCATATCCCTTTCTTCTACAAGCATTGTGATTCGGATCCTCTTTGTTCAACACCCGCTTTTATATTCAAAAAATAAGACGCTACATTTTGTCTTATGAACCAAATCTCGCTGTATACCTTTTTGGAATTGGAATTGTTTCATTTCATTCTCCCTTTAGCTACTAGCATTGCATTTCAATCGGAAGATACAAGATAAGATAAAGAGAAAATTCAGCATTCCGCTTAAGAGAAGTTCAGGTCAAACGTCAAATAAAATACATTAGTTTTTTTTAGTTGGAATTTAAATTTAAATTTAGATTCAGTTGGAATTTATTGACAGACTGCGTTGCACAAGTGCAATAACTTGAATTAGATCTAGTGTTTTGTAAAGCCAATTTGATAAAATCTTAAATTAAAATAGTGAAAAGTTAGACGTGAAAGTGAAAGTGAAGGTTAAGGTGTATTTTTTTAGTTTCTTTTATTGCAAACTTATTGATAAAAACATTTTAGCTTCTTAATTTTAGTGCAGTTTTAGATTTTTTTTGGGAAATGTCTTTGATTAGTGTAGAGTGCTGTTTAACTGATTTCCTCTTGGAGGATTCAAATAATTTTAGTAAGCTATCTTTTGTTGATAAAAAAAAAGTTATAGATACAGGGCGTTCTATGCCTTTTATAAATGTCAGTTACCAAAGGAAGGATGGTTTTGTGACACATTTTAATGTTTCCTTATACCAAAAATATAAGTGGCTAACTGGGAGTTGCAAGCTTAATAAAATGTTTTGTTTTCCTTGTCTTCTTTTTTCAAGTTCATCCAGTGTTTGGAGCCGAACGGGTTTCACTGATATAAATAATTTATTTAATTCTTCGAAAAAACATATTAAGACAGAAAAACATATTCGTTGTTGTTTATCCCTACACGAATTTGGCACGAATCGCATTGAAACTTCTCTAGGAAATTCTTTCGTTGTTCATAATAAGAAAGTAGATAAAAATCGGAAACTAATGGAACGTTTTATTGACACAGTAATTTTATTAGGCAGGCAGGAGTTAGCATTTCGCGGTCATGATGAAAGGTCTAGTTCAGATAATCGTGGCAATTATGTCGAAACGGTTTGTTTTCTATCTAAATATGACACTTTAATGGAATCCCATTTAGAGCAGTGTTCAAGTACCAACAAACTAATTTTTTCAGGTTTATCCAACGATATTCAAAACGATTTGATACATAGTATCGCGGCGGTTATTAAATCCGAAATTAAAACGGAGGTCAAGGAAGCTCGATTCGTATCGATTATGATCGACGAAACACCAGATTTGAGTCATAGGGAACAACTGAGTGCAATAATTAGGTACTTGTCAGAAGATGGTATACAAGAAAGATTTCTTGGATTTTTTGACGTTAGCGCAAGTCGTAATGCAAATGAGTTATCCCATCATATATTTAAAATTCTTGAAACATACGACTGCAAGGAAAAGTTAATAGGACAATTCTACGACGGTGCCGCAGTTATGTCCGGCGAGGGGGGTGGTGTCCAAAAGAAGGTCCTTGATGAATGTCCGATGGCAAATTTTATTCCTTGCTATGCACATGTTTTAAATTTAGTACTATCCCGATCTCTAGAAAACATAGCAGAACTTAAATTATTTTTTGGCTATACTAATAGCATCGTTCGATTTTTTAATAAATCTACAAAGCGGTCCAATCTTTTAAAACAAATTTCCAATCGACGCATGCCAGGAGTATCGGAAACTCGATGGCATTATAATTCAAGAATAATAAACGTTATCTTTAACTGTAGAATAGATATAATTGAAACTTTTAATAAAATAATTAATGACTCTAAGGAATGGGATACTGACACACTTTCGATGGCAGAAAGTTTGTTAAATAAATTAGAGAGTAAGGAATTTTGTTTTTTGCTTCATATCCTTTCTGAAATATTTGGTAAAACCGATGTATTATTTAATTTAATTCAAAAAAAACAAACAGACGTTACATATGCTAAGCAAGAAATCGAACATTTTGAATCATGGATAAGCTCTGACTTTTTAAATATGTTTGAAATTATTTATGACAGCGTAAATGATTGCATCGAACCACCACGTAAACGCAGGTTACTTGACTTCGATTTGAAGACCAATTATAAGCGCCTTTTTGTTGAAATTAAAGACAATATAGTTAGCCAAATAAATGCCAGATACAAGTCATTTAGTAATCTTACATTTTTGGATTTATTAAATAATTCAAAGTATGACACTTTTTCTCGATCCAGTCCAGAAGTAAAAATATCTTCCCTAATTAAGTTTTTTCCTAGAATTTTTGACTTCACGGCATTAAAAAATGAACTTAATGTATTATATTCTTCATCGTCACTTGGAAAGTTTGAGGTTCTCGACCTTCGCAACCATTTGAATAGTGAAGCACTGAAAGAAGTGTTCCCTCAAGTCTTAAACTTAAGTAATTTACTTTTAACACTTCCCACTTCCGTCGCCTCCGTTGAGAGGTCTTTTTCTGCTTTAAAAAGAATTCATACCTATTTAAGAAACTCACAGGGCGAGGACAGGCTCTCTGATTTAGCCCTCATATCAATAGAAAAAAGACTTCTTCTTAAAATTAAAAATAGACCAAACTTCTACGAAAGAGTATTGGCAGAATTTATTAAAAAAGATCGTAGAATAGCATTAGAATACAAATAATTATAAAATAATAATTAAACAAAACATTTCACTTGTTTTTTTTTAAGTGTGTGAATTTTAGCTGTTTTTAATTTTGATTTAATTTTATTTCTGACATTATTATTTATATAATTTATATATTATTTATATAATTTTTCTGAATTTTCTTATTTTAAAATTATTATCTACATTATACTGAATTTTTTTTAAGTTATTGTATCATGCGTCTGTCAAGACCGGCTTCTTTTGAAGCCACTTTTGTTATGCTTTAAGCTCATTGTTGATTGAAATATTAATGTCTTGAAGTATAAAAAATGTGGCTAGAATATTGGAATGCATATTATGTAGGTACAATATCTTCAGATTTTAATTTTTATTTTTATAGGTACATATCTAACTAAATTTTTCAACGTCTTCCCTTTTAAAATTATCCACGCCACGCCACTGGTACATACATAACTACATTCATACATATTTGAAAACAAATTATTTTGAAACAAACAAATAATTTGAATAATACTTTGTATATATAAACTATATAGTGGTTGCACCCCACGTTGTGGCCGTGGTAACCCAGGTTCGAATCCTGGTCACGGCAATGTCTCAAAGCATTGTCACTGGGGAGAAGATGTTTTTTTTTAATTTTTGTTCATTAATGGAAATTAGAGTTTACTAAATTGTAAATCAGACGCCAGGATTTTTTTTATTTCATCACCATGTCAAAGTATTAACTTCTCTTATGTTGTTATTACAATAAGAAATCATGGCGAGTTTTTTTTTAGGGTTGCGCGGACCCTTGTGGTGGCGCTGCAAAATTCGAGGTGTAAAATTCGATTTGGGGAGTCTTTAAGCATTGGAAATTGTTCGTAGGGGCAAGAGGAGACTATTTTTTGGATTATTGCATTAAAAAAATATCAATAAATATCAATTAAAACTTCCATAAGCTCTCCGCAAAAAAAAAGAGTAAGGGTTGCAGGCATACCTTAGATGTCGCCCAATCGACTTCCACCATAAGAGTACTATAGTTTCCATATACAAAGAATAATAGAAAACAAATAGAACAATCGTTGCCGTATATGAATATATATATATCGTATATGAATATATATATATCGTTGTTGTATATGAAAACTATAGTACTATCATGGCGAATATTTTTTAGGGTTGCAAAGGTCCTGGTGGTGGCGCTGCAAAATGTGAGGTGTAAAATCCGATTTGGGGAGTCTTTAAGCGTCGGAAATTGGTGGTAGGGGCAAGAGGAGACTATTTTTTGGATTATTGCATCCAAAAAATATCAATAACTATCATTTAAAACCTCCATAAGCTCTCTGCAAAAAGAAAAGAGTAAGGGTTGCGCAGACACACTAGATGTCGCCCCATTCGACTTCCACCATGATAGTACTTTGTATTTAAAAACCATAGTACTATCATGGCGAGTTTTTTTTAGGGTTGCCCAGATCCTGGTGGTGGCGCTGCAAAATGTTAGGTGTAAAATCCGATTTGGGGAGTCTTTAAGCGTTGGAAATTGGTGGTAGGGGCAAGAGGAGACTATTTTTTGGATTATTGCATCCAAAAAATATCAATAACTATCATTTGAAACCTCCATAAGCTCTCCGCAAAAAGAAAAGAGTAAGGGTTGCGCAGACACACTAGATGTCGCCCCATTCGACTTCCACCATGATAGTACTTTGTATTTAAAAACCATAGTACTATCATGGCGAGTTTTTTTTAGGGTTGCCCGGATCCTGGTGGTGGCGCTGCAAAATGTGAGGTGTAAAATTCGATTTGATATTTATTGATATTTTTTGGTTGCAATTATACAAAAAATAGTCTCCTCTTGCTCCTACCACCAATTTTCGACGCTTCAAGACTCCCAAAATCCAATTTTACACCTCACACTTTGCAGCGCCACCACCAGGATCTGGGCAACCCTAAAAAAAACTCGCCATGAGAGTACTATAGTTTTCATATACAAAGGTAAGGGTTGCAGGCATACCTTAGATGTCGCCCCATTCGACTTCCACCATGAGAGTACTATAGTTTTCATATACAAAGGAGTACTATAGTTTTCATATACAAAGGAGTACTATAGTTTTCATATACAAAGCTTGTGCTAGCAAAAAATATATATCTATAGTTGAAGGTATATGTTTTGTGTGCTCGCATTGGCTTTGATTTCGTTTTGTATTATGTGCATTGTATATAAATTTGCATAGTACTATCATCAGCACGTTCCACCACGTCGGCCCCAAGCGACACAGCGCATACTAATTTTCTGGTTGCTGTTTCTGTGTATATACAAGTGCGCCCTCAGACGACCACAGCGCACAACTCAAAAATCATCATGATGATAGTACTATGCAAATTGATATACAATGATTATGTGTTTATTTATGATGGGTTAATTTTGTTTTGCAAGATTTGATTGATTTGGCGGGGAATCGAAATGCTTCATTTTTTATTGCGTTTTTTAAGTATTTGTTCGATATTTGAATTTAATTTTTTGAAAACCAAAATTATTAATTTCCTACCGAGGTAGATACAATAAAAAAATGCAAGTTTCAATTCAACACATAAAATCTTGTAAGAAATTTAACTCAAATACCTACTCATGGCATGGCCTTGACCAGCCTCCAAATCTTGCAAGAATACCTATCTTCAATTAATAAATACCTAGCTATTTTTCACACAATGAAATAGTTTCCTACCCTAGGTTGCAGGTACCTATATAATTGCTTTTTTTGTAGTTAAAATTCGAAATTAAAAAAAAAAATAAAAATTCTTATTTTTTTTAAATTTTTCTTGTAATATTTAAACATTGACAAGGAAACTGATATATCCATCCGTTTTATTATTGTAAGTATAGCTTTATAGGAAACTGATATATCCATCCGTTTTATTATTGTAAGTATAGCTTTATAGGGTGGTTGGGATAAAATTATATTTATCTAACTATGTTTGTGAATCGTATTATAATTTGTTATATTAAAAAAAAATAGAATTTTAAGTTTTGAACAACAAACAATAAAATGTGACTCGATTTCAAATAGGTATTCAATCTAAAATCTACTGATTTTGAATAAAATGTAATTTATTTTGTTTACATACCAAGGAAGGGTTCAATAACAACTTACAATTATATGTAATTCAGATTTCGTTGGATAGCATAGATATAGAACCTTGGAATCGTTAAGTACGGCTAATGAAGGCACAAAACATGGACAATTTTTGGCAATTTTGTTAGAACTATCTACTCCAGAAAAATTAGACTTTGATTTCGAAAAAAATCCGACAAAGTTGAATTTTAGTTTGGTGCTTAAGTACGTCAAGTACGTCCTAAAAAGTAACCTAATTTTGGATTGTATCTTAAATTTTTAGGGGAGAACTTAAAGGGGCAAATTCATTTTATTGTAATTTACTCGAAAAATATAAATTCTTTTGGAAAAAATTGAAGGCACCAATTCTTCCTCATTTTATACGTACAAAAAAGATTTATCGACCATCAATAGATTTTGAGAAAAATGGTTCCAGAGATGGGGGTGTAGCAAAAATAACGTTTTTCGATATGGCCAACATTTTTTTTATTGTTTATGGTAAGAAACTTATTTTCTATACTGCCATATAATCGAAGGTCCTTTGACTTTAAGACCTAATTGCACCTATTCCATCCATTTAATAGTTGGGTTCTTATTCAGCACACTCACTGTTTGTAGATCAAAAATTAAGTCTGTAATACATTTTTATATAAATTTCTCTTTAAAACATAATCTTTGGACCTTTGGTAGGTATAAGATAATGCTGGAGAGATTAAGCTTTATCGTAAGTCTAAATCTCCAGTCCAGTCTTGTAAGCTGCTAGTTTGCAAATCCTTATAGCCAGTCGACTATTCTTGTTTTTAATGTTTAGTTAAAATCCGACATCTTAAAAAGGATTGAAATTTTGATTTTTGTATAAAATGATTCGCTAATTCCAATCAAAGGAGAATGGGCAAAAATATATATGTTAATCAAGTGCAATACCGAAAGGTCACAGATTTTTGTTTATATATTGCGTGAACCCCACGGTCTACAGTTCTGTGTCTATATTCAAAAATGAAGCTTTCAAACGTACTATATGTAGTTTGTGGACTCTTGACGCACAACTATTCAAATTCAGGCAAGAGTATGATAACCAGGGCGCCGAGAAATAATAACGGATTTTTGTAGAACACGGCAATACAAGCATTTTTTACGATGGGAGTAACGGTAATACTAAAAATTAAGTATTATACGTTTTTTTAAATTCAACATTCAATTCTATTAGTCAGTTTTTAAATCAAGTCAAAACTATGAATAGTTTTTGAAAAATTTAATTTTAAACTCAAAATTTGTGTAAAAAAAAGTTAAAAAAAAATTTTAAATTTCAATATTTCAAAACCATAAGTTTATAAATAATTTTTTTTCAATAATTTGTTGCTCTTATTAATTTGCAATCAAAAACTGAAAACTAGATGATTTTATGCCTTTTAGTTTTTGAGAAAATTGAAAATAACCACAACTACTATTTTAACTTATTTATGTTTTTTTTTTTTGCTTGAGTGGTCTTATTTTGATAGTAATAATGGTTGGTGCGAGTTTGGGTATATGCAACAGTAGGGTGTGTGCGAGTTTGGATGTATGCAACTGTGGGGTGTGTATGGGGGCCATGCTGCCCCCTGCAACCCCCCTGCTTGGGCACACTATAGGATTTGGGGTAAGTGCAAGCAATTTTCTCAAGAACTAGAAGACAGAAAATCATCTAGTTTTCAGTTTTTGATCAAAAACAAATAAGAGCGATGAATTCTAAAAAAAAACAGCAACTAATCTTAAAGTTTTGAAAACTTACACTTCAAAAATTTTGTTTAACTGTTTTTTGTCCAAATTTTGAGTTTAAAACAATTTTTTTCAAAAACTATGCATAGTTTTGACTTTATTCAAAAACTAGCTAATAGACAAAAGTGTTGGCTTTAAAAAAATGTATAAAACTTAGTTGTAAGTATTACCGTTATCTTTTAATTATTTGTTTTCCATTTAACGTACATATTTTTTAAATTGCCCCTACCGCCTAAACGGGGGAGATAGACCCCCTCCCATAGTAAAAAATGCTTGTATTACCGTGTTCTACAAAAATCCGTTATCATTTTTCGGCGCCCCGGTTATCATACTCTCCCCCAAATTCATTTAATCTGTTAAATCATTTCAATATTCTGCCTAAACCCAATGGCTTACAGCCTTATGTCCATACAAAAAAAAAATGATGTACTAGGGCCAAGCTTTTCAATGATATACATATATCTCATTCGTGGACACTAGATAGACCAAAATGCCCATTCTCCTTTAATCTATACATTTTATTGTGTTTTTTTTTCCATTTTCCAGAAAAATTATGCTCACTATCTTCATTTTTCATTTATTTTCAGAAGCATTGAATTTATATAAATAAATAATTAGGTACCTAAATAATTACGCACAGTTTTGAAAGAAATGCAAATAAATTTTTTGTGTACAAATTGCTGAAAATAAATACAGCAAATAATATTAATACAGTTTTCTTCTCTGTTTTGAATTTTTTTCAGATTTTAATTTATTTTTTTAACAATTTTTTCAGTGTATTCGTGTAGAAACGCATACTTTTTTTTTTGCAAAGTTTATGTTTATGTATATTAATTAAATAAATTTAAATTAAAGACCTTAATCTTGATTATTCGTTAAGGATTTTGGAAATTATAAATTAATTTCTGAATATCTAATCAATTTCTTTTTATTAAAATCGATTTTTTTCGTTCTAAATCAATATTACACATTTTGGCGTCTCAACTGTTAGATTGATCAAAAAGCATTGTTGGGCACCATGAGGAGGCTTGGGGGCTTGGGGCAGTAAGTTGGTGGCAAAAATCGGCAGACTCTTTGGTCGGCGATAAACAAATCTGTTTTTTTCTCTTATTATATTGTATTGTTTGTGGTTCTTAATTTTTTTTTTATTCTATTTGTGAAGCTTGTTTAGCATGTATGTACAATAGTAAATTGTATACAGTTAAGTATGATATATGAAAATAATTATTGAATAATACTTAATCTTCATCATCATCATCATCGGCTCGACAACCGGGGTCCGGTCCTGGCCTCCTTCAACAAGTCTCTCCACCTATCCCGGTCTTGAGCCGACGCCATCCAGTTGCGCACCCCAAGGCTTCGGGCGTCCTGGTCTACGCCATCTCTCCAGCGCAAGCATGGTCTACCACGCTGCCGTCTACCATAGAATGTACCACAAAGGACTTTCCGAGCAGGTTCCTCTTCACTCATGCGAGCTAGGTGCCCTGCCCACCGGAGTCTACCGAGCTTAATTTTTGTCACTATGTCTGCTTCAAGGTAGATTGCGTACAATTCATGATTGTACCGTCTCCGGAATCGCCCTTCCTCACATATGGGGCCAACAATTCTCCTTAAGACTTTTCTCTCGAACGCGGCTAAGAGGTCGGAGTGTCTTTTGCTAAGCACCCAAGTCTCGGATCCATACGTGAGTACTGGCAGGACCATGGTCCTGTACAGCAGCAGTTTTGAAGTTATGGTGAGATTTCTGGATTTGAAGAGCTTTGACAGACTATAGTAGGCTTTGTTGGAATTGAGCAGCCGCCCGCGTATTTCTTCTTCTATATTATTATCGGCTGCTACTATTGACCCAAGGTATTTAAAGGATTGCACCACTTCAAATTCGTGCTCCGCTACCTTGATTGTTTGACCAAATGTTCTTCTCGCATTCGACGCCACCATGTACTTTGTTTTACCTTCACTAATGTGCAGCCCCAGATTTTGTGCCGCCTGCTCGATCTGGATGAAGGAATCGTGTACAGCTTGTTCGGTTCTTCCGATGATGTCAATGTCGTCTGCGTAAGCCAGTATCTGGCTGGACCTGTTGACGATGGTCCCTCTTGTTGCCGTGCCAGAGTCACGGATTGCTTTCTCCAACGCCAGGTTGAAGAGGAGGCAGGCCAAACCATCCCCTTGTCGGAGTCCATTAAAGATGTTGATTGGTCTGGATAGCAATCCGGCTATTTTTACTTGGCTTGTTACGTTGGTCATGGTCAACCTACAAAGTCGTGTCAACTTATTTGGGATGCCGAATTCTCTCATGGCTTTGTAAAGTTCTACCCTGGCTATGCTATCATAGGCGGCCTTAAAGTCTATAAACAGATGGTATGTTGGGATGTTAAATTCTAGACATTTTTCCATCGCCTGCCTAAGGGTAAAGATCTGATCAGTTGTTGATTTGCCTGGAATGAAACCACACTGATATTGGCCGATTATGGTTTTAGCGTATGGGGTTATCCGTTCTTGTAGGATAGAGGAGAGTATCTTATAGGCGGTACTCAACAACGTGATACCTCTATAATTGCTGCACGTTGTGACATCTCCCTTCTTATGTATGGGGCAAATTATACCTTTTCGCCAGTCTTCTGGCATTTCTTCCTGCTCCCATACGTGCACTATAATATCATGAATTGCTTGGCGTAAGGCTGGCCCGCCGTGGTGGAATAGTTCGGCTGGTATGCCATCGGCTCCCGGGGCTTTGTTTTTCTTAAGCCGGGCTATAGCCTTCTCAACCTCTTCTATGCTTGGTGGCGGTAACATAGGGTAATATTCTTGAAGTAGTGGAGCCTCTACTTCTGCAGTGAGCTGACCATTTAGCAATTCATTAAAGTACACTTCCCATCGCTCCAGTATGCTTTGGGGATCGGTGATCAGATTTCCCTCTCCGTCCTTGCAGTAAGTGCAGCGTGGTGTGTACTGCGTCATGTTTCGGACGGATTGGTAGAACTTCCGCGCCTGGTGCGGACCTCGCTCTCGGCTTCTTTCTAAATCACAGATGATGTTCTTCTCCCAGGCTGATTTTTTCTGTCTGTGAAGCCGTTTTTCTATTCTTCTGAGCTCTTTATATTCATCTTCGCGTGCCCGCGTTCTATGAGATTGTTGCATTGCTCGGTACGCAACATTCTTACGTTCAGTCGCTAGCTTGCATTCATCATCAAACCAGTCGTTCCGACTTCTACGACTGCTGCCTAAGATGGAATTGGCAGTACTAATGACAGTGTTTTTAAGGCGTGTCCACTTCTCATCTACGCCCAGCATACTGGCTCCAGGACTTACTCTCCCTGGATCGAGTGGTTCTAGGGCGAGTCCTAACGCAAGTCCAAAGGTGTTACTGGTGTTTTCATTGCGTAGTGCAGCCGTGTTGATTCGAACCCGATCGGCGGATGCAATACGTCTTCGCAAGGCAATCCGCCCTCGGAAAACCATACCAACAAGATAGTGATCCGAGTCGATATTGGCACCTCGGTACGTTCGTACCGTCATCAAGTTCGAGTAGTGGCGACGGTCTATCAACACGTGGTCAATTTGGTTACGAGTGGCTCCATCAGGTGATACCCAGGTGGCTTTGTAGATATCTTTACGCGGGTACCTGGTACTCGCAACGACCATGTTTTTCGATGCTGCCAATTCTAGGACTCGAAGTCCATTGTCATTAGTGTTCTCATGCAAACTATGGGTGCCTGCGTAATGCCTGAATACCGGCTCCCGACCTATTTTAGCGTTCAAATCCCCAAGGATGATTTTAACATCATACCTTGGACAGGCATGGAGGGCCCTCTCGACTTGTTCATAGTAAGTCTCTTTATCTTCGTCTGAGGACTCCTCCGTAGGTCCGTGAACGTTAATGAGGCTGATGTTCTTGAATTTGCCTCGCACGCGAAGGGTGCATAGCCTTTCGCTTATAGCGTTAAAGCCGATGACGGTAGACTTCATTTTTCGCTGACCAGGAAGCCTACCCCGAGCACATGGTGTTTTGTATGACAGCTGTAATATAAGTCATATTCTTTCTTTTGCAAAACACCATTCCCTGTCCATCTTATTTCTTGCAGTGCTGTTATGTCAGCTTTATATTTTGACAGGGTATCGGCTAGCTGCGTACGTTCCATAAGAAAATTCGTAAATCGTTGTTCCGTTTTCGTTGCAAGGGTTGTCGTCGTGAGATCAGTCCGTTTCCGAGGCTTGTTGACGGTCTCGTAATTCTTTTAGTTTTACGGAACAGGGAATTAACCTGTTGCCAACCTGTGGAAATAGCCTGATCATATTAGCCAAACCTTTTTGGGGTTTGTTTCTAGCGGCCGCCGCGAAGAGGCTATGATCACACTTCCACCAGTCCCGAATAGTTACGGCACGTGCATGTTTTCGTATGCTACATGTTATTCCCCCTATTCGGCTGATGGCTGACCGCCTTAATCTTGCTAACTAAAAAAAAAAACAAAGTTTTGTATACAGTTAAAGGCATCGGAGCATTCATGTGTTTTCTAAACTAAATGTAAAATGCAAATATCTCGGGTGAGCGTATTTTGAAAAGTCAGAAACCGACCCAAAAATCCAATTTAACATTTTCTTTATGCCTTTGAAATTTGAGATTTTTAGACCAACCCGACAAAAAAATAAAAATGAAAAAGTGTCGAAAATTGACTAAAAAAAGTAAGTATCTATAAAAAAAAATTGCATTAAAATTTTCTGAAACAGCCAATTTTTTTTTTGTTACTTTTCGAAAGACATAGTTTTCCAATTTTTGACTTTTTAAAGAGTCATAGCATTTTAAATATTTTTTTAAAATTTTCACATACATATAGTATACAATACTTACATTAAAAATCTATCGAATAAAAAAATAAACCTCCTAGCCCTTTACGTTTAGAATATAGCTTTTTGACCCTTCCGTACATTTGCCCCATTTTGCCCAACTTACTATTCGATACATGATATGGGTTTCTTGTTTCCAAGTTGTGTTTTATATTTATAAGAATAAAATAAAGTGAAAATAGTTTTATTTTAATGTATTTTAATTTTATTTAATTTTAATTTAACAACTTAATTTAATTTATTTATATTTTAATTTCACTACGCGTTTCGGGGCTACTGCTCCATCTTCGGGTGGAATACGTATTATAAGTATTCTTTATTTATTTGAGTTGAAATTTTCCGGCAAGATTTCGAGGAAGCATTTTTGAATATATGTACAAATGTATGTACTATATATGTCTGAACGAGTATGTAGGTTGGATTGAAATATGTTTTGGAAGAGAAGGTAGGTGTGTCTAGCTATAGGAAGTTGTAAAAAATATCATCGGTTTGGAATTTTTTTATTTTTATAAATTACTATTCGAATTTCAAAAAAATCCGTCTTAATGCTCAATTTCAAAAAAATTCCAAACCGATGATATTTTTTACAACTTCCTATAGCTAGACACACCTACCTTCTCTTCCAAAACATATTTCAATCCAACCTACATACTCGTTCAGACATACATAGTACATACATTTGTACATACATTTGTACATACATTCAAAAATGCTTCCTCGAAATCTTGCCGGAAAATTTCAACTCAAATAAATAAAGAATACCTACCTACCTGCCCCAATAATAAACTAGTTGTAAAAAATATCATCGGTTTGGAATTTTTTTATTTTTATAAATTACTATTCGAATTTCAAAAAAATCCGTCTTAATGCTCAACTTCAAAAAAATTACAAACCGATGATATTTTTTACAACTTCCTATAGCTAGACACACCTACCTTCTCTTCCAAAACATATTTCAATCCAACCTACATACTCGTTCAGACATACATAGTACATACATTTGTACATACATTTGTACATACATTCAAAAATGCTTCCTCGAAATCTTGCCGGAAAATTTCAACTCAAATAAATAAAGAATACCTACCTACCTGCCCCAATAATAAACTAAAATATACATATCTTCATTTTATAGACACATACACATACTTTTCTTTCTCGCACAAACCGAAGAAAAAAATGTATTCGTATGTAGGCAAGAAAAAAAAAACGGAGCAAGCAAAAAATTCAGTCCATGAAGAAACTAGCAAAAAATGGATTTTCTCCCTTACCCTTTTGGAGCCTTATGGAAAATATAAAATCTCTTTTCTTCTGCTGAAAACATACAATTCTCCACTCCAGCCAACAGCGCCACCAAACAACAACGTGTCATCCTAAAAAATTTTCACCATGAGAGTACTATAGTTTTCATATACAAAGATTATACTAAATCAAGCCCAAATAATATTGGGATTTCAATTCAATTCAATTCAATTCAATTTCAATATCTTTCAAATTTGTTTAGCTATTTACATATGTACATACATACATACATATTTTAGGATTTATTTTTATTTTAAAAATGTTATTTCTCACAAACCTGCTCACTTTTCCGATAGCTAATGAGGTAAAAGGAACAGGAAATAAAACTAAAAAGAAAAGAAAAGAAAAGAAAAGAAAAGAAAAGAAAAGAAAAGAAAAGAAAAGAATAGAAAAGAAAAGAAAAGAAAAGAAAAGAAAAGAAAAGAAAAGAAAAGAAAAGAAAAGAAAAGAAAAGAAAAGAAAAGAAAAGAAAAGAAAAGAAAAGAAAAGAAAAGAAAAGGAAAGAAAAGATAAGAAAAGAAAAGAGACTCATGCACAGACTGACTGCCGGGCATATGATAACTGACCCTTACCTTCGTATGTCATTACAGTGGTATATTCCTACCCGTTTTTCATTCAGGTCCTCTAGTTCGTACAGATTGTTTCCTATAACTTTTTTATTCTCATTTTCAAAAATTTCGGAGATAACTTTGCACTGATTTTCTTGGATGCGTCACTCAGTATAAAGTTCCTTCTGAAAACTACTTCACCCACTGAAAATTTTTGTATATATAAATTATAGTACTATCATGGCGAGTTTTTTTTAGGGTTGCGCGGACCCTTGTGGTGGCGCTGCAAAATTTGAGGTGTAAAATTCGATTTAGGGAGTCTTTAAGCGTCGAAAATTGGCGGTAGGGGCAAGAGGAGACTATTTTTTGGATTATTGCATCCAAAAAACATCAATAAATATCATTTAAAACCTCCATAAGCTCTCCGGAAAAAAAAGAGTAAAGGTTGCAGGCATACTTTAGATGTCGCCCCACTCGACTTCCACCATGATAGTAATATAGTTTTCATATACAAAGGTATTATACGCGTTCTCATATTTGGTGTGAACATTTGCTAAGGATTCTTTAATATGTGAGTGTAAAATATCTTTGTATATGAAAACTATAGTACTCTCATGGTGGAAGTCGAATGGGGCGACATCTAATGTATGCCTGCAACCCTTACTCTTTTTTTCCGGAGAGCTTATGGAGGTTTTAAATGATATTTTTTGGATGCAATAATTTATTTATTTATTTATTTATTTATTTAACATCAATTAGAGATCTTTAAATCTACACTTAGACTAACGAAGTAACAGTAATAAAAATTACACAAAAGAAAAAAAAAATTTAAACAAAAAAAAAACAAATAAATAATAATTGAATATAAATATTAACATATGTACCTATATAACATTTTCACAAATAAGTTTTTTCACCATCCTGGTTTCATATCTCTATAGTTAGGTATATTATGTAATTTAAAAAATTGACAAAATATCAATTAAAAACCAATAACTAATGGCCTGAACTTGGATTTTGATAGGTTGAAAAACATGCGATGGTAACCCCTTTCCTTATTAAAATTATAAAATAAATAATGTAAATATGCAATATTTCAAAGGCGCTTTGTTTTTTTAGGTAAAATGTTCAACTTAGTTGATAAAATTTCAACCGCATATATTTTTTGGTTGTAGGAAACATTAAATATATAAATATCGTCATATGCCATTATAACGCACAATAATAATTCATTGTCTTACAAATTATTTTTTCTAAACACATCTCTATCAGTTCTTTTGACTTTATGCACGCATTCAAAAATTAAGAAGTATTTCTTTCTTCTTTTAAATGTTTAATGAAAAAGATATATTTTTTTAAAGTTTACAAATAATCTGTTCTCTTTCCCGCACCTCCCATTGAAAGAAACGCATTCTCAAAGCAAGATTTAGCCGAGCCTTATGAGATTCTTTCGAGAGGCCTCTGATTACAGATCTGTCATCGCATAAGAAGATTGAAACTCGGTTAAAGAGAAAGATAGTATTGTTAAAAAACTTGTATTATTGCTATGAGTACGAAGAGCCTCCCATAACTAGGCCATTTAACGCTTTTAACAGTTTTATTACAATCTAGAAGTATTCTTCAAGAATACTTGTAGATCCCTTAAAATAGTCTAATTAAACTCTTGGAGAATCTTATGAGATGAAAAATGTTACTTGGGAAGGGTTCACCTATAATGAAATGAGCGGGTGTTAATGGGTTTAAATCCTCGTCAGAAAGAACACATAAAGCACTCCATACACGATTCAATTTTATTTTCAATTTAGTTGTCAACTAAATTGATGCTTCGGCACACATCACATAAACGTTGTTGAAAGACTTCTGCTTCAACTGTCAAAACATCATTTTTTCTCGTTCATTTTTGATTTAATCGAATCAAGATGTCTGAAAAAAGAAAAATATTGGCATTAATAATTATTGCAGAGTGCCTATATGACGATGAAGAAGTAAAAATAAAAAGAAAAAGAATTTGGATGAAAGAATGGCTAAGAGATAAAAAAAAAAATTCCAATGAAAAATTAATAATGGAAATTAAAACAAATGAACCAAATGATTTCTTGAATTTTACCAGAATGAATGCAGAAGCCTTTCAGGAACTGCTGAATAAAATAACTCCATTAATCAAAAAAGAAGACACTTTTATGCGAGATTCAATAAGTCCAGAAACACGCCTTCTAATTACATTAAGGTACCTCGCCAAAGGAAATGATTTTGAGGATCTCAAATTTTTCTATGCTGTGTCACCCCAAGCAATTGGGAAAATAGTAATAGAAACGTGTCAGGCCATAATATCTGTACTCAATGAATATATTATAAAGGTTATATTTTTTAGAGAACTTATTTTTATTTTGTTTGATTTAATTCTACATAATTTTAGGTACCAAAAACTGTGGTTGAATGGAAAACTGAATCCGAAAAATTTCTCAATGTAAGTGGGTTCCCCCATTGTATAGGGGCTATCGACGGCAAGCACGTCGAAATAAAGAAGCCACCAAATTCGGGATCATACTACTTCAACTATAAGAAAACATTTAGCATAGTCCTGATGGCTGTTGTCAATGCAAATAGTGAATTCTTAATGGTTGACGTGGGAAAAAATGGACGAATTTCTGATGGTGGAGTTTTTTCATACACCAAATTTGCAGAAATGTTGGAGACCGATTCCCTTAACATTCCAATTGCGGAAGAGCTAATGACAGGTGGAGAAAAGTTGCCTTATGTTTTTGTAGCGGATGACGCTTTCCCATTGAAGGAGTACATAATGAAGCCATATTCAGGAATGCAAATATCTCCACAGGAATTAAATTTCAATAGATGCTTAAGTTCGGCAAGAGTTCGCGTAGAAAATGCGTTTGGCATCCTCGCACATCGCTTCGAAATTTTATTCAAGCCAATTAACTTGTGCCCCGAAAAGGCAACTAAAATTGTTCTAGCCTGTTGTTATTTACATAACTTTTTGAAAAAGAAGAACGGTCGTATATATGAAGCAATAACACCCACAGAAAACCACGAACCGATTGGACTTGAACCCAGCTCATCAAGAAACTCAACAAATACAGCCAAAATAATTCGTAACAAATTTTCCGCATATATAAACACAACTCTCCATTAAACTTTAACAATAAATATATTTACATATGATACATGTTTACATTTTATTAATAATAATGTTTTTCCTCATATAACTCTTGTTCGCTGAAACATCTTTCTTCCGCTTGTTCAGGAGGCACTTGAAAATAAGCTGGAAGCTTTAAAATTTTCACTGGTGTTGGGTTTGAAGAGCTTGTAGCTGGGGAAGGTAAAAATCTCATCTGTGGCGAGGAAAATCTTGATGGTTGTGGTGTGTTGGTGTTCACTGCATTAATTGTCAGCTGCCTCAGTTGACCGAGAATTAAAATTTCTTCAATGGCTTTTTTGGCATAAATTTTCTGCTCTTCATCTATTTTCCTATAAGAACAGGCCCACGACTTCGCATACACTTCCGACTCATCTTCACCAGCTTCGTCCTTCTCCTTCAGGGAATCCAGGTTCATACATGCCTTTGTCAGGAACTCATTCTTCTCATCGCAGCTACTATTCTTCTTTGTTCGCTTGGATGGAACCTCCTAAAATGAAAATAAATTTCACCAAATAATAAAGTGAATACATTTTTGCACTTTGCAGCCTACACTTGTGTTTACTTACCTTAAATTCATCCATGTCATCAAGAGTAGAAATACTTTCCGATGCCTCCTCCTGGTCTCGCAAGAAGTCGAAGTCGTCGAAGTACCACAAAGTGGGTACGTGGACGTCGTCTTCTCCTGTACCTGACTTCATGGAGTTGTTTACAAGCTTCAGCTCCCGGCGGTAGGATGTTTTGAAGTTTGTTATTTTATTTTTTAATTGTTGGAGAGTTCCATCGGGTTCTATTTCATTGAACTTCTCCAGCAACACATCCCAAGCTTGGCTTTTTTTTAGTTTATTTTTGTATTCATTGCTTTTTATCTTCCAAAGCGTGGGATGTTGCTTGAGAAGTTCAGACAATTCCTTCCAACATTTTTTATTTGCTGTTTGAGTCATTTTTAATTTATTATTTTAAAACAAATACCAAGCAAAGCACACCGAAACCAGAGACGAGACATCAGACATAAGAGGTGAAGGTAAGAAAGAGATGGAATGCGTTTGGTTTGACAGTAAATCAAATGACTTGCCTACACACACCTCAACTAAGTTGAAAACATTCACATCAACTTGAACAAATTCAAAATCTTTTGATTTTCTTCCAACTCAATCGTCAACCTTCAAAAAAATCAAATTCAAGCCCACACACGAGTTGATTTGATGAAATTGACATTAAATTGAAAGACAAGTTGAACTGTGTATGGAGTGCTTAAAGGACGTGAATTTAATACAGCTTTAATTTGAGTTAACACTGTGTACAACTCTTCAAATGTCAAAATTGATGATCCAACAACTCTTCGCAGATGCATTTTAACAGATTTCACACCAGCCTCCCACAAACCACCAAAATGGGGTGCAGAGGGGGGAATAAAATGCCAAGCTATATTATCTCTGGCAAGCGAAACTTCAATGGTCTGGTTATAGGTCTCGGACATCACCAACTTATGCATTTCATTTAGACATCGACGAGCCCCTTGGAAGTTGGTTCCATTGTCGCTATAGATATTGGCGCACAATCCTCGACGTGAAAATAATCTTCGCAAAGCTGTAAGGAACGCAAACGTAGTTAGGTCAGTTACCACCTCGAGATGGATTGCCTTAGTAGCCATACAGACAAAGAGTGCAATGTATGCTTTTGATTGTTTTGGATTGCGACCTCGCGACAGTTTGATGGTGAATGGACCAGCATAGTCACAACCAGAATTTAAAAATGGGCGACTTGGCTGAATTCTCTGGGCTGGAAAATTACCCATTAACTGCGAGATAGTTAGCTTGCGTTGCATGAAACATTTTTTGCAGCGATTTACAACTTGTCGGATTAAGTTTCGGCTACCCAAAATCCAATATTGTTGCCGCACTATTGCAAACGTTTCAGATACTCCTGGATGCTGATGATTGTCATGAATATCTGTGATAATGAGAGAAGATATTTTATTAGTACTGGGGAGTATAATAGGGTGCTTTATATTAAACGAAGCCAAAGAATTTTTAATTCTTCCTCCTACTCGGAGGGGAATATTTGATCAATTTAGATTTCAGGGGAAGTTCTCTTTTACTAATTAGGGTTCGAATATCCGCACTGAATGATGTTATTTGACTGGTTTTTATAATATGTTTTCGAGAATATTGAATTTCACGTAAACTGAGGCTAGAGGTGAGACGACAGGGTTTTGGGACAAATAGATTGAATAAATACCGCAGGATGTATGCAAGGACCTTCTGGATACGATACCAATTCGAAATATTATCAATAAGTGACTGAATTATATCCGAGCCAACAAAGGTAACAAGAACATGGATTTGACGCGATTGTTTTTGTTCGATTACACATTCGTCGAACTCCAATTTTTTTGAAACAAATCTTGTTATTGGCCAGTGTTCTTCTGCTTGAGATAACCACGATGGTCCGGTCCACCAAAGATCATGACTATGTAAAGATGAAGGAAGAACACCTCGTGACGCGCAATCTGCTGGGTTGTATTCCGAAGGTATATGTTGCCATGCACTCCGAGGCATCGTTTCCAGGATAGCAGCTGTTCGGTTGGCTACAAAGGTGGCCCAACGTCGTGGGGGTGATGAAAGCCAATGTAAGACGGTCTCCGAATCGCACCACGCCCATGTCCTTGTGATTTTAGCTGTAAAAGATGATTTGATGGGGGTAAGTAAGCGGGTTAATAGCAAGGCACCACAAAGCTCCAAACGCGGAATGGAAACTGGTTTGAGCGGAGCAACCTTTGTTTTTGCTGCAACGATAGTTACCCTATAGTCTCCATCAGAGATTTTGCACCTTGTGTATACGACAGCTCCATATGCAACCGACGAGGCATCCGAAAATCCATGCAGCTCAATCTCTTCCAACGCTGAGAACACAAGTCTAGGAACCTTAACCTTTTCAAAAGAAGAAAGTTCTTGTCTGTAGCCACTCCATCGCTCCGTTAAATTAGGAGGTAAAGGATCATCCCACCCTAACTTTAATTCCGAGGACCAAAGTTCCTGAAACAGAATCTTGAACAGAATAATAGATGGTGCTAACAGTCCCAATGGATCAAATATCCGATAGTAGAGTACGCCTTGTAGATTTGACACCTTCGAGAGTTTGAGCCATACGAAAAGAATATTCATCAGTTACCGGGTTCCAAAACATTCCTAGAACTTTTATAAGAGATTGTGTACGCTCGGTATCAAAGAAAGAAAATTCACAATCCTCCTTTGGTAAAGATGCGAGAAGTTGTGAACAATTCGAGCTCCATTTTCTAAGTTCAAGTCTACCTCTAGAGAGCAGAGTTACAAGTTCTGACCTCAAATTTGTTAAATCTTCAATGGAATTAGTTCCAGTCATAACATCATCGACATATACGTCCTCCATTAGAACACGAGCGGCATCTGGGAATTGGAACCGGTAATCATCCGCCAGCTGTTTTAGAACTCGAACTGACACGAAAGGAGCTGACGCGGTACCATATGTGACGGTACATAAGCGAAAATGACTGATTTCCTGACCAGGGTGTTCACGCCACACGATGCACTGAAAATCGGTGTGTTGGTCATCGATCCAGATCTGACGAAACATTTTAACCACATCTGCGGTAAACACATATTTATGCTGCCTAAAACGCAAACAAACCCCAATCAAATCTCGTTGAATAGGAGGGCCTACTAACAACATGCTATTGAGAGAAACTCCTGAAGAATCCTTCACCGAACCATCGAAAACAACACGCAGCTTTGTTGAGGAACTGTCTGGCTTTAAAACAGCGTGATGTGGAAGATAGAAGTGCTTGCCAGGACGAGTGTTAATTTTATCTGGAGGGATACGCCTCATGTGGCCCAAATCTAAATATTCACGCATAAAGTCCGAATACAATTATTCGCAAACCGACGTTCCATTGAATACAGTCGCGATACAGCTGAATTCAGTGAATTTCCGAATTTGAATTCTGAAGATTTGAAGGGGAGTTGTACGATGTACTTCCCATCTGATGCTCGAGTAAATGTCTTTACAAAATGTTGCTCTGACTGATCATCTTTATTGGTTTGACTAGCAGGGATTACTTCTTCTAGCTCCCAAAACCGTTGTAGCAACAAATCTACGTCAATAGTGGAATGAAGTGACGACAAGCAACGACTATCCTCTGACACCTTTGGCTCTATGTACTCTCCTGTAATTACCCACCCAAATGAAGTCTTTTGAGCGAGGGGAAAGCCCTCTGAGCCACAAATCTGCTCTCCTTCTAGTATAGTCCAAAATTTGTCGGCTCCTAACAACACATCCACAGCTGCACTTAAATAAAAATTAGGATCCGCTAGTTCAAGATCAAAAATGTGAGACCAAGAAGATATACATGTATGTATGTATCTACGGATTTCGACGGTAAGTTTGAAATAATTTTATTCAACACTAATGCATCAACGAGCAAGTGAGTAGAATTATAACGCGAACACAGCTGAAGAGGAATACACCCTTTTGTATAGCCTGAATCTATAGATGACAACCCTCTAATAGGAATTCTTGCATGCGAACGAGGATACCCAAGTCTCTGCGCGAAAGATTCGACCACAAATGATGACTGTGATCCAGAGTCCAGTAGGACTCGACAGTCAATAACGTTTCCATGAGAATCTTTAATCTTGGCTAGAATCGTAGGAAGAATGGTTGTTTTATGAAGGTTTTATTCTAGTGAATGGTTGCTTATGAGCGGTTTTTGTGAAGACGAGGTTAGTTTAGACGAAGTTTAAAATGATTGAGGAGAAGACCAAGACGACGATGACGACGACGACGACGGTTGAGATTGGCAAGCAGAAGAAGAGGTATTTTTCGAGTCATTATTTGTTGTATCTTCTGGATGAACCAATGTATTATGTCGTTATTTACAAACCCTACACCTAAAAGAAGAACGACATTTAAAAGACGGATGTCCAGCCCGAAGACAGTTGAAACAAAGAGAAAGGCTTTTCACGAGGCTTCGCAGCGAAGGTATGTCTAGTTCCACGAATTTCGGACATTGGCTTAAGAGATGATCACTATTGCACTTTTGGCATTGTTGTTTAGGATCTGCAGTTTCAGCTAAATGCGATTTTATTGCTGTAGCTGGTGGTAGCAAGATTCTAGTGCATCACAACGAGCTTGCAAAAAGTCTAAAAGTTCCATAACGGAGCTATCTTCCCTAGAACCTACAGCTTCTGCCCACGATTTATTCGTATCTGGATCTAATTTGCTTAATAAAAGATAAATGAGCCACGGATCGCGATCGTTTTTATTTAACGCATTCCTCGAATGACTTGGTCTGCATCATCAGTTATTTTTCGTAAAACCTTCACGTTACTAACACTAGTAGATGGAAGCGATAAAAAAGTTTGAATATAAGACTGAACTATAATTTGAACACGATCATATCGTCTCTCTAACCTCTCCCATGCTTCAAAGTAGTTCGTGTCGGAAATGGTTATGTCATTTATTAACTGAGCAGCATTTCCACGGAGAAATGATTTTAAAAAATCAAACTTTTGAGATGGAGTAAGATTTGTTCTGCAGTCAATTGACCCAGTAAATAAACTGGGCCACTCTTTGTAGTCCCCAGAAAAAGGAGGCACCACTATTTTTGGCAAATGATTAAAGGGTTAGAGTCTCTCGATGAATTCAATCTTTCAAGAAAGGAAGATTGTTGTAAAGCTAGCTGCTCCACGACCGAAGTTTCCGCGTTTTTCTCAGCTACCTGTTCAGGGATCTTACGTACTCGAGTAGCTTGAGTAAGGCGCGAATGAGCGGTGAAATATTTATTTTCATAATCACCAAACTCATTTTCTAGCTCGCTATTGTCACCAGTTTCCTTTAGTAATTGAAAAAGTTCATCGTACAGAGAAGTGAATTCTAACCACGAGGTTTCTAACTTTTCTAACCGAATTTCAATTGACTCGAGAGGCGTAGTCTCTTCAATGGTTTCTACGAAATTTGCCGCACGAGTTAACCTGCCTTTAGCATTTCCAATCTTTAATTTTATAGCATTCATTGTCTTTATATAAAAACCGAAAGGAACCAAATAAAAAGTTGAGCAGGTTGAAAAGAAACGCAAAAGTCTAATAACCACAGTTAATCGAAAAAAAATTGCACTGAACGATATTTAGCACAGAATAGTATCAATTGTTAATCTAATTTTTCACAAAAAAAATTTTGATTCAGATAAATTTATCATCCGACATCGAAGGACCAATTTTATGATGAGAAATTTATAATATATTTAATGCCAAGCACAACTTCAAAAAAAAAGCATCATTAAAAAAAATTATATGTATATATTTGCACAGGTATAAATACTTGTTATGAAAATTACAAGACCTTATTTTACCAATCCTTGCTGTGCTGTTGTTGAAATCCAAGTGAACGAGAAAAGCAATAATTTATAATCCAACAGCAAAGGTCACTCAAAACTACAACCCACTGCAACTGTGGCTTTCCAGTGTACTCTCTCAAATTATTATAAAGTTAAAAGTACCGCTTGTAAAAGAAAGAAATTCTAAGTCACTCAAAGTTGTCACGGTAAAATTTACCGCGACAAAGGCTGCTCTTTCAACGTCCCATTCCTCGTTCCTTCCTTTCTACTTTTTTTTACAGATGTTTCTTTCAATATATTGAGAGAGAGAAGGGCAACCATGGTCCATCAGCCATCGGTTCTTTCTCTCAATATTTTTGGAAGAGACAATATTGATCGAAGCGGATAACTAATCCGCTACATAGATGGATAGACGGGCGGTCTAATCCAAAGATGATAGGCGGACGGCCTAGTATGAATCCAAGAGTAGCACGGGTGACACTTGGTCCTCGAATGCGGATGTTACTCCTAGTGAGAATGGCTGTATGCCCAACATACTTTTTTTTCTTTTTCTATATTGTAAAAGATGGAACGTTTGTGACTTGTCCCCAACTCCCCTAAATCTGCGCATTTGTCGAACGCATAGAGAAAAGTAGTTCGCACAGCGGGATAGTACTGCCATCTTTTCCTTCCAAATGTTGTACTTTTGAATATTTTTATAAACACTCCACCAATTTTCCTTTTTATTTATATAAAAAAGATCTAGGGGGAAAAATGAACGCGATGGAAAGGATTAAGTTTCTTTTTTTTTGTTTTCAAAAATTTTCATTTCGGAGTTGAGTGGGGGCGAACAGGTGGCTGAATGCATCCATTGAATTGCCGCCCACTGGAAGTCATGTCAGAGTCCGGCGAATTCAATGATGATGATGCATAAAGCTGGGGTTTTAAGTGCGAGTAGGATAGGCGGTGGGGTCTCAACTGCGTTCGCTCACTTACGCAAATATGCGGAGTGGTGCTGAATGATGACGCGATCGAGATCCACGCTTTCTGATTGGCCGAAAGCACTAGGGCATTGAAAAAAAGAAGAGGTCGTCCAGGCAAGGTGAGAGCCTGGAAGAACACTTCTTACTGATCTTGAAAACGAACCAGAGGTTCAGAGAAAAATTGGAAGAGAAAATTTTTGAAAAGAAAAAGAAACGAAATTTAATTTTTGGCGGAAAATAAAATTTTAGTGTAGAAGATTTGAAATTTAAAATTTTAGAAAGGAAAATTGGTGAAAAGTGGTTGGAGAAAGTGGGAAACAATCACGTTTGGAAGTAGGAGATTTTGGCGGAAAAAAAAAAATAGATAAGTATAGTGTAAAATAGGGTAATTTGTAAGATTGTGCAAATTTCCCTATTGGTTTTATCTAGTGTTTCGTGAGTCTTAGGTACTCAATTTTATGGTGCGTTCGACATTTGCTAACGTTAAATTCTTTTCCGATAAAGCGGAACACGCGTCCCGTTTAAAATAACGTCTTGTTTCTTTCGGGACATAGTCCTAGCGGTCCATTTTTTTAACGTAATTCACTAAATTCTTTGTTCTCTCGATTTAAAAAGATCTTGGGTTTTAGACCTACTTCAGTGCAAGGTTTCCCAAGCAAATACCTTTAAAACAAATAAATAGTTTTCAAATCCCAATTTGGGAGAATAAATCTTATTTTTTTATTTCGAAATTTTCACCGTCGGTTTCGCTCCGAAGGTTTGTAATTTCCTTTTATTAAAAAAAATTACTGGCGCCCTTTTATTTTTCAGGTCATACGCCCCTGTGACAATCAAGAAATAATTCTATCAATTCAATTGATCGATTAAAATAATTTAATCGATCAATAAAATTAATCGGTGGAACCCACCCCTTGTGATCAGGCCGTGGTGGTAGCATTGGAAGTGCTACCTGTTGCACTTCGAATTCGAACACACCTTATCGTTGTTCTCTTTGGTTCGACATTCGTTTGACAACCAATCCATATTTCATAATTCGTGCTTTTCCTCGTGTGCCGGTCGCTTTTGTTTTCGTCGTCGTTTAATTGTAATTAAAATAAATACATAATATAATTGTTCGGTTCGTCGCGTAAAAGTGCAACAAATTGGCACCCGAACGTGGGGCTTTTAGAAAGAAAAAAGAAAAAAATAATAATTCCTTGCCGCGGTGAAAATTAATTAAAAAAAAAATTATTATCCCTATCTGCTGTTAATTAATTGTGGTGTTGTTCGTTTAGGGAAGTTTTTGGTTACCTTATTGTGTTCTTTTTACTTTGTTTTTTTTTCTTTTCTTCTACTTTCAGTGTTTGATTTATTAATCTTAAAAAGTGAAAAAGGATATATACCTATCCAAGTGAATAGAAAGGAAAAAATTTGTGGCAGTGGCAAGAAGCATTAAAAAAAAATAATTTGTTTGGATTGTTGGTCTATGGTAATATTGTTGCTGGAATTGAGTGAGTTTTGTTGTTTTTTTACTATCTTCTTTTTCTTTCCATTTATAAAATTTAACTTTTTTTGATAATATTATAATTAATAAAAAGTGATAATTTTATATATATCTACATACTATATATATATACATACTATATACATTAACTTCATAAACTGTACCTATATTGTCATTTCGATTTAAACTTGCGGTTAAATCAAGTATATAGGTACTGTTTTGGTTGACGTCACTCTTATTAAAAAAAAATACTTGCGTTCTCTAGTTTTTTTTTGGAACTTTCCTATTATATACATATATTGGGATCTATAATTTTTTTTTCTCATATTTGTTCGTGCATATTTTTTGTTATTGTTGCTTGATAGGTATTTCGACCGAAAAGCAATTCATATATGGTGTGACCATATTTTTTTTTTTTTGGTGGTAATAGGAAAATTCTTTTTTTAATAATCGTTTTTTGTTAGAATTTTTTTTATTTGTTTTTTTTTCTGATTTATCCAAAAATTTTAATATATTTGGGGTGGCCGTATTCGAAGGTGGTAATCCCAAATTGATTTTTTTTTCTTTGGAATTTTTTTTTTGCTGTTTTTTTTTTAATTTTTGTTTTCTTTTTGTTTTGATTAATTATACATAAATTTTGGGATAATCTGGTGTGACAATATTCGGGGTGGTAGTCTCAAATCTTATTTTTTTTTAAATAATTTTTTTTGGAATTTTTTTTTGTTGACTTTGTTTGATATAATAAATATATTTTGGATACATTTCGTGCGATCATATTTAGTGTGGAAATTTCAACGTTCGGATATTTCGGATTCTCGCGTATAATTCTTTTTTTAAATAGTTTTTTTTTTCGTGCTTTGGGAAAAGTTTAAATATTTTAGAAATTGTTTGAACTTTGCTTAAAATAAAGCGGTGTTTTTAGTACTTTTTGTAATCATTCGGTTGATTTATTTTTTAAAATTTTTTTTTACGATTTTAAAATAATTTGAAGTAGAGGTTCGGACAAACAACTGGGTGTTGATTTGGCCTCTTTGTAATTCGGTGAAGACAATTTTCGGTTTTATTTTTTTTCTTGCGCGATTACTTTGAATCTTTTTGTATAAAGCAACCAGCTGGGTGTTGGTATTTTGTTTTATATTAGATAAAAAAAAAACAATTTTTAACGTCGGTATTTAACTTTTCGAACCGTTATTTTTTTTTCCTACTAAAGAAAATTTGAAATGGATGTTTACCGGTTAAACAAAGAGGAACTCTCTTACGAGTTACGCGCCCGCGGATTAAAAGAAGGTACGGTGGAGAACATGAGAGCCACTCTCAGATCTTCACGTATTCTAGAACGTTCGGGATCCATATCATCGGATAGTCCGCACTACCCGTTTTCTTTCGGAGAAGATACGGAGGCGGTTAAGAACAAAATTTTGGAAATTAAGGAACTTTTGAAAGTTCCGCCTAAGAATCCGAAGTCTTCGGAGTATCTTAAGGTTTTGACCAAAATTGAGTGGGCCTTAGTTAGGTTGAATAGGGCTAGGGCGGAGTCGTCGGAAGAAGTCAACGAAGTGGCTGATTTGAAGGGGGAGTTGTTGCTGTTAATGGCAAAGTTATCAGAAGGGGATGAAGATACACCACACGATATCGGTAAAGACAAACCGAAAACAAATACGTTGGCAGCAGGGTTGGATGCGTTACCACCTGCACTCGACCAACGAGCGAGTTCAGGATTTCAACGACAGACCGAGGCTTGCTTACACCAAGATGAGGTCCGTGACCGGAATCCTGAGCGTATTGAGAAGTGGGATATAAAATTCTCTGGTGAGCGGTGTGGCTCATCAGTGAATGCATTTTTGGAAAGGGTAGAAGAACTTAGGATTTCGCGTGGAGTTTCTGAGGAAAGACTTTTTCGTTCGGCAGTCGATCTTTTCACTGGGAAGGCACTCCTCTGGTTTAGGGCGATTAGGGACTCGATTTCAACTTGGAAGGAATTGGTTAGCGAGATTAAGTTGGAGTTTTTGCCCTCCAACTACGATGACCTCTTATTGGAGGAAGTCAAGCGACGTACCCAAGGGAAGGATGAGTCCATGGGGATTTATATTGCCCTCATGAAGACTCTTTTTAAGAGATTTTTGGAGCCTCTGAGTGAGAATAGGAAATTGTCCATTCTCATGAAGAACATTACTCCATTCTACCAGACGCAATTGGGGTTGGCCGATATCAAATCAGTCAACGAACTCGTTGCGTTGGGTAGAAAGTTAGAGACGATTAGGGCTAATGTAGAAGCTTTTGTTCCTCCTCCTAGTAGCCGTGCCAGACAGGCTTTGGAGCCTGATGTTGCCTATGTTGCTTCCGTTCAGGAAACAGCAGCAACAGTTGCAGTTGAAAGAAACCCACCACCTCGTAGGCCCATTCGCTGTTTCAACTGCAATAGGGAAGGTCATTTCTCGAATACCTGTTCCGCTCCTAGGAAGTGTTTTGGTTGTGGGGCTGTAGGTACAACCAGACGCGATTGTAGGCGTTGCTCGGGAAATGGGCAACGGTCCAAGAAGCAGGACAAGAGCGCCGTCGCCCAAATTAGTTAGGTCGCCTGCTGACGACCAGCTGGCAAAACAGGTTAGGTTAGGTTTCACGTTAGATAGTAGTGGGGATGATAGACGTCCATATTTAAACATTAATATTTACGGGTTTAGGTTTTTAGGTCTTTTAGATTCGGGAGCATCGCGAACAATAGTATGTAGGGACGTTTGGAAAATTTTAAGAGATTTAGGGTTACAATTGAAGAAAACAAACATTAGTCAGGTACAATTAGCAGATGGTGCAGGTGTAGGAGTTTTAGGGACAGTTAGCTTACCAATAGTAGTAGAAGACAAATCGGTCTTGATGGAATGTTTAGTGATACCTTCGCTCCCACATGCAATGATTCTTGGTGCAGATTTTTGGGCACTATCGGGAATCGTCCCGGATCTTCGATCAGGCATGTGGAGCTTTTCAAGCCAGGAGATGGTGGCTTCGATTTGTAGCTCGTCTATTACAGAAGAGTCTGAATTAGACGATGAGCAGAGGGCTAGGCTGAACACCTTAATTGAGGATTTGTTCAAGAACATGCCGGAAGGGTTAGGAGTTACTAATAGGGTAGAACATATTATTCGGACGACGTCAGAACCTATTAAACAAAGGTATTATCCGGTGTCACCGGCATTGCAGGTCCACATCGACAAGTCCCTTAAAGAAATGTTCGATGAAGATGTGATTGAAAAATCAAACAGCCCTTGGGCTTCTCCAATAGTTTTAATAAAGAAAAAGGATGGTACCTTTAGGTTTTGCGTCGATTATAGGAAATTAAATCAGGTTACAGATAGGGATGCTTATCCACTTCCAATTATTTCAGCGATTTTGGATAAGCTTAGGAATGCTAGGTTTCTTACTTCTTTGGACATTAAGTCTGCTTATTGGCAGATTCCAATGTCGGAAGAATCGCGAAAGTTTACAGCTTTCACGGTTCCCGGCAGAGGTTTATTCCAATTTAAGCGCATGCCTTTCGGCTTACACAATGCCCCTGCAACATGGCAGAGGTTCATTGACAGCGTTTTAGGGCCAGAGTTGGAGCCATTCGTTTTCGTGTATCTGGACGATATTATTATCGTTACAGATACGTTCGAAAACCATTTACAAATCCTTAATGAAGTTCTGAAAAGACTTCATGAAGCAGGATTAAAAGTAGGGAGAGATAAATGCAACTTTTGCAGACCATCTCTCAAATTTTTAGGTTATGTTGTAGATCGTAACGGATTACATGTTGATCCAGAAAAGGTTGAAAGTATGATTAGGATACCTGCACCCAAAAACGTAAAAGAGGTTAGGAGTTTTGTAGGGACCGTTTCATGGTACAGGCGCTTCGTACCAAATTTTGCTACATTGGTTAGGCCCTTAACAGATTTGCTCAAGAAAAGCAAAAAATTCGTCTGGACACAGGAATGCGAAGATTGTTTTAGGAAAGCTAAAGAATGCTTAATAACGGCTCCCATTTTGACATGTCCCGATTTTAATCTTCCGTTCGTGGTCCAAACAGACGCATCAGATTACGGTATCGGGGCCGTACTTACACAAACTTTTGAGGAGGGGGAAAAGGTAATTTGTTACTTAAGTAGGTCTCTTAATAGAAACGAGAGAAATTACTCCACTACCGAAAAGGAGTGCTTAGCAGTTTTGTGGACGGTTGAGAAGTTGCGGCCGTATATTGAAGGCGTTCATTTTACGGTCGTAACAGATCATTACTCATTGGTTTGGTTGAGTAATCTCAAAGATCCACAAGGAAGGCTTGCGCGCTGGGCAGTTAGGCTCCAGCAGTTTGATTTTCAGATCATTCACCGTAAGGGCAAAGATCATGTTGTTCCCGACATGTTGTCTCGAGGAGTTCCAGTAGTGGCTGGGATTTCTGATGAGGATTCGGACCCTTGGGTGGCAAAAATGATTTTGGACGTTGAATCCAACCCGTTAGCTTTTCCGGCCTGGAGAGTAGATAGTGGCCGTTTATATAAGTTCATTAAATCGAATCATGTGGTAGTACATGAAAATAACGATGAGTGGAAGTTGGTAGTGGGTAAGAAAGATAGGTTAGAGATTCTTAGAGAGTGTCACGATAGTCCATTAGCTGGACATATGGGAGTTAGGAAAACGTTCGCGAGAATAGGAGCAAAATATTATTGGCCTAAGATGAGGGATGATATAACTAGGTATGTTAGGAAATGTAGTATTTGTCAAAGTGTGAAACCGATCAACGATAAGCCAGCAGGTCTTATGACTGAAAGAGTAGGAACATCTTCTCCGTGGGAGATGATCAGTGTGGACTTAGTGGGTCCTCTGCCCAAATCTAGCAAAGGTTTTATGTATATCCTCACAGTAGTAGATTATTTAACGAAATTTCCACTTTTATTTGCGTTGAGGTCTGCCACTGCAAAGGCAGTGTGCAAGGAGTTAGAAGATAACGTTTTTCTTTTGTTTGGGGTACCAAAGATTGTCATTTGCGACAATGGTCCTCAGTTCAAGAGTAGGGAACTTAGATCACTCTGTGATGGATATTCTTCAAAGATTAGGTTTACTCCACATTATCATCCTCAGGCTAATCCTGCGGAGAGGATTAATCAGATAATTAAAACAACTTTAAGGGCATACGTTTCGGAGAATCACCGAATTTGGGATTCTCAGTTAGCTAAAGTAGCTTGTGCCATCCGCACATCCCAACACGAAGTTTTAGGAATTACCCCTTATTACGCAAATTTTGGAAAGGAGATGTCTACCAGTGGTGTAGACACAATAGGAATTAGTTATGAGGTGCTAGATAGGGACAATAGTGAACAATCGTTAGGAGATATAGGTGAAAGATTTAGGAAGCTTAGGGCTGATATTGCTGCAAAGTTACAGGCAGCATCAAAGAAATCAGCAGGCGCATACAATCTCAGGAGGCGAGATATTCAATATCTCCCAAATGATGTTGTATGGCGGAGAAATTTTGTCCTTTCGGACGCTGCAAACTACTACGCGGCAAAGTTGGCACCAAAATTTGTGGGCCCATTTAAAATCCTGAAAAGATTGTCTCCATGGACTTATGTTCTGGTAGACGATAGTGGTAAAGATCGTGGCACTTGGCACACAAAAGATCTGAAACCTTTCACTTCTTTATCTGAAAACGATTAAGTCTATAAGTCCCAGTTAGAGTAAATTTTGGTCAAATAGTAAAGTTTTTGTTTTGTTTATTTTTCATTTTATTTTGCTACATAGACTTCGCCATATTTGGCCTGATGGGTTCCTTTTACCAGGTCCAGCCGTAGGAAATTGTTTACCTTTTCGTAAAAGGCAAACACATTTCCAAGGAGGAAAGGGTGGAGTTGTCACGGTAAAATTTACCGCGACAAAGGCTGCTCTTTCAACGTCCCATTCCTCGTTCCTTCCTTTCTACTTTTTTTTACAGATGTTTCTTTCAATATATTGAGAGAGAGAAGGGCAACCATGGTCCATCAGCCATCGGTTCTTTCTCTCAATATTTTTGGAAGAGACAATATTGATCGAAGCGGATAACTAATCCGCTACATAGATGGATAGACGGGCGGTCTAATCCAAAGATGATAGGCGGACGGCCTAGTATGAATCCAAGAGTAGCACGGGTGACACTTGGTCCTCGAATGCGGATGTTACTCCTAGTGAGAATGGCTGTATGCCCAACATACTTTTTTTTCTTTTTCTATATTGTAAAAGATGGAACGTTTGTGACTTGTCCCCAACTCCCCTAAATCTGCGCATTTGTCGAACGCATAGAGAAAAGTAGTTCGCACAGCGGGATAGTACTGCCATCTTTTCCTTCCAAATGTTGTACTTTTGAATATTTTTATAAACACTCCACCAATTTTCCTTTTTATTTATATAAAAAAGATCTAGGGGGAAAAATGAACGCGATGGAAAGGATTAAGTTTCTTTTTTTTTGTTTTCAAAAATTTTCATTTCGGAGTTGAGTGGGGGCGAACAGGTGGCTGAATGCATCCATTGAATTGCCGCCCACTGGAAGTCATGTCAGAGTCCGGCGAATTCAATGATGATGATGCATAAAGCTGGGGTTTTAAGTGCGAGTAGGATAGGCGGTGGGGTCTCAACTGCGTTCGCTCACTTACGCAAATATGCGGAGTGGTGCTGAATGATGACGCGATCGAGATCCACGCTTTCTGATTGGCCGAAAGCACTAGGGCATTGAAAAAAAGAAGAGGTCGTCCAGGCAAGGTGAGAGCCTGGAAGAACACTTCTTACTGATCTTGAAAACGAACCAGAGGTTCAGAGAAAAATTGGAAGAGAAAATTTTTGAAAAGAAAAAGAAACGAAATTTAATTTTTGGCGGAAAATAAAATTTTAGTGTAGAAGATTTGAAATTTAAAATTTTAGAAAGGAAAATTGGTGAAAAGTGGTTGGAGAAAGTGGGAAACAATCACGTTTGGAAGTAGGAGATTTTGGCGGAAAAAAAAAAATAGATAAGTATAGTGTAAAATAGGGTAATTTGTAAGATTGTGCAAATTTCCCTATTGGTTTTATCTAGTGTTTCGTGAGTCTTAGGTACTCAATTTTATGGTGCGTTCGACATTTGCTAACGTTAAATTCTTTTCCGATAAAGCGGAACACGCGTCCCGTTTAAAATAACGTCTTGTTTCTTTCGGGACATAGTCCTAGCGGTCCATTTTTTTAACGTAATTCACTAAATTCTTTGTTCTCTCGATTTAAAAAGATCTTGGGTTTTAGACCTACTTCAGTGCAAGGTTTCCCAAGCAAATACCTTTAAAACAAATAAATAGTTTTCAAATCCCAATTTGGGAGAATAAATCTTATTTTTTTATTTCGAAATTTTCACCGTCGGTTTCGCTCCGAAGGTTTGTAATTTCCTTTTATAAAAAAAAATTACTGGCGCCCTTTTATTTTTCAGGTCATACGCCCCTGTGACAATCAAGAAATAATTCTATCAATTCAATTGATCGATTAAAATAATTTAATCGATCAATAAAATTAATCGGTGGAACCCACCCCTTGTGATCTAGCCGTGGTGGTAGCATTGGAAGTGCTACCTGTTGCACTTCGAATTCGAACACACCTTATCGTTGTTCTCTTTGGTTCGACATTCGTTTGACAACCAATCCATATTTCATAATTCGTGCTTTTCCTCGTGTGCCGGTCGCTTTTGTTTTCGTCGTCGTTTAATTGTAATTAAAATAAATACATAATATAATTGTTCGGTTCGTCGCGTAAAAGTGCAACAAAGTATTAAACCGCAAATACAGTGGAGTTGTAGACTGATTTACAATGACAAATTTTAATTAATGAATTTAAGTGAATGAATGAATGAATGATTGAATGAATTAATTTAATGTAAGTATGTAAACAATTTAAAGGCAAAAAAATAAAGATTAACTTTAAGGAAAGCAAATTCAATTAATTAAAAATAGCAAATTACAAATTCGTTATAGCAAAATGAATATGAATGTATAAAATGTAAATTATAAGTTGATGTCAATTCTTGAATAGTCCAAAACACTAGGCCTTATCATAAACAAAACATATAGGTGGTCAGCCCACATCGAACAATTGAAAATAGATCTAATATCACGTCTAAATATTATAAAATACTTCTGCATTAATAAGAGCAGAATACACACTAACTGTATTTTAAATGTGATTCGCTCAATAATTTTGGCAAAAATAGATTATGCTCTCCCAATTTTCGGTAACTGTCCAAAAAGCGAGCTTAACAAACTTAAAACTGCACTCAATTCTGCAGTTGCAGAATGGCCCTTGGTGCATTCCGTGCCACACCCATTCCCAATCTTCTTGCTGAAGCTGGCTTCCTGCCCCTGGAAGAAAGTAGAGACCTCCTTACTGCTAAACTAATTCCTAAAATACTTACCTCATATGGATCACCCATACAAAAGGACACATCACTTACTCTGAAACGAAAGACCAAGCCTAAGTGTGAACATACCATCTACAAAGTATCTCAAATTGCAAAAGAGCTTGATATCCCACTCATAACTGTTTACACCAAACCAGGCTGTTTCCCCCCATGGACATTAAAGAGAAACAACGTAGACACCCAACTGTCATTAATTTCAAAATCAAAACTTGACCCAATACCCTTTAGGCAAATGTTTAACGAAATGCACGACGACCTTTCGAAACTCAATTACAATTTCCTATACACGGATGGATCTGTAATCAATAAAAGAATTGCTTGTGCGATAGTTGACCAAGATTATAAGACTGTACAAGCCTGCAGCCTTTATGAACACAACAACATTTTCACCGCCGAATCAGCCGCTATCATAGGAGCTATTGAATACGCAGAACAAAGAAGAGGCAATATAACTCCAAAATTAAACTTGTCTGGATACCTGGACATGTTAACATTCGAGGGAACGAAGCAGCAAATGCGGCTGCTAAATTAGCCACTAACTCGCCCACAATTTTTTCAAATGCATCAAACCCATATGACTACTTAAAGAAAATTAAAAACACGCAGTTGGAAAAATCGCTATACAATTTCAAAAATTTAAATAATTATTATACAAACAATATTAACCCTTTATGCCTTCCAGTACACTTCCCATCCACTCTTACCAGACATGAAACAAGGCTATCATCAGACTGAGACTTGGCCATACCCGTCTCACGGATATCCACCTAATCGACAAAAACTCAACCAACAACTCCTGTCTATTCTGCAACAACCCACAACAAATTACCATCGAGCACCTCTTAAATAACTGTCCCAAATTCCAACCAACTGACCACAGGATCAACCGCACAGAAATACTGAAAAATGCTAATCTGGATAACTTTAAGAAAATACTTGAATTTTTGAGAAAAAAGGATCTTTTAATTAAAATCTAAAAATAAAAATAAGCTATTAACTAATAGTAAATAAAATTATTAAAACTGAAGGCTGATGGCTTTACTGTTAATGCTTTCCTCTAGAATTATCTTTACAATTTTACATTGTAATTGTAATAAATAAATAAATAAATAGAAGAAAATTAATAGGGTAAATGTGACCATTTCAGTAAACTGTTGGTAAGTCACCACTGTGAAGTTAGGGGGTTACTGCAATAGGACATCGAGGTAGCAGTAGCCAAGGTCGTACCACGTTAGTGATGCTCGGGTGGGACTACCTCTTACGAACATAACATCTAGTTCTTCCTTCTCTAAGTTTGTTACTTGAATTTTCCTAATCAATCGATCCATTCAATTTGCTGAAATTCGAATAGTAATTCTTTCATTTGTCTTAAGGATGAATTTAGGGTCCTAATATTTTTTTTTGATCGAATTTTTAAGTTACTTGTACTTACAACCAACTTGGCATGATTTTAAGTAACACACATTTTGGTATCCCTTGGCAAGAACCCAGCCATTTCCAACGAGCTTAGTCAATTGCTAGCATGCCAGCCAATGAGATACCGGAACACTCTTCACTTCAACTTACAGGGCTGGACTATAGTTTCCTGTAGGCTATAATTCATAGTGTTAGTATAAAGGATGAAGGGTGAAATCTAAAGGATTCGTTACACATTCATGTCGTTTTCAATTGGCAATCTGGAAGCAGAAAAAAGCATTCTGAATGCGTTCAATTGGGCAAAAGTGACAATTCTGATTCTAAATAAAAGAGAATTTCTCTTCTGGATTTGAAATCAGAAGCAAAAACAGAATCACATGTTCATTGTATATCAATTTGCATAGTACTCTCATGAACACGTTCCAATCGTTGTGTGATGTGGTCGTTTGAGGGCGCACTTGTATATACACAGAAACAGCAACCAAAAAATTAGTAAGTGATGTGATCGCTAGATGGCCGACGTGTGGAACGTGTTCAATGCACATGTTCATTGTATATAAATTTGCATAGTACTCTCATGAACACGTTCCACACGTCCGTCGGCCACCTAGCGATCACACCCCTAACTAATTTTCTGGTTGCTGTTTCTGTGTATATACAAGTGCGCCCTCAGACGACCACACCCCACAACACAAAAACCATCGTGATGATAGTACTATAAGTTTTATATACAATGCACATGTTACACTTACTAACAGTTACACTTAGTAACAGTCACACCAAACTTCAAATTTTTCAGAATCGAAAAAAACTGTTCAATTGGGATTCCGAATCTTAAACCAATTCCGGATTGCCAATTGAAAACGACATCAATAAAGATTTGGATGCTAGAACTCAAAAAGAAATTATTGACTCCCGCTTCGTCATCATCGTACCTCAACTACAACAATTTTTGCAAAAATTGTGGCCAACGTCATCTGTATAAATGCCCAGTGATCGGAGTAACTTGCTTCCAATGCAATCGTATGTGACATTTTGCCAAAATGTGTAAACAAAACATCAATGTTCGTAATCAATACCTCCGGATACCCCCGACAGCTTTGTATATGAAGCTGACTCTTTTTTTTTTGCGGAGAGCTTATGGAGGTTTTAAATGATATATATGTAGGATTGAATTAAGCAAGACGGCAACGCTGACCCCCTTCTCATTTCGAACTGCATATTCAGGTTCGAAAGAGAAATCAATTTGCAATAGAGAAAAGATAGGACACACTAAAACCAGACGACGAACGACGAAGACGTGTGTCAATTTCACCAACTTCTTTTTTTTCATTTAATTTTTATATTCCTTTGTTTAATTTTTTCTTATGAATTTCCATTTTTTACTTTGTAATTTCGAAGAATTTAATTTAATAAAAAAACCGAATTCTACAAGTGGGGGCTCAACCATTCCTTTTTAAACCATTTTGATGCCAGAAACTCGATTTTAAAATATTAAATTCCAGTCGAAAAAACATTTTTTTTATTAGTCACGTTTTTAATAATTGAGATCAGTACTATCGCGATAAAAGAAAAAATACACGATGGTAGGCAAACGACGAGGAAGACAGTTAAACAGCACTGCAATGAACTCAGGTGATGATTTCGCAGAAGTTTTTGAGGCTCTTGTGCAGCGAGAAATCGACCTCAAAAGACGTGAGAAAGATTTGGAGTCTAGCAAAAACAAGTGGAGAATGTCAATGCTTACACAAAGACGCAACGTGGAAGTACCCCAAAATGACGAGGATGAGATGGATGATGTTCTTCCTGATGTGCCGATCGGTAGGAGGACGATAGCAAGGGCTGAAGCAAGTCTGTTCGGTATACGAGAACGACTACCTCCTACAAGTACAAGAGGAGTCCAAGATGACGAACGTAGGAACGATGGTGGTTGCGGAGCTGATAACATCGAATCAACACAGTCAAAAGTTGACCAAAGACATGGAAATACGGTCAACATTGAATTAGAGTGTTCACTGCTGCGAACCGAACTCGAGGAGCTGAAAAGGCGTGATATCCAGGCAAGTATTGGATCTTTTGAAGACGCTCTTAATGCTGTGTCTAGTTTCAGTGGTCAGGGAGATGTTGCTTCATGGGTCGACGAGTTTGAAACGGTATCATCCTTAATGAAGTGGGATGACACGCGGAAAATTTTGTTTGCCAAACGGTTGTTGTCGGGTACCGCTAAAATGGCGATGCGGACTAGGCCAACTATAACAAAATGGACGGAGCTCAAAGAACTGTTGCTGGAAGAATTTGGACACGCGATGAATACTGCAGATGTGCACAAAGGTTTACATGCTAAAAAACAAAAGAAAGGTGAAACAACTATGGAATATTTGTTTTCAATGCGAGAATTAGGGGCTAAGGGTGGTGTAGAGGAACTCTCCGTTATACAATACGTCATCGATGGTATTGACGATTTGGCCCTGAACAAATCCATGCTTTACGGTGCACGATCGATGGGCGATTTTAGGGCGAAACTATTAGAGTACGAGCGATTTAAAAGTAGCTTAGGCCAACGATCGTCCTCACACCAGTTGCAGTCCAACAAATCGAAGACGAAAGATGTTAACGATAGCAATAATTCGGGAATTCGATGCTATAACTGTGGAATGACAGGACATAAGAGCAGAACGTGTGAAAATAAGTCGAAAGGTCCAAAGTGCTTCAACTGCGATACGTTCGGTCACCTGTCACCTAACTGTCCAAAGAAAGCAGATGTCCCAAAGGCAGTGAATGTGGTTGATACTGACGTAAGCGAGTTGGAGGTTAAGATGGTGTCAGTGAATGGCTTTCAGGTTAGAGCAAGAATCGACACAGGTAGTGACGTGACGATGATGGATTCGACAGAGTATTTTAGGATAGGCTCTCCACCATTAGAGGTTGATGATCAAGTTTTTCGAGGCCTATCTCAAGAATGCACAAAGCCTTTTGGATACTTTCTCGCCACTATGAAAATAGACAACATGTTCTATGAACCCAAGATTTACGTAGTTTCTTCAAGGTGCCTGCAGCATGCGTTGTTGATTGGCAAAGACATCTTACGAGGCACACGGATTTCACTGGGCAAAGATGGTGTTCGCATAGAGCAGATAGAGTCAGAGTTTCGAAATTGTTACCAGGTTAGTAATGAAAAAGTAGAACTTTTTGTTGGCAATCCGTTGTACAGGGAACAAGTTCAGAAGTTGGTCGAGAACTATAGGCCTTTGAAAACGAAAACAACAAACGTTCAGATGAAAATCGTTCTCCGTTCTGATGTGCCGATCGTTCATCGTCCAAGACGACTTGCTCCACTCGAAAAAGACATCGTAAGAAATCAGGTAGAGGAGTGGCTGGAGAAAGGGTTTATACGTCGAAGCGAGTCAGAATATTCATCACCTGTTGTACTCGCGAATAAAAAAGACGGCACGAAAAGGTTGTGCATCGACTATCGTGCACTAAACAAGATCATTATCCGTGACCCGTTCCCAAATGCTCTGGTGGAGGAACAGCTTGATCAGTTGAGCTCGGCGAAAGTTTTTACGACAATGGACTTGGAAAACGGTTTCTTCCATGTGCCTGTAAGCGAAGAGAGTCGCAAGTATACGTCTTTTGTGACGGCAGATGATCAATGGGAATTTAACGTTGCTCCTTTTGGAATCTGCCTATCACCAGCTGTATTCCAAAGACATGTTAATGCAGTCTTTAAAGATTTAAGACTTCGAAAAATCCTTTTGATTTTTGTAGATGACTTTGCGATCTTGGGGAAAGATTATGATGACGCTTTTAATAATCTTAACCTTGTGCTGGAGGTGGCGAGTGAATATGGTCTGAAGTTTCGCTGGAAGAAATGTCAGTTTTTGTGTAAATCCATCGAATACTTGGGATTCCGAATTGAGAATGGCAACATCAAGCCATCAATCGAAAAAATAAAAGCCATTCAAGGATTTCCACAGCCGATAAACGTTCTTAAAGTCCAAAGTTTTCTGGGACTCACTGGATATTTTAGGAGGTTTGCGCCAGGCTACTCCACCATCGCAAGACCATTAACGGATCTACTAAAAAAAGGTGAGAAGTTTCATTTTGGACCAAAACAGGTAGCCGCATTCGAGGAACTCAAACGAATTTTGACGACTTCCCCTGTTCTTAAGCTATATCGACCAGACGCTGAGACGGAGCTTCATACAGACGCGTCCAAATGGGGCTTTGGTGCCGTCCTGCTCCAAAAAGATAATAATTGTTTTTATCCTGTTTCTTATTACAGTAAGAAGACCTCATCGTCGGAGCAGAGCTACAGCAGCTATGAACTTGAGGCTCTAGCAGTTGTGAATGCCCTGAAGAAGTTTAGACACTACCTACTCGGACTGAGATTCAAGATAGCGACGGATTGCGCAGCTTTCAAAGGAACGATGGAGAAAAAAGAGTTCTCTTCACGAATTGCTGGATGGGTACTGATTACGCAGGAGTTCGACTTCGAGTTGGAACATCGAAATGCGGTAAGAATGCGTCATGTTGATGCGCTGAGTAGAAATGCGGTGGGTGTCATTAAGGGTGAATTCCTAACCAGAATCATTAAAGCACAGGACAGCGACGAAAACATACAATTAATAAAAAATATTTTGAAGTATAGCCCTCACGAAAATTACGTTTGTGAACGCGGAGTAATTTACAAGGAAGATGACGAAGGACGGAAGCTGTTGTACATACCAAAGAAGATGCAAGCCGAACTCTTAAGGAATGTTCACAGCAATGGGCATTTTGCTACCAAAAAAATGATGGATATCGTAAAAAGAGATTATTTCATCCCTCATCTCGCAAAGAAGCTAGAGGAAATTCGAAGCAATTGCATTGCCTGTATTTTATCCGAGAAAAAATCAGGAAAACAGGAAGGGCTCCTGAGCCCCATCGACAAAGGAAGCGTCCCTTTGTGTACATATCACATCGATCATTTAGGTCCTCTGACTAAAACAGCAAAGCAGTACAGCTATATTTTTTGTATAATCGACGCGTTTTCCAAATTTACATGGATCTACCCAACGAAGACGACTTCAGCAGCAGAGGCGATTGCCAAGCTTGAACTACAGGCCACAACTTTTGGAAATCCAGCACGAATTATTTCCGATCGTGGATCAGCGTTTACCAGCAACAGCTTCGAGGATTATTGCAAGTCAGGTAATATTGAACATTTGGTTATAGCCACTGGAGTGCCAAGGGGGAATGGCCAAGTGGAGCGCATAAATCGCGTAATCGTTTCAGTTCTTACCAAGCTTTCAGCGACAGATTCAAGTAAATGGTACACTCATTGTAGTAAACTTCAAGCATCCATCAACTCAACTTGGCAACGAAGCATTAAAACAACACCGTTCGAACTCATGTTTGGCACAAAAATGAAAAGCAACACTGACCCTGAACTGACAAAACTAATCGACGACGATATAAGAGACCTGTTTACCAAGGAGAGAGATGAAGCAAGGCAACAAGCACGAGAATCCATAGCAGAGATCCAAGACGAGAATCGGAAGACTTATAATCGGAAAAGACGTCTATGCCGAAACTATAAGGAGGGTGATCTAGTGGCGATTCGGCGTACACAGTTCGGGCCTAACTTGAAGATTGCAAGGAAGTATCTTGGACCCTACAAAATTACCAAAATTTGTAATCATGACAGGTACGAGGTGGAAAAAATTGGAGACCATGAAGGACCAACAGTTACAACCAGCTGTGCCGATATGATGAAAAGTTGGCGCCTAACGGACATTGATTCAGATTCTTCTTCGGAAGAAGAAAGCGATGAATAATTATTTTTATTATTTTTTTTTTGACAGAACGCTGAGGGCAGCTAGTTATCAGGACGGCCGACCTGTAGGATTGAATTAAGCAAGACGGCAACGCTGACCCCCTTCTCATTTCGAACTGCATATTCAGGTTCGAAAGAGAAATCAATTTGCAATAGAGAAAAGATAGGACACACTAAAACCAGACGACGAACGACGAAGACGTGTGTCAATTTCACCAACTTCTTTTTTTTCATTTAATTTTTATATTCCTTTGTTTAATTTTTTCTTATGAATTTCCATTTTTTACTTTGTAATTTCGAAGAATTTAATTTAATAAAAAAACCGAATTCTACATATATGGATATTTTTTGGATGCAATAATCCAAAAAATAGTCTCCTCTTGCCCCTACCACCAATTTTCGACGCTTAAAGACTCCCCAAATCGAATTTTACACCTCAAATTTTGCAGCGCCACCACAAGATTCCGCGCAACCCTAAAAAAAACTCGCCATGATAGTACTATAATTTATATATATTTGGTCGCAGGAATAATCTAAACAGGAACTAGAAATAAAAGACGTCCGTCAAGTTAGCACTACATTTTTGGAAATTACCAATAGTAAGTATGCAGTTAATTGTAGCTTTTTTGTAGTAAATTAGTTGTGGAAAAAAAAATTTGTAGCTCTGGTGGTTTTTAAGAACATGGGGTGTAGTGCTAGGTTGATATCAAGTTAGCATTACATCTTCAAAACTTTGAAGAACTGAGTATGCAGTTAATTGTAGCTTTTTTGTAGTAAATTAGTTGTGAAAACAAAAAAAATTTTAAAAAATTTTTTCCTTACTTTTTTGACCAAACAAATTTTCTAGAGTCCTAACTTGAAATCGTCATATCAGACATTAGAAAGCCAAATTTGAAAATCTAATGATGCAATCAGTTGTATCTTGGGGCTTTAAAATTAGTTGTGAAAAGAAAAAAATTCTAAAAATTTTTTTTCCTTACTTTTTTGAACAAAAACAATATGAAAAAAGCTCAATTTTTCAAGATTGCCAAAACACCCATTAAAAAGCTAAATTTGAAAATCCAAATATGCAATTAATTGTAGCTTGGGCTTTTAAAATTAGTTGTGAAAAGAAAAAAATTCTAAAAATTGTTTTGGCTAAGTTTTTTGAAAAAATTAAATTCGTAGTAGTGCTAACTTGACGTTTTGAAAACAGGCATTAGGAAGCCAAATTTGAAAATCTAATGATGCAATCAATTGTAGCTTGGGGCTTTAAAATTAGTTGTGAAAAGAAAAAAATTCTAAACATTTTTTTTCCTTACTTTTTTGAACAAAAACAATATGAAAAAAGCTCAATTTTTCAATATTGCCAAAACACCCATTAAAAAGCTAAATTTGAAAATCCAAATATGCAATTAATTGTAGCTTGGGCTTTTAAAATTAGTTGTGAAAAGAAAAAAATTTTTCAATTTTTTTATTCCGTTATGTAATTAAGAAAAAAATATTTCTTTTGACATTTCAATAATTAATATTCTATGTTATGTTAGCATCCCATTTTTGAAAATCCGTTTATTGGAAAACCGATCTTCCTACCTCTGCCCCTTCGATACGTACTACGAATTGTAGTCTATTGAACAAGGTCTGGAGAAAATGGAGGCTGAACAAAATAACATACTTTCAGGTACTTAAATGCTGTGACTGCAAATGCATTTAATGAACAAGTACCACATCTCGACACGTATCTACCGTCAGTGGTCTAAAGTAGTGCAATATAAAAATGGTGAAGTTTCATAAAATTGACATTCTAAAGTATGAATAATACAATAAAAATAATAATAATAACTTAATAGCAAGTCAGGTTTAAAACCACTCTTCCTACCTCTCCCCCTTCGATACATACTATGAAATGTAGTCTATAGAACAAGGCCTAAAAAAAATGGAGGCACAACAAGGTAGCATACTTTAAGGCGTTTATAAAAACGCTAAAGTTATAGTTGTTGTTCACAGAAAATGCAATATTTTGGAAAACTCTCAGGAACTATAGAACTAACGTGGAATTTTTGTAGAGGTCAGATGTGAACGAACATGTACGAAATAATTAATTGCAGATTTATTTATTATTTTTTTTAAATAGTACCTACTACTCAAACCTATACATACATACCTATATAATTCACCAAAGATTTTTTTTGTGGAATTTATAGTTTTTTTGAGAAAATATATTTTTAGAATTTTTTTCTGAAAGTATGCTATTTTGTTCAGCCTCCATTTTCTCCAGACCTTGTTCAATAGACTACAATTCGTAGTACGTATCGAAGGGGCAGAGGTAGGAAGATCGGTTTTCCAATAAACGGATTTTCAAAAATGGGATGCTAACATAACATAGAATATTAATTATTGAAATGTCAAAAGAAATATTTTTTTCTTAATTACATAACGGCATAAAAAAATTGAAAAATTTTTTTCTTTTCACAACTAATTTTAAAAGCCCAAGCTACAATTAATTGCATATTTGGATTTTCAAATTTAGCTTTTTAATGGGTGTTTTGGCAATATTGAAAAATTGAGCTTTTTTCATATTGTTTTTGTTCAAAAAAGTAAGGAAAAAAAATGTTTAGAATTTTTTTCTTTTCACAACTAATTTTAAAGCCCCAAGCTACAATTGATTGCATCATTAGATTTTCAAATTTGGCTTCCTAATGCCTGTTTTCAAAACGTCAAGTTAGCACTACTACGAATTTAATTTTTTCAAAAAACTTAGCCAAAACAATTTTTAGAATTTTTTTCTTTTCACAACTAATTTTAAAAGCCCAAGCTACAATTAATTGCATATTTGGATTTTCAAATTTAGCTTTTTAATGGGTGTTTTGGCAATATTGAAAAATTGAGCTTTTTTCATATTGTTTTTGTTCAAAAAAGTAAGGAAAAAAAATGTTTAGAATTTTTTTCTTTTCACAACTAATTTTAAAGCCCCAAGCTACAATTGATTGCATCATTAGATTTTCAAATTTGGCTTCCTAATGCCTGTTTTCAAAACGTCAAGTTAGCACTACTACGAATTTAATTTTTTCAAAAAACTTAGCCAAAACAATTTTTAGAATTTTTTTCTTTTCACAACTAATTTTAAAAGCCCAAGCTACAATTAATTGCATATTTGGATTTTCAAATTTAGCTTTTTAATGGGTGTTTTGGCAATCTTGAAAAATTGAGCTTTTTTCATATTGTTTTTGTTCAAAAAAGTAAGGAAAAAAAATTTTTAGAATTTTTTTCTTTTCACAACTAATTTTAAAGCCCCAAGCTACAATTGATTGCATCATTAGATTTTCAAATTTGGCTTCCTAATGCCTGTTTTCAAAACGTCAAGTTAGCACTACTACGAATTTAATTTTTTCAAAAAACTTAGCCAAAACAATTTTTAGAATTTTTTTCTTTTCACAACTAATTTTAAAAGCCCAAGCTACAATTAATTGCATATTTGGATTTTCAAATTTAGCTTTTTAATGGGTGTTTTGGCAATCTTGAAAAATTGAGCTTTTTTCATATTGTTTTTGTTCAAAAAAGTAAGGAAAAAAAATTTTTAGAATTTTTTTCTTTTCACAACTAATTTTAAAGCCCCAAGATACAACTGATTGCATCATTAGATTTTCAAATTTGGCTTTCTAATGTCTGATATGACGATTTCAAGTTAGGACTCTAGAAAATTTGTTTGGTCAAAAAAGTAAGGAAAAAATTTTTTTTAATTTTTTTTGTTTTCACAACTAATTTGCTACAAAAAAGCTACAATTAACTGCATACTCAGTTCTTGAAAGTTTTGAAGATGTAGTGCTAACTTGATATCAACCTAGCACTACACCCCATGTTCTTAAAAACCACCAGAGCTACAAATTTTTTTTTCCACAACTAATTTACTACAAAAAAGCTACAATTAACTGCATACTTACTATAGGTAATTTCCAAAAATGTAATGCTAACTTGACGGACGTGATTTCAAGTACACCCGTGCTTGCATACTATGACACAAATGAGCCTCTAACATTGTCAGTTGATGCTTCTAAAAGTGCTGTCGGTGCCGTCATTTCTCATGGATCGCAACCAATAGCTTATGCATCTGCTACTCTCACGTCATCTCAACAAAATTATGCTCAAATAGAGAAAGAGCTTTTCGCTATTCTTGTGATTTCGACAATGATATTATAGTTTACATTGTAATTTATTAATGTCCTCTTTGTCTGTGTCAATGAGTGAAACAAAAAGAGAAGAAATTAGTCAAGAAACAAAGAATGACAAGGTACTGTCGAAAGTCATTCATTATTATATTAATGGTTGGCCTGATAATAAAAAAAAAACTTGAGAGTTATGTGATTCCTTATTTTAAGGTACGTGATGAGCTTGGTATCGTCGATAATCTGCTTTTTAAATCCAATCGTCTGGTGATACCACCCAAGCTGAGACATGGTATTCTTCTACTCCTTTATGAGGGACACATGGGAATAGAAAGATGTCGAAACCTAGTAAAAAGTTCTATTTATTGGCCTAATATCAATCATGATATTGAAAATATAGTCAGTAATTGTGACATATGCATACGACATCGGTCACAACCATTACAAATGCATAACATAGTCGCCATTCCCTGGTTTAAGGTCGGAATGGATTTGTTTGAGTTTGATAAGAAAATCTATCTTCTTGTTGTTGATTATTTCTGAAAATACGTTGAAATAGCTTGTTTGGGTAGGTCGTATTCAAGTGACATTGTGATAACACAATTAAAATCAATTTTTTCTCGCCATGGCATTCCACAGATCATGATTTCTGACAATGGGCCACCCTTTAGTTCAGCTGAGTTTAAACAATTTGCTAGAACCTGGTCAATTGATCATATTACTTCTAGTCCTTATTATCCTAGATCTAACGGTTTAGCAGAGCGTACAATTCAGACAATTAAAAAATGCTACAAATGTCACGAAACTAAATCTTATCCTTATACCGCTCTTTTACATTACAGGACTACTCGTAAAGGAAACTTTAATTCACCGTCTCATGGCTCGTCAATAAGGAACAAAATTACCAACATTGAATGAAAATTTTAAACCGATGCAAATTGATTTAAACGATCATTTAAAAAAGCTCGAGGATCAGCAAGAAAAAACAAAACAAATATAAAATGAAGGTAGTGTTGCCCTCCCGCCATTATCAAATGACCAACGAATTTACTATAAGAAAAGTCCAAGTTCTATTTGGGAGCCAGGTACTATCTTAGCAAAATGCGAAGAGCCACGTTCGTACATAGTGGAAAGTAAGGATGGAAATAATTATCGCAGAAATAGACAACATATATTACAGGCACCCTGTTTGGAGAATTCTTCAAGTAATCAGGTAGATAAGCAACAGTCCAATTTATTATATTCGGATTCTCAAAACACTGAAAACAACGAACAAAACACGTTTTGGTAGACAAGTCAATCTTCCAGACCGCTTATCACATTAAAAAATAAAATTTAAAAAAAAAAAAATGTACGTTAAATTAAATTTACAATAATAAAATGCATTTAAAAATAAAAACAAGAACTGAATTATACCTTATCTTATCGCTTTATTTTTTAACATATTAGATACCTATATAAGTTTTGAATTTTTTAATTTATTGTGAATTAATTAAATTATTATTGTGAATTTAATTATTGTAATTATTACCTAATTGATTTGTGAATTAAACTCTTATCTTTTGTTTTATATTTTGATTACATTTAAATTACGAATTAAGTAATTCAATTTTTCAATGTTCTATAGTTTTACCATTTTAATATAATTGATCCCAAAAATGGAGATGTTGCATTAAGTAGAGCTTTGAAGTAATAATTTATATGTAGGTATGTACCTACCTACATACACACTCATAATTACATATATTAAAAGAGGTTCTAAGACACTTAGTACTTCTTTAAGCATTCAGCAGTCTTGTATTAGTTTCTTAACAATAAAGAACAACTTGAACTTAGAAACATTCTTCTTTTATTGCTAAAGACTGCACAACAATTTCCATTTATCTTTTCTTTCAATATTCTCATTTCCTTATATTCTCCCTTATTCACTCCTACTCTCCTAAATACTCAATATACCTTCTCTTTCTTAAAATATTCTCATCTACCCTCCACGCTGGCAAAAAAAAAAAGTCTAAAAAATATACCCTCCTTGAATTTGAGTTAGGGTTGCCGGCACACTTTAGATGTCGCCCTATTCGACTTCCACCATGATAGTACCTTTGTATATATAAACTAGATCGTTGGAATACAGCTGTGGTGCATGTTCTCCCAAAGAAGGGTAAGGATAGCTTTAATCCGGCAAATCACCGGTCGATAAGTCTCCACAAGTGAAGTACCTCGGGATCTGGCTGGATCAGTATTTATATTTCAATACACATATAGATGCTGCGCTGGCCAGAGCCAGAGGAGCTTTCGCTCAGACGAAACGGCTTTTTTATAGCAGTCGGTTAGACTCTCGAGTGGAGTTAATTGCTACATGGCCCTCATACGGCCGATGATCGTTTATGGCTGTCCCGTGTGGTTTAACGTTGCCCCATCTCAAATGGAGAAGATTCGGATTTTCAAGAGGCAGTGTCTTTGGCGCTGTCTCGGTTTGAATCGAACGCCCGAATCCGATTACATTAAATATTACTCGAACGAAGTCCTATACAACAGGGCCCGGGTCAACAGAATTGATAATTTCGTGATAAAGCTTGTTCGAGGTCACATTGCCAGAGCTATGACCTCGACAAATAATTTGATCTTTGGAGGCTTCTATCCTAACGAACATTATTTTGAAAGTGCGCGCTTGTGTGGGTTTATTCCTCCAGAGGCCTTCCTATATTTAGATAGATGCGGTCTGATACAAGATAGGTTGGCGATTCCGTTAACCTACCATGATAGTACCGTGGACCGGCGGCATCTCTTTTACAGTCGAGACGTCCTCGCACAAGACGGAGCCGAGCTCCTTCGGTTCAGTAGGGCTGAGTCCAAACGGGGCCGAAGAGATAGGGTGAAGCAGGAGAACCAGTTTTGGTGGCTTCAAGCTGCATTTGATAATGGATAGTCGGGTTGGGTTGTTTTTGAGCCCTGACCGGCTTACATACTTGTTTTATGTTTTAAGGTTTAGTTTTAAGTAGATTAGGTGGTGGCACAAAAAAAAACAAAGATACAATAAAAAAAAATATGTATATAAAATAAAAATTAATAAATTTAAAAAAAAGCACATGGATTAGATAAAATTTTGATCGTTTAATTTTTTGCCGCTGTGGGCGTTCTAGTTTGTAAGTAGTTTTTTAGGTAGATTAGGTTAGTTTTAAGTAGTATTAAGTTTTATTTTAAGGACTTAATTTTAAGTAGTATGTAAGATAAAATAATAGATTTAGTTTTTTTTATCACATTTTTCTAACAATAAAAAATAAATAAATAAATTGAAATAAAATCAAATAAATAGTTCATAGGCCGAAAGGCATTAGTTTTGAGTCTATCATGAATTACTTAGAGCGCCCTATGGGGCCAGTAAGTTATATTTAAGTCTTAGTTAAGTACACTAGTTTAAGATTCATTGTCTAGTTTTAGTTAGATTAAGAAGATTGAATAAAATGAATTTAAAACAAAAAAAAAAGTTGCCGTACTTATTCGAGTAATTATACTGCTTTCATACGAAACGGCTGTGTTTATTTCAATCATCTACGATGAATACTAAATGTTTAAATTGTTCAAAGCTCATTACAGATTCATATTATATACCGTGTGAATTATGTGGACTTAACTCGCATTTAGACTGTTGTAATATCAACAAAAAAGATAATAAAATTTTAAAGTCTTACAAAAATTTATTTTATAAATGTGAAAAGTGCATGCATATTCCACTGCAAAACTGTTTAATAAAATTGAGAGAACTCTCAATGTACTTCAATGAAAGCTCTTCCAATAATCTTGCTTCTCAGAGCACAGATGCAAAACCATCGAGCTCTAATACATCGAAATTAGATGCAAGTCGCAATATTCGTGGTACTACTCGTGCACAGAGAATTCCCATGCATAGTATTAACAAAAAACGGCTCTCTACCTCCGTTGTTAGAAGAGTTGCACTTGCGGGGTCATCTACTCCTCAAGATCGTGACTCGTTGAAAAAACGCAGAGTTTCTTTAACTGACTGTCTCCCTCCGGCTAATATTGCTCGTCTTGCCGAACAGACAAAATCATCATCATCTCCTACGATAATGGATGATATATCTGCCGTTGCTTCTAATAAAACAGACGTTGTGTCTCCTTTTCTCTCATCGGAGAAGCTTGATGTTGATGTTGCTGAAGTTTCGAATGTTGACAACACCGTTGCTGCTGTTGCTGGTGCTGATACCGATGCGATTGTTGCTGATGTTGATAAAACTGGTGTTAATGTTGTTGATCAAAATGTTGCTGTTGCTGGTCAAAATGTTGTTGCTGTTTGCCAAGCTAATGTCGATGAATTAGATGAACGAACTGAAAATAACCAACTTCCCTGGTCTGGTGTTCGCAACAAAAAACATAAACAACTGTTTGGTATTGATGCTGATGCTGATGTATTTGCTGCTCTTCCATCTGTACCTCGGCTGCGTTTTTTGCATATCTCCCGACTAAGTACAACAGTCACCGAAGATTGTGTAATAAATTACGTTGCTAGTAGGCTCAATTTGCCAAAGACAAGTTTGGTTTGTCACAAATTGGTTAAAAAAGGAGCAGATATTTCATCTCTTCATTTTATGAACTTCAAACTTGGTATCCCAACTGCATCATCCATCTGGCCAGTTGGAGTTCAGATAAAACAATTCGTAAGCCGTCCAAAAAACGAGTTGCGCCCACACCAACAGAGCATTCTAACGTAAACAAAACTTTTGACAGTGCTTTTTTAAATGGACACGGACACTTTTCCATGTTCTATCATAATGCTGGTGGTATGAGGACAAAATCAAATGAATTTTATATTGCTGCTGCTGATTCTTCATATGACATTATCACTCTCACCGAAACATGGTTAAATGGTAATTTTCTGTCAACTGAGTTCTTTACATCTGACTATAACGTTTTCCGGAAAGATCCTTCATCTGAGCTGACTGGTTTAAGTAGAGGCGGAGGTATTTTATTTGCTATTCGTACAATTTATTCAAGTAAAGAAATTATGTTATCTAATGCTTTTATTGAGCAAATTTGTGTATGTGTAGATTTACCTATTTTTGCTGATTCTAGATCTATTCATGTTTATTTTTTTGTTTCTTATATTCCGCCTTCATCTGAATATTCTATTTATGATGCACACATAAGTAATATTGAAGAAATTGTAAAAAATATTGATGATAATTCGTACTGTATAATTCTTGGAGATTTTAATTTACCGGATGTTAAATGGATATATTCAAATGATGAAAATCAATTGTTTCCTTATAATGTATCTAAAGATTTTGAGTATAATGTAATTGATAATTTAACTGCTCTGAATATGTACCAGATAAACAATGTTTACAATTCAATAGGCCGTATTTTAGATTTGGTATTTATTGATAAGAATCTTGAAGCTTCCGTAAACGAAACGAGTTTTAATTTGCTTGAGAATAGTGTTCATCACAAAGCACTTGAAATTAATTTAAATTTTTCTGTTTTAATAGAATCAAAGTTTTCTTGTAATCTAGAGCAGAAACGTGATTTTAAAAATGCTGATTTTTTATCTATGAATAATTATTTAGAATCTGTTGACTGGCAACAAATATTTAATTGTAATTATTTAGAGCTAGCTTTTACTACGTTTCGGAACATTTTAGACTCTGCAATTTTAAATTTCGTTCCTATTAAGTACATTAAAAATTTAAAAAGACCAGTTTGGTTTAACAAAAGTCTATCGAGACTGAAAAATGTTATGAACAAACTTCATAAAAAAAGTAAAATTTCGGCTGTTTTTCGTGAGCGATTTTATCAAACTCGGAAGGAATACGAATTTTTGAGAAAATTTACTTATAGGCAATATATTTGGTCTCTGGAGACAAAGATTAAAAGTAATTCCAAGTGTTTTTGGTCATTTTTAAATGCAAAACGTAAATCGCTTGGCATTCCATCTAATGTGTCGTACAAAGGTATTTTTTCTGATAATCTAAATGTAATCTGTAATAACTTCGCTTCTTTTTTTCAATCCAACTTTATTGAGTTAAACATAAATACTGATCAAATATTTAGTAATTATAGTTCTAATGTTGAGGCTGGCTGCCTATACATATATATTGAAGATGTAGTGGAAGCATTAACATCTCTTGATAACAGTTGTTTTGTTGCACCTGATAATATTCCACCGATTCTTTTAAAGAACTGTAAGTTAAATATAGTTAAATTGGCGGTCAGCCATCAGCCGAATAGGGGGAATAACATGTAGCATACGAAAACATGCACGTGCCGTAACTATTCGGGACTGGTGGAAGTGTGATCATAGCCTCTTCGCGGCGGCCGCTAGAAACAAACCCCAAAAAGGTTTGGCTAATATGATCAGGCTATTTCCACAGGTTGGCAACAGGTTAATTCCCTGTTCCGTAAAACTAAAAGAATTACGAGACCGTCAACAAGCCTCGGAAACGGACTGATCTCACGACGACAACCCTTGCAACGAAAACGGAACAACGATTTACGAATTTTCTTATGGAACGTACGATCGCTCTATAGAGCTCGAGCTGCTCAGCAGCTAGCCGATACCCTGTCAAAATATAAAGCTGACATAACAGCACTGCAATAAATAAGATGGACAGGGAATGGTGTTTTGCAAAAGAAAGAATATGACTTATATTACAGCTGTCATACAAAACACCATGTGCTCGGGGTAGGCTTCCTGTTCAGCGAAAAAATGAAGTCTACCGTCATCGGCTTTAACGCTATAAGCGAAAGGCTATGCACCCTTCGCGTGCGAGGCAAATTCAAGAACATCAGCCTCATTAACGTTCACGGACCTACGGAGGAGTCCTCAGACGAAGATAAAGAGACTTACTATGAACAAGTCGAGAGGGCCCTCAATGCCTGTCCAAGGTATGATGTTAAAATCATCCTTGGGGATTTGAACGCTAAAATAGGTCAGGAGCCGGTATTCAGGCATTACGCAGGCACCCATAGTTTGCATGAGAACACTAATGACAATGGACTTCGAGTCCTAGAATTGGCAGCATTGAAAAACATGGTCGTTGCGAGTACCAGGTACCCGCGTAAAGATATCTACAAAGCCACCTGGGTATCACCTGATGGAGCCACTCGTAACCAAATTGACCACGTGTTGATAGACCGTCGCCACTACTCGAACTTGATGACGGTACGAACGTACCGAGGTGCCAATATCGACTCGGATCACTATCTTGTTGGTATGGTTTTCCGAGGGCGGATTGCCTTGCGAAGACGTATTGCATCCGCCGATCGGGTTCGAATCAACACGGCTGCACTACGCAATGAAAACACCAGTAACACCTTTGGACTTGCGTTAGGACTCGCCCTAGAACCACTCGATCCAGGGAGAGTAAGTCCTGGAGCCAGTATGCTGGGCGTAGATGAGAAGTGGACACGCCTTAAAAACACTGTCATTAGTACTGCCAATTCCATCTTAGGCAGCAGTCGTAGAAGTCGGAACGACTGGTTTGATGATGAATGCAAGCTAGCGACTGAACGTAAGAATGTTGCGTACCGAGCAATGCAACAATCTCATAGAACGCGGGCACGCAAAGATGAATATAAAGAGCTCAGAAGAATAGAAAAACGGCTTCACAGACAGAAAAAATCAGCCTGGGAGAAGAACATCATCTGTGATTTAGAAAGAAGCCGGGAGCAAGGTCCACACCAGGCGCGGAAGTTCTACCAATCCGTCCGAAACATGACGCAGTACACACCACGCTGCACTTACTGCAAGGACGGAGAGGGAAATCTGATCACAGATCCCCAAAGCATACTGGAGCGCTGGGAAGTGTACTTTAATGAATTGCTAAATGGTCAGCTCACTGCAGAAGTAGAGGCTCCACTACTTCAAGAAGATTACCCTATGTTACCGCCACCAAGCATAGAAGAGGTTGAGAAGGCTATAGCCCGGCTTAAGAAAAACAAAGCCCCGGGAGCCGATGGCATACCAGCCGAACTATTCCACCACGGCGGGCCAGCCTTACGCCAAGCAATTCATGATATTATAGTGCACGTATGGGAGCAGGAAGAAATGCCAGAAGACTGGCGAAAAGGTATAATTTGCCCCATACATAAGAAGGGAGATGTCACAACGTGCAGCAATTATAGAGGTATCACGTTGTTGAGTACCGCCTATAAGATACTCTCCTCTATCCTACAAGAACGGATAGCCCCATACGCTAAAACCATAATCGGCCAATATCAGTGTGGTTTCATTCCAGGCAAATCAACAACTGATCAGATCTTTACCCTTAGACAGGCGATGGAAAAATGTCTAGAACTTAACATCCCAACATACCATCTGTTTATAGACTTTAAGGCCGCCTATGATAGCATAGCCAGGGTAGAACTTTACAAAGCCATGAGAGAATTCGGCATCCCAAATAAGTTGACACGACTTTGTAGGTTGACCATGACCAACGTAACAAGCCAAGTAAAAATAGCCGGATTGCTATCCAGACCAATCAACATCTTTAATGGACTCCGACAAGGGGATGGTTTGGCCTGCCTCCTCTTCAACCTGGCGTTGGAGAAAGCAATCCGTGACTCTGGCACGGCAACAAGAGGGACCATCGTCAACAGGTCCAGCCAGATACTGGCTTACGCAGACGACATTGACATCATCGGAAGAACCGAACAAGCTGTACACGATTCCTTCATCCAGATCGAGCAGGCGGCACAGAATCTGGGGCTGCACATTAGTGAAGGTAAAACAAAGTACATGGTGGCGTCGAATGCGAGAAGAACAGTTGGTCAAACAATCAAGGTAGCGGAGCACGAATTTGAAGTGGTGCAATCCTTTAAATACCTTGGGTCAATAGTAGCAGCCGATAATAATATAGAAGAAGAAATACGCGGGCGGCTGCTCAATTCCAACAAAGCCTACTATAGTCTGTCAAAGCTCTGCAAATCCAGAAATCTCACCATAACTTCAAAACTGCTGCTGTACAGGACCATGGTCCTGCCAGTACTCACGTATGGATCCGAGACTTGGGTGCTTAGCAAAAGACACTCCGACCTCTTAGCCGCGTTCGAGAGAAAAGTCTTAAGGAGAATTGTTGGCCCCATATGTGAGGAAGGGCGATTCCGGAGACGGTACAATCATGACATAGTGACAAAAATTAAGCTCGGTAGACTCCGGTGGGCAGGGCACCTAGCTCGCATGAGTGAAGAGGAACCTGCTCGGAAAGTCCTTTGTGGTACATTCTATGGTAGACGGCAGCGTGGTAGACCATGATTGCGCTGGAGAGATGGCGTAGACCAGGACGCCCGAAGCCTTGGGGTGCGCAACTGGATGGCGTCGGCTCAAGACCGGGATAGGTGGAGAGACTTGTTGAAGGAGGCCAGGACCGGACCCCGGTTGTCGAGCCGATGATGATGATGATGAAGTTAAATATAGCTGCTCCACTCTGCTATATATTCAATTTATCATTACGGCAAGGTGTATTTTTGGATACTTGGAAATATTCCTTGATAACTCCTCTACACAAGTCTGGATCTAAATGTTCTGTTGAAAATTATAGACCAATTGCTAAGCTTCAGTTAATACCTAAATTATTTGAAGCGATAGTGAAAAACAAACTTTATAATTTGGTTCAAAGTCATATTGATGAAAACCAACATGGGTTTATGAGTGGAAGATCTACAGCAACTAATTTATCTTTATTTACTAATTACTGTCTTCGTAGTTTAGAGAACCGTTATCAAGTTGACGTTATCTATACTGACTTTTCGAAAGCTTTCGACCGTGTTCAACACAATGTACTTCTAAAAAAACTTGAACTACTTGGTTTTCACTGCGCACTTCTTAAATGGATTCATAGTTATTTAGTTGGTCGAAAACAATACGTCAAAATCGGTAATGTACTGTCAAATGAGATTGACAATTTTTCCGGTGTACCCCAGGGCAGCCATCTTGGACCGCTCCTTTTCATTAATGATTTGCCAAATTACATTTCATATTCAAAGTATTTATTGTATGCTGATGACCTCAAGATTTTTAGTTGTATTAGATCCCCACTAGATGCAAGTAAAATTCAAAATGACCTCAATAACATAGTTCAATGGTGTTAACTAAATGGACTTTATTTCAACAATAATAAATGTAGTGTTGTTACTTATGCAAGAATACTCAATCCTTTACGTTTTAATTATAAAATTGATGATAAATATCTACAAAGATTAACGAGTCAAACAGACCTTGGGGTTATCTTTGATTCTAAGATCAGTTTTTCTCTTCAAATTGCCCAAGTTATCTCTAAAGCAAATTCGATGTTAGGTTTCATATTAAGAAATTCAAAGACTTTCGAAGATCCTTACACCCTTAAAACTCTGTATGTATCTATTGTTAGGCCTCTGCTAGAGTATTGTTGCGTTATATTGAACCCATATACTCAAACAAGTATCCTTCGGATTGAAAAAATACAAAAAAGATTTACTAGGTTTGCATTGCGAAAAACTTTTAGGAATGCAAATCTTCCGTCTTATGATCAGATGTGCCTTTATTGACTTAAAACCTCTAGTACTCAGAAGAAAATTATATTCTGCTCTTTTTGCTTTTGATATACTTAATTCTAATATTGGGGTTGGCCGTGGCGCGATGGTATGCATGGTCGCCTGTCAACCAAATGGTCACAGGTTCGATCCCAGCCGTAGTTCTATGTCTTGTTTTTTTCCATTATCATTGATCATTGTTGGGCCGCTGGTTTACTCATTACATGTTGTTCAGGCATAACACTAGCAACATGTGATTGAGTAAATACTAGCATGCCCAACAAATATGACAATGAACAAAATAATGCGAATTATAAAGGGACATAGATATAAGACACGGAAATTTCTCTTCTTTAGCCCAGCCGCCAACCCTGGAGATAAAATCTGAGACAACCACCACCTTCAGTCTCAGTACCTCGCGCCACACACACCTTCCCATCCTATCCTATCCTTCACGCCCGCGCTGTGTTGATGCATATAAAGGGTAAACCAAAAATCCCCTTGAGCGCGCGCATTATTATAAAAAAAAAAAAAAAAACTGTCCGATGCTACTTTCAATGTACAATATTTATGCACCTTCTCGTTTTTGCGTCCAAGAGATGGAAATTTCCTTTATGTCCCTTTTCATAGTAGAAGTTATGCAAAACATAATCCAATTATTAGTTCTTGTATTGCTTTAAATGATTTTGATCTTGCCATTGATTTTAATAAAAGTAGGTTAAGTATTAAGAAAGATATATTGAACTCTTTGTAAATATTATAATTTCAATTACTATGTAAATATGCTATCTATTTTCTAGTTTATATAATTTAGTCTCCATAAAGTTATGTAACTTGATTGACGAAATAAATAAATAAATTTTTACTTAACAATTCTAAGGTTCTATATCTATGGTATGCAACGGAATCTGAACTACATATAATTGTAATAGGTATTGAACACTTCCTTGATATATAAACAAAATAAGTTATCGATAAACTATTGTTTGTTATCATTCAAACGTTAATCAGTCATGTAATACCATGATAACTCTAAACTTGGGTCTACTTCTATACCATTTTAATGTTTCTGGTCACATTTTTCTTACAAGATGTCGGGGTGGATATTTCTGAATGCATTGGAGTACCTTCATACATAAGTATACCTACTTATATGTTGATTCTATTGCCAGATCTTATATTATTATGTTTGTTGTTCAAAACCTAAAATTTGTTCAACTTTTTTAAATATAACAAATAATAATACGATTCATAGACAGTTAAAAGCTAAATCCTACCTCTAAAGATATACAATAATAAAATGCATGTATATACAATATACATTATACATGTATACAAAGGCTAAAGCTTAAAATTTTCTTTTTAAGTTTTTTACTTTTGTATTTTTGAAAGCTGAGTTTATTAATACATACTCGTTTCCAGCTCGGAAAAGCTAAACCGCGTAGAAGCACTTACTCCGTCGTTACGCCACTTCAAAGAAATTCATATTTATAATTTTTTATTGATATTAGCTACTTCTTATTTTATATTTATATATTAAAAAATTACTAGTCTACAACTTCGGTTATTATAAACATTGACAAAACCCAGCTGATTTCCATAATTATCCATTTCAATGAATTATTAATTGTGTAATTATATATAAACATACATTTATAAATATTGTACATGTTTTTAAACTTGCAATGTCAAATAATTTGAAAAATGGAATATTGGAAACTCGCCGTTATTTTAATTTTTTTTAATTGCACAAGAAAACAGTGCGACACACTTTTCGCACTTTTTTCAATTTAAAATACATGAGTTTTATTTCATTTTTAAATTCATACAAAATATGTATGTACATTGATATACATACATATGTAGTTAAATCTCGGAATATATGGGGGCATATTCATAGCCGTCTGACAAGTTTTTTCTTTGTCTCTTCTATGCCAACCTGGAGCTTATGTTATTCATAGACAATTTAGACCCGGGTTCAAAAGATAAACTGGAGCTCAAACTTTAAAAACGGCTGACTCTTTCACTAAGTTGTTTTTTTCTATCTGTCAAAAAATGTATTGAATTTCAATGGATTGACGGGCAATACTACTAAAATTGTAGTAGAATTCTGTTTTTTACTAAACAGAGCTGCGAATTTCTTTATGAATAGCAGCTGTTTCTAACCTGTGTGTTAACTTTAGACTCGAGGCCAGTTGGAATCGGGTCTAAAGTTTGACCACAAGGAAAAAACTTACCTAGAGAACAGACTCGAGGGGTTCGTTCTCTATCGCCCTACAAGCTGATTAAGGCAACAGAGGTGTAAATGCGTTAGTTGTCCATTGCATTTCTTATGGGATCGAGTTGTTGCTTTAGCTCAAATAGACCAAATAGCTCAGTCCCCTTAAGGATCACTTTTCAAAAAAAAAAATCCGTTGAATTCAAAAATTGAAAACAAATATTGTTTTTTTGTATAAAAATGCCTGTTTCGACTCACTTTCAGTGTATATCGGTCTAAATATAACCTTTTGTGGCTTTTGGCATTCAAATTCTATACATTTACAATTGTTTTCGCTGAAAAAAAGTAAATTCGACTAAAAAAATTTGACGATTATTATTATTGTATAGTATATGTACATCAGTTTACAATCAGAATCAATTCAAGTTTTCAGTTTTTATAAATTATATAGTGAATAATTTGTTTTTTTTTTTTTTTTTTAAATTATATTGCTTACAATAAAGTGAAAAAAAAACCAAGCCAAGGAATATTTGGGTAAGTGCTTCAATATCCTACAGTTAAAATCAGAATATATATATATATATTCCTAGTGAAGTGTTTAAAGCTCGGGAAAAGAAGAGCAACAAGTAATTTTTGGCCATGAAGAAAGTCCTCATGGACAATGAAAAAGATGGTGTAAGTAAAGTGTATTGTAAAAATAACTCATGATGGTGTTCCTATTAATATTATATCTGTTTTCTAGTTTTTGCAACTCCTAAAACACGAGAATGTCATCATTCTTATAGAAATCTGCAGAACACAGGCGACTCATCATAACCAAATATAGGTCCACATTCTATTCAGTCTGTGAGAGATCAAGAAAGTTTGGCAACAGCTTTTGAATGGATTGCATTACATTCACAGTAAAAAGGTAAGTTCTGACAATGATACTGCATAGTAAAAATGTTAAAATTTGTTTCAATAATTTCAGATATTACATTGCGATATCAAAGCTGCCAATGTATCCATAACAAAGAACTCGCTGATGAGGTGTGGCGCGTGGATTTAGCATTTCAAAGAACGAACACAAACCCATTGTTGGGCGATCGAAATGGAAATGCGTCCATATGTAAAGGATTCACATGGATGAGATTGGATAGATAAGCTTTTATCCGATCCTATGCGAAGAGATTTAAGTTAAATGTTATCACAACATTTACAGAGTATGTTTGAATATCTGGCTACGCCTAGACAACCAGGGCAAGCACGACAATACCAACATGCCAAAGCCTCAAGACAACAGTTTGATCGATCGTGTTTTTTTTAGATATTTTGTGTGGTTATTTTGCGATTCCAGCCAAGCACTTTTTTTTAAATTTCTTTGTTTGTAAGTTGAATAGGCATATTTTTTTTTAGTTAAAATGACGAGAAATAGAACTAATTTAAATGAAATTTTGTTGAATATTTTTGTTCAAAGACTGATGCATTTTACCATAAATCTGGTAAATTTACAATGTATGGGATATGGTTTAAGGGTTCTTTTCCACACTGAAACTTTTGAGTAAAAGATTTAAATGCTACTTGTAACAGCATTAAGTGCTGATTCCTAAAAGGTATCATTCATGTCTGTACAATTTACGGTTGGCCAGCTACCCTGCAAAATGTTTTTTATTTTTCTTCATGATGCAAAAAGTGAGAAAGTTGGAAAACGTTTTGCAGTGTATCTGGCCAACCGTAAATCGTAGAGAGATGAATGATACCTTTTCGGAATCAGCACTTGATGTTGTTACAAATTGCATTAAAATATATTACTCAAAAGTTCTAATACGAAAAAGCACCCTCAAACTACGAATACACAGGTTCCTGTGAGTCCCAAAAGTGAATTTTTTTTAATGGTGATTTTTTTCAACTAATTTGTGTACTCATTTTTGAAGGGTTAATTACTGATTCCAAAAAGGTATTAACCATCTAAAAATGACGAGAATGCTCGCATCACGGAATACGTTCCAAATCCCATGCGATGCAAAAATTGCCAAAAATTAGGCCATACTACTAAACGTTGCAACGGCAACACTAAATGCGACACTTGTAGCCTCCCACCACACTCCCCCGAAGTATGCACTCGTACGATGTGTGCAAATTGTTCCCTTGATCATCCATCTTCTTCGAAAAATTGTCCACAATACAAGCAAGCAAAAGAAATCTTGTCACTAAAGACAACAAATAAATGTACTATGAGTGAAGCTAAACGCATGTATCAAGAGCGAAATCCCGTTCACACCTCTACGTCATCAAACTCATTTGCTCTAAAACTGAAACAAAATATAACAAATACAAAAAATACTCAAGTTCAAGAAACTACAAAAAAAAACTCTCCGCAAAATATCAATATACAGCAAAATACAGACACTCACTCAATTCAAAACAAATATGATAATATCACAGATCGCTCATCTCTTCCTCTTACATCATCACCTTATACTCGCGCCATATCAGAAAGCTCTCCCGCTTCTACAATCACCATAACAGCAGCAACAACCACACCTTCTAATAATTTCTCTTCAACCCACCTATCTCAAGCACAATCTCTCTTAAACTTAAAAAAAATTGCCATGCTAATAATTCTAACACAAACAATAATATTTCTAACACTTCTCAGCCCACCACTTCCTTACGCCAACAATCATCTCTTTTCAATAACAATACCAAACAAACCGATTTTACAACACTAAGCGACGAAGATGATTGTACATAAAAATAAAACTTGTAACCAAAACTCGGACTCTGCGATTCAGAGGTTGAATCATTCGAGCTCCACAGGGAACTCTAATGATTCAACTTCTGGTTTGCGGAGTCTATTGTATTTGAACAACCCAAATCAACGAACTCAATCTTCTCAAAGAACAAATCTAAGTAGCAACACAAGTAGCCACTCTTTTCCTGCTTCACGCAGAACAAGTTTGTGTCTTCAAAATAAGAACAGTAGTATGACGATAAATATACTTCAATGGAACATGAAAGGTCTTTTAAATAACTTTGATGAACTAAGTATTTTAATAAAAGATCAAAATCCTAGTATATTATCGTTACAAGAAACACATTGCCCTTTTAATTTCAACCATGTCATTCCTAAAAACTATATAGGTTACTTCAAAAATCTTCCAAGTAACACAACATCCAAACAAGGTATTGGTTTACTGATCAAGAATAATATTCCACATAAAATTAGACCTATCAACTCAGACATCTTAACATTGGCAGTAGAAATACAACTCCATTTCAAAATAACTTACGTCGGCTCATACATCCACCCACACCAGACTTTTTGTAAGAACGATCTTGACAATATCATCACTCAAATTGATTCTCCTGTGATCCTTGGTGGGGACATTAATGCGTGGAATACGCTTTGGGGCTCACCAGTCACAAACAAAAGAGGAGAAATTTTTGAAGAATTTCTGCTTAATGAAAATCTAGTTCTTTTAAATGACGGTTCTCCAACACACCTATCAACACATAACTCACTCACCCACATCGATATAACGTGCTGTTCACCTGATATATTCCCTATGACTACCTGGAAAACTCTAAGTGATTTACACAATAGTGATCATTTTCCTATCATTTCATGTTTTAACTTTGGAACAACCTTTTCAAAAACGAACCCAATCGCTAAATTTAAAACTGACCTTTCAAATTGGACAACTTTTAAAAAAGTTGTAACAGAATACCTATCTGACAAACCCCCAACGACAAACACCAACAAGGAAGCAGCATTAATTCAAAAAGCACTGAGAACTGCTGCGAATGTTTCTATCCCCCAAACAACATCCAAATGTAATCTGCAGACCAATCGCACTGTCCCATGGTGGAACCAAACTCTTTCGACACTTCGCAAAGACAAAATGAAAGCATTAAAAGATTTCCAAAAATCTCTCTCAACACAATTTAATTCTATATAAAAAGGCAAATGCAAAATTTAGGCGGGAACTCAAAGAAAGTAAATCAAAAAATTTCGCAGAATTTACTTCTAGCATAAATCCCAAGTCCACTACAACAAAAATTTGGCAAAACATCCGACGACTTACTGGTAATCCCAATCCACTTATAATATCTTGTATCCAATCAAATAATATGTTTATAACAGATTCAACACAAATATGTAATATATTCTCTCAAACCTGGTCCAATTACTCAAAAGACACAAATTTCAACATTATTTTCAGAACTAAAAAAGAAGAATTTATCAATAGTCCTCCTTACTTACCCAGTAAGAATATCTTCGTTCAGAGAATAGAAGAACCAATCTCTTAAGTGGAATTTGAAGCGTGCTTGAGTAAAACCAAAGGTAAAACTCCTGGTAAAAACTTACCTGTTGATGTTAAACAGAGACTTGTCAAACTGTACAACAACATTCTCGAAACTGCAGTCATTCCACAAAGTTGGAAAACTGCAACTCTTCTACCCATACCTAAGCCTAACAAGGACAAATATTTGATTGATGGTTATCGTGATATATCTCTTTTATCTTGCTCTTCTAAAGTTTCAGAAAAAATCGTTGCAAAATGCCTAATGTGGCTAGTTGAAACAAAAAAAATTAATATCCCCCAACCAAGTAGCATTTAAAGCAAACAGAGGATGTGTTGACGCGCATCTTCACTTATGTCGATTTCCATGCAACAAAAAAAGCGCTACTTTTTACAAAAAAAGCACTCCTTCTGAAAAAAGGAGCGATTTGTTTAGAATTGTTCAGAAGAAAAAAGCGCTTCTTTTAATAGAAATGAAATCTTTCAAATTAGAGAGATTTACACAGACTTGTACAAATACTATGAAGATTATTTGACATTTCTCAAAAGTCAGAACTTCAGTGACTGAATACACACACACAATCACAAAAAAAAATCGATTTCATTTTGACAAGTTCCATGCAACGAAAAAAGGAGCGATCTTTTTTGTAAAAAGTAGCGCTTTTTTTTGTTGGATGGAAATCGACATTAATGTCGATTTCCATGCAACAAAAAAAGCGCTACTTTTTACAAAAAAAGCGCTCCTTCTGAAAAAAGGAGCGATTTGTTTAGAATTGTTCAGAAGAAAAAAGCGCTTCTTTTAATAGAAATGAAATCTTTCAAATTAGAGAGATTTACACAGACTTGTACAAATACTATGAATACACACACACAATCACAAAAAAAAATCGATTTCATTTTGACAAGTTCCATGCAACGAAAAAAGGAGCGATCTTTTTTGTAAAAAGTAGCGCTTTTTTTTGTTGGATGGAAATCGACATTAGATTATTATATCTCTAAGGCAATATCCGCAAAAAACCACGTTTCAGTTCTTTCACTTGATTTTGAGAAAGCCTTTGTTCGGATTGGTTTGCACATAGTGCTTAACAAGCTAAAAACATGGGACGTTGGGAGGAAAATCTTTGGCTATGTCAGATCATTTTTGACAAATAGAAAATTCTTCACAAGAGCTAACGATACTTTCTCTAATGCATACTCATTGGAAAATGGAATCCCACTATCGGTGGTATTATTTATTATAGCTTTTGACGAAATTTCAACAATATTAAATAATTACAAACTTTTGGACAGCTGTTTTTATGCAGACGACATTTATATACTAAGCAAAATTAATGATTTAAATAAATGTAAAACTCAGTTCGATAATGTTATTAGTGATATTTTAGATTGGTCGTCTGTTTCAGGAGCAAAATTATCATTACAAAAATGTAAAATCCTTCATATTTGCAGAAAAATTAATTGTCCTGAACTTATTTTAAATATAAATAATGTACAAATTGAAAATGTTAAAACCCTTAGTATTCTAGGATTAGTGTTTAATAATAAGTTTAATTGGAAAGAACACTGTCTAAATTTGAAAAAATCCCTAGCTGCGAGAGTCAGTATTATTAAGTATCTAGCAAGTAAGAAAAGTCATGTGCATATTAATACCTTATCATAATGTTACAAAAATGTTAGTTCTAAGCAAAATTGACTATGGTACATATATATCTTTATGGCAATTCTCCTAAAACCACTCTGAAAATTATACAACCCACGTACCATCAGGCAGCGAGGCGGTGCATCAATGCTTTCCCTACTACACCAATAAAAAATATACTTGCAGAAGCAGGCCTTCCAACAGTCGAAGAACGTCACGAAGAAATAACATCAAAGTTATTTGCAAAATTAGTTTTATCAAAAAACTCGGTTATTGATAAGGACATTCATCAATCCATTGGACGCAAATGTAAAAAACGCATCCCGTCTGCAATAAGCAAGATCCTTGATAAAGCAGATAAAATGGAACTTCCTATAAAAAAACCGCAAAACTATGTCTTATCTTACCCACCATGGCACATAAAACCGGAATCTATTTTGTTGACTTTGGCTCGCTATAAAAAAAACAAATATATTGCTCCTTATTTTCAGATATCTCATCTGAACTTAAAAACAAAGGTTGGAAATTCATGTTTACTGACGGATCAAAATCAGAAAATAACACCTCGTTTGCCGTTAAATTAGAAGATGGTTATATCCTTAGCATTGGTACCCTACCGGATTTCACATCAATTTTTTCAGCTGAAGCTTTTGCAATCCTTCAAGCGACCAGGGCATCTATAGACAAAAGTGGCAAATATGTTATATGCTCCGATAGTATATCGGTTTTAAAAGCAATAAACAACCCAAATAATAACACTGACCTAGTCTCTGCAATAAGAAACAAGATTGCCAAGATGCCAAATAAAATTAAACTTATGTGGACCCCTGGACACGTAAATATTCGTGGTAATGAGGAAGCAGATAAAGCAGCAAATCTTGCAAAACACGCACCAGTATATCATTTCAATACATTTACCCTTAGTATTCTAGGATTAGTGTTTAATAATAAGTTTAATTGGAAAGAACACTGTCTAAATTTGAAAAAATCCCTAGCTGCGAGAGTCAGTATTATTAAGTATCTAGCAAGTAAGAAAAGTCATGTGCATATTAATACCTTATCATAATGTTACAAAAATGTTAGTTCTAAGCAAAATTGACTATGGTACATATATATATTTATGCTATATTATGATAAGGTGACCTTTTTTATTGAATATTTCTTTGTTGATTTGTGGGCTTCAGGTCAGAAATAAAACAATTTGATTTTTTGTTCACGACGTTTCGTCCATGTCTATGGACATCATCTGGTGAAAACCAAAAAGGAAATCTATATTTGCATTGATAAATATAAATTAACAAATTTTGCATTTTTACAATAACAACATACACTCACAATAAATATTTATAAAGTTAAAAGTTTAAAACATATTACAGCTCAAAATGAAAAATCGTTGAACTTAGCACCAAAAAGTTAGACTCACAAGTAACAAAATAAAAGAAATTTTAAAAAGGTTTATAAACATGAATCTGGTGTTAAAACTGTCTCCTCTTCTCCAACAAGTGTTTGTATTGCGGGCATACATTGTCTGTGTCTGTTTTTTTATTCATTGTATTGTTTGTGTTGAGTATGTGAAGGGTTTCGATGATGAACCTCTTGGTCTGGTTATCTTCTCTTTGCAGTACTTTTATTTCATCATATTCACATTGTCTCGCACACGGCCACACTCCAAACTATGATGAAATAAAAGTACTGCAAAGAGAAGATAACCAGACCAAGAGGTTCATCATCGAAACCCTTCACATACTCAACACAAACAATACAATGAATAAAAAAACAGACACAGACAATGTATGCCCGCAATACAAACACTTGTTGGAGAAGAGGAGACAGTTTTAACACCAGATTCATGTTTATAAACCTTTTTAAAATTTCTTTTATTTTGTTACTTGTGAGTCTAACTTTTTGGTGCTAAGTTCAACGATTTTTCATTTTGAGCTGTAATATGTTTTAAACTTTTAACTTTATAAATATTTATTGTGAGTGTGTTTTGGACTACTCAATTGTATCATTTGCTATTTATATTTACATTTGAATTTATATATTGTTTAATTAATTGAAATGCTATACTATTCAAATCTAATCCTTATTTTTTAATTTTTTAAATACTTACTTTGAATTGTTTACATACTTACATTAAATTAATTCATTCAATCATTCATTCATTCACTTATTCATTAATTAAAATTTGTCATTGTAAATCAATCTACAACTCCACTGTACTTGCGGTTTAATACTTTGAGTGACTTAGAATTTCTTTCTTTTACAAGCGGTACTTTTAACTTTATAATAATTTGAGAGAGTACACTGGAAAGCCACAGTTGCAGTGGGTTGTAGTTTTGAGTGACTTTTGCTATTGAATTATAAATTATTGTTTTCTCGTCCACTTGGATTTCAACAATAGCACAGTAAGGATTCGTAGAATAAATTTGTAATTTTTATCACAAATATTTATACCTGTGAAAATATATGTATTTTTTTTTAATGATGCTTTTTTTTTAAGTGGTGCTTGGCATTAAATACATAATTATAGTACATTTCTCATCAGAGTGTATGTTGTTATTGTAAAAATGCAAAATTTGTTAATTTATATTTATCAATGCAAATATAGATTTCCTTTTTGGTTTTCACCTGATGATGTCCATAGACATGGACGAAACGTCGTGAACAAAAAATCAAACTGTTTTATTTCTGACCTGAAGCCCACAAATCAACAAACAAATATATATATTTATGGCAATTCTCCTAAAACCACTCTGAAAATTATACAACCCACGTACCATCAGGCAGCGAGGCGGTGCATCAATGCTTTCCCTACTACACCAATAAAAAATATACTTGCAGAAGCAGGCCTTCCAACAGTCGAAGAACGTCACGAAGAAATAACATCAAAGTTATTTGCAAAATTAGTTTTATCAAAAAACTCGGTTATTGATAAGGACATTCATCAATCCATTGGACACAAATGTAAAAAACGCATCCCGTCTGCAATAAGCAAGATCCTTGATAAAGCAGATAAAATGGAACTTCCTATAAAAAAACCGCAAAACTATGTCTTATCTTACCCACCATGGCACATAAAACCGGAATCTATTTTGTTGACTTTGGCTCGCTATAAAAAAACAAATATATTGCTCCTTATTTTCAGATATCTCATCTGAACTTAAAAACAAAGGTTGGAAATTCATGTTTACTGACGGATCAAAATCCGAAAATAACACCTCGTTTGCCGTTAAATTAGAAGATGGTTATATCCTTAGCATTGGTACCCTACCGGATTTCACATCAATTTTTTCAGCTGAAGCTTTTGCAATCCTTCAAGCTACCAGGGCATCTATAGACAAAAGTGGCAAATATGTTATATGCTCCGATAGTATATCGGTTTTAAAAGCAATAAACAACCCAAATAATAACACTGACCTAGTCTCTGCAATAAGAAACAAGATTGCCAAGATGCCAAATAAAATTAAACTTATGTGGACCCCTGGACACGTAAATATTCGTGGTAATGAGGAAGCAGATAAAGCAGCAAATCTTGCAAAACACGCACCAATATATCATTTCAATACATTTACGAAACAAGATCTTCATACATGTATCCGTAATAAACTAAGAAACATGAAAGAAACTGAATGGAACCTCTACCACCACCATTACAAAAAAGTAAATGAAGACAAATCTCCGCCAAGCTACCCTACAAACCAATCTAATACTACGTTTTTACCAAAGGTTAATCTCGTTGAGGATTAGTAAATCTTTTGAAGTGTTTCCACCACATTAAAAAGATTTAAATAAGATTAAATTTGACAGCGTCCTTGAAAATTCAAATGTCGTTCTCGTATTTCTTATGAAGTGAGTGAGATAGAGGGTTCCATCTGTGTCAAACAGGGCAAAGAAAATTGTGGAATACGTTCCACAACACAAAGAGAATATGAATTTGGGGATGTTCGGTTTTCGAAACTATTTGTCCATGAAGATTTATACAAGATTTATTTGAAATCTTCTTGAAATCTCAAGATTTATTAATATGGTAAATCTTCGAGATTTGTACAAGATTTATGGATAATCTACTTAAATCGCGATTTAGCTCATAGAGAAATTACTTACCTAGAGAACCCACTCCGGGGGTTCGTTCTCTTCCACCCTACAAGCTGCTTAAGGCAATAGAGGTGTGAATGCGTTAGTGGTCCAATGCATTTCTTATGGGATGAAGCATTTATGGATGTATTAGTTGTTGCTTTAGATCAAATTGAGCTAATTGCTCAGTCCCCTTAAGGGTTTTGGCTGACTTTTCAAAAAAAAATCCGTTGAATTCAAAAATTGAAAACAAATATAGATTTTTTGTATAAAAATGGCTGTTTCGACTCACTTTCAGTGTATATTGGTCTAAATATAACCTTTTGTGGCTTTTGGCATTCAAATTCTATAAATTTATTATTGTTTTCGCTGAAAAAAAAGTAAATTCAACTAAAAAGTATAAGCGCATCCTAAATGTAGATAGTGCGTACGCGCCGAACTTCTTTTGAGTTGGTACCCAGTTTTGACGTTTTGGTGACAGATCAAAGAAGTAAAAAAAAAATTTGACAATTCAATTATTATTATTCTAAATTTGCGTACATTAGTTTTCAATCAATTAAAGTTTTCACTTTTTGTTTGCGGTGAATCTGGAAAATACGGAAAGATTGCCGAAATTGGCCAAGGAATATTTGGGTAAGTACTTCAATATCCTACAATTAAAATCAGAATATATATTTACTGTAACTTATATTCCTAGTGAAGTGTTTAAAGCTCGGGAAAAGAAGAGCAACAAGTAATTTTTGGCCATGAAGAAAGTCCTCATGGACAAAGAAAAAGATGGTGTAAGTAAAGTGTATTGTAAAAATAACTCATGATGGTGTTCCTATTAATATTATATCTGTTTTCTAGTTTTTGCAACTCCTAAAACACGAGAATGTCATCATTCTTATAGAAATCTGCAGAACACAGGCGACTCATCATAACCAAATATAGGTCCACATTATATTCAGTCTGTAAGAGATCAAGAAAGTCAGGCAACAGCTTTTGAATGGATTGCATTACATTCACAGTAAAAAGGTAAGTTCTGACAATGAGACTGCATAGTAAAAATGTTAAAATTTGTTTCAATAATTTCAGATATTGCATTGCGATATGGAAGCTGCAAATGATTCATAACAAAGAACTCGCTGATGAGGTGTGGCGCGTGGATTTAGCATTTCAAAGAACGAACACAAACCCATTGTTGGGCGATCGAAATGGAAATGCGTCCATATGTAAAGGAGTCACATGGATGAGATTGGATAGATAAGCTTTTATCCGATCCTATGCGAAGTGATTTAAGTTAAATGTTATCACAACATTTACAGAGTATGTTTGAATATCCGGCTACGCCTAGACAACCAGGGCAAGCACGACAATACCAACATGCCAAAGCCTCAAGACAACAGTTTGATCGATTGTGTTTTTTTTCTAGATACTTTGTGCGGTTATTTTGCGATTCCAGCCAAGCACTTTTTTTTTTAAATTTCTTTGTTTGTAAGTTGAATATGCATATTTTTGTTTAGTTAAAATGACAAGAAATAAAACTAATTTAAATGAAATTTTGTTGAATATTTTTGTTCAAAGACTGATGCATTTTACCATAAATCTGGTGAATTTAGAATGTATGGGATATGGTTTAAGGGTTCTTTTCCACACTGAAACTTTTGAGCAAAAGATTTAAAGGCTACTTGTAACAGCATTAAGTGCTGATTCCTAAAAGGTATCATTCACGTCTGTACAATTTACGGTTGGCCAGCTAGCCTGCAAAATGTTTTTGATTTTTCTTCATGATGGCAAAAAGTGAGAAAATTGGAAAACGATTTGCAGTGTATCTGGCCAACGGTAAGTCGTAGAGAGATGAATGATACCTTTTAGGAATCAGCACTTAATGTTGTTACAAGAAGCATTTAAATCTCGTACTCAAAATGTTTTAATTTGGAAAAGCACCCTAAAACCACCCTTACAGGTTGCAATATGAAAGTGCCAAAAGTTAATTTTTTTTAATGGTAACTCTTTTTTAATTAATTTTGATGCTCGTTTGTAGAGCATCAATTAGTGATTCCAAAAAGGTATCAACCTTCGCTGTAAGACTTATCGTTCGTTGGATACACTGCAAAATGTTTTCCATTTTTCTTCATGATGGCAAAAAGTGAGAAAGTTGGAAGACGTTTTGCAGTGTATCTGGCCAACGGTAAGTCGTAGAGAGATGAATGATACCTTTTCGGAATCAGCACTTGATGTTGTTACAAGTTGCATTAAAATATATTACTTAAAAATTCTAATACGAAAAAGCACCCTCAAACTACGCATACAGGTTCCTCTATGTGAGTCCCAAAAGTGAATTTTTTTTAATGGTGATTTTTTTCACCTAATTTGTATACTCATTTTTGAAGGGTTAATTACTGATTCCAAAAAGGTATTAACCATCTCCTTAAGGCTTACTGGTGCTAAGATACACTCGAAAATGTTTTTGATTTTTCTTCTTGATAGAAAAAAGTAAGGATGTTGGAAAACGTTTTTCAGTGTATCTGGCCAACGGTAAATCGTACAGATATGAATGATACCTTTTTGGAATCAGCACTTAATGCTGTTACAAGACGCATTTAAATCTCTTACTCAAACGTTTTAATTTGGAAAAGCACTCCTAAACTACACTTACCAGGTTACAATTTGTTGTCTTTTTTATTTGGTTCTCATTTAAATTCAGATGTATGCAGTAAGATGGAATCCTAGCACATACACTAGGGTGTTTACAAAAAATATACACTTGATCTCAATTCGAATAAGGTTTCTGACAATATGGACAGACATTGTTCACTCGTTTCTGAGACTTTTTTTTATTCAAAAATATGACCAGATCTACCTCGTCAGTGCTAAGCATTACCATTATAGCAAAACCTGTTTATCAAGGATGAAATTCATAAATATATCATGTTTCTTTTATTTGCAATTATATTTTATATTTGGAATATATTTTACAAAAAAAGCCTCGTTTTTCTTACATCCCTACCTATGTACAATGTATGCATAACAATAAACGTGTTACATTATTTGTTTGTCTAAAAAATTAAGTGCTGAATCAATTCATTTGATGTTGGCAGGATACTGGGGCATACAGAGCAGTAATATGTCTGCCTTTTGAAATCCAGTCCAGAATGATGGGAGCGTATGTGTTCCCTAAGTACAACACGTTGAATAAAGGCTTTAGGACACACCGAACATGCGTAGGGCTTTTCACCTGTAAAATAAAATGAAATTCTTTAGTAGGTAACAATTTTGCAGAAGGACAAACAAATTAATGTCTAACTAATTTGTTTATGTTAGTGGCAGTTGGAATTTAGTCATTACCTGTGTGAATCAAATTCATCTTCTTTTAGTTGTTGTCTTGTTGATTATTTGGATTAGCCAATACTCCACGATGCCACCGATTTGTGGTTTTATCACAAATTAAAAACATTCGAAGTTTGAATATCAGCTAGGGTCACTTTATGCTGGTCTTTCTTGAATTTAGACTCTATAAGTTGATTTATGAGTTTCTAAATAGAGAAAAAAAAGTAATTATTATGAATGTTTCTTTGGAACAGAGTTTATATAGATACAAACCTGAACATATTGCAACTCAGATTTCTTGACCTTTCAAGAAAACATCTCCAACATCTACAGACAATCTGTAATGTGGGTTATAAGAACAGTTGTTAGACCAGTTCGTTTAATTTCCGGTGGGGGAGTATCATCACAGATTTGATGCAGAACCAAGGGATTTAAATTAACATCCTCCTGCGAAAATGTATCATACAGCACAACCTGTATATTAATCATACTACCCTCTGCTTTGCCGGCTAAGTAGCCGTCAACTCTTGATCGGTGTCAGGGAACACAGGCAAATGACGACGACTGTCTTGTATTTTTATTTCATCAGTGGCCAAACTGGCACAAGAGAATTTAGCCAAATTTTCATTTGGATACGTTTACTCTAACTTTCATTGAATAGTACATGACACTGCAACAACTTGGAGAATTTCGATTTGAAGAAAGTGTATTCAGGTTGTGCACACCGCCTTACAACACAATATTGTGAAAATGATGTTACAGGATCAAGTTTCGGATTGAATTGGACCACTTTTGGTGGAATTATTTGCTAAGAAAGAGAAATATGTACCTATGTGATTTAAAACATTATCAAATGTGAGAATATGAAAATAATCAAACTTACTTGGGTCTCTTGGGTTGTATTTTTTATCACATTTGATTTTCGGTCGCCAAATGGACTCGGTACCTCCGAACCAGCAGCCGATAAAGCTGGCGAGGAATCTGGTGTATTTCCTGCAGGAACGCGCGGCCCTATCGTAACAATATGCTGTTGTTGTTGATTTTGATATCTTTTTTGTTGATGAACCTGATGAATTTGTTGAATAATAAATTAATAAAAACAATTTGTAAAATATTAAAACAAAATACAGAAAATACAAACCTCAGCAAGTCTGTCATTTTTGACAAATAACAAAAAGTCCATTAGTTGTTTTTGTAGTCCAATCTGACATTTAGTTTTTTTTTCACAACTCACATGTATACACCGATAGGAGAATTAAGAGAGTTTTCTCTTATTCTCCTCAAATAAAAATTGCGGGTTTAAGAAGCAAGAGGAGTACCAGTCGGTTCTCTAGGTAAGTAATTTCTCTATGATTTAGCTCTTGGTGAAAACGTAGTATAATACTACGTTTTCACAAAAGGCATTGTATATGAATTTAGATAGTACTATCATCAGCACGTTCCACACGTCGGCCCCCTGGCGATCACACAACTAACTAATTTTCTGGTTTCGTGGATACAAAAATTTGTCAACATGCTGCCAGTGGATGGTATTGATAAGGAACATAATATGTTGTTAGTAAACCACACACATACATTTTTGTGTGGAGACTGGAGAGTTTCATTAAAAAACAGGGTGATGAGGGAGCACGGACTATCAAACTTGAGAAGGAGTTATATAAAAGGGGTTACATAGATGAACCAGTGCTTGTTTTGTTTTCTTATTATGACATGGAATTTGGTATTGTTGAAGAGGAAGGAGTTAAGTTGATGTAAGAATGAAAAAAGATGGGAGATCAACCAGGGACGGTATGTTATTAACGGTTGTTTTACCGTCATACTGCCTATATGTTATTATGCTTTTTTCTGATGGCTTTCGTGTTTCGTTGCCGTTTTTTCATCAGTATCGAAAGTGAAGCGTCATGATTTGTGATTGAAAAATTGGCTTTTTTTATTACAAAATATAAAATCTGAATTACGCGGTTCTTCCTACGATATTTTTCAATTTGTGTGTTTTTATCAAAACCAAATATTAACTAATTGTATTCATACGTGATTTCATATTTAAAAAAAAACTATTTGCAGTGTTTCATTGAATTCTTGTGAACAACAACAGTGCGTTTTGTAGCATTTCATTTTCTATATATTTTCAGTGATTGTGTTTTATAATCATTAATTTAAAAAAAAAACTCGATTTAATATTCGCGTTTTTTTTATTTACTAACCTTTGTCTTCATAGGTGATTGAATATTTAAAAAAAATCTATTTGCAGTGTGTTTTCTGTTATATTTTATAATCATAAAATTAAAAAAATAACCTATCGATTTAATATTCGCGTTTTTTATTGAAAAAGTTTTCTTACTTACAAATTTATTTTCCTGCCCTTTTTTAGATTTACCCTTTTTAATAAATAAGTGATTGTGTTTTCCATTTTCTTGGTTATTAACCCGATTTTAGTGCATTCTTTCATAGAGTGCATAATTATCACCTATCAGTGAATATGTTTTTAATAAATTAAAAAAAAATAATTTCATAGCTTTTGTTTTGTTGCACCTTGATTTTTTTTCTGTTTTTAATAACAACAATTGGCTGTTGGTGAGTTTTCAATTTTTTCTTATTATATTGTTTTATTAAATTTATTTATATATAAATATCTATAAATTTATTTATTAAGTTAGTGGTTTATTTTTTCGGTTCTACGTTTAATAAGTGCCCATTTACTCGTTTTTAACATGGGGAAGACGTGCATTAATGCAAATTGTTATAAACATCAATCAGGTCCTTGTGATTATTCATTTTTTCTACTCCCAACAGACCACAGAAGGCCAGTTTGGTTGAAACATGGCAATGTTTCACCCGAGAAGGTTTTTTCAATGCCTGTAATGTGTGAAGCCCATTTTTATGTTAAGGACATAAGAGTAACTGGTTTGCGAAAAGTTTTAAACAAATTCGCACTACCAATTTCTTCCGAGTCGATATGTGGTTGTAACGAGCTGGTTCATGCCAAGGAATGTTTAATTTTAATGGATGAATGGAGGTGTCGGAAACAGCCCAAATCCACAGTCACTTGTTCCATTGAAGTCTCTGAGACTCCACAAATACCTGTTCCATGCAGTCCAGTTGCGTCCATATTAAATGTGGCTACGAAATGTAGTGCAACGTATGTTAAGGACTATTATTTGTCCATTCTAACTCCTTCTGCAAAAATTTCTCCCTCCCAGTTCCCTTCGCCTAGATTACGGTCATATAAATGGGTGAAAAAAACAATTCGAAAGCCATTTGCACGTCGAAATATTTTTCCCTAAACACCCATTAAAAAAAAAACAAAATGGCGAGTACATTTTAAAACAAGGTTTAGAAAAGCAGTTAGAAAATTCAACAGATGAATTACGCGTTTTTATCTTTGCGCAGCTTTTTCATAAACCAAATACACAAATTTTCGATGAAAACGCATCAGACAAACAGCAATTACATAATTTAGTAGAATCATGGCTGAAAGATTTGATGAAGCTAGACGATTTAAATTCATTAAATAGTTGCAGCACCGAACATAAGGAAGCAATCATAAAATTCCTTTTGATCGGTTTATTTAAGTTTGCAATAAAAAAAAACAAACAAGGATCTAAAACCAAAGCTCAAAAAGCCAACAAAATACGATTAAATTTCGTAAAGTATTTTGTTAGTTTTTATTGATATGCATATACATAGATAGTTAGTATTCACTTTTCATATTCTAATTCTTACTCTTCTTACCTTACCTTTTATTCTTATTCAATTGTCTTCTTTTTTTTCTTGTTACTTCAGTTATACGGTCTTTTTTTATTGATTCAGCCATTTTCCTGATCAGTGTCGTTCCTGATCAGACTCGTTCTCCTTCGTCAACTTCAGCCATTTTCCTAATCAGTGTCGTTCCTGATCAGACTCGTTCTCCTTCGTCAACTTCAGCCATTTTCCTGGTCAGTGTCGTTCCTGATCAGACTCGTTCTCCTTCGTCAACTTCAGCCATTTTCCTGATTAGTGTCGTTCCTGATCAGACTCGTTCTCCTTCGTCAACTTCAGCCATTTTCCTGATCAGTGTCGTTCCTGATCAGACTCGTTCTCCTTCGTCAACTTCAGCCATTTTCCTGATCAGTGTCGTTCCTGATCAGACTCGTTCTCCTTCGTCAACTTCAGCCATTTTCCTGATCAGTGTCGTTCCTGATCAGACTCGTTCTCCTTCGTCAACTTCAGCCATTTTACTAATCAGTGTCGTTCCTGAACAGACTCGTTCTCCTTCGTCAACTTCAGCCATTTTCCTGATCAGTGTCGTTCCTGATCAGACTCGTTCTCCTTCGTCAACTTCAGCCATTTTCCTGATCAGTGTCGTTCCTGATCAGACTCGTTTTCCTTCGTCAACTTCAGCCATTTTCCTGATCAGTGTTCCAATTAGCTTCCGTCAGCGTCCGTCAATTATATTTTTAATTTAACTTTATTGATTCTTGTTTGGTTAGTTTATCTCAATCTTCTACCGTTTTTTTTTTGGTCTGTATGTAAGAAAACTTTTTCAATTTTCGTACGTCAGTGTAATTTTTTTTTCAGAATTTTAATTGTCGGTATATAATTTATTTTTACGATATCGGAGTTTTCTTTTTTTCTTGCCTCGTGTCGCGCTTTAAAACTTATTTAAGATTTATTTATTTATTACTAAAAAAAAACACAAATAAAACAAAAAAAAAACAACAAAAAAAACCAAAAAAAAAACAAAAAACCCAAAAAAAAACAAAAAATATGTAGTTTTAGTTGAACGTAGTGCATAGTAAAAAATCTTTAATAGTTCGCTTTAGTAGTTTTAAGTATAAATATAGTTATAAGCAATAGTAATTTAAAGTATTTATTTAGTAGTAACTTGTAGTATTGTAGTAGTAACTAGTAGCGTTTAGGAGGCAGGCCTACTGGGGAACCTCGTTAAAAAAACGCGTCTAGTATTCTACCCCATTGGGTGATGTGGAAAAGAACACGAAATGCTACTTTTATTTTTTTCAGATTCAAAGTTATTAAAAACGGCTGACTTGAGATTAGAAACAAGGAACTTCTAATTCTTACTGTCGGATTTTTAATATTACTGTAAGTATAATGCCAAAAACAAATTCTTAGATTTTTGAGAATGTGTTTTCCATAACATTTGTATGGAAGATATAATTTTAATTATAATTTTTTTATAATAGGCAGTGCTAATTTTGACAAACTCAAAAAGTTTTATCAAAATTGTCTGTGTCGTTTTTTTTTTTTGGATCATCTAAATCAAGTAAGTAGAATTTAAATAAAGATCATCAAAAATTATATATGAAAGATATGAAAAATTTTTAAGTGCTGCATATAATATGCTTGCATTTCAAATTTTTTTGTTTGGTTTTAAGAATTCAAGTGTACTACAGTTATAAATTATCCCCTTTATGTGTTTATCGAACCTGTTTTGAAATCTGGCACAAAATATAAAAAAATGTTAAATATAAATAATTTTTCAATTCTTGGGTACTGCACTGAGCTGACGAAATGACTCATATATTAAATTTTTTGTCACTTTTTGTTCTATTAAAATTTCTTTAAAGAAACGCATAGAGGACACGAATTGTGACTTAAGGACGTTTCAATTATTAAAATCGTGCAAGTATTATTGAAATAATAACGTTTCTTAAGTAACACTATTAAACATTTCAAAGAAAATCGTATGAAATTTTGGAAAGTATTGCTTATGATTGCTTTAATTTCAACAATTTTTGCTCGATTTTGATGATTGAAATAGGTCTGAGTTGTAATTTAAGTATTGTTACCGTTATTAAAACACATTTTGAATTTTATCAAAAAATTAAAAAAATAGCCATACAGAAAAATTTTTTTTCCCATTATCAGGTACTGGTACATACCATTGACCTGAAGAAATGAGTCAAATGTTGGATTTTTTTGAAATTTTGTATTTATATATTTTCTTTTTTATAGAATCACTTAGAAGACTCTATACATGACTAGGAAACGTTTGAATCATCCAAATCAAGCTTGTATATTTGAAATGATGACAGTTTGTATCTCACACTTATAAGAATTTCAAGAAAAATCATATGAAATTCTTGAAAGTGCTGCTTTCATTTCAAGAGTTCTTGCTCGATTTTATTAATTTTAACGTATTCCAGTCATAATTGATGTCTAATATGTAATCCTGAAAACCATTTTGAATTTTGACAAAATTTAAAAAAATAGCCTTGTAGATGTATTTTTCCTTTTTATTTATGGGTACAAGAATTAGTCAAATATTGAATTTTTTGTAATATTTTTTTATTTAACTTTTTTTTTATCGAATGGCAATGGTGCTTAGTTCAAATGTTGGTTCAGAAAATATATCTATCTTGAATTTGACAAAAAATTGAAAAAATATTATTTTTTCAAAAAGAATTAATTTTTTTTTTAATTTTATGATTTCCAAAATATTCAATTTTGTATACTAATTTTTCAATTTTTTTCACAAATTATTTGTAAATTTTCTAAATTTTTAATTCTATATTTCTCATTTTTCTTTTTCAAAAATTTTCAAATTTTTCTTTATTTACTAAAAAAACTTTTTAAAGTTTTAAATTTCATTGAGAACTATGAAAATCCACGTAAATTTTTTACTTCATTTGAGTTAAAAATTCACGTGAAAATTATCAGGTGAAATTTTTCGAATTCACATGTACATGTTTTAAATTTACTGAAAAAATTTGAAAATTGAAGTGAATTTTAAATTTACTGAAGTATGAATATATTCCATGAAAATGTTCCTGGGTATTCTATTTTCTTAAAGCAGTACCTATTCCAACCTTCCTAGACCTAGGTTACTAATTTTGTAACCAAGAAATTCTAGAATAATAAAAAAAATAATAATTTTCCCGTGGGTTGTTTTGCCGACGGGAAAATTAAATTTTTTTAGGTAGGTTCACTTCCTAATTGATTTTTTTGTAACCAAGAAATTTAAAAAAAATAATAATAATTTTCTTCGGTTGTTTTGACGACGGGAAAATTGAATTGAATTTTTTTTTTTGAAAAAATGCGAAAAAATATGTTAATACCTAAATCAATAAATATGTGAATACCTAACTTAAAGCCACTTAAAAGTAGGCACCTAACAAAGATTTAATTTAGTACCTATTCCATTGATGAGAATAAAATTGAATTCTCAAGTTTCATACGGATTCCTGCTTACACACAAAGAAGTTATTTTATTGTTAACCTAGGTAAGTACCTATGTAGGAACATATACGTATGTATGCAAACTACAGAAATACCTACCCTTGAACTTGCATGAAAATTTAGTAAAAAAACAGTAAATAACTTACAATATTTACAAAAGTACCTATACATACATGCATTAGATTGAAAAAAAATTTGGCAATCAAAAACTTCGTACAACTAACTATCTCCCTTAACTATCTCCCTTACTCCCCTTTGTTACTCAGATAAAAGAAATAACATTTTTTTTCTTGTAACATTGTATAGAGAACCTAATATGTAATATAATAATAATCTATATATAATGCCTATGTAGGTAAGGTATATTTATTTAAAATAAAAATAAAACAAGCTGATGAAGAGAATCTACTTGGGTAAAGCTGTATTTAAAGCAGAAATCAGAAAATTAAAAGAAATAAAAAAAAAATAAAGGTTACTCTCAGACCTCAACGGATTTATTTTTTTTGGTTGAAAATAAAGATCATTAAGTGAGAATTTTGGAAAGCTCATCAAATAACATTTTTAGAGAACCCTCGAAAGGGTCGAGATTTATCTCTGAATTAAAATAAATAATTCCTAATGAGGAATGTAGTCCTACTCTAATAGTAGAAAATATACTTAACCTGGTTTCTTCCGTCATCAGTCCTCACTCCTCATTCGTCTGTGGTCGCCGATTCACTGTCAAAATTATAGTGAAATTGTGATAAACATCTATAAGAAATTGCGATGTTTATACACAAGTAAAACTATCTCAGCGCCCCTACTTAAAAACGACCACACAACGCAACTTAAAAATTCTCGTGATGATAGTACTATAGGTTTTATATACAATGCCAAAGGTTAATCTCGTTGAGGATTAGTAAATCTTCTGAAGTGTTTCCACCACATTAAAAAGATTTAAATAAGATTAAATTTGACAGCTTCCTTGAAAATTCAAATGGCGTTCTCTTATTTCTTATGAAGTGAGTGAGATAGAGGGTTCCATCTGTGTCAAACAGAGCAAAAAAAAATTGTGGAATACGTTCCACAACACAAAAAGAATATAAATTTAGGGATGTTCGGTTTTCGAAACTATTTGTCCATGAAGATTTATATAAGATTTATTTGAAATCTCCTTGAAATCTCAAGATTTATTAATATGGTAAATCTTCGAGATTTGTACAAGATTTATGGATAATCTACTTAAATCGCGATTTAGCTCTTGGTGAAAACGTAGTATAAGCACAAAATTAAAAACTTCGTACGTCTAAGACTCGGTCACACCTCTACAACACCTGCTCACCAATAACAACCCACCGATATGCACCTCCTGCAATACAACATTAAATATCCAACATCTCCTTGATAGTTGCCAATTTTCAAAACCTGTCATTGAATCTGTTTTTCAAAATACACCTATATATGAAGTATTAAAAGATCCAAACCATAGAAACATAGAAAATGTAAATAAATTTATTGAATTACTTAAATTAAATTTATAAATATTTTATTTAATAAGAGCCAATAGTCTTCGCAGCTAGGCTCTTTATATTCTTTATATTACCCTGTGATTTTAATTGTTAATAAATAATAATAATTATAAATAATAACCATCTCCTTAAGGCTTACTGGTGCTAAGATACACTCGAAAATGTTTTTGATTTTTCTTCTTGATAGAAAAAAGTAAGGATGTTGGAAAACGTTTTGCAGTGTATCTGGCCAACCGTAAATCGTAGAGAGATGAATGATACCTTTTTGGAATCAGCACTTGATGCTGTTACAAGTAGCATTTAAATCTTTTCATCAAAAGTTTTAATTTGGAAAAGCACCCTCAAACTACGCATACAGGTCCTCTATGTGCTTTTTAATGGTGATTTTTTTCATGAACATGGCTATACAAATGTGAACTCCATGAACCATGAAAAACCAAAATTGATTGTGATGGAACTTGTGCCTGGTGGATCACCGTTAAATTTTTTGTGAAAGAATTCAAACTTCTTGACGACAAGACAATTGATTGAAATTATGTAGAGATGCTGCAGCTGGTGAGAATAACAAATGAATACATACAAAAAGTAATTCACTTCATGTATCTTTTTTTTCTTTAGTCGTTTACTTACTTGATGTGATCACCAAAAAAGATGTACTTCGGCATGTTAAGCAAATGGATAATGAAGATCCCAATACAGTTTAATTCAATTGATACCATAGCCAAAGTTAGGAAATGTATATTTGTTTATCTGCATCCTCTAAAAATAATCATGCGCTAATCACTCGCAATTCGAAATAAATAAAACATAAATCAATTGATTAGTGGTATTTGATTTATTTTTTAGTTTCTTATCAATGTCGTCTCGATAAATCTTATTTTTTTGTGAGATTGTTTTTGGTCGGTTTATAAAGTTTTTGAAAAAATAATTATTTAAAGATATCTGATTGGATAGTAATCAATATATGTACGTCAAATAAAACTTGACTAAATCGTAAGCCGGTTGCTTGTTACAAAATGTTTTGGTCATAAACCATTTCTTACTTGGGTCGTTCATTTATAATTATAAATAACCTCTGATGAGGATATCATTGACAAATTACTGTACGTACTACTTTATTTTTTGGAGACATACCACGCATATAGGGCTGATATGAGATACAAATGCATTCATTTGTTTTATAATATCAATATTATGAGAATCTACTTTTTTGAATACGTTGAGTTTTAATTATTTTTGTAACCAGCTTAATAACTTGTTTATATTTAAATTTTGGAGTTAACTTAGAATTTGTTGTTTATAATCTTTTTTCTGAAAATATTATTAGTCTTTTTAACTATACGAAATAAATGTTCTTTGTTAATTGAGCTGACCATTTATGTATTTAATTATTTCACGATTTGACAATAGAATACTGTTCCCTGAATTCACTCAAATCTGGATACAAAACTCCAGCTGGTACCTACATAATGCGATTCTGGACGCTGTCCATTTTTATATATTGTATTTCAAAAACTCCTTTACCAGTGCTTTTTTCAACTCGTCTTGCGATTTCCTTAGGAGTGATGTATTTCACATTCTGGCTAACAGTAAACGCATTACCAAGAGCATCCAATGTTCCAGAGCCAACTTATCCCGCCGATGGTCCGTATCTGAATAAAAATCCAAAAATTCAACATTTTAAATATACATTGTAATTTAATAATGATTGCTTTACTTGTGCTCAATAATTTTAACAGAATTGTTGCTTAAATTTGTGCCTAGAATTTTTGCTGATTCTTCAAGTCCATTAAAAACTGTACTAAACCCTTCAACTGCTCCAGCAGCAACAGTAAATGCTCCTTGCATCTAAAAATAAAACAACGATTTAGAATCGCTCTTAAGTTTATATAAATTTACAAAACTTTATCTTGTGCGTCTTCTTCGCTCAAACCAAAACCCACTGAGAGTATATTTGCTCGTTGATTTTTAATATGTGGTGCTAAAAAACGTCATATCGCCATTGTGACACAACCAACCTTGCCGGCAATATCCAGTAACTCCTACTGCTGCTCCAGACACATTTTTCGCAACTTCCACTGAAGTTTGAACTTTAGAGGAAACTGGAGGTGTATCAGTGCAAATCGATTTTATTCATGAGATTATCAAACTCTTCGCTGTATTCCTTGCCAAAAAGACGAGCCCAAATTTCAGTTGTCGTAACACAATGAGTAATGTAAAGATTCCAATACTTTTCGGCATACTGGCACAAGAGAATTTAGCCAAATTTTCGTATACTCATTGGGACAAATCGTTTGGATACTCATTGGGATACGTAGAGTAAATACTTTCATGGACATGTGAAACAACTTGGAGAATTTCGATTTGAAGAAAGTGTATTCAGGTTGCGCACACCGCCTTACAAAACAATTTGCAAAAATATTAAAGCAAAATACACAAAATACAAACCTCAGTAAGTCTGTCATTTTTGACAAATAACAAAAAGTCCATTAGTTGTTTTTGTAGTCCAATCTGACATTTATTTTTTTTTGCACAACTTACATGTACACACCGATAGGTAAATTAAGAGAGTTTTCTCTTATTCTCCTCAATTAAAATTTGCGGGCTTAAGAAGCAAGGGGGTACCGGTCGGTTCTCTAGGTAATAGCCTATTCACACCAAACTCAAAACGCGGTTTTCAGCTAAAAGTTTTCGAAAACACGAAATGCGTTCACACTGCATATTACATGTTTTCGTCTGTCATTTCAATTTTTTGACAACACTACTGTCAAATTTTGTATTGAAAAATTAAAAACTTATTTGTGTTCACATATTTGCAAAAATAAATGAATGCTAAACAAATTAAACTAATTTATATAAGTACATAAAAAGAATCTGAAAACTCTTACATGAGAATCAGAAGAAAGAAATTACTTACCACAAAAAGTTTATCAACAAAACAAATAAAAAAATCAAATAATATGACAGTCAGCTGTTTTTAATTTCTTTTGAAAGCATTCCATCAATTTCTTTCTTGTCGATTTTTTGGCGCTGAATATTCCATAGGTGTGTTTGATTTAGTTCATCTATGAGTTTCCACAAGTTTTCGACCGGTTTTATATAAAACTTGTAGTTTATGAAAACTTTAAAAAAAACTACAGCTGGTACCTATATAATGCGGTTCTGGACGCTGTCCATTTTTATATATGTATTTCAAAAACCCTAAACGGTCAGCCATCAGCCGAATAGGAGGAATAACATGTAGCATAGTGTCTGGCTACACGGTGATTTTTCAATCGCCTAACCAGCCAGTTTGTAGTCAAGAGGGATGAGGAGTGAAGGGGGAAGATGCTCACGAAGGGAACTGTGCACGTGCCGTAACTATTCGGGACTGGTGGAAGTGTGATCATAGCCTCTTCGCGGCGGCCGCTAGAAACAATCCTTTAAAAAGGTTTGGCAAATATGATCAGGCTAGTTCCACAGGCTTGTTGACGAGACCGTCAACAAGCCTCGGAAACGGACTGATCTCACGACGACAACCCTTGCAACGAAAACGGAACAACGATTTACGAATTTTCTTATGGAACGTACGATCGCTCTATAGAGCTCGAGCTGCTCAGCAGCTAGCCGATACCCTGTCAAAGTATAAAGCTGACATAACAGCACTGCAAGAAATAAGATGGACAGGGAATGGTGTTTTGCAGAAGAAAGAATATGACTTATATTACAGCTGGCATACAAAACACCATGTGCTCGGGGTAGGCTTCCTGGTCAGCGAAAAAATGAAGTCTACCATAATCGGCTTTAACGATATAAGCGAAAGGCTATGCACCCTTCGCGTGCGAGGCAAATTTAAGAACATCAGCCTCATTAACGTTCACGAACCTACAGAGGAGTCCTCAGACGAAGAAAAAGAGACTTATTACGAACAAGTCGAGAGGGCCCTCAATGCCTGTCCAAGGTATGATGTTAAAATCATCCTTGGGGATTTGAACGCAAAAATAGGTCGGGAGCCGGTATTCAGGCATTACGCAGGCACCCATAGTTTGCTAAGAACACTAATGACAATGGACTTCGAGTCCTAGAATTGGCAGCATCGAAAAACATGGTCGTTGCGAGTACCAGGTTCCCGCGTAATGATATCTACAAAGCCACCTGGGTATCACCTGATGGAGTCACTCGTAACCAAATTGACCACGTGTTGATAGACCGTCGCCACTACTCGAACTTGATGACGGTACGAACGTACCGAGGTGCCAATATCGACTAAGATCACTATCTTGTTGGTATGGTTTTCCGAGGGTGGATTGCCTTGCGAAGATGTATTGCATCCGCCGATCAGGCTCGAATCAACACGGCTGCACTGCGCATCGAAAACACCAGTAACACCTTTGGACATGCGTTAGGACTCGCCCTAGAACAATTCGATCCAGGGAGAGTAAGTCCTGGAGCCAGTATGCTGGGCGTAGATGAAAAGTGGACACGCCTTAAGAACACTGTCATTAGTACTGCCAACTCCATCTTAGGCAGCAGTCGTAGAAGTCGGAACGACTGGTTTGATGATGAATGCAAACTAGCGACTGAACGTAAGAATGTTGCGTACCGAGCAATGCAACAATCTCATAGAATGCGGGCACGCGAAGATGAATATAAAGAGCTCAGAAGAATAGAAAAACGGCTTCACAGACAGAAAAAATCAGCCTGGGAGAAGAACATGATCTGTGAGTTAGAAAGAAGCCGAGAGCGAGGTCCGCACCAGGCGCGGAAGTTCTACCAATCCGTCCGAAACATGACGCAGTACACACCACGCTGCACTTACTGCAAAGCATACTGGAGCGATGGGAAGTGTACTTTAATGAATTGCTAAATGGTCAGCTCACTGCAGAAGTAGAGGCTCCACTACTTCAAGAAGAATATCCTATGTTACCGCCACCAAGCATAGAAGAGGTTGAGAAGGCTATAGCTATAGCCCGGCTTAAGAAAAACAAAGCCCCGGGAGCCGATGGCATACCAGCCGAACTATTCCACCACGGCGGGCCAGCCTTACGCCAAGCAATTCATGATATTCTAGTGCACGTATGGGAGCAGGAAGAAATGCCAGAAGACCGGCGAAAAGGTATAATTTGCCCCATACATAAGAAAGGAGATGTCACAACGTGCAGCTAGAGGTGTATCAGTGCAAATCGATTTTATTCATGAGATTATCTAAACGTCACAAATTACTTCTCGAAACTTTATGAGGTTTATTTCTTCACTTTCTGCATCAATTTTGTGAGATAATATTATCTGGTTTGCAGAATTTTTTTCCCATACAAATTTTGACAGCTCGTTTCTGCGGAGATAAAATTATCTGGTTTCTGCGTTTATCCGAGTTTTCCACCGTTGCATTACCCCTAATGAGTAATGTAAAGATTCCAATATTTTTCGGCATACTGGCACAAAAGAATTTAGCCAAATTTTCGGATACTCATTGTGACAAATCGTTTGGATACTCATTGGGATACGTAGAGTAAATACTTTCATGGACATGTGGAACAGCTTGGAGAATTTCGATTTGAAGAAAGTGTATTCAGGTTGCGCACACCGCCTTACAAAACAATTTGCAAAAATATTAAAGCAAAATACACAAAATACAAACCTCAGTAAGTCTGTCATTTTTGACAAATAACAAAAAGTCCATTAGTTTTTTTTGTAGTCCAATCTGACATTTATTTTTTTTTGCACAACTTACATGTACACACCGATAGGAGAATTAAGAGAGTTTTCTCTTATTCTCCTCAAATAAAATTTGCGGGTTTAAGAAGCAAGGGGGGTACCGGTCGGTTCTCTAGGTAATAGCCTATTCACACCAAACTCAAAACGCAGTTTTCAGCTAAAAGTTTTCGAAAACACGAAATGCGTTCACACTGCATATTACATGTTTTCATCTGTCATTTCAATTTTTTGATAACACTACTGTCAAATTTTGTATTGAAAAATTAAAAACTTATTTGTGTTCACATATTTGCAAAAATACATGAATGCTAAACAAATTAAACTAATTTATATACATAAAAAGAAAATTGAAGAAAACATGAATATTTTGTTAAACTTCTTTTTCTTATCTGAAAACACTTACATGAGAATCAGAAGAAAGAAATTACTTACCACAAAAAGTTTATCAACAAAACAAATAAAAAAATCAAATAATATGACAGTCAGCTGTTTTTAATTTCTTTTAAAAGCATTCCATCAATTTCTTTCTTGTCGATTTTTGGGCGCTGAATATTCCCTAGGTGTGTTTGATTTAGTTCATCTATGAGTTTTCACAAGTTTTCGACCGGTTTTACGCTGTCCATTTCTATATATTGTATTTCAAAAACTCCTTTACCAGTGCTTTTTTCAACTCGTCTTGCGATTTCCTTAGGAGTGATGTATTTCACATTCTGGCTAACAGTAAACGCATTACCAAGAGCATCCAATGTTCCAGAGCCAACTTATCCCGCCGATGGTCCGTAATCCAAAAATTCAACATTTTAAATATACATTGTAATTTAATAATGATTGCTTTACTTGTGCTCAATAATTTTAACAGAATTGTTGCTTAAATTTGTGCCTAGAATTTTTGCTGATTCTTCAAGTCCATTAAAAACTGTACTAAACCCTTCAACTGCTCCAGCAGCAACAGTAAATGCTCCTTGCATCTAAAAATAAAACAACGATTTAGAATCGCTCTTAAGTTTATATAAATTTACAAAACTTTATCTTGTGCGTCTTCTTCGCTCAAACCAAAACCCTCTGAGAGTATATTTGCTCGTTGATTTTTAATATGTGGTGCTAAAAAACGTCATATCGCCATTGTGGCACAACCAACCTTGCCGGCAATATCCAGTAACTCCTACTGCTGCTCCAGACACATTTTTCGCAACTTCCACTAAAGTTTGAACTTAAGAGGAAACTGGAGGTGTATCAGTGCAAATCGATTTTATTCATGAGATTATCAAACTCTTCGCTGTATTCCTTGCCAAAAAGACGAGCCCAAATTTCAGTTGTCGTAACACAATGAGTAATGTAAAGATTCCAATACTTTTCGGCATACTGGCACAAGAGAATTTAGCCAAATTTTCGTATACTCATTGGGACAAATCGTTTGGATACTCATTGGGATACGTAGAGTAAATACTTTCATGGACATGTGGAACAACTTGGAGAATTTCGATTTGAAGAAAGTGTATTCAGGTTGCGTGTTGCGAGGCAATAGGAGGGGATCTGTTGGAGAGGTAGGGCTGGATATCCGGGAAAAGGAAGGAAAATTTGGTTAGGAAAGGTTCGGAAAAAGGAAATGAAATATTAAGTGTCGGGGGACGCGGCCTGCTTGCGTAGCTCGGCTTTGCTCGCCGGAATGGGGGGGATCTTGCCCCCGAAACTTAATCTCACCTGCAATCAAAACACTTATCAGGCCTGGAAAAACTTACTAAAAGTGACGTCGGACGGACAATCACCTCTTCAAGGGCACTACAGGTGTTATCGCAGTGATGCCATCCAACCCAGCCAAGAAATCCGTTGGCTTTCCCCCCATAAGGAAGATTTCCACAATCCAATCATACCATCTTCACCTCGTTAGTTTAGCCACCATCGGCACCCTTGAAAATGTCTCTTCAAAAATTCATGTTTCGTTCAGACGAAACAAGTAAACACAAAATTTTCATATAAAAGGGCGAGAAGTTTTATTGAAAGGTAAATTTGAGTAACATCTATTCAAAAAAAAAATATTATCAAAACAAGAATATGATATGAACATCAAAAACCAAAAAAAAAAGGTAATCAAGAATTTTAAACGTTAAATTTAGATGTTATTTATCAAAAGAAATGAAAAGCTAGAAAAAAATTAACAATCAAATATAATATTCGCAAAAAGAAATAGTAAAATGTGACACCGTAGTGTTTCATTCCAGGTCTATCACTTTAACCCTGTTAAAGCACCCTTTTTGGTACGTTCAACACTATTCTAATTACGGATCAAAACCAAAAAATCCTACCTACAATGAGCTCGTTGGAGGTATACTGAATGAATCAAACATAGACTAAACGAAAACGCGAGACAGAACCTGGGAAACAAGACTTTTTCACTTACAAAATAGTACTGAAAAAAAATATATTTAATATTAAAAAAAATAAATTTAAACAAAAGCAAAATCTTCAACGCCACAGAAAATAATATAAAGCAATATTTTATCTTAGATATGGTAATAGAAACAGGTAACGTAAAACAAGGAAAACATCCAAATATTCCTCTTGATATGATAGTATGATAACGTGTGTATGAATGCTTATATATTTCGCTTTCCAGATCGATTTTATAGACTAAAATCAACGAAAGAGATTTATATTTTTTTCCTTATATATGTATAAAATAAGGATTACCAAAATCGCGGTTACAAATTAATACCTGGTTTTCTTTCTTTTTTGTTTTTGTTTCCAGACTCACTTTCTGACCAGACTTTGGATAGAGCAAAGCGGTGATTGAGGGTGACGTCTATCGTTCAAGGAATTTCCCAAATTGGAAGGCGCGCTCGGCCGCGGGCTTCAGCTGAAGTTTCCCACGTTTTAAGAGATTATAGGTGTTGAGCTCGCACATGCGCTGTCGGCAGTCTCAAGAAATTCCAGTAGCGATGAATTTTGGGTTTATGAGGGATTCGCCAAATCTGATTTCAATCAGACCTTTTGCCCAACCATAAAAAAGTAGTTACGGGTCAATTAATGCTGGGATTAGAACTTGGTCAGTCCAACAAAATAATGGTTGTTCCAATGAAAGTAAGATGTGGCGGCCCAGTCCTCGGTGAGCAATCTGGAACCGCCCGAAAACCAGAATTATGGTACAAAGGTAACCTATTTAAATTTTTCACTGTTAGCACCAATTTTCAATAAAAAACGTTTTCTTTGAAAACTCACCCTATGGTATTTTTGTCAATATATATAATGGTTTTATAAAGTTTTTTCGATGATGGTTATATGTTAAACACACGTAAGTATTACGATTTTTATCTAACCAAAAAAAAAAATGTCAAATTATATTTTTAAAAAAAATGCGAGGAATAGTATATTACACACCACTAAAAGTATCTTGAAGCGAGCAAAAATAAATAATCTATATTTAATACTTTTATTAAAAAAGAAATACAATTTTTTTTATTTCAAATTAAACGGCCGAGTGATAGAGCTTAAAATATAGGTGGCTCTTCCTTCATCATCGGGGTAAGGTATCGGTATGACATCGGACGATTCGACCTAACGGTGGTCAAGTCAAGAAACATGCCACTTTTCTTTTCGCTATTTCTCCTCTCACACTATCCGTATCACCCGATCCATCAGCTCCACCAATTAGTTTCTTTTTAGTTTTTATCCATTATATTCACAATGTGTTGGTAACCCTAGTGACCCTCCCCTTTTTTATTTGGCATTTCGAAAACGACTTGTTCGTTTTTTTTTTCGATATTTTGGGAAACCTTCAAAATAACTACATCTAGTTCCCAATAGAGGGTTGCCACTAAGGCTCAGTTTTCATTACGTACAGTTTTCTTTGTATATGAAAACTATAGTACTATCATGGCGAGTTTTTTTTAGGGTTGCAGAGGTCCTGGTGGTGGCGCTGCAAAATGTGAGGTGTAATTTTGGGAGTCTTTAAGCGTCGAAAATTGGTGGTAGGGGCAAGAGTAGACTATTTTTTGGATTATTGCATCCAAAAAATATCAATAAATATCATTTAAAACCTCCATAAGCTCTCCGCAAAAAAAAAAGAGTAAGGGTTGCAAAGGTAAATTAGATGTCGCCCCATTCGACTTCCACCATGATAGTACTATAGTTTTCATATACAAAGCAGTTTTTAAATGAACAGATCTGTTCGAATGTCGATAGTATTTTTGAAAGTAGTTCGGGCGTCCATAACATGCGCACACCGCCTTACAAAACAATTTGCAAAAATATTAAAGCAAAATACGCAAAATACAAACCTCAGTAAGTCTGTCATTTTTGACAAATAACAAAAAGTCCATTAGTTGTTTTTGTAGTCCAATCTGACATTTATTTTTTTTTGCACAACTTACATGTACACACCGATAGGAGAATTAAGAGAGTTTTCTCTCTCCTCAAATAAAATTTGCGGGTTTAAGAAGCAAGGGGGGTACCGGTCGGTTCTCTAGGTAATAGCTTATTCACACCAAACTCAAAACGCGGTTTTCAGCTAAAAGTTTTCGAAAACACGAAATGCGTTCACACTGCATATTACATGTTTTCGTCTGTCATTTCAATTTTTTAACAACACTACTGTCAAATTTTGTATTGAAAAATTAAAAACTTATTTGTGTTCACATATTTGCAAAAATAAATGAATGCTAAACAAATTAAACTAATTTATATACATAAAAAGAAAATTGAAGAAAACATGAATATTTTGTTAAACTTCTTTTTCTTATCTGAAAACTCTTACATGAGAATCAGAAGAAAGAAATTACTTACCACAAAAAGTTTATCAACAAAACAAATAAAAAAATCAAATAATATGACATACAGCTGTTTTTAATTTCTTATGAAAGCATTCCATCAATGGCCACGTTCACAAAGTTATCTAAGGCAATCCAGATTGGTTTGTGTTGTTGTAATCTCTTGAGAAAAAACAGCTGATTATAAAACATCTGTTCCCAAAATAAAAATCTCAACCGATCTAAAAAATTCTCGTATACTCAGCTATCTGAAGAGAAATGTCAAAAACAGCTGACTTGAACTCAAATCAAACAGCTAAATTAACCTATCCGGTTTTAGTCGTTCACAAACATATACGGATACTCGAGTATCTGAGATAGCATATCTCAGCGCAATGTGAACGCGGCCAATTTCTTTCTTGTCGATTTTTGGGCGCTGAATATTCCATAGGTGTGTTTGATTTAGTTCATCTATGAGTTTCCACAAGTTTTCGACCGGTTTTACGCTGTCCATTTCTATATATTGTATTTCAAAAACTCCTTTACCAGTGCTTTTTTCAACTCGTCTTGCGATTTCCTTAGGAGTGATGTATTTCACATTCTGGCTAACAGTAAACGCATTACCAAGAGCATCCAATGTTCCAGAGCCAACTTATCCCGCCGATGGTCCGTATCTGAATAAAAATCCAAAAATTCAACATTTTAAATATACATTGTAATTTAATAATGATTGCTTTACTTGTGCTCAATAATTTTAACAGAATTGTTGCTTAAATTTGTGCCTAGAATTTTTGCTGATTCTTCAAGTCCATTAAAAACTGTACTAAACCCTTCAACTGCTCCAGCAGCAACAGTAAATGCTCCTTGCATCTAAAAATAAAACAACGATTTAGAATCGCTCTTATGTTTATATAAATTTACAAAACTCTATCTTGTGCGTCTTCTTCGCTCAAACCAAAACCCACTGAGAGTATATTTGCTCCTTGATTTCTAATATGTGGTGCTAAAAAACGTCATATCGCCATCGTGGCACACCCAAACTTGCCGGCAATATCCAGTAACTCCCACTGCTGCTCCAGACACATTTTTCGCAACTTCCACTGAAGTTTTTCTCTATGAGTTTGACTATGAATATGCCCCATGTGAGAGTTGAATGATACCTTCTATAAAATCTTTTCATCAAAAGTTTTAATTTGGAAAAGCACCCTTAAACCACGCTTACAGGTTGCAATATGAAAGTCCCCAAAATTAATTTTTTTAATGGTGTCTCTTTTTCAACTAATTTTGATGCTCGTTTGTAGAGCATCAATTACTGATTCCAAAAAGGTATCAACCATCTGTCTACGACTTACCGTTGGTCAGCTACGCTGCAAAATGTTTTTGATTTTTCTTCATGATAGCAAAAAGTGAGAAAGTTGAAAACGTTTTGCAGTGTATCTGACCAATTGTAAGTCGTAGAGAGTTGAATGATACCTTCTAGGAATCAGCACTTGATGCTGTTACAAGTGGCATTTAAATCTTTTCATCAAAAGTTTTAATTTGGAAAACCACCCTTAAACCACGCTTACAGGTTGCAATATGAAAGTGCCAAAAGTTAATTTTTTTTAATGGTAACTCTTTTTTAATTAATTTTGATGATCGTTTGTAGAGCATCAACTACTGATTCCAAAAAGGTATCAACCTTCTCTGTAAGACGTGTCGTTCGTTGGATACACTGCAAAATGTTTTGCAGTGTATCTGGCCAACCGTAAATCATACAGATATGAATGATACCTTTTTGGAATCATATTTTTTTATAAATAAATATGACCAGATCTACCAGTCGTCAGTACTAAACATTACCATGATAGCAAAACCTGTTTATCAAGAATGAAATTCATAAATATGTCATGTTTCTTTTATTTGCAAATTGGAATATATTTTACAAAAAAAGCCACGTTTTTCTTACATCTTTACTTATGTACAATGTATGCATAACAATAAACATGTTACATTATTTGTTTGTCTAAAAAATTAAGTGCTGAATCAATTCATTTGATGTTGGCAGGTTACTGGGGCATACAGAGCAGTAATATGTCTGCCTTTTGAAATCCAGTCCAGAATGATGGGAGCGTATGTGTTCCCTAAGTACAACACGTTGAATAAAGACTTTAGGACGCACCGAACGTGCGTAGGTCTTTTCACCTGTAAAATAAAATGAAATTCTTTAGTAGGTAACGATTTTGCAAAAGGACAAACAAATTAATGTCTAACTAATTTGTTTATGTTAGTGGCAGTTGGCATTTAGTCATTACCTGTGTGAATCAAATTCATCTTCTTTTAGTTGTTGTCTTGTTGATTATTTGGATTAGCCAATACTCCACGATGCCACCGATTTGTGATTTTATCACAAATTAAAAACATATTCGAAGTTTGAATATCAGCTAGGGTCACTTTATGCTGATCTTTCTTGAATTTAAACTCTATAAGTTGATTTATGAGTTTCTAAATAGAGAAAAAAAAGTAATTATTATGAATGTTGCTTTGGAACAGATACAAACCTGAACATATTGCAACTCAGATTTCTTGAACTACAAGAAAACATCTCCATTGTCTGTGTGGGTTATAAGAACAGTTGTCTATTGTCTGTAATGTGGGTTATAAGAACAGTTGTTGTAACAGTTGTAGAGTAAATACTTTCATTGAATAGTACATGACACTGCAACAACTTGGAGAATTTCGATTTGAAGAAAGTGTATTCAGGTTGTGCACACCACCTTACAACACAATATTGTGAAAATGATATTACAGGATCAAGTTTCGGATTGAATTGGAAAACTTTTGGTGGAATTATTTGCTAAGAAAGAGAAACATGTGATTTAAAAGAATTTCAAATGCGAGAATATGAAAATAATCAAACTTACTTGGGTCTCTTGGGTTGCATTCTTTTTGATTTTCGATCGCTAAATGGACTCACTACCTCCGAACCAGCAGGCGATAAAGCTGGCGAGGAATCTGGTGTATTTCCTGAAGGAACGCTCGGCCCTAGCGTAACAACATGCTGTTGCTGCTGCTTGTTTTGGTAATTGGAAACTAATGTTTGCTTTTGTTGCTGTTGTTGTTGAATTTGATATCTTTTTTGTTGATGAACCTGTTGAATTGGTTGAATAATAAATTAATAAAAACAATTTGCAAAAATATTAAAGCAAAATACACAAAATACAAACCTCAGTAAGAACTGTCAGTTTTGACAAATAACAAAAAGTCCATTAGTTGTTTTTGTAGAGTCCAATCTGACATTTAGTTTTTTTTTCACCTCTTACATGAATACACCGATAGGAAAATTGAGAGAGTTTCCTCTCACTCAGCGGTAATGCCAAACTCGTACAATTCTGTCACGTATTACTCGTGAACTGGTGCGGTAATTCGGCCCCTGTTCTAGTCTACTCTGAACGTAGGATTTTTGATAAAAAAGCATTTGTTTATTTTCCTGATGCAAGTTCATCAGGAAAACAAATAAATGCATTTTTATCAAAAAACCTTTGTTCAATCAGTTTTTTTTTTACACAGTGCATTAAAATTGTCATTTGTCATCGATTACTTCAGCTTATGTGTTTCAAATCGATCGAGAACTTACTAAATAATCCATCAGAAAAATTTTCCTGATCCATTTTCCTGTTCGCTATAACTCGCCCCTAAAAAGCAAGTGCAAAAAATTTTGTTCTTATCTGTTCTAAACTGTTCCAGACAGACTCACCGAAAAGCAAATCCGAACAGTTTGGAACAGAAAATTTCTCACTGAACAGCAAAAAGTTGTAATTTTCTGTTCTAAAGTGTTCGGAACAGCTTCATTGAACAGACTTTTTATAACCAGCTGGTATTTAAAAGAATTGTGTAGCCCAGTGTACTTTTCTGCCAAAAGCCAAATGTCAATTGTCAGCTTTCGAAATTCGAACGCACGAACGCTTTTTTTTATTGATCAAAGTCACATTTGGATGTTCTCTTTGTATCAATATATATTTTTACTAAATAATAATATTCTTATTTTTGAAGTGCCTATTTGCTACAAAAAAACAATAATTTAAAACACATTCGCATAAAAATGAGTAGTTTTCGTCGAAGATTAGTTCGTCCATTCATTACAGGAACAAAAACTAGCCCACAAACTGGACAAATAATCACTGGAAGTGGTAATCCAGCACTAGATGAACTCCTTGGTTAGTATATTTGGGGTGTCAACCAGTAATTTTATAATATTTTATCGCTAATAGGTGGTGGAATCCCAATGAATTCTATAATTTTAATTGGTAAGTTGTGGACATTTTCAAAAAGTCAATTTCAAATCGTGTAACTTGTGTTTTGTGCAGAGGAAGATAAACACTGCGTCTATTCCAAAGTTCTTTGTAAATATTTCATTGCCGAGGGTGTCACCATAAATCAGCAAATATTTTTGGCCAGTCTTGATGATAGTCCTGAAGAAATCTTCAAAAAACTTCCACAACCCGTGTTCTTAGATAACAATGTTTTTGATGATCAAGTTGAGGATGAAGTCCCACCAGAATTATTTGATCAACTCGCCCAGGACACAACTAGTTTACGAATCGCATGGCGATACAATGATTTGCCATACTTTAACGTTGACAAAACCTTTTACCTTGACAGTGATCATCATTTCAATTTGCTGAACTGCATGTCAGAGAAAGTGGTGGCTACTGCTACAAAGGTATTATGGGATGGCACTAATGCAGTGTTAGATGAAAATAGTCCAAAGCCAGAATTAAATGATGAACAGGATGAAGAAGATGATGAGAGTACAAGTACCGCCGATGGTAGCAGTTTCTTTAGCAATAAACATTTCCAAAATCTTATTGATACCTTGGCCAAGGAACGGCGAATGTTTGATTTTTGGCGTATTTGCATTCCATCGCTGGGATCACCGTTGTGGTACGATGAAAATTTCGGAGAGGATTTGCTTAAGTTTTTAACCATTTTGCGGGCTTTGGTACAGAACACACAGTGTGTGTGTTTCTTAACCATGCCAATGCATTTGATTGCTAAAACTGTAAGTATTTTTTTTTCTGTTCCTTTTTTTTATTACTAAAGTAGTTGTAGTTCATGGTTCATTCAGAAGTTTAAAACTTGGCATCTTCATCAAAAAATGAAACAAATTTGGAATTGTTTATTTAAGTGAAAAAATCAATTTTAGGAAAATTTAAAGTAGGTATTTTTTTTTTAATTTATAATTTTTTACTTTTTATTTTTTTGATAGTGAAAACAAAATCCTAATAATTATTATACAAGTACACTAATTCTTATAAAAAAAAAAACATACAACATGTGAAAAATAATAAGTTTAATAATTTTTTAATACAAAAATATTAGCTGTATTTATTATCATAATCTGAGCTAGATCTATTTTTAACACGCAGATACAAAAACAATTTTGGAAATTTCCCATTATTTTGTTTTTGTATTACGTGTTAAAAGTAAATCCAGATTACAACAAGTGAATAATAAGGTTTAGCTACTATTGTAATACTTATAAGAACTAAAGTAGAAGATACGAAGAGAATTCAAAATTACTGACCATTATATTTCATATACGAAAGTATGTGAAATTCCTCGATGAACGAAATAGCGACTTTTATGATTTTAATTAGTTTTTTTTTTCCAAAAAACACCCATGTTCCCATGTTTTCGCCATTCAACGTACCTATTATTTCGTCTTCAGTTAAACTAGTCTTACCGAAATAATTGCCTCTGAATTCTATAGATAGCCACTTATCTGCTCTAAAATAAAGGAATGTAAGCTTGGTTGTAGCTAGATTTGTTTTATTCAGAAAAGAAATAGAGTGGAGTGAATTAATAGTGGTGTTACTAATCAAAAGCGGGTAGAAAACAAATATTTTAGTTTTTCTAGTGCAGAGGTTTTATGTTTGAATGATTTGCCCTAGTAAAGAAATTTCTTTTGTTCTGGCAATTGTATTCTTAAGTAAATATTGCATAATTTCATTGCACACCTTATGGAAAGGTTATATAAAATTTATTAAAACTGCTCAAAAGTTTACCACGAATGATAAAATAAAATTATTTTGCTTATACAAAACAAATTCAATAGAAGAACAATTCGTGGTTTAGAAGTATACTATCTTTATCCAACTTAAAATTGAATACCGTAACGATGATTTTCATGTATTTAAAATAAAAACGAACACACCATAATAAACATCTTCTAATAGCAGGAACAGAAAAAAACTGGATATAACAAAACATTGAAACACTGCACCTTAAATTTGTTTGTTCCTGAAAGACAAATTTCTCTTATTCGCTTCCTCCTTATCTTTTAAAGCGATATTTTTCAATTCCTATGGGTCAGAAAAAAAGTCTGCCTTATGAATTGTTCTTCAGGCAATTTTAAACATTTAGAAATGTTAAGTTTGACTATCTGTACCTTTAAAGATTAAAGGTACCTAGCAAAGTTTCCTTAAACGAATCAGTTAAAAACATAAATAAAAGGTTGACGCATGAAAAATGTCAATTTCATTTAATATTTTCGATATTTTTTTTATATTTTCGTCAGCGAATGTCTGGAAAACTGGAATATCTAATGATTAGCTATTTCAATTATTGCGAGAACAAAGTTCACAAATGGGAGCATTTCATCAACAATTATTTTAAGTATCTCGTAGGTATTTAAAACTTTACTCAGACATTGTAAAACGAACCCTAAATGTTTGTTCTATAATCTTTTTAAGTCAAGTGAATTGACGGTTCCGGACACGGTACAATCATGAATTGTACGCAATCTATCTTGAAGACTTAGTGACAAAAATTAAGCTCGGTAGACTCCGGTGGGCAGGGCACTTAGCTCGTATGAGCGAAGTCGAACCAGCTCGGAAAGTCCTTTGTAGTACATTATATGGTAGACTATGCTTGCGCTAGAGAGATGGTGTAGACCAGGACGCCCGAAGCCTTGTGGTGCGCAACTGGATTGCATCGGCTCGAGACCGAGATAGGTGGAGGGACTTGTTGAAGGAGGCCAAGACCGGAGCCCGGTTGTCGAGCCGATGATGATAGGTTAGGTTAGGTTAAAGTGGCTGTTGGCTTGGAAGTCCAACACACTTAGACCAAAATTAGGTCCGTTGTGATACCACATGGATCAGTTGATCAACCTCTCTCGTTGAACCAGTTAGAGCTTCAAATGAAGCGTAGGAGACAAGTGATGTCGCAGTTTACTAGATTACTGGGATCATCGAAGAAGAAGTCTCCAAGATGGAGTTTTCGTCTTTACAGGACAGGTGCAAAGAAGCTGAGAGACTGTCTCTTCTTCCTCTTCGTCTCTGCAACTCCTGCAGAAATCATTTGCAGGAGCTCCAAGTCGAAGTGCATGTCTACCTATTAAGCAGTGTCCAGTGAGGACACCTATAACGTAGCTAATGTGCAATCTATTCAGAGAGATCAACTGTTTAGAGCGTTTGGCACTAAGTTTATTCCAAATTAGTTTTGTCGCTAGACAGGAGGTGATGTTATTCCACCTGATGTTTGAAGTTTGACCGATGATGATGAATTCTATGAATATTTTTGTAAAACTATAGTTTCAAACTCAAAATTTTAGAAAAATAAAAGAAAAAAAGTTTGCATGGATTATTTTTTTCAAAATTGTGAAAGTATATTTAAATTTGTTTTTACTCATTACTTCCTTTAGGTTTTAGTTGAATTTAAAAACCATATGATTTTATGTATAATGGTTTTTGAGAAAAAAGGAAATTATATACTTCGTCTTTTTGGTCTCTTTTCATTCGGGGGAGAATTCATGAGCGATTAGTTTGAGTATGTTTCTTGTATCGAAAATGAAAAATAAAATTTTGTGTTACATTCTACAGGATGTCCAGTAATTCGTAAGCCATACTTTGAAATATGATTCTTAGTCATAGCCTAAGAAAAAAATTGTTCTGCAGTAAAGCCTGATTTTCAACATTGACATCATTTTTTGACAATTTAATAAAAATTCTAACTTTGTTGTACCCTGACTCAAGTTAAGTTTAATTTATCTGTTAGTACTAATAATAAGGACCTCATTTTAAACTTTTTTTTAATAGAAATACTATCCTTTAAAACTACGTTTAAATTGAGCTGATATGGTTTTAGAGTTTCCAGATATTCAATTTCAAATGGTGTTCCATTTTTCTTGCCCGAGAAAAATTTTGACTTTGAGGTTTTTTTTTTTCAAAAAAAGCGTAATAAACAAAAAGTTTTGTTATCTGAAGAACAAAACAATAGTAAAAAAAACTCATTAATAAGTCTACCCAAAAACCCATACATTTTATGATACCTGGGAAAATCCAAAACAGGTAAAATCAAAAAGAAATGATTATTTCCCTGAGACGTAAAGGTTTTGTATAAAATAATAATTTGTGTAGTTTTAAGTAATTTTTTATTTTATGTACACAAATACAGTCATATCTCGATAACTCTTGCCTTTCTTTTAGTGATCCTTCGGAAATACGTTGTTCTAATTCAGTTAAAGTTGTTATTTCGGATGAGTAAACTATTTCTTTCATTCGTCCATACACAAAAAAAATTCAGTGCGGTGAGACCAACTCTCTCTCTCTAGCAATCAGTTACAAAACTCGAGCCTCTTTTCAAAATCATGGGGAAGCAATTCTTGCACAGGTGATATGAAAGCATATTTTTCATCGACCGAAACTCTTCTTGTGCTTGCACCCGCGTTGGGTATTGCAGTTGAAACTGATTCAGTTTCTCGAAGCCTTCGAAAAGTATTTCCAAAAGTGTTTCGATGAAGGAGTCGTCTGTTAGGATAAAGTTCCTGGTATCTTCGTTGTGCTCTTCTTGAATTTCCATTGCACAACCCATAAACAAATAATATGTCTGCGTATTCGTCTGCGTATTTTTAAATAAATGAAGTAAATGAAGGCATTTCAAAAAGCGCTCTTATCCAACTGTAATCGTGACTTAACTTGATGATAACTGATGAATGAATTTGTTTTTCTATTCTTTTATACCACTTTTTCAGTAAATTTGACTCTCCCCTAAGAGGCGGTAAGGTTATAAGGGTTTTGACAGGAATTAAAGAAGACATAAGTACATTTTTAACCCTTTTCTATGAGTGCACAGTCTTAAAAATTTTCTAAAAACAATCAATTCTAGAAAAACTACTCCAATTGTCAAGTGCTGCACTAAAAGTAGATAAAAACACAGAATTTGATTTCTTACCTGTTTTGGATTTTCCCAAGTGCCATAAAATGAATGGGTTTTTGGGAAGACTTATCAATGAGTTTTTTTTTATTATTGTTTTGTTCATCAGGTAAAAATAAAAAAAAATGTATGTTTATTACGCATTTTTTGAAAAAAAAATTACCTCAAAGTCAGAATTTTACTTGAGCAAGAAAAATGGAACACCATTTGAAATTGAATACCTGGAAACCCTAAAAACATATCAGCTCAATTTAAACGTAGCTTTAAAGGACAGCATTTCTAATACAAAAAGTAAAATGAGGTCCCTACCATTAATACTAACAGAGAAATTGAATTTAACATGAGTCAGGGTACAAGAAAGTTAGCCCTTTTTTAAATCGTCAAAAAGTGATGTCAGAGTTCGAAATCAGAGTTTACTGTAGAACAATTTTTTTCTTAGAATATGACCAAAGATCACGCTTTTTAGGCGCAGGTCTATCAAAAGTTACATTTTCACTAGAACTGTTTTGCTTTATAGAACAAGGTACAAATTGCAAAGGCTTAGAAGTATTTTTTCTTAGCTGATTTACATGTGCAGTTCAATTAAAACCATCTACATTTATTAAATACATGACATTTAATATTGTTTTATAACTAGTTATTGTTTTATAACTACTCCAGAGACCCAATTGTAACTTAAACCTGATCTTAGTTTATACCAAACCTCATCCCCCTTTTTAAAAAATATCTTGCAATGATGAACCCTTTGATTCAATTTTACTTCATTTACCTATATTAAGTTTTTTATTTTTCTGTGAATTAATTTTTATTTTTGGATTAACATTGTCTATTAATGTTCTTGTTTTGAACTGAAAAATAAGATCATTAGGGCAAATTCGAGTTGTGCGATATTTAAGCAAGAATCGGTCCAACAGAGTTTGAATCGGTAAACTACTATCCAAATTGTTTCCTTCTAAAATTTTTCTTAGCCCTGATTTAACTGTTTGAACCCCTCGTTCTACAAGTCCATTTGATTGCGGGTGATAAGCTGGACTTTTAAGGCATTTTATATTACTGCTCTCACAAAAATTAAGAAAAGCCTCTGAATTATAAGGTGGGCCATTATCTGAAACAATAGTACGTGGTAAACCAAAATATGAAAATATGCTTCTTAATTTCATAATAAGATTTTGAGCGATAGTGGTATTTATAATTTTAACGTCTACCCATTTTAAAAAACTATCTACTAGTATGGAGAAATTATTGTTTTTAAAGAAAAAGAAATCCAAGTGTATTCTTTGAAAAACGTAAAAAGATTTTTTCCAAGCCTTTTGCACTGATGAACAGCATTTATTACTCAGCTTGTCACATACTTCACAACCCTGTACGTAATCCTCAATATCATGTTCCATACCATCCCACCAAACGTAATTTCGAGCCAAAATCTTCATCGTACAATTCCTATATGAGTTTCATGTAGAACCCCAAAAATGTTTGGTACTAATGCTTCAGGTATTACTATTCTATCTTTAAAATATAGGCACTGGTTTTCAAGGTTTAAATGATTTCTCCTAACAAAATATGCTTTCAAATCAGACGGTGTGTCTCCACACCAACCTTTCTCATTTCCTGAACTCTCTGCAGTACTTTGTTTTTTGCTGTCTCTTTTTGAATTTAAAAAAAAAAATCTATGTTGTCTCTTATAAACGGTTTCAGTAAATTTACTGACATTTTTTGTAGATTTGTTGAAGTAGGTAATGGCAATCTCAAAAGCCCATCAGCATTTGCCATTTGAGAGCCCTTCTTATACTTAAGAGTATATTGGTACTCAAAAAAATTGCCCATCTACAAAGCCTACCTGCAGCTACTGGCGGAGACCCTTTTGTTGAACTAAAGAGCTCTTTAAGTGGTTCGTGGTCACTATATATTGTAAATTTCTTTCCATATATACAGGGTGAGTCATGAGCAATGCGACAAAATGCTAGGGCGTGTAGGTTGCGTTGAGACAAGAAAAAAATCGTATGGGAGGGGGTGTCTATTTCCCCCGTTTAGCCGGGAGGGGCAATTTTCGAAAAAATTGACTTAAAATGGAAATAAAATTATTTAAAATCAACGGCTTCATTCAAAACGCTGGGCGATACCTTTTTGAAAAGTCAACAACTTTTTCTTTCACTCTGTTTTATAAATAAATCTATTCCAAGAAATAGTTTTTGAAATATTAATTTTCAAAGTCAAAATTTTGAAAAAAAAAATATTCAAATTAATTTTTTTCAAAATTTTACGTAATTAAGTGTTAATTTTAATTTCAAAATTAAATGCTGTTATTAATCTTACGTCGAAATCAGAAAACCGGATGCAAAAATTTTATGTCGTTCTCAAGAAATTAAAAGAATTCTAAAGGTATAAAAAATAAATTATCGTTGAACCTTTTAAAACAAGAAAATGATGATTTGCTTTAAAAAGTCCTTTTATTTTTACTATATTTTTTATTGGAAATACTTATAAAAAATTCTCGATATGATCTCCATTGTTTAGAAGACATAGATTATATCTCCTTGTAATGGCTTCACATAAGTTTATGCTTGACAAATTTTCCTGCAATTTGACTCCAGCGACTTCAATTCGTTCCTTCAGTTGTTCCAATGATACTATTTCCACTTCGTAAACATAATTCTTCATAAATCCACATGCATAGAAATCTAGGGCAGTTAAATCTGGTAACCTAGGTGGAAATTCCGTGGAAATTCCTTCTTCCGATCCGACGGTCACTAAAATGATCATCCAGCCAGTTTCTCACCTGTAAGCTGTAGTGTGCTGGAGCACCATCTTGTTGGTAGATTAAAGTATCTGCTATAACCAATGGAACGCTGTCTAATAAATCGGGTAAAAGGTCTCGTAGGAATTGCAGGCATGATTCTCCATTAATAATGGACTTCAAAAACCGGGGCCCGATCACAGTGTGTCCAACAATACCAAGCCAAACATTACAACTAAAGCGGTGTTGTGATTTGTTTTTTTTTTTTTTTTTTGTGGATTGGCGCTACTCCAATAATGTAAATTGTGGAAGTTAGTAACCCCATCCTTAGTAAACTGTGCTTCATCCGTCCAGAATATTCTTCTAAAATAGTTTTGTTCAGTTTCATTTCTAAGCAGTAATGTTCTACAAAATTCGGTTCTCAATAACTTGTCGTTTGAGGTGAGTTCCTGAACAGGCGTAAAGTGGTACGGGTGTAAATTTTCCGCACGAAGCACTCTACATGCTCTAGATTGGGGCACTCCAAGCCTAGTAGATATACTTCTTGTACTAACGGAGGGATTATTTCGGACTAAATCCAGAATTCTTACATCTGAGATTCTTGACTCATCTGAAACTGGCCTTTCGCTTTTTCGATGCTCCAGCACTCCATGATCTCTTAGTCGTCGGTGGATTCTTGGAAACGTGCTATGATGGGGACACCTCCTATCGGGATATCTTTCAGCGTACAGTCTTTGGCTTCACGACTTCGACCATTAGCTAAACCGTAGCAGAAATGCATGTCCGTTAATTCTTCTCGGGTGTATGAGCTTGACATCGTTATGTGTTAATGAGTTAATATTCAAATTGAAAATAATAACTAAGCAAAACTGCAATGTCTTTTATTTATCTTGCGTTGCAATTTTCTTTTTTTTTTCATTTAAAAAAAATGCGGTTTTATTGTCCTTATTGTCCCCATAACAGGTAGAACCCATGGGCTGCGGGCAGGCCAAGGCAAAAATATTGACAGGTCAGTTTTCAGAAGTTATCAATGAAAATAATATTAATCCAGGGTTATTCCAATACTATTTAATTTTATTACGTTCTCATAAAACTCAAATTTAAAAAAAAGTAAAAAAAACTAAGATTAATGCTTCATAAATTGCTTCGTTAAAATAAAAATAAATGTTTTTCTTAGAAAAAGGTGGTTTTTGTTGTTTTTTTTAATTTCTTGGGAACGACATAAAATTTTTGCATCCGGATGAATTTGAAATTTTTTTTTAAATTTTTTTTTGCAAATTTTTGACTTTGAAAATTAATATTTCAAAAACTATTTCTTAGAATAGATTTATTTAAAAACAGAATGAAAGAAAAAGTTGTTGGCTTTTCAAAAACGTATCGCACAGCATTGTGAATGAAGCCGTTGATTTTAAATAATTTTCATTTTTTCATTTTAAGTCAGTTTTTTCGAAAATTGCCCCTCCCGGCTAAACGGTGGGGAATAGACCCCCCCCCCATACGATTTTTTTCTTGTCTCAATGCAACCTACCCTGTATATCGATGAAATTTCTTTACAGCGAATACTATAGCTAGCCCTTCTCTATAGAGTTGAGAGTAATTTTTTTCTGCATCGCTTAGAGTACTAGATACAAATAAAACTGGGCGCTCAACGCCATCAACACCATGAAATAGAACACCTCCTACGCCATAGGGATTGGCGTCACAGTGAAGCACAATTTCCTTATGAGGGTCATAGTGAACTAACAAATTATTTTCCAACATTAAAACCTTACTTTTGTTAAAGGCATCATTGCAGGCCTTTGACCATTCAAATTTAGCGTTCTTTTTTGTTAATGCATATAAAATACCAAGTTCACTAGACAGATTAGGAATAAATCGTGAATAATAATAAATCAATCCCAGAAAAGATTTGAATTGGTCTATATTCTTAGGAATTGGAGCCTTCTGAATTGCCTCACATTTGGTATTGCTGGGCTTTATTCCCTCTTTTGTAATTATGTGGCCCGAGTACTCGATATTTTCCTCACGAAATTGGCATTTTTGCAAGTTGACCTTGACCTTAAACCTTTCCAGGCGCGTAAGTACACTTTCTAAATTTTGTTTACAGTCTTTCTCGTCTTGACCGCCAATCAAAATATCATCCAAATAACATTGAACATTTTTTATTCCCTTCAAAACTTCATCCATTGTGGCCTGGAAAATCGCGGGGGGCACATTTAATGTCAAAAATAAGCCTTCTAAATCGAAATAGCCCTTTATGTGTGTTGATGGTCAGTAACTCATGACATTCATCTACAACTTCCAGTTGTTGATAGGTACCTTTGAAATCTAGCACACAAAAGCATGCACAACCGGATAAGTTCGCAAAAATGACATCAACACGTGCAAGGGGATAGTGATCAGTTTTGACAAATTTGTTCACTGTGACCTTGCAATCAACACACAATCTAATGCCACCCTTGGGTTTTTCAACCACCACTACAGGCGATGCCCAAGCGCTATACCTCATTGGAAACAAAATGTTATCTTCCACCAAACGCTCTAGTTCCTTTTCAACAGCTTCTCTTAAACCGTACGGTACCGAATATGGCTTGCAAAAAATTTGAGTAGCATTCTCCTCTAGTATAATTCTTGCTTTAAAATTGCTTATGGGATCCGACTTGTTTGAAAAAAACAAAACTAAATTTCTCAGATATATGCTTTAAGAGCTTCTCATCCACCGCACTTTTACTTGTTAAGCTACTAACCTGAAAACAATCTCTCCAGCCAAAAAATAATTTATCTAAACAGGAACGACCCGTTAAAGGGGTAAATGGTCTATCTCCATCGAGCACTACAATTTCTAGGGTGTACTCACTATCCTCCATTGGATGCTTTACATTCACTAAAATGTATCCCACAACATCAACTGAGTCACCCGAAATAACATGCAAATTTTGACTTGATATTTGTAATTTTTTATGTTTGAAGTTTTGTTCATAGATCGTTCTATGAATTACTGTATTACATGAACCAGTATCAACTTCAAATCGAAAAAGTTTACCATCGCAAGGTACCTCAATATAAAGAGGATGATTACCTAATTTTAAACAATTTAAACTATTCAAATAATCGGTCTCTGTTACATTTATTAAAAACTTATAATCATTCATATTACACTGATTTGAAGTTACATTGTTTATATATTTAAAATTTACTTCATCGCTTTCAAATTCTTCATTTACATTGATATTTTTTATATTTTTATTATTTTTCTTATCATCGCTCTGTTTTTTATTGTACCCTTCTTTGCGATTTGAAACATTTTTTGCATTTTGTTGTTTTTTCAAATAACAACTTTTAGATAAATGATCCAAATCTTTGCAATAATAACATTGAAAATTTCTACGTTCATATCCATGATTGTTCTTCTATCTATCCGATGAAAGACGTCATTTCCATATTTAATGCAACTTCACAACAATCTTCGAATGTTTTGGGTGATGCATCAATTAGTTTTGATTGAATTTTTTTATTCCCATCAAAAAGCGATCTCTGAGGGCTTCATCAAGAAATGTCTTATAAGAACACGTGTCGGCTAGACTTTTAATTGTCACAATATAGTCCGCCAACGTTTCCTCCACATTTTGATTTCTGGCCAGAAATGTGAAGCGTTCTGCCGTCACGTTTCTTTTTGGTGAAAAGTGCGATTTCAACAAAGTAACTAAAGCTTCAAAATCTAAATCTTCAGGCACTTTAGGTGAAGCTAGGATTTTCATAACCTTGTATAAGTCTGCGCCGCCAACTCCAATTAAAAACGACGTTTTATCACCAGGCTCTTCTATTTTATTAAGTTTTAAAAGATGCTTCATTCGCTCAATATATGAATCAAAATCATCGCCAGTTAATACTCTAAACGGCCAGTAAAATTCGACATTTTAGGCACTACTTTTTGTTCTTTTTTTATTTCAGGAATAACTTTATTTTCAGACATTAAAAATGTTAAACAAAGCCACTACCTACACATTTCTCGTTCTTAAGCATGGATTTTTTTTTTGTAACGTGTACTTTTTTTTATTGTTCCGTTTAATCCTCGTCGCCAATAATGTGTATAACAACAAGAGTGATGGATAAATGAAAAGACTCGGTCACTGCTCAGCTTAAGACTAACATTTATTTCATTTATTCTTACATACTAACCTTATAACTAATCTTATTCTAACTTAGTCTAACAGTGTAGGAGGCAAGTGTGGATACATATCAATGTCCTACGTTTCGTTTTATTTCCCATTCAAAAAAAAAAAAAAAAAAAAATAAGGAAAAAATGGTTTATGAATACACACATGTCGTCTCATTAATCGACGTATCTGTTTTTTCCTACTTTATACAAGCTTTGAGCAAGCCTAGCTGCAGGGACTATCAGCTTTTTAGCCACAATTTCTGTTTTCTTTAGAAGTTCAGTGACGTTAGTTATATTTGTTAAATTAGGGTTCTTGAGAATTTCATATATTAAATTGTTTTTGAATACGGGCTGTGACAACAAAAATTGGAACACTGTCCAATATTATTTGAGATCCAGGCAGGCGTTGTTAGGGGGTTAGGGGGTTGGTTTTGTTGAGTAGGTGTTGATGGGATGCAGTGGTGTGTCGTAGTCGAAATCTTATTGACATTTTGTTCATTTTTGTTTTGAGCATTATATTTTGCGATTTAATCCTTGTAGTTGTAGTGATACAGTTGGCCTGTATCGTCGTGGCTATTCTTTGCTCCAGATATCTTTTCGGTTTGTTCGAGGAGATCAATTTTGGTGAAGATGTTGAAGGCAGGTAAGCTTTTGACAGAGTTCACTGCCCTGTTGGCATATCCGTTGCCCGTATTCCACATTAATTTAAAGTTTTTTTTTATTTGATCAGTTGGTATCTAATTACTGATATGATTTACTTATTATTGTTTGAATTGTGTGTTGCATTAATTACTGGAATGCTGTGGGAGAATATAACGCATTTTTCAGAAAGATTTTTTGCAGCTTTAGTTGCTTAGAGTATGGCGTATGTTCCGATGTCAGACTTCAAGTCAGATGCGATATTTATTTCCAATAATAAAGAGTTTTCCAATAATTAGTGTTATTATGAGTAGCCCGCTATTTCGGTAGTTTCCACTCTTGAAGCTGTATTTTTTCACATTTGACAAGTAGAAACTTAGAGCAAACAGCAGCCCCTGTGCGATTTGGTGATGGAAAATTTCATGAAAAGGATATTGCTGTGTTAGCGTAGCCGAGGCGGCCATTTGCCTCTTTATATTGAAATAAACATCCGATCTTTTTATCTAAAAAAATTGCATTTTTCTTTTAAATATCAAAAAAACACCTCTTATTGAAAAACCCTGTATTTACATTTAAATATCAATCCAAAAATACTTAAAGTACTTTTATGATTGATCATAGTGTTGTTCATATTAATGTTGAGTTGTTAAGAATTTAAGAAATGTTTGTACCTAATTTTATTGACAATTCAATTATATCTACTAAGGCAATTTGAAATAATAAAGAGTATTACCGAGAGCGATGATCCCTGGAGAATACAGTTATAAAGTAGATAGCTGAAAGAGTAGACGTTATTGACTTTCACCAACAGTTTATTTTTTATTATACAATATATGAACTTATAGGATCAAATGCTTTTTCGAAGTCAAGAGGAGAGTATCGAAATATGTTTTTGGTCGAAAGAGCTATTGATTGACTAGTTGATGTAAAGCGAAGCATCAATGCAACATCTTTGAGTCTTCTATTCCATGGGCTGTTGTGTTTGTTGGATGATGGGGAGCACCTTAAGCCGCTATTTTTGCTTCTAAGAATACTTTACCTCAAAATTTGTATGCACGATATGTTAGATTTACGCAGAATACCCCTTTTAGTAAATTGAAAATTTAATTAAACAAATTAAAATGAAAAAATTAAATACATACCTATACATAGTAAAATATAAATTAAGATCTGCTTTCAATTTATTTATTTCCTATTTTTATTTTTCCGTTAATATTAAATTACGAGTATTATATTAAAATAATATATTTACCATACATAATATATCTATATGAATTTAAAATAAATATTATTTTTAGGACGAATTACTTGTGCCAAAAATTCGTAATCTTGTTGACTACGCTATTGAACTGGAATCTTTTGCTGGATCTGAACGTGAAACAAATCCTGCATTCAAGGAATATAATGGATTGCTGCACTTCAAAAAAATGTCGGCCATAAATTCACTTGCCTTGTTTCAACACTCCGATTTGGCATTCAAATTGCGCAGAAAGAAGTTTGTTATTGAAAAGTTTCATCTACCCCCAGGTAATCGAAATCAATTTAATACAACTAGCATTTACTAAATTTGTTTTATTCATTTTATGTTTTAAGATCTTGGCCAAAGTACTGAACAAGTTTCCGAGGATACTGTTTCTAAAAGAATGCCAATAAATTGTGCTAGCAGCAGTGATGCAAATCCTTTATATTTCTAAAAAAAAAACTTAAAAAATGTACATTTTAACGTAGTTAGTGTTTTTTGCTTTAAATTTTTATAAATATAAATAACTTTGCAAATAGTAATAAAAATTTAAATTTAATAATGACTTGTTTTTTTTTGGTAAGAATTCTCATCTTTTTTTTTTGTTAAAATGTATGTCCCTCAAATACGGTATTTTCAGCTTTTTACCAGGCCGGGGTGGTTGAATTTTCTTTTCCGATCTCCTATCTATACGCAAATGACTAAAAAGCGGATCTTTCAAGATCCATGCTTCTGTGCCATACAGCAGGTCTTGTATTCCGTCTAATTGGTTCTATGAGAGAGGGTCGTCCTACTTAAATACCTTACCTTACGAATATGTTCGTGCAGGTTGAGTTCTCCGACTGTCGAATCAAAGATGAATAATAAATAAACATATATGTATTGAAAAGATTAAATGAAAGAATAAAATTGATAAATTTGGTAAACACTAAATTTTTTTGAAAATAATAACACCGTGTTGTTATAATTAAAAATAGCAAAAACGGATTTTCGAATGAATATATCTCAAAAACCCGACCCACTAGAGCAATTATAAGCTTGCGTTCGAGTGAGAATATCTCAAAAACTGATACGCTGAAATTAATTGTTCTGCTTTGGTTTTTGTCAAATAAAAATAAAAAAATAAATAATTAATTTAACTTCAATCCATAAATTAATCAATATTTTTGTAACTTCGAGTTTAAAAATACATTTTTTAAACTTTTTTTGATTTTTGGCTTTAAAAAAGGTATCATACGATGTTTTTAGCAGTTATGCGTTTATTTTGTAACATTTTTTTTTACCCATAAATAATTTCCCAAAGCATTGTTGACCAATTAGGAAACACCCGGTATAGTTACACTAATCATAAAAATTACTGCTACCAAGTCTCTATTATAACAAGAGTATGGAAACGAAACCATCAAGATTCAAACCTGCAGTGAAGTATAATTGTCACCTAGAAATTGAATAGAAAAAGCTCACTACTACACACCATAAAATAAATTTCAGACGAAGACGGAATACAAAGGGTTATGCATTGTGTCTCTGACCCTCCATGAAAAGATTATACATTATTCTCCCCCATTGCTCTAGTCAGCCGTTCCACAAGAGAGGCGACAAAGTAACATAATTAACGAGTATAGGTATAGGACTAACAAACCGCGGAGGAGAATTGTTTTTATGCATTTAATGTTAGGGAATTGTGGTTAGTTTTAGTTTATAGTTAGAGAGACCAACATTAAACATTCGCACCTTTCACTCGGTCAAAGCTTACGCGTTTTTAATGTTAGTTGGAAATGCAAATAAAAGTTACGTCCATTATTTAAATTTTGTGAAAGTTAACTAGGAATCGTACAAATGGGAAAAACACTGAGTCATAAGTTTTTGCTCAATTGCTGCAATTTAATATTTTTGGTAATAAGATATTAATAAGTGTTAACAGTTAAATTTTGAAATTGCCCTTCTTCATGATCGCATGAGCTGTGTGAATCTCGTTCCACTTTGGTGCTGTTAACCTATGAAAAATATGTGGTTACAAAGCAGTAAAAACATAACAATTGATGAATAATTTCTAAACTCATGGGGTTTTCCATGGGTAATCCAGATTTCGATCAAAAAATTGATTTTTTTTGTGATCCATGGAATACAATTGGAATTGATTTTTTTTTCGTAGTTGTATTGGTGTAACTTCGTGTACATACGTGTAAACGTGTTCGGTGAAGCTCTCAAATTTCTACATAAACATTTTTTGTTTTCCTTTTGAAATAGAATTTTCATCACACCAAAAAAAAATTCACCACACTTCAGAAGAAGAAGATGAAGTTGATGAATCTGCCAATTCATTTAAAATTGCTTCCATTTTTTGTTAAATTTATTTGTTTAATAGATGAAAACGCATTCCGACAAATTACAAATAAAAAGAAAAACTTGTATTTGTCAAGCTGACAGCTAAAAGTTGTATTAGTATTAGTGCAAAAAAGGCGCTCAGCAAACAGTTTTGTGAAGGTTCAGATTTCGTTCACCAAAAATGAAGAATAATCATGTCATCCGCAATGATTCACAGTGTAGTGTTCTCTTTTCTTCTCACGATAAATGAATAGGTGGGAAAAAGAGCTCTAACTGCGGATCGAGTTTTGCGGATTCTGTAATCGACATGAATATTCATAAAACTTTCAGTTTTGTGAATGAATTATGAATGAACACAAAGATCCAACAAATTTTTCCGGGGACATGCAGAGAGATTTGTATGCTCTTTATGTATCAAGAAAAAAGAAGAAAATAACATTCAGTTTTCATTCATTTTTCATCATAAATTTGTGGTGGATCTTTCATTATTGAGAATTTTTTTTGTCCTTTATTTATTCTTCTTCTTACATAGGCAGAAGTTTAGTTTGACTTAACTTGTAAACTTGTGCATTATCAGTTTTTGTTCATGCTTCCAATAAGGAAGACGCATAAGCAACGGCAGCTGCTTCAACAAAAAGGTAAAATCTATAAAATATCATGTATTTACATTATAAAAATGTAATATTTTTTTATATTTTACTTGACTCTTTTTAAGGAAAAAACAGAATGAATTCCTAGAATCTGATCTTAAAAGTGATACACTTTAAACGATTGTGTGTCTCCTTGGGACAGGGTAATCATGAAATCGTTGATTTTCTTGATAAACAATTACATTTTTATATTATGAACGAGACGAGTACATATGTACATGATTCCAATGTAATTCATTTAAGTGAAGGAATTCTGAATACATATATATCTTCACTTTAATTAATCATATTGGAATCATTTTTATGATTCAAAAAAGTTTCATGACGTAATCATTGAAGTGAATACATATATAGAACTTTGTATACGTTTATTTATTCTTTTTTTTTTTTGCGGAGAGCTTATGGAGGTTTTGATATTTATTGATATTTTTTGGATGCAATAATCCAAAAATAGTCTCCTCTTGCCCCTACCACCAATTTTCGACGCTTAAAGACTCCCTAAACCGAATTTTACACCTCAAATTTTGCAGCGCAACCACAAGGGTCCGCGCAACCCTAAAAAAAACTCGCCATGATAGTACTATAATTTATATACAGGGTGAGTCATGAGCAATGCGACAAAATGCTAGGGCGTGTAGGTTGCGTTGAGACAAAAAAAAAATCGTATAGGAGGGGGGGGTCTATTCCCCCCGTTTAGCCGGGAGGGGCAATTTTCGAAAAAAATGACTTAAAATGGAAAAAAAATTATTTAAAATTAACGGCTTCATTCAAAATGCTATGCGATACCTTTTTGAAAAGCTAACAACTTTTTCTTTCGTTCTGTGTTTAAATAAATCTATTCTAAGAAATAGTTTTTGAAATATTAATTTTCAAAGTCAAAATTTTGAAAAAAAAAATGGAAAAAAAATATTCAAATTAATTTTTTTCAAAATTTTACGTAATTAAGTGCTAATTTTAATTTCAAAATTAAGTGCTGTTATTAATTCTAATTCAAAATCAGAAAACCGGATGCAAAAAATTTATGTCGTTCTCAAGAAATTAAAAGAATTCTAAAGCTAAAAATAAAAAATTAATGATCGCTAAACTTTTTAAAACAAGAAAATGATGATTTGCTTTATTTATAAGTTCTTCCAATAAAATATATAGTAAAAATAAAAGGACGTTTTAAAGCAAATCATCATTTTCTTGTTTTAAAAAGTTTAGCGATCATTAATTTTTTATTTTTAGCTTTAGAATTCTTTTAATTTCTTGAGAACGACATAAATTTTTTGCATCCGGTTTTCTGATTTTGAATTAGAATTAATAACAGCACTTAATTTTGAAATTAAAATTAGCACTTAATTACGTAAAATTTTGAAAAAAAATTAATTTGAATATTTTTTTTCCATTTTTTTTTTTTCAAAATTTTGACTTTGAAAATTAATATTTCAAAAACTGTTTCTTAGAAAAGATTTATTTAAACGCAGAATGAAAGAAAAAGTTATTGGCTTTTCAAAAACGTATCGCACAGCATTGTGAATGAAGCCGTTGATTTTAAATAATTTGTTTCCCATTTTAAGTCAGTTTTTTCGAAAATTGCCCCTCCCGGCTAAACGGGGGGGGAATAGACCCCACCCTCCCATACGATTTTTTTCTTGTCTCAACGCAACCTACACGCCCTAGCATTTTGTCGCATTGCTCATGACTCACCCTGTATACAAAGGTGATATTAGCTAGTTTTTAAATACGGTCAAAACTATGCAGTTTTTGAAAAAAATTGTTTTAAACTCAAAATTTAAAAACTGGCTAATAGAATAGAATGTTGGCTTTAAAAAAGGGAGCGGGTCATAATCCTGTTTGTCAAAATACTGTATGACAAAATACTGTGCGGTCAAAATACTGTAAGATCATAATCATGTACATATGTCATTATACTGTAAACACAAAATCCTGTACGTCAAAATACTGTATGAGCAAAATACTGGACTTGCAAAATCCTGTTTTGTAAAATCCTGTACGGCAAAATACGAGTTATCGTACTCTTGCCTAGTCGCGTGTGTGCTAACAAAAATATATATAATATGTATATTTTTAGAACATTGCACGTTAAATAATAGAAAAATTTTTTTTCATCTCACTACACTCACAAAAGCGAGCTCATAAATTTGTTCCAACATTTGAAAGACAGATTATAAAATTAAAGCAATCAAAAAATCATTCACGCACTTTTACTAGCTAAATCATTTTTGAGTAACCAATTTTCACTCACATCCTATTTGGAGGACATATGTACTTTCATACTTTTTTATAGAGTTGTAGGGTTCGACGTGAATAGAAAGATTAAAATTTAAACTTTGATTCTTTCAATTCAGGGGACATGGCATTCGTCCACCTTCCTAAACATTTAATCAATTAAATGAAACACTTCCTATTGCGGCCATCCGCCCATTTTCTTAGAATGCGAAAAAAAATTATTATGGAGTATCGAAGAACTATGAAAACTGACAGAAAGATAAAAAAGGAGTGAAATTAAACCAAACAAAAATGTTAAAATAAAGAGCCAATATTTTATATAAGCTGTCTCAAAAGAAAATTTATGTTTAGTGCATCGATAAAAAAAACTAAGCCTTGCTTCGAACAAATGCTTATGTAATATGAAAGTACACAATTTAAGAATTTTATTACTAAAAATCGAACAGTAAAATTACTTATGATGTCTCGGCAGGTGGACTCAGTGGATAGACTGATTAACACTCTCTACGTTTTCTACCGTTCTTGATGAACTGTTTTGACTTTTTCTGTTTGGACGGCCATTATGTTTCTTTGTGGCTATATTTTCATTCTATATTTAAACGAAAGCTGTATTTTCACTAGAAATAACTGTAATTATTTGGTCCAAAGATGATAAGTACTGTTTTTATATTTTAAATTTGGTATAAACCTGATATGTACACTTATCATAATTATACCAAACAAAATTGAGTTAAAAAAATAATGATACATAGGTATGTCCACTAGGGTGGAGCTTATTTTGCCAATGTCGGAATTTCTTTCATGCCCGCACATAAAAATTTTAGGGATAATAAATAAAAAATCTGTGCAAAATTTCATTGAAATATGTTAACGTTAACACGTGCCACCAAGCACTTAAAATTTCCCATACAAAATGTATAATATAATGTATAGTTTTTTTTAGTGTTTTACTAAAAAAAAATCGTGAGGGCGTAATAGTTAATGGATAAAACTTAAAGTTGGCACAGGTCTTAAGTATAATTTAAGGTAGAAAAAAATATATTCGTATTTTATTAAAAAAAATTACCCAATTAAAAACAACAATAAATATGATTTATCTTTCACTTTTTGATCATTTTAAGCTTTTGTGTACAAAAAAAAAAATTAAAGGTGTTAACGGTATATTTTGCGATTTTTTTAAATTACTTTTTTTTTCATATCAAAAAATTACATCACTTAATTATAAAGATTTACAAGCATAGCTTCATGAGCCGCCTGCCAGTTAAAAAATGTTAACATTATATAAGAGAGATTAATATTATTTTTTTTTGATTATATAAAGAAAAAGAAAATACTTGTTTAATTTTCAAAGTGTTATCAATATAAACAAATAAAAAAGGTGATTATGTTTCTGTAGGGAAGTTACAAAAGAACTGCATTATTATAAGGTGTAAGATACTTATAAAAGTTTGGGGCTTTTAGTTTAGCTAAAACAAAATTTCTATTATTAATCGGGACTCAAAACAAATTCAAATACGTATTTCGGTAATTTCTTGCATGCAAAACATATCGTATAAGTGGTTTCCAACCGTGATCTCCGTTTAGAACTCTAATGCATTCTTCAAAAGTTAGAAAACTGGATCTTAGATGGAGCCTTCGGATCTCTTGCAAAATCGGACATACCGCTAAAAAATGTAAAACGTCTTCGTTCTGATGAAAGTTTCACAGTGAGCAAATGGGGTCTATATCAGTTCTGTATGGCCTATAATTGAGTTCCAACATTTCCGTTCGAACTTTGAAAATTAAACCTATTTCCAAAGCTGAAAACTCATCTCTAAAATAGTGTTTCTCACCCAGTCTTAGATTAAGCTGTCTGTAAATAGATCGAGATTCTGATCCGTTTGCCCTTTCAAGGCAATACCGATACATTTTATCGTCTACTTGAGATATGCAATCATAGAAAGCATTTCTCAGATCTTCAAGATTTTCCACTGAAAATGACACAGCAATGTTATGAGTTACGGCCAGATTATACCAATTTTTGATTGGACTATATCCACATTGAAATGATACCATTAAAATTCTTTTTTGTAGGTTCTGATCCGACCGTTTCATTACTCTGATGATATAGTCAGCGTTTGACTTTAAGTTTCTAAAAAATATTGGAGGTAAACCAGACTCCACAATTATGGCGTAACTAGCGTTTGAATAGCTTCCATTTCATCAATCTGTTGAAACCCATAGATTTCATTTCCATAACAAAAGCAACTGTTGATTGTGGCACTATAAACCTTAAATTTAGACATTGGGTCTACATATTTGTTGGTGAAAAACTCTGACCACATTGTGTTTATAGCTACTTTAGCCACGTTTGCTTTTTCCTTTATATGTGCTCGAATATTTAAGTTATTAGTGAACACGTAACCCAAATATTTAAATTCGTTGACAACTTCTATTATTTGACCATCTTACGTCCAGTTACGCCCATTGTTAATAGATCGATTATGGGATCTAAAAACCATTATTTTTGATTTTGATGTATTGATCTTGATATCCCACACATTACAATAGTTTTTCAACTTATTAATTTGGAGTTGTAAGGTTAACGGATTATCAGATAAAATTACCGTATCATCGGCGTAGAGCAGTACTTTGATTGTCAGATCTCCAAGACCAATCCCACCTGGAATGTGATGTTCAACATCATTAATAAATAGCGCGAACATTAACGGACTCAAAATGCAACCTTGCGGTACACCTGTTTCGCAATTAAATACCCTGGCCGTGTGGTTACCGTTATGTACTACTGCAGTCATGTTTCCCAAAAGTTTTTCGTAGACTTTGATAAATTTTGTTGGAAGTCCTATTAGCTGAAAGCTTAAAGATTAATAATCTCCGGTTAATAGTGTCGAAAGCTGCCTTCAGATCGACAAAAAAGGCGTACAAACTTTTTTTTTATCAATTGAACGCCTTGCTGCAGTATTTAGCACAAAAAATTACTTAATAAGCTTGTCGACGGTTATTTATAAATTTGAGAAAAAAACAAATTCAAAACATTTTTCAATGAAGATTTAAAATTAATTGTCAATTCTTCGATTAAGACCCGTCTAATTGGCATTTATATGAAGACTACCAATACCAATACGGTGTAAAATTGCTTAAAATTTTGAGGATTGTCAACGATGTATGTAGCTGAAAGACTCATTAAATTAATTTAAGCATATAATAAAACTTTGAGTGCAGATGAAGAGCAAAAACAATACACTGTTCAAGTTATCGGCGAATATAAAAAAAATCCAGATATAAACAAAAACACACTGCTCCAATTAATATAAAAATGTAGTTTAAAAATGCTTTAAATTTCTTTCTTTTATGCATAAAAAAATTTGTATGAGTGGGAGAAATTTCCGTTCCGATCGGATAGGGCAGAATCATATCCAAGATCTGCTGCCATTTATCGAACCGATTTATCATAATTTTTACAAAACTTTAAAACATACTCTACTCTTTCTCAGTCGCAAGAAGTGTATTCCTATATGAGTGATAGCGATGAACAATACACTTTTTTATTTCATTTAAGATGAATCCTGTTATTTGTTTTTTACTCTTATTAACCTTAATTACGATAAATAGACTTTTTCTTTAATTTATATATATATATATATTTGTTGAAAAAATAAAGAAAAATAATAATAATAAAATAAATAAAAAAAAAATAATTTAACATGTGTAATATCTTAACATTGAATTCCGTTAGGTACCTATTTGTTTTATAAACCTATAAAAACTAATTTTCTTATATTTTTTGTTTGTTTGCATTTGTTATAAACGTGATAACTGCCACAAAATACATACATACATATAAATTAGTTGGCTTTGCTGTCGTTTTTTATACACAATTTTATTGTTGACTTGCAAAACCACACAAATAACACTACTCAACAAATGTCAACTTTTGAAAATTGTCTGAGGTCTTGCCATGTGATTATTACTATTCTTCTTGGTATTACCCCAATGGGAATATAGAAATAAAAACTTTGTATCACATCTACATTTCGAGATAAAACGGTAAATCAAAAATCACATTTTTCTACAGTAATAAATCTTTATTTGATTTTCTGGTCAACCAGTTTTATGTTACAAGAACCGAAGTAAACTTTTCCGCTGAATCCGAAATCACAACGTCAGGTTTTGAGATATTCCCGTTATAAAATTAAAAAAACTACGTTTTTTGCTATACAGCTTAAAAAGTTGTTTCTAAAAGTATTGATTCTATTCTTTCATATCCAAATTAAATCCTTTTCACAACAAAGCTCTTTTAGTTTCGTTATAGTTCTTTTAAACACTTATTTTTTAACACTTTTAATTTTATAAAAATAATCTTAAGAAATCGAATTTTAATTTATGTTTGTCAAATAAGAAAAGAGAATAACAAAATAATTATCAAAACGGAAAAGTTTTGTTTTTCATATAAGAAATATTACTCGTATGGTAACATAGCTTAAAAAATTGCCCAAATAAGGTTTTTTAAATTTTCAAAGATTTAACATTTTTTGTAGAAAATTTAACTTTTTCTTCTTAAATCAAACCTTGGCGAGTTATATGCGAAAATCTAAATTTTCATTAAAAACAATGTGTCACAAATGTGAAAAATGCGTTTTTCAGTTCGTATAATGTTACACTTTAAATAAATATTGAAAACGAAAAAAATATTTTTTTTGTACCACCCTAATAATTTTTTTTTTTTTGAAAACGATCAAAAAAATGTTTCGTTTTGCATTACACTAATACAAAATATTTTTTTGAAAACGAAAAAAAACAATTTTTGCACCACCCTCATAAAAAATATTTTTGTGAAAACGACTTTTTTTAATTCTATCTGTACCTTAAGAAGCACCCTGTTGTTATTGTTATTTTTTCATCTCCCATCTGAGTTATAATGGTTCATTGGGACCAATTATATAAATTCCCGGGTTCCCGACACCTGACGGGTACCCGACACCTTGCGGGTACCCGGGTACCCGGCTACCCGGGTAATACCCGGAATTGTCGGGTATCAAGAACTCTAATTGTAATTATATTTGTCATAGGCTTGACCGTCCAACGTTGGGTGGTGGAGTTGCCATATAACTTAAAAAAGAAATTAAACATGTTCTACTACCAATTGCTAATACAAGTGTATTTGAAGCGATTGGAGTAGAATTATTACTAAAAAATTCGAGCACATTTAAAATATTTTCAGTTTATTACCCCGGCGCCGACCATTCAGATATGTACATATGTACAGTATGAACTCTATTTAGGCAACCCTCGATTCGTGCAACTCCTCGACTTTTGCAACACTTAATTTGTAGCATTTGTAGCACGTATTGACTCTATAGTGCAACTTTTTAAAAATGCTACCTCGATTTGTGCAACTTCCTATTTTTATTAATATGTTTTCTATTGTTTGTCTGAACAAAATTCCTTGTAAAAATAATGTACAAACACATAAATTGCATCTGTGTTTATTTGAATGGGTTGCAACTTCATTATTGACTACGGAACATTAGTACAGGATGGGTGTTACAAGAAATATTACAGAATTGTCTATTAAAATAATAATTTGTGTACAAAAAACAACACAGTAAGTGCAACAACCTCGGTTATTGCAACTGCGCCAATTGCTATTGGTTGCGTAAATCGAGTTTGTACTGTATAAAATTTTAAACAACAAACTTTGGGAAACCACAACTTATCTTGGTTTTTGATTTCACGGTAAAACTTATTTTTAAGATATAACTTTTTAACTAAGTATCAGAAAGTATTTTTTTATTGATTTTGGCGTTAACTCGCCGCAAATATAGCAAAATAAATTGGTAATGTTAGCACACACCCTCGGAATTTTAAAGAATTTTAATTAAAGAAACGGTAAAACAAGCTTATCTGGGCATTGCAATCGGTAATGTAGATCTACACATGATTCCAATCCTGAATGCATGTAAAAACAATAAAAGGTAAATTTCTCCACTTCTGGATGTGATAGGATATCAAAATCTATAGGTACAGATATTCATTATTAATTATTAGTCAACCTGACTATGAAACAATATAAGTTGAATCAGATAATTTTTTTGTGTTGAGTAGTGTGATGCATATTACTTTCTTCATCAAGAAAAATAGGTCGGTTCGAAGTTTAGGTCGCTCTAATTCGCTTTGAAAGCTTTATGTAGCTAGTATATTTGCCCTGTGTTCTATGTTAGCTAGGAGCGAGCTCAGAGTGGACTGACCACTTGTTTATCTTGGATTTAGAATTCAGAGCAATCAAACGCCAAATCAACTGTTGAATTTTGATGAGACAGTGTATTTTTAAGAAGATTTTTGAGAATATTTACTACAAATTTAAATCCTTTATACATTTTTTTGATACATTTTGTACCTATTTATTCAATTTATAAAATAATTTATAATAATTAGCACAGCTGATGGAACTTTCAACTCTTAAAGTGTTCGATGTGAAATAAAAACCTGAGAACCCGGGGTTTCTTGAAAAATGAATGACATTCCCCAAGGCACCTTGGAGTGGGTAACATCGAATAGACCTAATGAAAACAATCTTGTGTAATGGCTGTTGGTTTCCATTACGGATGCCCGTCATAATGATACTATGGGAACAATTAAGGAACGATCCAAATAAAAAATAAATGCAATGAGTAGAAACTCATTGGTAAATTGATGACGCTTTTTAATTATTTTTGAAACTTTATTTTTACAACAATAAAATCAAAGGTTATATTCATTTTTAAAAATTCAAGTGAAATATTAAAAATTACGTACTTAAATTTTTGAAAAAATTAAAAAAAAATTTTATTTATAAAAAAAAGTAAAATCGTTTTTTATAATTTTTTTTTATAAAATTTTAAATTTAGATAGATAGATTTTTTATTCGTTATAAATTTTACAATGGTTTGTTACCGGACATTTTACATTAAAGAGATTTGATACATTTCACATATCTTTCAACTTAAATATTATCTTATAAAGATTTCTTTGAATTTCATTTTTAGTTAAATATTATGTTCGGAGGAAACATGACAAAGCCTCCATTAGAGAAAAAAAATTATTATTTATTAATTATTTAAGTTGTACTTAAAACTAATGACTAGACAAAAAATATTGAAATATAAATTAAATAAAAATATAAACAATGAGATTTTAACTAGCTTAGTAAATTATCAATGCAATCAACAAGATTGATAAATAGAGTTTAAAGAACAACCAAACTTGAAAAAAGGAAATAAATAAGTTCTGACCAACATAAAAAAATATCTTCAATATACATTCAATATATGCACATATATATGTAGTAATAGGAATAATTTAACATGTTAATAAATTAATAAACAAATAAATAAATAAATAAACAAATAAATCCAAAAATAAAAAAGAGGCTGGGTGCGACCCACACTAATAACTTCCCATTTATGATCTTGAAAACTTTATATTTAGTTTTTTTCAAATAACCAAATTTTCTGCGAAATTAAAACAATCATTATTTTAAGATTGAAAAGCATTTTAATTATTTAAAGAGATTTACTAAATGCACATATATTATAGAGATTGTTGATGTATAAGTTGTTTCCACGTGACCCAGGGGTAAACTTCCACGCGTTTTTTTAACGAGGTTTTTGTCAAAAACTGTCAATTAGATATTTGTCAAAATTCAACCTTTCATAAAAAATTGTACTATGTATAAAATAAAATATTTTAGAAGGCACAATCGTTGTTCGTTCTCAGGATATTCGAGCTGAAATACAATTGTAACTACTTTTCTTTAGAATTTTTAACAGTTTTTTGATTTTTTGTTAAAAGCTGCCCATTCAATATTTGTCTAAATTTTATCAAACAAGAAGTCAATATCGTTACCCGTTTTTGAAAAACTTGAGTCGAAAGACAATTTATATTAATTTTTGGTAGAATTTTTTGTAGTTTTTAATTTTTTGTAAAAAAAACTGTCCATTGAATTTTTTTGAAATTTTCACCAGTAGTCAAAAACAACATTTTTCGTAAAATAAAATTATTTTAAAGATAATATCGTTTTTCCATCTAAGGATATTCGAGTTATAAAATTTTTTTTTTAGTTTTTTTGATTTTAAAGAATAACGGTGTATGACGTCATAATGTGTCGAATAAAATTTATTTCAAGTCAATAGCATTATTTGTTCGTGAGATATTTGAGCCCAACCAACATTTTCACTTCTTTTTTAAACTGCTATAGTAAAAAAACAATTGATTGAATATTAATAAACGCCCTTTCAGCTTCCTGCGAAATTATTATCTGTAAAACAAAATTTATTTCAAGTCGATATCTCTACTCGTTCGTGAGATATCGACGACGAAAAATGGTACCAGAACGTACGAAGGTACGAACGTACGTACACACGCACACACAGACATCTCTCTAAAAATGATTGATATAGGCTCTAGCGACCTTGAAACATTGAATAAGAAATAGAGGAAGAGGCCTTTGGCACATATACAGTGTACGTGAGTTAAGTATTAAAATTAAAAAAAAAAAAAATTAACCTCATCTGTCATTTTGCCTTGCTGAGAGTTAGTGTTGTGAAGTAGAAAGATTTTAAAAAAGTGAAAAACGTACTATAAAACTAATAAAAAACGGAAATCAAAACCAATTTGTGTTGAAAATTGAAGCATATTATTATTAAAATATAAATCAAAATGAGGTGCTGCGTGAAAAGTTGTAAGAACTTGTATAACCGGAAAAACAAAAAGTTTTCATTTCACAAGTAAGTCTTGGCTCATATTTCACAAAAAGTAACTTAAAGTGATGTTATTTTGGTAAATACGTTATCTTAGAATACTTTTATATTGTTCAATATTGTTCAAAATAAAAATATACTTTAATCATGTTGCACAAATGAACTTGTAATGTCAAATTAGAAATTTTAGTACAGGGACGGATGTTTTTTTGGTGATGGCAAGGCGCTAAGAAACGTTAAGCGCCCGTAGTGCAAAGTTATTTTTCCGCGGTTTAGTTTTGGAAATATACTACGTATTTTCAATATTTCTGCGATTGTCCCTGTCTATCGTGTCGGTTTTGTATCTTCGTCAAGAAGTATTTGTGTCCAGTTGTGATGATTTTGTTTAAGTAAAAAAAGCTCTACTCTTTTAATAATTTTCAAGATTTCCGAAAGATGAATGGAAAGCACCAAAGTGGATGAAAATTCTTGAGTTGAACTTGGAACTAAATTGACAAAAACAGTTCACTTATGAGGAATGTAACTATGTATGTATTAAATAAATTGTGATTTCAAATTATGCATTTGACTAAGGAAAATATCTGTGATAGTTTTTTTTTTTCATTAATATTATACATAAAACTAAAAACTATATTTTCATTTATCCATTTAAAATTTTCAGGTTGCTGTAAGAGGTAAGTTTAATTATATTACTTCAAGCGTACTTTATTCGATATGGATTTATACCAGCCAGCAATAAATCCAAAAAAAAACTCATTCAATTATTTATTTGATCGAATAAATTTAACCAAATTAAAAAAGTTTTTTTTCTTTTAAGGCTTACAGTAGTAGCTATGTTCCTTTGTATGTGAATAAGTACTTCTGAGAAAATGAAAATCATATTCCAGTACTTCTAGCTACACAAATTTTTACTAAAATATTCCTTTCGGCGCCCCAGCAAATAGCCGTCCACCTTCACTCCAACCCTGTGTCAATGCATTTGTGTATGTGTAACTCACACAATTATGAAAACTACTTCACTTTTTTCTCGGTATGCCTCTTCCTGTACTTTTTATTCAATGCCTTGAAACGTCGAGAAATTCTCGGTATGCCTCTTCCTGTACTTCCATTGAAAAAGAAGTACAGGAAGAGGCATATCGAGAAAAAAGTGAAGTAGTTTTCATAATTGTGTAAGTTACACAAACACAAATGCATTGGCACAGGGTTGGAGTGAAGGTAGACTGCTATTTGCTGGGGCGCCGAAAGGAATATTTTGCTAAATTTTTTTTGGGTGGTTTAATAAAAATATGTGTAGCTAGAAGTACTGGAATATGGTTTCCATTTTCTCAGAAGTACTTATTCACATACAAAGGAGCATAGCTATTACTGTAAGCCTTAAAAGAAAAAAAACTTTTTTAATTTGGTTAAATTTATTCGATCAAATAAATAATTGAATGAGTTTTTTTTGATTTATTTCTGGCTGGATTATAATATCGAATAAAGTACACTTGAAGTAATAAAATTAAACTTACCTCTTACAGGAACCTGAAAATTTTAAATGGATAAATGAAAATATAGTTTTTAGTTTTATGTATAATTTTAATGAAAAAAAAACTATCACAGATATTTTCCTTAGTCAAATGCATAATTTGAAATCACAATTTATTTAATACATACATAGTTACATTCCTCATAAGTGAACTGTTTTTGTCAATTTAGTTCTAAGTTCAACTCAAGAATTTTCATCCACTTTGGTGCTTTCCATTCATCTTTCGGAAATCTTGAAAATTATTAAAGTAGTAGAGCTTTTTTTACTTAATTAAAATCATCACAACTGGACACAAATACTTCTTGACGAAGATACAAAACCGACACGATAGACATGGACAATCGCAGAAATATTGAAAATACCTAGTATATTTCCAAAACTAAACCGCGGAAAAATAATTGCACTACGGGCGCTTCACGTTTCTTAGCGCCTTCCCATCACCAACAAAAACCTATCCGTCCCTGTACTAAAATTTCTAATTTGACATTACAAGTTCATTTGTGCAACATGATTAAAGTATATTTTTATTTTGAACAATATTACTATTTTTATCTTAAAATACCATGAAATAACAATATTCTAAGATAACGTATTTACCAAAATAACATCACTTTAAGTTACTATTTGTGGAATATGAGCCAAGACTTACTTGTGAAATGAAAACTTTTTGTTTTTCCGGTTATACAAGTTTTTACAACTTTTCACGCAGCACCTCATTTTGATTTATATTTTAGTAATAATATGCTTTAATTTTCAACACAAATTGGTTTTTATTTCACTTATTTATTAACTTTGTAGTACGTTTTTCACTTTTTTTAAATCTTTCTACTTCACAACACTAACTCTCAGCAAGGCAAAATGACAGATGAGGTTAATTTTTTTTTTTTTTAATTTTAATACTTCACTCACGTACACTGTATATGTGCCAAAAGCCTCTTCCTCTATTTCTTATTCAATGTGTACTTCTTATTCAATGCCTTGAAACGTCGAGAAATGTCAAAAATTTCAATTTGACAAATCGGACCGATTACAATTGGGGTTTTTCTTTTTTAGTTCAGAACAGGGTATAAACTGTCAAACAAAAAAATCGTGTTTCTTTTTGAGCTCAGAGTGTATAACAGTTCAAGTTTGTGTTTCTTTTTTTGTTGAGAGCATGTTCAGAGATTGTTCGGGGCGCACTTAATGAGCTCGGTATAAAAAAACTGAGCAAACAGATTTCAATCCTGAACGCTGTAAATTTTGTACTGACTGACAGATAGTGCTCGAGTGTGTTTCATAAAATAATTCAGAGCGCTTAGAACGTGCTCGCTCCGAGTATGTTCGACAAGCTCGTGCTCTGTTCCGTGCTCTGCTCTGAATGAAAAAAAAAAAACTCCAATAACTCCCTATGGGAAGTTAATAAATAAATAATTACAAAGATTAACAATTAAATAAATAAACAAGTTATTATAAATAAATAAGTACACAAGTAAACAAGAAAAATAAATAAATAAATTAACAAATAAATCAAAAAAATAAATAAATACAAAAGGAAAATATATATAAGTAACAAATATTTAACTTTAAATAAATAAATAAATAAGTCTAAGCTACAGTAATCACAGATCGTAGGTACAAATCATACTAAGATGGATTATTTAATTGGTTTATGAGAATGTTTTTAGAAAATTCGAGTCGAGATCGGAAGTCGAATGATGCCAGGGAAGGCCAAGCATCGTTTTTAAAAGGTTATTTTGAGAAGTTTGCAGCTTTTTCATGTGGCATTTAGCTATATTTTTCCAATAGGGACAACCATACAAAAGAATTGCCTGAAAAATTACTTAATGAATAATTATTTTGTTTTCAATTGACAGTAAAGACTTTTTGTTGATGAAAGGAAATAGCATTCTTAAGGCCAAGTTAACCTTTTTAATTGATTGGCTTATATTGGTGGCTAAAAGTTAATTTGGCATCAAGATGAATGCCGAGATATTTCACTTGACTACTCCAGGAAACTTCTTTTCCTAGAATTTGTAAATGGTTGGCGGGAAGATAAAAAGGTTTTCTTTTTCGCGTGAAAAAGATGACTTGCATCTTATCACCATTAAGTTTAATTTTCCATTGGTTACAATAATGTTCCAATATTCAAATCGCATTATTTAGGTTTGTCCATTGTATATAAAACTTATAGTACTATCATCACGATGATTTTTGAGTTGTGTGCTGTGGTCGTCTGAGGGCGCATTTGTATATACACAGAAACAGCAACCAGCAAATTAGTATGTGCTGTGATCGCCAGGGGGCCGACGTGTGGAACGTGCTGATGATAGTACTATCTAAATATTCATATACAATGGGTTTGTCTCAATGCTGAGACCAAACTCATGTGAAGAGAATATGGCTGTGTCGTCAGCAAAAATTGCTGCTTCACAATTTGTTAGTTTAGGGAAGTCACATGCATATAAATTATATAAGATCGGCCCCAGGTCTGACCCTTGAGGTACACCATAATTAAGAGATATCTGTTCAGAGATTCTACTGCTTACTTGAACTGTAAAAAACCTTCCTGACAGAAAACTTTGTACAATTTTACACAGATAAGTAGGAAAGTTGAAAGAAAGCATTTTATATATCATGCCATTGTGCCAGACAGAATTGAAAGCCTTTTCAATGTCTAATAATATCATTCCTGTGGATCGTCCTGCAGTACGATTACTTTTTACAAAGTTAGATATCCGAAGAACTTTATGTGAGGTGCTATGAAATTTCCTGAAACCAAATTGCTCGTCTGGATATAAACAATTTTCAGATACAATTGGAAGCATTTTCTCTTTTATTATTTTTTCGTAAATTTTACTGATATTACTGAGCAAACTAATTGGCCTATAGCTGTCGGCTCTTACCGCAGGCTTACTAGCTTTTAAAATTGGTACAAGTTTTGCTGTTTTACATGCATTAGAAAAATATTGAATTTTTATACACGCATTTATTAAAAAAGTAAGAAATAAAATCCGATTTTCGGTAGTTTTTTTAAAAAGACATTTTGTATTTGGTCTGAACCACCCGTTTTTCTGATTTTTAAGTTTTTAATGATTTCAGATACATCATCTTGCTCTATATATATATATTTTCAGCTACTTCTACTGTCAACTGGTTTAAGTTTTCTATAGTGGAATCTACTAATTGATTTGTAGCAACATTTGCAAGATTTTGGGATACTGAATGGTTTTTGGAGAAGTTTTGCGCAAGTGCATTTGCTTTTTCAACATCGGTAAAGAAAGTATTAGAATCAGTTTTCAAAGGAACCTGTCTGTGTTTGTTTTTTACAATTTTAATAATGTTCCAAAATGGTTTTGCGTTTTTTTCCAAACCACCTAATTTTTGTTCCAATCGTTTCTTTTAATTGACAATTCCTTAGATATAAGACTATTTAGATATGCAACACGATCTCGAAAAACAGGTTGACGATATCTTTGCCAATGTTTTCTTTGGATGTTTCTTTGTTTAATAAGTTCCAGAACATGTGGAGGAAGACATGAATAATGGTTTTTTCTTACAACTTTTGGAACGCACTCATCAACTGAGCTTATGCTGTCATGGGCATTGTATATAAATTTGCATAGTACTCTCATGAACACGTTCCACACGTCGGCCACCTAGCGATCACACCCCTAACTAATTTTCTGGTTGCTGTTTCTGTGTATATACAAGTGCGCCCTCAGACGACCACACCCCACAGCACAAAAACCATCGTGATGATAGTACTATTAGTTAGGGGTGTGATCGCTAGGTGGCCGACGTGTGGAACGTGTTCATGGGAGTACTATGCAAATTTATATACAATGGTCATGGGCATTGTATATAAAACCTATACTAATTCATCACGATGGTTTTTGTGTTGTGGGGTGTGGTCGTTTGAGGGTGCACTTGTATATACACAGAAACAGCAACCAAAAAATTAGTTAGGGGTGTGATCGCTAGGTGGCCGACGTGTGGAACGTGTTCATAAAGTACTATGCAAATTTATATACAATGGTCATGGGCATTGTATATAAAACTTATAGTACTATCATCACGATGATTTTTGGGTTGTGTGATGTGGTCGTCTGAGGGCGCACTTGTATATACACAGAAACAGCAACCAAAAAATTAGTAAGTGATGTGATCGCTAGGTGGCAGATGTGTGGAACGTGTTCATGAGAGTACTATGCAAATTCATATACAATGGTCATGGGCATTGTATATGAATTTGCATAGTACTCTCATGAACACGTTCCACACGTCGGCCACCTAGCGATCACACCCCTAACTAATTTTCTGGTTGCTGTTTCTGTGTATATACAAGTGCGCCCTCAGACGACCACACCCCACAACACAAAAACCATCGTGATGATAGTACTATACGTTTTATATACAATGGTCATGGGTAAAGTTATGAACAATACTGTCAACTTCACCTTTCTGTAAAACTCCTGCTAGGTCTGTAGGAATATTTCAAAGTTTTGTTTTTATAAGTGAGCGAAATCGTGACCAATTAGTGTTTTTAAAATCTTGATAATAAAGCAGTTTTTTTTCGCCTGACCTGAGAAGACGACAAAAAATTGGATTATGATCAGAGCTAAGCTCATTTAAAGTAATTGGTGATGTTAATTGACTAGAAGCATTGCTTACAAAAATATGAAAAACAGAAGGACATCCACGAGAACTAGCTGGAAAATAATTTACAATTTCAATTCACAATAAATTTACAAAACTGCTTAAAATTGTATGAAATTTAAGTAATATTTTAACAGACTACGAGGAATTTTTTTATAGACTGCGGGCCCCAGCAGTGATGAAAATTAAGTTATGTACTTGGGTAGTTCTTAATTTCATTTTATGGAAAAGTGGTGTTAAATCGATTTTTGATTTATGCTGTATCGATGAAAATTGTATCGACACATCACAAATCTTATTTGTTTTTGTGCCTGGCTAAATACATACATATGTATAGTATAAGTAGATACTTAACCTTTTGAATTGTACAATCTTCAATGTTAAGATTATTCAATTTCATATTTATTATGCCTGTGTATTTTCCATAGTCTTAACTTTTTTCACAGATTTTTGAATTTAATGTATGTTTAATGTAATTTTTTTTTTCAGATTTGTGGAGGATTCTTGATTTTTGTTGGATTTTTTATATTCAACGACACAAAAAGAATATTACTATCACGTCTCTTAGCCTCAACTAGTGAACAACTAAACAGTTTACCCCAACCGTTATTTTATTACGTATCATTGGGACTTGCAGTTGCTGGAACAATAGTAGTTCTTGCTTCAGTTTTTGGATTTTGGGCCTCATGTATTAACACTTACTGCCTCCATGGCTTGTATTTCTTGGCAGTAGCTTTTCTTCTTTTAGCTGAATCCGTTGCCTGCCTTGCTTTAACGCTTTGGCCTCATTGCTTGGGTATTAATTTAGATGCGACACAAATCGTTAAGGCATTGCAAGGAAATTATGGCATTCCGGGGAAGGAACAGTTTACTATTGCAATGGATCTTGCTCAAACACGGTTCAAATGCTGCGGCATGAACAGTGAAATCAATTATGATACATCTATGTGGCGCCTCCAGGGATATGGAACCCGAGAATGGGTTGTACCGCTTACGTGCTGTTTTCTAAGCAATGAGAACCATTCACAGTCATACCTCGATCCTAAGCCATTAAATGAAAGCCAATGTCAGGCTTTACAAAAAGTTGAATTTTCAAAATATCGTTACACAAAACCATGTTTAGAGTACTTGAACATTTGGTATAGGGAGCAGTATGCAATGTTCCTTGGTGCAAGCCTCTTCATTGTAATCGTAGAATTTTTTGTTCTTTTGAGTATAGTTTTCAACTGTTTAAAAATATCGAGAAGATCTTGTAGAGATGAAGATTTTCTTGAAATGACAACAAGAGCCGCTAAATCGAATCAAACTCTTGTAGAGAACATTTATGATGCGGATATGGTAGATACAAGAGTGTCACCATTGGATTGTGGTCGTAGAGGGAAAAATGCATTATCAAGCGATTTAAAGGAGGTTTACATTCAGCCCCAAGATTTTTTAAAAAGTCGACCTAAAACAAACTTTAAGCCTGGAAGAAGTCAATATCACATTTCGCCAAGAAGTTATTTTGTTTGAAAATCATATCAGAAATAATAAAAAAAATAATATTTTATATTATAAATACCTATTTTTCTTTAATATAACATAATTTAATATAATATAATAAAGTGGCATAGTAGAGGAATTAATTATTTTCAGAGTCTACTTAACACAACTTACAAGCTTGGAAGAAGTCCATAACATAAATAACATGAAGTTATTTTGTTACAAATTCAAATATGTAGGGGTTATTTTGAAATATTAAAAAATATCATGTTCTATTATTAATATAACTAATAATTATATATAACTCATGTGAGCCATATGAGCCAACGTTATTCAAATTATTACCATCTTCTTTTTAAGGTAGGCAGGTTGAGATGGCAACCACAAAGTCCTAGCTCGGTGGTCTATTTAGTTCCGGAGTTCACCATTTTTAGCTTATGGTAGCTTTTTTTACCTATAATTTAAGAGGGATTCTACGAGGTTATTGAGGTTCCCTTCACGCGAAGATCACAAGGGTGTTTTTGGCACGAGAACGATAACTTGGGCGCCGATAATTGGTAACGGTTTTTTTGTAGAGGTGTCTAAAACAAACATTTCTTGCTATGGGCCCGTTTACTCTTGGCCGGTTTTTTTATTTTTGTTGATATTTATATATTATTATTATTATTATAAGTTTATTAACAATAAATTTAATTACATTGCTAATAATATAAAGCTGGAGCTGCTAGGGCTTTCAGCTAGTAATAAGTTTTATAATAGTATTTCTAAGTTAAGTGCTGACATTAGTTTATATACATTATTTACATTAGAATATGTGGTTTCTGTTAAAAGATCGGATAATTTGTTGTGAACAAGAGCTTGACTTTTTAAGTTTATTTGATTACATGATAATAGGTGACTTATGGTGAGCGTTTGGTTTTCGTCGCAGAAATGGGGGCGTTTCGTTAGTGATGAGGTGTTTGTGTGTTAAGTTGGTGTGACCCATTCGTAATCTTATATATATTTTAATCTTATTATTTGATATGTCTTTAGGGTAGTTGGCTTTTTCAGAATTAGTGTTAAATAAATATCGAGGTGAAAGTTGGAAGTATACCTTTGCAAATGGTTGTTGAGTTTTCTGAGACAACAGCAAATGATGTACCGTCTTGTGTTTTTGAGGCGTCAGTGAACAATAAGTGCCATCCTTGTTTCTTGTGGTTCTCTGCCATATCAAAAAACATGGCTTTAAGAACATCTTTACTGGTTGATGTTATGGAATATTTGCTAAGATTGGTGAGAATAGATTCTTTTGGTAAGTTCCAAGGCGGATAGGTGGTTGAGTTTAGGTTTTGAATGGCAATAGGTAAGTCAAGTTTTTTTGCGAATGTTAAGGCGGAGTTTAAAGTTGATTTAAGTCTTGTGGTTTTCTTTCGTTTTAGAATTTTTTTGGCATCGTTATGAATGGGTGAGCTTCTGGAGCAGTTTATTTTTTGTATCGTACCCGTTGTAAGATATTCGATTCTTTCAGTAAGTTGTGGTAATCCAGCATCTGTTAAGAGGTTCCGAATCGGAGTTGTACGAAAAGCCCTCATACCGCTCCTGATAGCTGCGTGATACGGTGTTGTGATAAGTTGGGTTGATGACTTCGAACATTTACCATAAATCGCTAAACCATAGTCAATCTTAGATAAAATAACAGATCTTATTACATTAATTATAGTGTTTACGTTAGAATAGCTGTTTTTAGAGGAAAGATATTTTATTAAATTAACCCTAGTAGTAAGGCTCTTTTTTAAATTTGTACAATGTTTCTTAAATGTAAAATTAGAATCAAAAATAATACCTAGTATTTTACCAGTGTTAACATTAATTATATTAAAATTATCTAATTGTATTGAGATATTTTTACTACAGCTACATTTTTTACAGATATGGAGAAGCTCACATTTTTGTATTGAAATTTTTGAACCTGAGAATTGCCCCATTCTGAAAGGCTTTGAAGAATATTTGTGAAAATTGAAGCGAGGGACGTTAAATCTTTGCATTTAAAGTAAACTATCAAGTCGTCGGCATATAGTGTATGACCTACAGTGCTGTGACGATCGACTATAGAGCTGATTTCATTAAATGCAATTATAAAAAGGACGACTGATAAAGGTGATCCTTGTGGAATGCCATTTTTCAAGTTATGAGTAGACGAATATGTACCATTCGCTTTAATTCGGAAATATCTGTTACTTAAGAACGACTTAATATAATTAAGCATTTTGGGCCCAACTTTCCATTTGATTAGTTGTTTCATTATTACGTGGATGCCGATTCTGTCAAAGGCCTTTTCGAAATCAATCAAAAGGACTGAGACATGATTTTTTGTTGACAAGGAGGACGTGATGATTTCATCTAGGTGAAGAAGTGCATCGATGGTTCCACGTTCTTTTTTAAAAGCCACTTGGCGGTAGTCAATAAAATTATTTTTTTCAAGGAACCAGAACAATCGTCTGGAAATTATTTTTTCCAAGACTTTCCCTGTACAGGGGAGGAGCGAAATAGGACGGTATCCTGAGATAACAGAAGGATCTTTATTCGGCTTAGAAATCGGAACAATGTTCGCCACTTTCCATGCATGTGGGATTATACCTTCGTTAAATATTTGGTTGAACAAATCCAACAATCTTAGTTTAAAGGTTGAGGAACTGTTTTTTAGCATGGCATAAGATATGCGGTCGAACCCGGGGGTTTTGCCTTTAACAAGGCGTAGACAGCTTTCTAATTCTGTCATATTTAAAGGACATTCAACTAGAGCTGCCGAAGGGTTGATAGTGTAAGATGGAATTACCAAATTGTGTTTCTCTCTTATGAAAGTGGGATGAAAGTTTGAGTCATCGCCGGAAATTTTCCATGTTTTTGCAAAAAATTCGACAATTTCTTGAGGACACGTGATAGTTTCCGTTTCAGCTCTAATAACTTTGATTGAGTGAGGTATATAATTTCCAGTGAGGGTTTTTATGTCGGTCCATAGTTTCTTAGATGTGGAGTTTGGGTTGATGTTCGATGTGAACTTTTCAAAACTTAAAACTTTTTCTGTTTTTACAGCTTTACGAAACTTGGCATTGGATTTACGGTAGGATACAAGATTATTATCCGTAGGATGTTTTTTAAAAAGTCTCCAGGCTTTTTGTTTTAATTGGCGGAGGTTGCCTAACTCCTTGCTCCACCAGGGAACAACTTTTTTGTGAGTCTTGTTTGTTGATTGCGGGATAGATGTATTTGCTGCGGATCTTACACATTTTTGTAAAAGGGCAGCTTCTTGATTAATGTTACAAGACGATTTTCTTTGTACAATTTCCTTTGAAAGATTTGATTGAAATAGTTCCCAATTTGCCCTATCCAATAGAAATCTTTTTTGCAATTTTATAGGTGATATATTTTTACCTAGAGAGATTGTTGTGGTAATTGGGAAATGATCACTTCCGTGTAGGTGGTCAGAGACGGACCATGTGGAAATTGGAGTCAGAGATGGTGTAACGAGGGTCAGGTCAATGTGTGTGAAAGTTTTATGTGTCGAAAAATGTGTCGGTCGACCATCATTTAAGATCGCAAGGCTGAAGTTACTGATAAAATTTTCGACTATTTTCCCACAACTGATACATGCGCTCGAACCCCAGGACGGGCTCCATGAGTTAAAATCACCGGTTAAGATGATTGGGGTATTGATACCGTTGAGGACACAATCAAGATCATTGCGAGAGAGTTGTTGCTCTGGTGGAATATAAATACAAAAAATTGTGAGTTTTATTTTTAATTCTATTTGTACTGCTATTGCCGCTATATTTGAGTTAATATGGATAAAGTGATGTGGGATAGATTTGTGGACAAGAAGGCCAACTCCCTGTTTGGATGATGTGTTTGAGTCTAAGTTATAAAAACTAGATGAATATTGCTTTGGGCATAAAGGTTGAAAATTATTTTTGATGTGAGTTTCTTGTAAGGATATAACACATGGTTTTAAGTCGTTAATAAGGAGTTGTAATTCATTTTTTTTTTTTTTTTTTTAATAATATGCGCGCGCTCAAGGGGATTTTTGGTTTAAACTTTATATGCATCAACACAGCGCGGGCGTGAAGGATAGGATAGGATGGGAAGGGAAAGGTGTGTGTGGCGCGAGGTACTGAGACTGAAGGTGGTGGTTGTCTCAGATTTTATCTCCAGGGTTGGCGGCTGGGCTAAAGCGGAGAAATTGCCGTGTCTTATATCTATGTCCCTTTATAATTCGCATTATTTTGTTCATTGTCATATTTGTTGGGCATACTAGTATTTACTCAATCACATGTTGTTAGTGTTATGCCTGAACAACATGTAAAGAGTAAATCAGCGGCCCAACAATGATCAATGATAATGGAAAAAAACAAGACATAGAAGAACTACGGCTGGGATTGAACCTGTGACCATTTGGTTGACAGGCGACCACGCATACCATCGCGCCACGACCAACCCCAATGGTAATTATTATAAAACCCTTTAATGTTCCATTGGAGAACCTTTAATGAAGGTTTTACGTATGAAGTAGTCTTTTGAATATGGGTAATTGGAGTATACGGGTTGGGCAAGGTGTAGGCTTGAGTGTGCCTCCGCTGGTCGAAAATCGAACCATCCGAGTTCCGAGAGGAACCCGGAATGTTCGTTCTTCGATCAGCGGGGTTGGTTGAGGAAAAATTATTTTTTTTTTTTGATCGATGTCATGATTATCAAAATCAGTTGGATTAATAAAATACGAGTTGTTTTTTATTAATGAATGAGTGAAAACTGATATTGGTGATTGCGTATTATTGTTGTTTTGATTAAGGGTGTCACCAGGAGTATTCGAGGTGACATTGGAGTAGTTAAAAGGGTAGGGGATGGAGTTGTTTGTGGTGGAGGTGGTTGCGTAGGGTGTGAGTGTGGCGGTTGCCACAGTGGGTATGGTTGTGGTTGTCGCAATAGAGGATGGCGCTAGCGTTGTGGCGATTGCCACAGTGGATGTGGTCGTGGCGGTTGCCACAGTAGATGTGGTTGTGGCGGTTGCCAAATTGGATGTGGTTGCTGTAGGTGGTAAAGAAACATTGGATGTGTCCTTGGACAAAGAGTTATGTGTTGGATTTGATTGATTTTGGATAACATTTATTTTTTGGGATGATGTATTTGTTTTTTGAAGGTGGGCATTGTTTGCTACTGCTGAGAAGGTTTGCGGTAAAAATATTTGAGGGTATTGTTCTTTGAAAATTTGCTTGGCTTCGGCCATGCTGCATTTGCGAATAGTTTTGATTTTAAGTGTTTCTTTAGCTTCTTGGTATTTTTGACATAACTTGTATGAAGCCGGGTGATTTTCGCTGCAGTTAGCACAAGATGTACGCGTACAGTCCTCAGGTTTGTGTGTCGGAAGATTACAATTAACACATGACGGAGCGTTTTTACATCTTTTGGCTGTGTGTCCTAAAAGTTGACAATTCTGGCAACGCATAGGGTTAGGGAAGTATTCCCTAACTTGAACGTTATACCATCCGATGTTGAGAGTTAGAGGTGGTCGGAAAAGGTCGAAGGTGAATAAGACCAAGCCAGTAGCCTTTTGGGTTCCATTTTCGGTTTTCTTAAATTTGAAAACCTCTGTTACTCCTTGTGATTTCATTTCCTCGAGTATTTCACTTTCGGGAACGTTGTTTAAATATGGGGCATGCACTGTGCCTTTGAGGCGTTTAGTTGACTGTGTATTGACACAGAGATCGGGCATAAATTGGAAAGTGCTTTCTTGGATAGGAATAGATCTGCAATTTTTTTTGACCTACAGAGAACGAGAATACTTCCGTCTCGGAGTTGGGTTATTTGGTCATAGTAAGAACTTATTCCATCAATTGCTTTTTTGAGCAGAAATACGCTAAATGAGTTGAGAGGTTTATTTTCATCGGTGGATGAAATGACAATAAATTTAGGGTCGTCAGGAAGAGATTGTGTTGAAAACACATTCAATGGTAAAGGAGTGATTATTATTTTTTTTTCTTTTTTTATTTTTTACGTAGGGAGGCGGATCTGTATCCAGATCTTCCAGATCAATAAAACGATTGCCCGAAGGCCCACGTGGCCCAGAGGCCATAGTGCTTTAGTTTAATTGAACTTGTTATTGGTTTTAATTAACACACACTTGAAAAAAAAAGAGAATGTACGGTTTGTTTTAAGAAGTATATGGGTAACGGGATCACTCAAAAGAAAAGTCAAACACTATTGGTAGAACGATGTAACCGGTGCGAGAGCTAGTCGGTGACTGATATATGTATATAATATTTTTCTTATTTATGTAAGCTTGGTTTGATGCAATCAAAATTTGATATTTAAATAGTAGTAAAGTATAAACAGTTGCGGTATGTATTTGGGGAATGCAGTCAAAAAGCTAAATTAGTAATTTTCAATTTTTACAAAAACTGGAAGTCATAAAATAATCTAGTTTTCAGTTTTTGATTAGGAATTAATAAGAGCACCGAATTCTGTTGATAAAAACTATATTAAATCTTATGGTTTTGAGAAATTACACTTTAAATTTTTTTTTGTGTTTTTGTTCCCGAATTTTGTGTTTCAAACTCATTTTTTCGAAAACCCTCCAGCCCAAACGGGGCAAGAGACAGACCCCTTCCCATAGTAATAAAATACTTGTTTTGGTCCCCTCTACAAAAAACGGTTGTCAATTTTCGGCGCCCAAGTTATCGTACTCTCATCGTGTTTTTAAGAACAAATAATTTTGAGCTTGAATAAAGTAAAAGTAGGTATGTACATTGTACATACATATTCAGGATGAATTCAGTAGCGTAGCGAGGGTTCGAGCCGTGGAGGTAACTTTCATTGAAATACCGAATTATTTTAAGAATTTGCCGACTGTGTAGATTTAGCATCATTTCGGGTGAAACTGAAAATAAGGGAAAAGTCTTCAGCTTTTTATGGTTTTGAGAAATTGCACTTTAAATTTTGTTTTGTGTTTTTGTTCCCGAATTTTATGTTTGAGACTCATTTTTTCGAAAACCCTCCCGCCCAAACAGGGCAAGAGACAGACCCACTCCCAAAATAAAAAAAAATACTTGTTTTGGTCCCAAAAGAACAAAAAACAGTTGTCAATTTTCGGCGCCTAAGTTGTACGATTCTCACCGTGTTTTCAAGAACAAATAATTTTGTGATTGAATAAAGTAAAAGTATGTACATATGTACATATTCAAAATGAATTCAGTAGCGTAGCGAGGGTTCGAGCTGTGGGGGTGACTTACTTTGAAATGTCGACTTATTTAAATAATTTGCCGACTGTATAGATTTAGCACTTTTCGGGAGAAACTCAAAATAAGGGAAAAGCCTTTATCTTCTTACGGTTTTGAGAAATTACACTATTGCCTACACAATTGCCTACAATAAAGGGAAATCGGTTGAAACGGCTCTACACTGTATAGTACGTACAATCGAACATTCCCTCCATTATAAGGAGTACCTTATTTGCCTTCTTAGATATAGAATGAGCATTTAACAACGTCGACACATCGACAATTACACGTGTATTAACATCTTTGAAAGGAGTGTCAGCAGAGGTACGCCGCAAGGCGGGTTCCTATCCCCTCTCCTCTGGAACTTAGTAATAAATTAACTACTAATCACTCTAGAAAGAGAGGCATACAGAGTGTTTGCCTATGCGGATGATGTTGCTATTGCAGTGACGGAAAAACATCCCAATACACTTAAAGAACTCTTACAGAACGCTTTTAATGGGCTCATCAACTGGGCAAATCGGTGTGGATCAGGCGTTAGCCCACATACAACCGATTTTGTCCTCCTCACCAGGAAATACAAAATCCCACACATCGACCCTTCCCATATAAACGGTGTATCACTTAAATTTTCAGAACAAGCAAAATACTTGGGTCTTATTTTGGATAAGAAATTATGTTGGAAACCTAACATTCAAGAAAGAATAAACAAGGCTACAGTAGCTCTGTTCTCTTGTAAAAAAAGCCATTTATAATAAATGGGGATTTTAGCCCCGCATTACACACTGGCTAATGGCTATATATCTCGGTTATAAGGCCGATCCTTACATACGGAGTAACGGTATGGTGGACTGCGCTGACATAGCGAGAAATCGTGATAAACTCAGCAAACTCCACCCAGTCCAATATTCACCATTGCTGGGTGCCGGGCCATAGAGACTTTCCAAGAAATTGCAAAGCCGATGAACTTGCAAAAAGAGGAACAACTTTATCTCTGCTGGCTCACAAAGCTAGTGTGGGTATGTTTTTGGCTGCAAGCAAACTTATGCCAAAGCAAGATACTATAGGGAGAGCAATTTACAGGTGGAATAAAATCACCACCTGTTTAGCGACAAAACTAATTTGGCCTACATTGAGTGCCAAACGTTCAAAACAATTGATCTCCCTTAGTAGATTGCAAATTAGCTACGTTATAGGTGTCCTGACTGGACATGGACACTGCTTAATAGGTAGACATGCACTTCGACTTGGAGCCCCTTAAAATGATTTTAGCAGGACGAAGAGGAAGAAGAGACAATCTCTCATCTTCTTTACACCTGTCCCGCCCTGTCACAAAGATGAAAACTCCACCTTGGAGGCTTCTTCTTCAATAATCCCAGCGATCTGGTAAACTCCGACATCACTTGTCTCCTACGCTTCATACGAAGCTCTAACTGGTTCAACGAGTGAGGTTGATCAGCTGATCCATGTGGTATCACAACGGACCAAATTTAAGTGTGTTAGATTTCCAAACCAACAGCCACTTTAACCTAACCTATTAATCTAAATAATAAATAATCTATATATGTATACAAAAGAAAGTCGTGTTAGTTACACTATTTATAACTCAAGAACGGCTTTACCGATATGGCTGAAAATTGGTGAGGAGGTAGCTTAGAGCCAGGAGACGGACATAGGACACTATTTATTCCGTTCGACAGCGTTCCCGTGTGACTTGACATAAAACATCAGACGTGGTATAACAAAAAAAAGAATCAGACTTGGAATAACAAAACGCAAATGACAGTTATGTAATGGACGTGTTCAGAAATGAATCTATAAATCTTTAATTTTTCATCGTAGTTTATTATATTTCATCAAAAAGTATCTACTTTCATTATAAATTGCTAATTTAATTAATTGTTAAAAACTTAATCAATTTTCATAACAAATTTACATAATTTTTCAATTGCCAAACATATTGAATAATACCCTATGTATTTTTATCATTTGCTAATCTCTTAATCCCTTGTTGTTTGTTCAATAAGTTAATCTCATAATCCTCTTGCACTTCCTATGTTAGTATATACATAATTTTTTCTGCATAGACTTAGCATGGAGTTATGCTTTCATGTTATAATTTTTTATACATAGAATTTATTGTTGCCGAAAATTATTTTGCTGCAATGAGTTATTTTCGTTAACTTTAATCTTTCTTTTTTACAAGCAACCACCATCGAGTAAACATCTTATACAGTCCACTCATTGAAATCGAATTTTGTCTTGATTGTAATATTATTCGAAATAATAAATACATTACTTTATAACGTTCTTTTGAAAGTTTGTATTTCGTTTTGCTTTTTGGAAATTTTATTGCTGATCAAAGTTGGTCCTTGCGTAAAGCCGGATCTTTTTGTAAAATTAAAATTGAAATAAATTCAAATATTAAAATTGCCTTTTTGAATTTATATATGGTGGTTGCTTGGTCTTTGGACTTTTGGACCTGCAGATATTTTGGGTATTTTGGTATACCTAAAGGTAAAATTGTATCGATTTTTTATAATCTTTTGCTGTTGTTTGCTGTTTTGCTGGTGTTGCTGTTGGTTAGGCTTTTTTTGGAGTGCTGTTGGGGATAGTTTGCTGCTTTTTCTGAAAGACATTTTGTGATTAAAAAGTGCCTAGTTCTTGTGAAACGCGTCTTATAGATTTGTTGCGCTCACGTTTTCGGTTATTTGCTTTTGGGTTTTGATAATAACATATGCAATAATGAATACACTGAGGCAAGCTCTTGGACATTTAAAGGGCTCGATAACGCGTGCGCATTCGTACATTTTAGAAGTAGCCGATGAAGATATAGACAATTTAGAAGTGCGGTTAGAACGGTTAGAGGAAACATGGAAAGATTTTTGCGCTAACCATAATGAGTTTTTTCAATATCATGAAGATGAGGGATACGGTGATCCCGAAATTGATTTCGAAGCCACGGAGAAAAAATATCTCGATGCAAAAAGTGCATTTCTTAAGGCGATTCGAAAGAACACTCCTTCAAATCCTCCGGTTCCGCCGCGTGGTCAAACTAATGATGATTCGTTCGATGAACATTTCAAGCAACAAACCGCTTTGTTGGAGACTTTTCTCAAAAATCCGTTGACCGTTTCAGCGGTTAAACCTTCGAACGATATCGAGTTACCAAAGTTTAAAATAACTCCTTTTGGTGGTGATTACCGCGAATGGCCTGAGTTTCGGGACATGTTCCTAGGAAGTATCGGGTGCAAGGAAAAACTTCCGGGTGCTCAAAAGATGCGCTATTTGAAATCGTTTTTGATTGATGATGCCGCAAAACTTTTAAACGGAATCGAAATAGCGGATTGCAATTATGAGCAAGCGTGGCAAAAACTCGAGCGTCGTTATGATAAGCTGTTGTATATTATAAACGCGCATATTGAAAGTTTTATGAAGATGCCAACGGTGGCAGTCGCGGATAGTGGACACTTGCGTCGGTTAGCGGATAAATCAGATGAAGTTATTCGTGGTTTGAAGGCTCTGAAATCTGAAAGCAGAGATCCTTGGCTGATTTATATAATGCTTAGTAAAACGGACTTAGAGACGCTCTTCAAAACGACAATTCGGAAAAAGCGACCGTTCAAGAACTTATTAACTTTTTTGAAAAAAGATGCGATGCTTTAGAAGCATGCGCAAATAAATCGAGTGAATCAAGGGTTCGTGGAAATAAACAATCAACGCGTTCGGGTAGTTCTTCGAATATCAAAAGCCTTGCCGTGTCGAATTCCGTGTGTCCTATGTGCAAACAAAATCATAATCTGCCGCAATGTGCTCAATTTCTTGCCTTGCCCATTACCTCTCGTCGTAGGGATCGTACGCTAGGGATCAAAAACTATGCTATAATTGTTTGGGAAGCAATCGTTCGTCGTCGAGATGTCGTTCGAAAACTCGTTGCCCTCATTGTCGTATCCGCCATCATGTTCTTGTGCATTTAGATTCGCCGTCGCCGGTTAGTAAATCCAATAATTTGAATGCAGAAACGCCCACGACATCTCAGGCTTCCTCGTTGTCAATTGTTAGCAACCATATTCAAAACGAAATCCGTCCATCTGGTATTTTGCCTACAGTCGTTGTTCAGGTCCCAGATATTTTTGGTAACAAGCACCTTTGTCGCGTTTTGCTCGATACAGGGTCCCAAGCTTCTTTTGTAACCGAAGGTTTGGTTAAAAGGTTACATCTTTGTCGTCGTCACGCTCGTGTTCCTATTTCTGGAATTTCTTCGCTTGAAGCTGGTGTTACACAGGGTGCCGTAACCCTAAATCTTAAATCTTGTTTTGATTCAAATGAACTGGATGTCGAAGCCTTCATTTTGAATCAAATAACTTCGAAAACACCTCTTTTGCCTCTTGATTTTGATAAATCATTATTATTGGATGATTTGAGATTGGCCGACCCAGGTTTCCATGTCCCAGGTCCTATTGATGTGTTGCTAGGATCTGACAAGGCCTGGAGTATTTTGCTTGATGGCCGTCGCACTGATAAGAGCGGTAACTTGATCGCGCACAATACGATTTTTGGATAGGCAACAACGGGTAAAACTCCACTAAAGGAAATTGTTTCCTTGCCTGTAGGAATTGTGCAGGATGTTGATGTTCCTCTGAAATCGTTTAGGGAAGTTGAAGAACTTCCTCACAATAATTATTCGTTAGATTCTGGTGATTTTGCAGATGCTCGTTTTTGTAAAACCTTCTCTCGTGCGCCAGATAACAAATATGTGGTGGAGTTGCCTTTCCGTCAAAAGGATGTCGCTTTCAGCAACACTCTCTCTGGAGCATTGTCTAGGTTGTTTGCTATGGAACGTCGCTTCTCTCGCCAGGAAAATCTTCGTTTGGAGTATTTTCGTTTTATGAAAGTTTACCAGGAGTTAGGGCATATGGAGCGTATTCCAGAAAACGAGGTTGAACCGACTTCTGGTAAGATTTTCTATTTGCCTCATCACGCGGTTGTAACCAACAAATTACGGGTTGTTTTTGACGGGTCGCATAAGGATGGAAACGGTACCAGTTTGAATGAGATGCTGTATATAGGACCTCCACTCCAACGTAATTTGATAAATGTTTGTTTGCGGTTTAGAGTCCATGTTTGTCGTTAAATGACCGAAATCAACCTTTGATAACTCGCTAAAAAGGTCTTCAAAATCGCAATTAAAACACCTCTAAAAAAAAAAACACGTCTATAACTTTCAATTAATAATTTCCAGTCTTTATTCTTCATTTGACCTCCTTTTAACCTTCATAAAGGGGTTGACATTTCATTCATGAATGGTATAATACTTGGGGAAGTGCTTCGAGTGTGTCGTAAGGGTTGTGTTCAGGTCCAATTGGAAGCTGGGTTTTTAGACAGCGTCCAACATTCTCCCCCACCAGTGAACAAGGTAAACGATTCTTTAATCATCCGTGGTCTTCTAGGCCTGCTTAACTGTGTCACAGAGTTATTAGGAAAAACATCTGAAGAATAAAGACTGGAAATTATTAATTGAAAGTTATAGACGTGTTTTTTTTTAGAGGTGTTTTAATTGCGATTTTGAAGACTTTTTTAGCGAGTTATCAAAGGTTGATTTCGGTCATTTAACGACAAACATTTTGGTCCTTCGAGACAAAAAGAAAAGAACCACAAAACAATATTAATTGTGAAATTTTTTCCAAACATTTTTCCAAACAATTGTGAAAAAAAAACTGTGTGGCGACCATTTTGTCGCTTCGCATAGATTTATTAATTTAATTTCATTATTAATATATCAAAAGACATTAAGAAACAATAAGTTTAATTCCCTTTTTATAAATTAAATATACTAATTAAACAAATTAAATATAAAACAACAAAGTGCCACTGAGAGTGAAGCATCCCATAGAAGTTGAAGAAGACGCCGCCGCCGCCACCGCCTGCCTACACTGAAAGAAAAAGTGAGTAGATACATTTTACTTACGTTTTTATAATTATATTTATAAAAGTATTAAACAATATTGTAAGAGTGAAAATGAGTGTAAGGATATTTGAAAGTACCTGCAAGCAAATATCGAAAGATCTTTCAAATTTCAAGAAGACAGTTAGTCCAGATCGTCGAACAAAAAACTATGTATCCACACGGCTTGATCTGCTTGAAAATAATTGGATAAGTATTGTAAGATGGTACGCAGAAATTCTTAGCGATGAAAACTTAAAAGAAGAAGTTATCAAAACTGTGAAAGCGTTGTATTGCGAAACGAATGAAACCTACATTTTGTACAAATGCCTATTGTTGGATGAGTTAGATAAACATCCTTCACCCATACAACCAATGGTGCAGAATACTATTCAAAAGCCCGAACCTCAGAAGACTCATGATGTACGACTTCCCAAAATTCACCCGCCCACATTCACAGGCGAATACCAAAATTGGCGGTCATTCCATGACCAATTTGTGTCACTGGTGCATAGCAACAAGTCTTTGTCTAATATAGAAAAGTTGCATTATCTTAAGTCATGCTGTAAAGAAAGCGCTGGTACTTTACTGGATCATTTCAACATCGATGATTCAAGTTATGACCAAGCTTGGGAACTACTCAAATCACGTTATGATTTTAAGCGTATTTTGGTCAACCATGAGCTTAAGTTATTATTCGAAGTGCCAGTCCCAGTAGTCCATGAAGAAAGTGCCAAAGGTATCCGCGAATTGTTAGATAATACAACAAAAATTTTGCATGCGTTGAAAAATTTAGATTTGCCAGTAAGTCGGTGGGACGCAATAATAATATTTTTGCTACTTAAGAAACTACCCACTTCGATACAAACAAAATGGGAAAATTCCTTGGGTACGAAAAAAGAAATTCCCACATTTAAGGAATTTTCCGAGTTTTTGGAAACTAAGTTCCGAACATTAGAGATGGTTGACCAACAACAAAATGTTAAACCATCGTCAACAAACAAAAGGCAATCAAAAAATGTTTTTCATGTCAACACCAAACCAGCAGAAAAATTTACATGCAAAGTTTGTCATAGCGGAGTACACTCATTGCGAACTTGCAACAAATTTCTAGGAATGGACGTTAAAGCTCGACAGCGAGTGGTGAAACAATTTGGCAATTGTTTTAACTGTTTAGCCTACAGCCATCGAACTAATACCTGTCCAAGTAATAAACTGTGTCATTTCTGCCAAAGACCACACAATTCGCTACTGCATTTTGGCAATTCCCACAACACAAATTTCAATAATAATTTCAATCAAAATCAATTTTCACAATCAAATAATTTGCAACACAACTCAAACACACAAACATCATTCGCTCATTTTAATTCATTGCCACCCAATTCAAATAACACTAACACATTGTCTCACTCTCAACCATCATCGCTCGCACTCACTCAAACACACTCTAATAATAATCAAAACTCATTCACACACCCAAAACCCAATACTCAAAATCAAAGCCGATCACAAACACATACTATAACTACAGAAATTAACCCTAATGCAGCAGCCTTCTACCCTTCCGATTTACAACAACAGTCAACGTCTGCAAATTGCTTCCATCTAAATGAATTTAGAAACACACAAATCTTACTAGCAACTGCAATTGTAAAAGTTAAATCAGCACAAGGTAGCTTTATACAACTTAGAGCTCTGATTGATCCTGGATCCCAGGCCTCATTCATAACAGAGTCTGCAGTTCAGCTTCTTAGTTTGAAAAAACATCGAACATCTTTTGACGTGTCAGTGTTAGGACAAATGAAGACTGGCTCTTGTCAAAATTATGTAGAATTGAATCTTGGATCCAACTATTCCGACTTTGAAACGTCAACAAGAGGATATGTGTATAAAACTCTTACAGGACTTTTACCAAGTCGAGAAGTAGTCCCGACGAGGTGGAAACATATCCTAGGTCTGAAATTAGCCGATCCAACGTGTCATCAACCTGCAAATATCGACATCTTGCTAGGTAATGACGTCTATTGCGATGTAATTCTACCCGACGTTATCAGAGGAGAAGAACCAATCTCGCCAATAGCTCAAAAAACACTGTTCGGTTGGATCATCTTGGGAAAAGTTCCACTGGAAACACATCATACATTACAAGTATTTACGCAATTTTTCGATATTGATACTCAATTGAGGCATTTTTGGGAAATTGAAGAGTCACCCTATGAAGAGGTTGAAAAGGAGGAAGATGTTGCGTGCGAACAGCACTTTCTACACAACACCAAGAGGTTGCCGGGAGGGCGTTTTGAAGTTTCGCTGCCCTTTAAAGAAAATAAACGCCCTGCACTTAATTCAACACATCAAAATGTTCTAAGATTGTTCTATAAACAAGAGAAGAAGCTATTAGCTAACCCAACACTATATGAAGAATACAATAGATGCATAGCTGAATACCTTCAATTAGATCAGATGGAAGAAGTTAACATGAAGGAAGACAGCACATTACAATCACCCTTCCAATATGTAGTACCACATCATGCTGTTCTCAAAGAGTCCAGTACCACAACAAAGCTTCGTGTGGTCTTCAATGCTTCATTTAACAGTTCGGACGGAAGTTCCTTAAATGATCATTTGTTAACGGGACCTAAGACACAAACAGACATTATGTCGATAGTTTTGAGATGGAGAAGTCACAAAATTACCTTCACAGCTGATATAGAGAAAATGTATAGGCAAATCCAAATTCATCCAGATGATGCCTATTACCAGCTTCTCTATTGGCGGGAAGATCCAACTATACCAATAAAACTTTTTAAAGTAAAAGTTTTGATGTTTGGTACTGCTCCAGCTCCATATCTTGCAAATCGAACTCTTAAGAAACTTGCTGCAGATGAAGAATCAGCATATCCATTAGCAGCTAAAATGATTCGCGAAGATATGTATATAGACGACTTGGTGTCAGGAGCGGAATCTGTAGAATCAGCTAAAGAGAAGTATAGACAAATCTCAGAACTGTTACTGTCAGCGGGTTTTCATCTCCGAAAATGGATGAGCAATGATGAAGATTTCCTACGAAATATACCGCAAGAAGATAAAGAAACAAGTGTGTCACTCACCATCGGGTCACTGGACCATATGAAGACATTAGGAATCAATTGGTACCCTTCATCAGACTCGTTTTCATTCCAAAAAGTTGCCATAGAAGAAAAAATCTCCAAACGCACAATTCTTTCTACAATTGCACGCCTCTTCGACCCATTAGGATGAATCTCACCATGCATTATTAAAGCGAAAATAATCATGCAGCAATTATGGTTGAGGGGACTTTCATGGGATGAAACGATTTCAGTAGAACTGCAGCAGGAATGGCTCTCCTTTCAGGAACAGTTGGCCATTTTAGAAAACATCCGAATCCCCAGATGGATTAATTTAGAAGGCAATGTTAAAACATTAGAACTTCAAGGTTTCAGTGATGCTTCTACAAAAGCATATGGAGCCGTAGTGTATCTACGACTCTTGGACAGCAACAATGAAATCCACACTCATTTACTCATCTCAAAGACGAGAGTAGCTCCGGTTAACACAATTTCCTTACCAAGGTTAGAGCTTTGTGGGGCAGTCATGCTTGCCAAACTTCTAAGCTATACCCAGTCAGTGCTCTCATATAAGAATGTTAGAACGTATGCATGGACTGACTCCACAATCACCCTTTGTTGGCTAACAGCACCACCATCGAGATGGAAGACGTTCATTGCTAATCGAGTTACTGAAATTCAGCGGCTGACGAATGTAAGCAATTGGCGACACATTCCCACCAAATTAAATCCAGCTGATCTGGCATCTCGCGGTGTTTTACCATCAAAATAATACGCTGCACTCTTTGGTGGAAAGGACCACCATTTCTACAAGAGAAATGGGAATTTTCAATACCAACACAACCCACTCAACTAGAAACGGAAGAGGAAAAGAGAGAAATCAAAATTCACGTTGCTACTGAAGATGAAAATGCTATTGTGGACGTGATTTATAAACACTCTACACTCTTTGAAGCCCTAAGAATTATTGCGTTGGTCAATAGATTCGTCTACAATGTAAGAAAAGAAAAGGTTTTTAGAATGACATCAGTTTTGTCATCTCTGGAACTTAACATAGCAATGCGCACAGCCATACAAAACGTTCAACAACAAATGTTTCCCGATGTGATAATTGAATTAAAGAGAACTAAGACAACAAAACTCAACAAATCTCTAAATCTTTTTATCGACCGAACTGGGATTATCCGAATTGGAGGCAGACTTCAAAACGCGACACTTACTTATGATCAGAAGCACCCTATCGTTTTGAAGCCAGATCACCACTTTTCATCACTCATAATCGCTGATGCACATGAAAAAACACTTCATGGTGGGTTGCAACAGACGATAGCATACATAAGAAATCAATTCTGGATTCTTAGGATGAAAAGAACGGTAAGAAACTATATAAGTAAATGCTTTCCTTGTTTCAAAAACTCACCCAGAGCTATGGAACAATTGATGGGCAATTTACCAGCACCAAGAGTCAATGTGTCACGACCTTTTGCTCACACAGGTGTTGATTATGCTGGACCCATGGAAGTAAAAGCATGGAAGGGAAGATGTTCTAAAAGGTTCAAAGGGTACTTCGCCATATTTATCTGCTTAGCAACAAAGGCCATTCACCTAGAAGCTGTAACCGATCTGACATCTCAAGCTTTCATTGCCGCATTTCGAAGATTCACTGCACGAAGAGGAATTTGTGCTAACGTCTATAGTGATTGCTGAACCAATTTTAAAGGAGCTAATGTTGAACTACAAAAAATGCTAAATGCTGCAAAGCATGACTACCATGAAATCGCTGAATCAATTAGTAAGCTAGGCACCAATTGGAACTTCATTCCTCCGGCTTCCCCACACTTCGGTGGACTATGGGAAGCAGGAGTCAAATCAGTGAAATACCACTTGAAACGTGTTGCCCAAAACCAAGCGTTGACCTATGAGGAACTCAGCACGCTTCTAGCTCAAATAGAAGCCTGTCTTAACTCGAGACCCCTCTGCCCGGTAACAGACAGCTTGGACGATTTCACAGCATTAACACCAGCACACTTCCTGATCGGAAGTTCATTGCATATTGTTCCAGAAGGCGAATTAGCACTTGACAAAATTGGATACATCGACCGATGGAAACGTCTTCAGGCATCGCTTCAAACCTTTTGGAAAGAATGGAGTGGCGAATATCTAACAAGGCTACAAAACCGCCCAAAATGGCTTCGTAAGCAAAAGCAACCTAAGGTCGGAGACCTAGTTCTGCTTAAGGATGAAAGGCTTCCGCCTTCAAGATGGTCTCTGGCACGAATTACTGTCACATACCCAGGAGAAGATGAACTTATCCGAGTAGTCAAAGTTAGAACTCGAAATGGTGAATTCAAAAGACCTATAACTAAAATTTGTCCACTTCCATCTAACAGCACTGATCCAGAAAATGCAGCCATATAAAATTAATGTTCAAAATTAATAAGAAAACCTCCAATAAAAATATTCTCAACATTTAAAAAAAAAAAAAAAACCTTAATCGAACTTAGTTTTTTCCTAAAATTAAACTGCTAAACATAATCAAATCAACAAAGGAAATTAAAACCCTAATAAAATTAAATTCATTCATTCAATACTAATTCATCATTCATTCGTCTCATTCATTCATCACTCACTCACTCATGCATCACTCAATCACTCATCAATCACTCACTCACTCATTGGTCACTCATAATACAAAACATTCACTCCATCATGCAGTTAAAAATAAAATCAAATACAGTCCACTTAGAAGAAACACATACTAACACAGTACCTAAAAACTTAAATTGAAAATTAAAACATTTCCACCCACCTCTGCAACCACTAAAACTAAATATTCCAGAGCTAAAATTCGAAAATGAAAAGAAACACAACACAAAAAAAAAAAACTTATCCAACATAACAACAAATTTAAAGCCTAATTAAAATAAAAACCATCCAATAAAAAACGCACTCACTCACCAAAATTAACACAATCTTCATAAATTAACTAAATAAATTTAAAAACCAAAACTAAGAGGAATCATTGCAAAAAAAAAATAAATCGTAAAACTGATTGAAATTTATAAACCACGAATACCATACATGAATTAATTGAAACACACTATTGAAAATCATTTGATGAAAACACCGAAAATGAAAAAACCTGCAAAAAAAAAAGGGGAGTTTAAATAAAATGGCATGTATATAAAACTTAAACCCAATCCACCAGCCAACACCACATAGGAAAACAAATAATTGAATTAAATTCGACTATAATTACATAATTCGAAATATCATAATCAAATAGTTATAAAATTAAATTTGAAAAAAAAAAATGAAATCCGAATCAACACAAAATATCAACCATGGTGGCAACCATGTAATCAAAGGCAATTGATTGAGAAAAAAAAACCTTTAAGCCAAAGATATACATACACATAAACATATATAATAAATCCCAAAGTTCTGATTTAATTCAATCGACTTCGGTTAATTAATTCAAATTAATCCACCGCATAGTTCACAAAATCACGATATACACATGTACATACATACATATCATCAATAATCACATTTAATTATTAAAAGAATATATAAAAAAAAATAAGAAAACTAAAATGGGTTGCAATGGCGATTGTGTTGCATATACTTATACTACTACGTAAAAGGTGTACAAAATCTCGTAGTAGATGCGCCAAGGAATAAACTATATTAATTTATACAACATAAAACTCAATTAAATTTACTCACAAATTAGACTTCAAATCACATATTATCAAATAACTCACATAATATTAAACAAAATGAAATTTAACACAACGACTTAAAAAAAAAAATTGAATTATAAACAAAAAGAACAAGAAGAACGAGGGTTGCTTATTTTCATGGATGCCGACAAGTCAAGTAGAAGGTAGAACACAATTCAAAGCAGTGTGAAGTTGGTGCCAATTCGTAACAAGGCAGTTGGGACGAGAGCAGTGCTGCCAAGAAAATTGTATGCAACTTTTCAGTAGACTGGAATCTCGAGTTGGGTCCAGTACCCATGTTCTGTAACTGAGGCGATAACTTTTCGCATCGTTAAAAAATGAAACAACTCATTCCTCAGTTATCGCCTGTGGAAGAAATCGGGTTTCTGTAACTGAACGCGATAAACTCAATTCGTGAACCATTCTGACTGGAATATCCAGTGGAAGGCGATAAGTCGAACTGTCAATCTTCTGTGAATAAAATAAAAAAAAAATAAAGTAATTGAGAAAATTAAGTAGGTAGTTGAGAATATTTAAAATAAAAGCAAAACTGAATTAAATAATAATTGTAAATATGTTTGGAATAAATTTATTATTTGAAATTGACCAAGGGCACAACAGGATGCATTTACAAAAAAATTTGTATTCGCTCATGAAATCGACAAGAGCATCCTTTTGGCTTTTGGAAACCCTTGCGCATCTCTAAATATATATATTCATTAATAAACTTTTGAAATGAATTATTTATTATTTTGCTTACCTTTCTTGCCTCAGACATGTTTCCTTTTCGCCTGCTTTTATGTGGCGATAAGATTTGACGTTTAACTTGAAAAAGTTATCGCTTTTCGAGCTTACAGAACACTATTTTATCGCACTTTCCAAAGATTTTCATTCCATATTGTTCCATGCGATAAAATTATCGCCTATCCAGTTTACAGAACCCCAATGATGCGATAAAATGAATTTTGTTCCAAATTTCAACGTTTCTCGACGAATTTTATCGATGCGATAGTTACAGAACATGGGCACAGGTTACACGGATCATATTTCCAGTTTGGTTAGAAGATGCAATTTTGAAAAGGGTTTTTCAAGATTTTGTATTTAATATGAAAACTAGATATAAAATTTTATATTTCATTTGCCATTTGCGAAATATTAATGAAATCTTTCTTTGCATGTGAGAAAACAACTAAACCATGAAGATGTTTTTCCTAATAACTCTGTGACACAGTTAAGCAGGCCTAGAAGACCACGGATGATTAAAGAATCGTTTACCTTGTTCACTGGTGGGGGAGAATGTTGGACGCTGTCTAAAAACCCAGCTTCCAATTGGACCTGAACACAACCCTTACGACACACTCGAAGCACTTCCCCAAGTATTATACCATTCATGAATGAAATGTCAACCCCTTTATGAAGGTTAAAAGGAGGTCAAATGAAGAATAAAGACTGGAAATTATTAATTGAAAGTTATAGACGTGTTTTTTTTTTTAGAGGTGTTTTAATTGCGATTTTGAAGACTTTTTTAGCGAGTTATCAAAGGTTGATTTCGGTCATTTAACGACAAACAGTCCATAAATATGTTTTTTGTGCTGACATTGTCAAGATGTTTAGGCAAATTTGGGTTGATAAGAAACATTGTGACTTTCAACGTATCGTGTGGCGAGAAAGTCCTGATGAAACCATTGGGCATTATCGAATGTCACTTACGGAACTTCACCTGCTCCATTTCTGTCGATGCGAGTTCTGAAACAACTTGCCTTAGATTATGCGGATAAGTTCCCTATTGCATCGCACTCCATATTGCATGATTTTTATGTTGACGATATCATGACAGGTTCGGATTCTGTATCAGGTATTCTGGAATTGAAAGCAGAGTTGATCGAATTGTTGTCCTGTGCAGGTTTGCAATTGAGTAAATGGAGTTCAAATTGTTGGCCAGTTTTGAAGGGGTTGGATTGTGAATCAACAATTTCTCTTGATATGGATATCGCTGACAATTGTAAAGGTTCTCGGGCTACTTTGGAATCCTCATCGCGACATATTCACCTTCAAAATTTCGTTAAAGAAAAATCGCCGTTATCGCCCACTAAGCGAATGTTGTTGTCATAGAGATTTCGAAAATATTTGACCCTTTAGGTTTCCTGGCTCCTGCCACCATTTTATTTAAAATGCTGTTCGAGGAGTTATGGGTGCATGAAATGAAGATCGGATGGGATGATCCACTGCCAAGTGAAATAGCTGATAAATGGATTACCTACCGAAAGGATTTGCTCTACTTCGAAAAGGTTGAAATTTTGAGAAGGTTTACGTTGCATTTTGATCTGATAGGATTTTCAGATGCATCCGAGAAGGCATATTCCGCAGTCGTCTACGTCCGTAGTTTGTCAGAAAATGGAGAAATCAAAGTTCAACTTGTTGCTGCTAAAACCCGTGTCGCGCCTGTCAAGCAGTTAACTATTCCCCGCCTTGAACTTTGTGGTACGCTTCTGTAGAGTCGCCTAGTAAAATTGGTTCGTTCTTCTTTGGATATCAAACCCTCACAAACCATTGTTTTTTGTGTTTCGCAAATTGTGTTAGCTTGGCTTTCCTCTCCTCCTCGTCAATGGAACACGTTTATTGCCAATCGTACTGCTAAAATTCTTGATGTTCTTCCCCGTTCCGAATGGAACTATATTCGCTCTGAAGAAAATCCAGCTGATTGTGCATCGAGGGGGGTTGAACCTAGAAGGTTGTTGCAGTTAGATATTTGGTGGAAAGGTACAGCTTGGCTTTCGATGGATTTTGATTCTTGGCAGATTTCAGCAGAAAGGGAGGAACTAGAAGAAGTGCCTGAAGGAAGAAAGCAGCCTGTTGTTGCCAATGTAACGTGCGTCCAAGAAGGACTTATCGACAAATTATGTAGACGCTCCTCTTCCTGGTTCAAAGTCATTCGAACTGTTGCTGTTTTTGTTGGCCGTGCTAGAAACCATAAACTTCCAACAGAAGAACGAGTAAAAGGTTTTTTGCGTTCTGCAGAGTTGCTTTATGCAAAGCAGAAAAGTCTCCTTTGGGCTCAAGAAGAGTTCTCTGAGGATATACAATCCTTGAAAACCAAAAATTGTGTATCTAGTCGTTCAAAACTGTCATCTTTGTCGCCGTTTCTGGATGATGTTGGGCTGCTTTGCGTCGGGGGAAGAATTTCTAAAGCAGTTAATGTTTCTTTCAGTCTAAAACACCCAATAATCTTGCCAAAAGGTCATCAAGTTTCTCTTTTGATTCTAGAAAATGCTCATCATAAATTTCTTCATGCAGGTGTATCGGAACTTTTTTCACTAGTTCGACAAGAGTTTTGGATTTTTGGAAGAAGAAACCATATAAGGAAAATTGTTCATGGCTGCATGGGTTGTTTTCGACAACGTCAAGCTACGTCATCACAACTTATGGGAAATTTGCCTTCTTCAGTAACACTTCGACTCGCCAAAGGAAGAAATCCAAAGTTCGTGAAAGGATACTTCGCATTATTTGTTTGTATGGCGACAAAGGCATTACACCTGGAAGTCGTCAGTGACCTGTCCACAGATGCCTTTTTAGCGGCGTTGAAGCGATTTATTGCTCGAAGAGGGAAATGCAGCGTCATCTATTCGGACAATGGCACCAATTTTCAAGGAGCTGCGAGAAACCTATGTGAATGGGTTAAATTGGTACGCTCCGAGAAACACAATCATCTGGTGTCCCCAAAATTGGCAGCTGAAAGCATCAAATGGGAGTTTATTCCTCCACATAGCCCTCATTTCGGGGGTCTTTGGGAAGCGGGAGTTAAAAGTGTCAAACAGCACCTTCGGCGAGTGATATGGAATACTATTTTGACTTTTGAGGAAATGTCCACTTTGCTTTCTCAAATTGAAGCATTATTAAATTCTAGGCCTCTTTGTTCTATTTCCGATACAGATTTGAATCCTCTAACACCGTCTCATTTCCTTATAGGCATACCATATACGGCAATACCAGAGCCCAGCTGTCTAGATGTCCCACTAAATAGACTTGGAAGGTGGCAACTCATTCAAAACATGTTGCAAGGGTTTCGGCGAAGATGGCACTCTGACTACTTAACTTCACTTCAACAACGTCCCAAATGGCTTAAGAAGACTTAGAATTTCAAGATCGGTGATCTGGTGGTCATAAAGGAACTCAATATGCCCCCATCTAAGTGGGCACCTGGACGAGTTGAAGAGCTTCATCCTGGAAACGATGACCTTGTGCGAGTTGTGTCTGTTCGCACCAAAAATGGTATTTCAAAACGACCGATAACGAAGCTGGCTATACTTCCTTGTTCCTGAAATTCCTTCAGGGGGGCCGGCGTGTTCAGAAATGAATCTATAAATCTTTAATTTTTCATCGTAGTTTATTATATTTCATCAAAAAGTATCTACTTTCATTATAAATTGCTAATTTAATTAATTGTTAAAAACTTAATTAATTTTCATAACAAATTTACATAATTTTTCAATTGCCAAACATATTGAATAATACCCTATGTATTTTTATCATTTGCTAATCTCTTAATCCCTTGTTGTTTGTTCAATAAGTTAATCTCATAATCCTCTTGCACTTCCTATGTTAGTATATACATAATTTTTTCTGCATAGACTTAGCATAGAGTTATGCTTTCATGTTATAATTTTTTATACATAGAATTTATTGTTGCCGAAAATTATTTTGCTGCAATGAGTTATTTTCGTTAACTTTAATCTTTCTTTTTTACAAGCAACCACCATCGAGTAAACATCTTATACAGTCCACTCATTGAAATCGAATTTTGTCTTGATTGTAATATTATTCGAAATAATAAATACATTACTTTATAACGTTCTTTTGAAAGTTTGTATTTCATTTTGCTTTTTGGAAATTTTATTGCTGATCAGGACGTATGGATAACAATTTGATTTTTGTAAGAAATCAATATTAAAACTATTTCTATTAAATAAATAACAAGCTACGAGTATGAAAGTAATTTTTTCTATGAATGAACTGTTGAAAATTTGAGTTTTGAAATAAATATTTAGGTGAATTGAAGTGAAATGAAGTTTAATTACTAATGCCGCGACCAAGACGATCGAATCTTTCCCGACAAAGCCGTAAGGCAAGAAGGATACGAAACACTGCAAATGAAAGGACTGAAGAAGAACAAGAAATTGCACGTGAACAGCGCCGCCGCGTTAGAATGACTCGACTTCCTGCTTCTCAATCACAAGAGCGAAGTGAGGCAGCCCGTGAAACGGCTCGGTTGACAATGCAAAATCATCGAGCGAACAACAGAGGTCAAGAAATAGATATAATTTGCGACGCAGAACAAGAGATTTATCAAGTGCTGATTTGAATCGAGCAGCGTTTCGATACGATTGCAGCAATGATTACAGCTTAAGGTTGGCTTCGTAGTAATAATGCTTCGAAACATAAAGCAACCAAAACTGTGCAACGGTACGCGTTTGGTAGTTAGAAAATTAATGAACAATGTAATTTACGCGACGATACTGAAAGGAAAATTCAAAGGTGAGGAAGTTCTCATTCCGAGGACTTCAATTTCCGATCCGTCTTGCATTTGCCATGACCATCAACAAATTCAAGGCCAATCCTTAAATGTTTGTGCTTTGAATCTAGAATATCCATGTTTTTCCCATGGTCAATTATATGTGGCATGATGTTCACGGGTCGGAAGACTATCTGCGTTGTTTGTTTTTGCGCCTGATAATAAAACAAAAAATGGCGTGTATCACAAGTGAAAAGCAACATACATATGTACTAAAGTGCAGAAACAATAATAAATGATTAATGTACTTTTTTTTCTAATAAAAAAATTAACTTAATAAATTCGAAAATCTGCTTATTTATTGCCTTTGAGGTGGAACAGAGTTCGCCGGGTCAGCTAGTTTTTAATAAAGAATTAAATTCATGATTCATTCATTTTTGTTTATAGGTATTTAATAATCTTTTCTACCAGGATCAGCAGTTTACTCGTTTATAATAATAAAAAACATAAATTCATTAATACTGCAGCATTTTGATTTAAGATAAACAATTTTTAATAATAAAGCTAGTTATTTAAAATAAATTAATTTTAATAATAAAATTCATTAATTTATATTTATTATCATTTTATTGCAGCAAAATTATAAATTGTAATGAACATTTCATATTTAAATATAAATTTGCACTATCTGGATTTTAATTCGACGGTGTTTTAATAGGGACCATTCCTCAATTATCTCATTAAGAATAATTTCGTCGACATTATCTTTCGAAAATAAAGCAGAATCAAATTATTCAAACGATCATTACATATTGCAATGCGCAAATAGTTTAAGACTAATTTTAATTTATTAAATTATCGTTCACAAGAAACTGATGTCACAGCACCAGTTAAAATAAAGCAAATGAGTTTGTGGAAATCGAAGTGAACTTTTTATTAATGTATCGATTTGGTTGTCATCGTCATTCATTTGTTGAAATGATATTGATGTTCTTCGAATCAACAATACAGCATCAATGACGTTCAACTCATCAGCTTCTAAATTTTCTGTCAATTTTTTTTACTTTAAGCATGTACAAAAATATAGAGCTAATAAAATCAAAATCCAAGATGTTTTTCAGCAGACCAGAAGCGGAGGTACGTGCATTATTATCGAAAAAACTTACATCGATTTTTATTCTTTTTAAACCATGTACATTGTACAATGCCTTTAAAAGATATACAAATAAGAAATAACCTTCACTATCTCAGCTCTAGCTGTCCATAAAGTTTTTGACAAATTTTTCAGTTGCAATTAATTTTCAATACTTTTTAATTCCTCACGCATACATTAAAAAAGTTTTGTGCCGCCGCGCCCCGCCGGCGCCGTAGAAGAAAACATAAATTAAATGCTTCCAAAACATTTTTCTGACAGTTTTTGCTGCGTTCCGATAAAGACAAAAAGCTCGTTATTTTCATATTTTTTTCAAATGAAGCTTCGTTGATACGCCGCGCCGCCGACTCTTGAACTAGTCGGCATATTTCCGACATCCGCAATCGGCAAAAATGGTTACGCTCGTTTTATTCATAATTATTTGCAAATGAAGCTTCTTTGATTTGCATACTCTCGACATACCTATATTTCCAAAATCTGCAATCGGCAAATATGTCGGCTTGCATAGGTACATTCAAAAGTTTAAAAAAACTTAAATACAGTACCTACATTCTCGATTATCGCAACTAATTAAAACAAGAGTGGTTGCAATGACCGAGGTTGTTGCAATTGCAATAAATATTTTTTTGAGGCTCAATTTGAGATGCAAAACGAAAATCAGAAAACCTGCGCTTATATAGTATATTTAATGGAACAAATTTTTATTTAATAACACATACAAGTATATGAAAGTTTTATTTTGTCAAAAAATGCAAGGGTGTGGGACGGTATCACATTTGCAAATCCATTTGAAACAACTACAGGTGTTCCTCAGGGTTGTATCCTCAGTCCATTATTATTTGCCCTGTTTATAGATGACGTCTGCGAGCTTCTTTCATGGTGGAGTTAATTTTGCTAACATTATAATCAAAGTCCTGTTGTACGCGGACGATCTAGTTATGCTTCCTGATAATCTTTCCGCGCTACAAATGCAAATAAACCGTCTAAGTTCATTTTGCGAGTCTTGGGCGTTGCAAATTAATACCCAAAAAACTAAGATTGTTATATTTGAAAAGAGACAATCAAGAAGGCGAGCGGAAGAAAAATGGTCTCTAAACAATACACACATTGAGGTTGTACAGGAGTTTAAATATTTGGGTGTCCTCTTGACCTACAATTTAAGCTTTCTAAAGCACTCCAAAGAAAAAAGTAACGAAGCTAAATTGGCACTTAATATAATGTCGCCAAAGTTTTTTTTCGAACCAAAAAGTTGATTTAACGTCCAAATACAAAGTTTTCAACGCGACAGTAAATGCATGCATGGCATATGGCGTTCAAGTCTTCGGATACACACAATTCGAAGCTTTTGAAACTGTACAAAGGAACTTTTTTAAGAGGATATTTCGTTTGCCTAACTCAACACCCAACTACGCCATATAATGTAGAGTCAGGAATAGTCCCTTTATATATACAAAATTTGAAGGCAAGTGCGAACTTCATTACTAGAGTGATGAAAAGAAGTGAAACTTGTCTTCACAAAATCATTTTAGGAAAATTGCTTCAAGTGAATGCTTCCCCGTTTAAAGACTGGAACGAACTAGCTTTATCTTACGAAACAAGTTTAAACTTAACAGAAACTAATGTGACCGATTGGCTTCAAGTGAATGCTTCCCCGTTTAAAGACTGGAACGAACTAGCTTTATCTTACGAAACAAGTTTAAACTTAACAGAAACTAATGTGACCGATTGGCAGGCTCAGTTTGCTGATGTGATTGCTATGGTGGATTACAAAATGTTTCTGGATAATCTTTCCAGAGCATCTTCATCTACTTCAAGAGCTATTTATAGTCATTTAAACCACCAACTGCCCTCGGAGGTCTCTTACTTTAGTAATGAATATTCAGCCTCGGTTATAAGTATTATTTTTAGAGCAAGAGTTGAAATTTTAAATTTAAACTTTGTACCTCATCGATCAGACTTGCCCCAGCTATGTGATATATGTAACGGAAGAGTGAAAGATATTTACCATTTCCTTGATGCTTATCCTATTCTACAAGAAATTCATCGGCTGCATTTTCGGGAAAGTTTTATATCTTTGGAAAAACTTTTTGAAATTTTAAATGGAGCAATGGGCTGGCTCAGCCTCTTTAAATATTGCCAACATGCTCTCTCTTACCGTAAAAGTTTCACAAATTAAACTTGGTCGATTATTTTTTTATAGTTAACTTTTTATAGTTTTGTTGCTGATCATACTAAATTTAATAATATTTCTTTTGTGTTTCAAATCATGTTAAAATTGATAATATTTTATAAACAGCTAATCTTAACCGAATTGTGCATTTTTTTGTGTTTCAAATCACTTTAAAATTGAGATAATCTACTATATAAAAATAAGTCGGGTTTTCCTTCCTGACGTTATAACTCCAGAACGCACGAACCAATTTCCAAGGTTTTGCATTCGTTGGAAAGGTTTCGGGGTCCGTGAGGTTTATAGCAAAGAAAATTCGGGAACAATTTCAAGAGAAAAGCAGGAAAACAGGGAAAATCATTTTTCACATAAAGCGCCATCTCTGATACATAGCATGTACTACAACGGTGCCAGTACGTGGTGTGTGAGTATCCTTCACGAAAATAAGTACGTTTCATTTTATGTAGATGGTGCCGGTGCGTGAAACATTGTTTGACGGCTACTCATTGTACTCTGCTCAGTTAATTTCATGTGACATTTATTATGCGCACGTTCTTTCAAACACTAACTTCAAACCAGTATTGTGTAACAACATCTTTGGCGGCTTGATGATAATGTTGGCAGGCGATTTCAGGCAGACGTTGCCAGTAATTCCCCGTGGAACGCCTGCAGATAAAATGAATGCTTTTCTGAAGGCATTACCTTTGTGGAATAACGTATAAACATTATCGCTAACCACTAATACGAGAGTTAAACTTCAAAATGATCAAAGTGCTGCACAATTTTTCACTTATGACGGATTTGATTGAGGGAACCATAATTAACGGAATGTACGCAGGTGAAAATGTAAATGTATTCCTCTAATACCAATGATTCTGACTAATCTTCCGTTTGACTTCAAACGATTGCAATTTCCCGTTCGCCTTGCGTTCGCAATGACAATTAACAAATCGCAAGGCCAATCGCTTACAGCCTTATTCATAAACGAATTATAGCGAGTGCATAACGCTATGTACTCCTTATAATGCCGCTGAACGCATAAACCTTATTCATAAAACTTATGCAACGTTGAATAGAGCCATTATTAGCTAAACGCGTTTAGGGGTAATATATAGAGCCTACATAAGGAAATTATAGCGACGAAATGTCATTTTGATTTATGCCTATAATTTGTTTTGAATAATTGAAATTTAAAAAATAATAAAATTTTTATTCTCAACGATATAGATCTTATCCTCAATCAGTTGTCTAAGTAATATCTGCAGATTATAAAAAAAAGTTATATCAATTTATGTAAACGTAAATCTGTTTTGCTACTGCAATTACCTTGTCCGACAAATCCCAGTTAATTGCCCGGTTTCTTTTGACTTTCGGCCGTTCCATTTTTAATATTTTTATTTTTTTTTAATTACTTATTTACAACAACCGGCAGCCAAAATATTTCTTTTTCTTATCAGCTGATGAGTGACAGCCAAGATATCTATGTTTTGACGGCTTAATGTAATAGATTTCCCTTTTTTGGTATTTTTTTTGGCACAAGCTCATTATAACTATCATAGAGAAAAGACTTACCTAGAGAACCGACTCGAGGGGTTCGTTCGCTATCGCCCTACAAACTGATTAAGGCAACAGAGGTGTGAATGCGTTAGTTATCCAATGCATTTCTTATGGGATCGAGCATCTGTGGATGTATTAGTTGTTGCTTTAGCTCAAATTGCTCAAATTGCTCAGTCCCCTTTAAAAGAAAAATCCGTTGAATTCAAAAATTGAAAACAATTATAGTTTTTTTGTATAAAACTGCATGTTTCGACTCACTTTCAGTGTATATTGGTCTAAATATAACTTTTTATGGCTTTTGGCATTCAAATTCTATAGTTTTATAATTGTTTTCGCTGAAAAAGAAGTAAATTCAACTAAAAAGTATAAGCGAGTCCTAAATGTAGACAGTGCGTACGCGCCGAACTTCTTTTGAGTTGGTTCCCAGTTTTGAAGTTTTGGTGACAGATCAAAAAAGTAAAAAAAAAATTTGACAATTATTATTATTGTATACATCAGTTTACAATCAGAATCAATTCAAGTTTTTAGTTTTTATAAATTATATAGTGAATAATTTGTTATTGAATAAAAAAAAATGGGGCGACTTTATATTACGGCACACCCCCTTTTGGGAAAATTTTTTTTTTAATGGGTAGGGGGGCATTTCTATAGGACAGCTTCAAAATATTACGGTGAGGAAACCCCCCTAAATACGTTTAAAAAAAGTTTGAAAATTTTAAAAATCGGTCTTTTTTTTAATTTTATATTGGATAAGAGCAATATTATTGCACATAATGTGTCAAAAAAATGTACATATATATATTATTTATACATGGATATATATATATACATACTTATATACATATACAGCTGTGGACAACTAATTAGAAATACAAGTAATACAAAGTAATAATAAATACGCCAATGTCAACAGTTTTTTGAATAAACAGTACCTTGCCTGGCCCGCTTCGCGGGTTCTCAGGATTTTAACTCCCTTTTTGGGGCCCCTGTCCCGCTCACGCAACTTCGTTGCTCCGCTTAGGGTATGTAAAGTCGCCTGGCAGGCGCCAATATCAACAGTTTTTTGAATAAACAGTACCTTGCCTGGCCCGCTTCGCGGGTTCTTAGGATTTTAACTCCCTTTTTGGGGCCCCTGTCCCGCTCACGCAACTTCGTTGCTCCGCTTAGGGTATGTAAAGTCGCCTGGCAGGCGCCAATATCAACAGTTTTTTGAATAAACAGTACCTTGCCTGGCCCGCTTCGCGGGTTCTCAGGATTTTAACTCCCTTTTTGGGGCCCCTGTCCCGCTCACGCAACTTCGTTGCTCCGCTTAGGGTGTGTAAAGTCGCCTGGCAGGCGCCAATGTCAACAGTTTTTTTTAGTTTTTAACTTAAAAAAATACATCAGTTTTAATAATCGGGATCAATAAACTTCCCAAAAGTAAACAACAATTTCCCATCTGAAATTTCATTGAAAAAAAAAAAACTTCCCTAAAATGTCCATAGTCTATCAACACTAAATATGAAAACACATGCACACAGCTGTAAAAAAAATAGAAATGGTGGTTGTTATCGATGATTTTTGTATGGAAATGAGAAATTTTAATAATTAATTAAAATAGTTTAAACTTATTTCCTCAACCTAAAATTGTGAAATTAAGTGATATTAAGTGATTATCTATCATATAAAAATAGTTTGGTGTACAAATTTGGTGTGCTGTAAAGTAAAGTAGAGCCAAAAAAATTATATTGATTACAATCAAGTGAAAAAAAAAAACATTCCATAAAAAATGTCTTCATGTGGCCGAGAAGATCATCTACAATCATAAAAACTAACTCTGGCCGAAAAACGAAATTACATAGAAGTTTGCGGTGAATCTGGAAAATACGGAAAGATTGCCAGAATTGGCCAAGGAACATTTGGGTAAGTGCTTCAATATTATACAACTGAAATCAGAATAAAAATTCATTGTAACTTATATTCCTAGTGAAGTGCTTATATCTCGGGAAAAGAAGAGCAACAAGTAATTCTTGGCCGTGAAGAAAGTCCTCATGGACAATGAAAAAGAGGGTGTAAGTATATGTAGAAATAACTCATGATGGTGTTTCCATTAATATTATATGTGTTTTCTAGTTTCCCATTACTGCATCACGAGAATGTCGTCAATCTTATAGAAATCTGCATAACAAAAGCGGAACTACATAACCAATATAGTTCCACATTGGCTGGACTTCTTTCCAACATTAATGTATAATTGAGTCTGTGAGAGACCAAGAAAGTCATGCAATAGCTTCTGAATAGATTGTATTACATTCACAGTAACAAAGTAGGTTCTGACAATGAGCTTGTGAATTAATTAATAAAATTTTTTTCAATAATTTCAGATATCTATATCGCGATATGGAAGCTGCAAATGTTTTTATAACAAAGAACTCGCCGATTTTGTTCTGGCGCGTGGATTTAGCATTCCAAAGAACGAACACAAACCGAGTGTTCACCCTTTGGTATCGTCCCCAAGAAATCTTGTTGGGCGATCGAAATGTAAATGCGTCCATATGTAAAGGATTCACATTGATGCGATTGGATAGAAAAGCTTTTAACATTGGATACAAAGAAACGAATAGAATACTGCCCTCTATTATGATTTCTTCTGGACCGATCTGCTGCGAAGTGATTTGAGTAAAATATTATCACAACATTTACAGAGTATGCTTGAATATTTGGCTACTCCTAGACGACCAGGAAAAGCACGACAATATCAACAGCAGATGGTAACGATGGCCAAAGCCCCAAGACAACAGGTTGATCGATCGTGTTTTTTTAGATGTTTTGTGCGGTTATTTTGCGATTCCAGCCAAGCACTTTTTTAAAAAATTTTTGTAAGTTGAATAGGTATATTTTTTTTAGTTAAAACGACGAGAAATAAAACTAATTTAAATGAATTTTTGTTGAATTTTTTTGTTTAAAGACTGAGAAATTTTTATATTTTATTTTTTATCTATAATGTAAAATGTGTGGGATATGGTTTAAGGGTGCTTCTCCACATTAAAACTTTTGAGTAAGAGACTTAAATGCTTCTTGTAACAGCATTATGTGCTAATTCCAAAAAGATATCATTCATCTCTCTACGATTAACAGTTGACCAGATACACTGCAAAAGGTTTTCCAACTTTCTCACTTTTTGCCACCATGAAGAAAAATCAAAAACATTTGGCAGTGTAGCTGACCAACGGAAAGTCTTACAAAGAAGGTTAATACCTTTTTGGAATCAGTAATTGATGCTTTACAAACAAGCATCAAAATTAGTTGAAAAAGAGTAACCATTAAAAAAAATTAACTTTTGGGACTTTCATATTGCAACCTGTAAGGGTGGTTTCAGGGTGCTTTTCCAAATTAAAACTTTTGATGAAAAGATTTAAATGCTACTTGTAACAGCATCAAGTGATGATTCCGAAAAGGTATCAACCTTCTCTGTAAGTCTTACCGTTCGTCAAATACACTGCAAAAAGGTTTTCATTTTTCTTCATAATGGCAAAAAGTGAAAAAGTTGGAAAACGTTTTGCAGTGTATCTGGTCAACGGTAAGTCGTAGAGAGATGAATGATACCTTTTCGGAATCAGCACTTGATGTTGTTACAAGTTGCATTAAAATATATTACTCAAAAGTTCTAATACGAAAAAGCACCCTCAAACTACGAATCAGGTTCCTCTATGTGAGTCCCAAAAGTGAATTTTTTTTAAGGTGATTTTTTTTCAACTAATTTGTGTACTCATTTTTGAAGGGTTAATTACTGATTCCAAAAAGGTATTAACCATCTCCTTAAGGCTTACTGGTGCTAAGATACACTCGAAAATGTTTTTGATTTTTCTTCTTGATAGAAAAAAGTAAGGATGTTGGAAAACGTTTTGCAGTGTATCTGGCCAACGGTAAATCGTACAGATATGAATGATACCTTTTTGGAATCAGCACTTAATGCTGTTACAAGACGCATTTAAATCTCTTACTCAAAAGTTTTAATTTGGAAAAGCACCCTAAAACCACCCTTACATGTTGCAATATGAATGTCCCAAAAGTTAATTTTTTTTAATGGTTACTCTCTTTTAACTAATTTTAATGCTCGTTTGTAGAGCATCAATTACTGATTCCAAAAAGATGTCAACCATCTCTGTAAGACGTATCGTTCATCAGATACACAGCAAAACGTTTTTCATTTTTCTTCATAATGGCAAAAATTGAGAAAGTTGAAAAACGTTTTGTATCTGGCCAACGGTAAATGGTGCAGATATGAATGATACCTTTTTGGAATCAGCACTTAATGCTGTTACAAGTAGCATTTAAATCTTTTACTCAAAAGTTTTAATTTGGAAAAGCACTCCTAAACTGCGCTTACCAGGTTACAATTTGTTGTCTTTTTTATTCTTCTCATTTAAATTCAGATGTATGCAGTAAGATGGAATCCTAGCACATACACTAGGGTGTTTACAAAAAATATTTTTAAATTTACCGCCAACACTAACTTGATCTCAATTCGAATAAGGTTTCTGACAATATGGACAGACATTGTTCACTCGTTTCTGAGACTTTTTTTTATTCAAAAATATGACCAGATCTACCAATCGTCAGTGCTAAGCATTACCATTATAGCAAAACCTGTTTATCAAGGATGAAATTCATAAATATGTCATGTTGCTTTTATTTGCAAATTGGAATATATTTTACTAAAAAAGCCTCGTTTTTCTTACATCTTTACTTATGTACAATGTATGAATAACAATAAACGTGTTACATTATTTGTTTGTCTAAAAAATTAAGTGCTGAATCAATTCATTTGATGTTGGCAGGATACTGGGGCATACAGAGCAGTAATATGTCTGCCTTTTGAAATCCAGTCCAGAATGATGGGAGCGTATGTGTTCCCTAAATACAACACGTTGAATAAAGGCTTTAGGACACACCGAACATGCGTAGGGCTTTTCACCTGTAAAATTAAATGAAATTCTTTAGTAGGTAACGATTTTGCAAAAGGACAAACAAATTAATGTCTAACTAATTTGTTTATGTTAGTGGCAGTTGGCATTTAGTCATTACCTGTGTGAATCAAATTCATCTTCTTTTAGTTGTTGTCTTGTTGATTATTTGGATTAGCCAATACTCCACGATGCCACCGATTTGTGGTTTTATCACAAATTAAAAACATTCGAAGTTTGAATATCAGCTAGGGTCACTTTATGCTGGTCTTTCTTGAATTTCGACTCTATAAGTTGATTTATGAGTTTCTAAATAGAGAAAAAAAAGTAATTATTATGAATGTTTCTTTGGAACAGAGTTTATATAGATACAAACCTGAACATATTGCAACTCAGATTTCTTGACCTGCAAGAAAATATCTCCAACATCTACAGACAATCTGTAATGTGGGTTATAAGAACAGTTGTTAGACCAGTTCGTTTAATTTCCGGTGGGGGAGTATCATCACAGATTTGATGCAGAACCAAGGGATTTAAATTAACATCCTCCTGCGAAGATGTATCATACAGCACAACCTGTATATTAATCATACTACCCTCTGCTTTGCCGGCTAAGTAGCCGTCAACTCTTGATCGGTGTCAGGGAACACAGGCAAATGACGACGACTGTCTTGTATTTTTATTTCATCAGTGGCCAAACTGGCACAAGAGAATTTAGCCAAATTTTCATTTGGATACGTAGAGTAAACACTTTCATTGAATAGTACATGACACTGCAGCAACTTGGAGAATTTCGATTTGAAGAAAGTGTATTCAGGTTGCGCACACCGCCTTACAACACAATATTCTGAAAGTGATGTTACAGGATCAAGTTTCGGATTGAATTGGACAACTTTTTGTGGAATTATTTGCTAAGAAAGAGAAATATGTATGTGATTTAAAACATTATCAAATGCGAGAATATGAAAATAATCAAACTTACTTGGGTCTCTTGGGTTGTATTCTTTATCACATTTGATTTTCGGTCGCCAAATGGACTCGGTACCTCCGAACCAGCAGCCGATAAAGCTGGCGAGGAATCTGGTGTATTTCCTGCAGGAACGCGCGGCCCTATCGTAACAATATGCTGTTGCTGCTGCTTGTTTTGGTAATTGGAGACAGATGTTTGCTTTTGTTGCTGTTGTTGTTGAATTTGATATCTTTTTTGTTGATGAACCTGTTGAATTGGTTGAATAATAAATTAATAAAAACAATTTGCAAAAATATTAAAGCAAAATACACAAAATACAAACCTCAGTAAGTCTGTCATTTTTGACAAATAACAAAAAGTCCATTAGTTGTTTTTGTAGTCCAATCTGACATTTAGTTTTTTTTCACAACTTACATGTACCTTTGTATATGAAAACTATAGTACTATCATGGCGATTTTTTTTTAGGGTTGCAGAGGTCCTGGTGGTGGCGCTGCAAAATGTGAGGTGTAAAATTCGATTTGGGGAGTCTTTAAGCGTCGAAAATTGGTGGTAGGGGCAAGAGTAGACTATTTTTTGGATTATTGCATCCAAAAAATATCAATAAATATCATTTAAAACCTCCATAAGCTCTCCGCAAAAAAAAAAGAGTAAGGGTTGCATAGGTAAATTAGATGTCGCCCCATTCGACTTCCACCATGATAGTACTATAGTTTTCATATACAAAGCATGTACACACCGATAGGAGAAAAGCTTCCAATAAAATTTGCGGGTTTAAGAAGCAAGAGGGGTACCGGTCGGTTCTCTAGGTAAGTCTTTTCTCTATGAACTATCATGGGTTGAAAAATATTTTATGAATAACAATTTATGCAAAGTTGTATAGTGACTACATAAATCCTTATGCAGTGCATAACTATTCATCTGTTTAGAGGATTCTAATGAATAAGACTGTTAGTGTTTGCGGGATAAATTTAGAAAATCATTGTTTTTCACATGGGCAGCTATACGTTGAGTGTTCACGAGTTTGGAAACCGTCCGCTTTGTTTGTGTTAACGTCAGACCAAAAAACAAAAAATGTGGTTTACCAAAGAGCACTTCAATGAAACCGATAATTTGATGACACGTATAACGTTTCGATTCAGTATTTACTTTGGATTCACTTTCATTTTTTACTTTGAGAAGTTCAACTAAAATATACTTCATTTTTGTAATCGAAATGAATTCATTACTGTTGTGAAATGAAATAAAATTTTTCCTTTTCAAATATAAAACAAAAAAATAATTTGTCTTTATCTTTTAATCACCAAACGAAATGTTACAAAAAACGAAGCCATCTGGTGGCGAAACGGAGTTCGCCGGGTTTTGCTAGTTTTATATAAGAGTAAGCTTTGTATATGAAAACTATAGTACTCTCATGGTGGAAGTCGAATGGGGCGACATCTAATGTATGCCGGCAACCCTTACTCTTTTTTTTTGCGGAGAGCTTATGGAGGTTTTAAATGATATTTATTGATATTTTTTGGATGCAATTATCCAAAAAATAGTCTCCTCTTGCTCCTACCACCAATTTTCGACGCTTAAAGACTCACCAAATCGAATTTTACACCTCACATTTTGCAGCGCCACCACCAGGATCCGGGCAACCCTAAAAAAAACTCGCCATGAGAGTACTATAGTTTTCATATACAAAGGAGTAAGGTCTTGGCAATGCTGCCGTCTGCCGAATATAGAAAGTGTTTTGAAACATGCAAGGCTCTATTATGTAACGATCCACAATTACAGTACCCAGACTTTTGTAAACCATTCAACCTTACAACAGATGCAAGCAATGTTGCAATAGGCGGGGTACAAGGTTTAATTGGTTCAGATAAACCAATTTGTTACTCAAGTCGTACCTTATCGAAATCAGAACAAAATTACAGCACGATTGAAAAAGAATTGTTAGCGATAGTTTGGGCTGCAAAATATTTTCGACCCTACCTATATGGTAGGAAGTTTCAAATAGTGACAGACTTGGCTTTTTTCTTTAAAAGAACCAAATTCAAGGCTAGTTCGTTGGAGACTCAGACTCGAAGAGTTTGAGTATTCTGTTGTCTACAAAAAAGGTCAACTTAATATGAATGCCGATGCTCTGTCTCGAATTCAAATAAATGCCAATGAAGCCCAAGATAATTTAGATACCATTTCGATCCAAAACAATATTGATGAAACGGAAAGCATTTCTACGGCTTTACTAAAACTACAGCTTTCGAAAACATAAACGATGGAATTCCTATTTCGGAACGATCCATAAATGAATTTACGAATCAAATAATCATACTTAAAAACGAGAAACGCAAAAATCTATCAGCAAAATTACAAACCCTCTTCAAACGAAAAAAAAGATACACAATTGAGCATAACAATCCATCGATTAAAGAGAACATTTTATTCATCTTTGAGAAATATATAAGCCCTAAAAGGCTAACTGCAATCTTAACTGCGATGACGAGACTTTTAAATCTGTTCAATCTGTATTTTTGCAATATTTTTGCAATTCTACTATAAAGTTATAGTACGAGAGGTAGCGTTAATTTGGAAAAGTGATAAGTACCCGGGCTGAAATTAATAGTATAGATAGTTTTCAACTAATACATAATATATCTGGCCGTCAGCCGCCTGGGTAGCGGTGGACCTAGGTGTGAGGGCGGGTCAAAGTGGTATTTTTTTTTTTTTCAAAAAGTCATTTTACCCGGCTCCAAAATTTGAGGAATGGTTAGATGTACAACTATGCTCAAAGACATAATTGACTTTGACGAACAACAGAAACTAATAACAGATTATCATCACAGTTCCCACCATAGAAGGATAGCAGAAACATTGGAACACTTAAAAAGATATTCATATTTTCCTAATAGCCGCGTTTTATTATCATAAATAACCTATTTAGGTTTTCTTATCCGGTTCTAGGTTATTTTTTAACATGTAATACAACAACAATTTGAGATCTTGCTTTTTATCTAGGTTGTCTTTTGTAACCCAGAAAATAGTTTTAACTTCGACGGCTAGGTGGCCACTTTCATCGTAAATGTTGATATTAGTGTGAAAAAAAAACAAGAAGAAGTGAGATGTCAACAACAAAAAAATTAAATCAACAATTTCAGTCAGCTACAGCAGACAAACACAAAAATTTACACTATAAACGAAAATTTCCATACCAGCAACGCAAAGTAAAAATTTTTCATAACCTTGATCGTTTTATTATCACCGGGTAACCCATCCAGGTTATCGGTAAAAATAAAACGCGGCTAATATGAAAAATACTATCACACAAATAATAAATAGTTGTGAAATACGAGTATGCCATAAATTTAAATATGACCGAAAAAGAGTACAAATTAAATACGCAGAAACCGAAACCAAAACCATTTCAAATAGTTCATCTTAATGTTTATTTCGTCGGTAAAGAACATTATTTAACTATTATTGATAAGTTTTATAAATTTTCTTGTGCATATTTTCTTCCGAGTCGAAATAGTCTTAATATAGTGAAGCCCTTGAGACATTTCACACCATGGCATTCCCAAAAAGGCTGTTACAGACAATGGAAGTAAATTTATTTCAACTCTCTTTAAAGACTTTTTGAGTATGTATAATATCGACCACCACACAATTTGTGAAAAAGTTCAAATGGTAACTCTCCAGTAGAACGATTCCATTCTACTCTTACCGAAATCTTACGAATTATACAATCACAAAATAAACATAAACCAATTGCTAAAATTGGTGACGAGGCAGTGTTAACATACAACAATTCAATACACTACGTTACAAAACTTACACCTTTTGAATTAATTTCGGGACACATTAATAAAAGCAAACCATTTTTCACATATTACACTAAAAACACAAAACAAGATTATTTAATAAATCACATAAAAGACTATGAAAATTTGACAAAACTAATACATGAACAAAGTCTTAGAAATAAACAAAATGTAATCGCGAGACTTAATAAAACAAGGAATGATCCACCTGATTTTAAACCTAATGAAATTATTTATGAGTTAGATGATAGAAGAAACAAATTAGCCCTACGGTTTAATGAGCATATTATTGCCAAAAATAATAAATGGACTATAGACTCAAATAAAAGAAAAATTCACAAACAAAAGATTCAAACAAAACGTAAAAATTCCAACCTAGCTCTACTAAGTCTTGAATTCTTCGTTGCCTTGTTAACTTTTGTTAACTTTGGGGAAAGGGGGAAACTTTCATCTTTTAATAATACTTAATTTATTGGAATTTTATGTTGTGTTTTGTATGATTATATTATCAATTTATTATAATGCAACCAAAAAGTTGAAGATCAAGTTTGGATGAATCTTTCAAATCATATTTTAAAATCAATCATTCAAACCCTTATTATTTACACTTATCTTAATTCTAATTCTTACATTATAATTTCATTCTACTTATTTTCGAGAGGGATACTCACACACCACGTACTGGCGCCGTTGTAGTACATGTTATGTATCACAGATGGCGCCTCATGTGAAAAATGATTTTCCCTGTTTTCCTGCTTTTCTCTTGAAATTTTTCCTGAATTTTCTTTGCTATAAACCTCACGGACCCCGAGACCTTTCCTACGAATGCCAAACTGTAAAAATCGGTTCGTGCGTTCTGGAGCGTCAAGAAGGAAAACCCGATTTATTTTTATATGATAGATAAAAACAAAACAAAAATAAGTTAATTTATTAAGATATAAGTACATAAATACCCATGTTTAGTTCTCTATATAGCTACACATAATTATTTTCTTTTGAAAAATAAAGTACGATAATTCAGGCGACAAAATTTTAACGACGGATTTGTATAGAACAGTTAAAAAAAACTATACTATAACTTACTATGGGAGGGGGGGGTGTCTATCTCCCCCCGTTTAGGCGGTAGGGGCAATTTAAAAAATATGTATTCGTTAAATGGAACAAAAATTAATTAAAAAATAACGGTAATACTTAAAAAAAAATTTTAAATTATTTGTTGTTCTTATTAATTGTCAATTAAAAACTGAAAACTAGATGATTTATGCCTTTCAGTTTTTGAGAAAATTGAAAATAACCACAACTACTATTTCAATTTATTCATGTTTTTTTTGCTTGAGTGGTCTTATTTTGATAGTAATAATCGTAGGTGCGAGTTTGGGTGTATGCAACAGTGGGGTGTGTGCGAGTTTGAATGTATGCAACAGTGGGGTGTGTATCGGGGTGCCTGCTGCCCCCTAAAACCCCCCTGTTTAAGCCCACTGTAGGATTTGGGGTAGATGCGAGGTTAGGTGCATGCCACACCGAGGTGGGTATGGGTGGTGCAACCCCCCTGCTTGGGCTCACTATAGGATTTGGGGTGGGTGGAAGCTGGGGTGCATGCAAAGTTTCTTTTGCATTTCTGATGGCGGTCAGCCATCAGCCGAATAGGGGGAATAACATGTAGCATACGAAAACATGCACGTGCCGTAACTATTCGGAACTGGTGGAAGTGTGATCATAGCCTTTTCGCGGCGGCCGCTAGAAACAATCCTTTAAAAAGGTTTGGCAAATACGATCAGGCTAGTTCCACAGGTTGGCAACACGCTAATTCCCTGTTCCGTAAAACTAAAAGAATTACGAGACCGTCAACAAGCCTCGGAAACGGACTGATCTCACGACGATAACCCTTGCAACGAAAACAGAACAACGATTTACGAATTTTCTTATGGAACGTACGATCGCTCCATAGAGCTCGAGCTGCTCAGCAGCTAGCCGATACCCTGTCAAAATATAAAGCTGACATAACAGCACTGCAAGAAATAAGATGGACAGGGAATGGTGTTTTGCAGAAGAAAGAATATGACTTATATTACAGCTGTCATACAAAACACCATGTGCTCGGGGTAGGCTTCCTGGTCAGCGAAAAAATGAAGTCTACCATAATCGGCTTTAACGCTATAAGCGAAAGGCTATGCACCCTTCGCGTGCGAGGCAAATTTAAGAACATCAGCCTCATTAACGTTCACGGACCTACAGAGGAGTCCTCAGACGAAGAAAAAGAGACTTATTACGAAAAAGTGGAGAGGGCCCTCAATGCCTGTCCAAGGTATGATGTTAAAATTATCCTTGGGGATTTGAACGCAAAAATAGGTCGGAAGCCGGTATTCAGGCATTACGCATGCACCCATAGTTTGCATGAGAACACTAATGACAATGGACTTCGAGTCCTAGAATTGGCAGCATCGAAAAACATGGTCGTTGCGAGTACCAGGTACCCGCGTAAAGATATCTACAAAGCCACCTGGGTATCACCTGATGGAGCCACTCGTAACCAAATTGACCACGTGTTGATAGACCGTCGCCACTACTCGAACTTGATGACGGTACGAACGTACCGAGGTGCCAATATCGACTCGGATCACTATCTTGTTGGTATGGTTTTCCGAGGGTGGATTGCCTTGCGAAGACGTATTGCATCCGCCGATCAGGTTCGAATCAACACGGCTGCACTACGCAATGAAAACACCAGTAACACCTTTGGACTTGCGTTAGGACTCGCCCTAGAACCACTAGATCCAGGGAGAGTAAGTCCTGGAGCCAGTATGCTGGGCGTAGATGAGAAGTGGACACGCCTTAAAAACACTGTCATTAGTACTGCCAATTCCATCTTAGGCAGCAGTCGTAGAAGTCGGAACGACTGGTTTGATGATGAATGCAAGCTAGCGACTGAACGTAAGAATGTTGCGTACCGAGCAATGCAACAATCTCATAAAGAGCTCAGAAGAATAGAAAAACGGCTTCACAGACAGAAAAAATCAGCCTGGGAGAAGAACATCATCTGTGATTTAGAAAGCAGCCGAGAGCGAGATCCGCACCAGGTGCGGAAGTTCTACCAATCCTTCCGAAACACCACGCTGCACTTACTGCAAGGACGGAGAGGGAAATCTGATCACCGATCCCCAAAGCATACTGGACCGATGGGAAGTGTACTTTAATGAATTGCTAAATGGTCAGCTCACTGCAGAAGTAGAGGCTCCACTACTTAAAGAAGAATACCCTATGTTACCGCCACCAAGCATAGAAGAGGTTGAGAAGGCTATAGCCCGGCTTACGAAAAACAAAGTCCCGGGAGCCGATGGCATATAAGCCGAACTATTCCACCACGGCGGGCCAGCCTTACGCCAAGCAATTCATGATATTCTAGTGCACGTATGGGAGCAGGAAGAAATACCAGAAGACTGGCGAAAAGGTATAATTTGCCCAATACATAAGAAAGGAGATGTCACAACGTGCAGCAATTATAGAGCTATCACGTTGTTGAGTACCGCCTATAAGATACTCTCCTCTATCCTACAAGAACGGATAGCCCCATACGCTAAAACCATAATCGGCCAATATCAGTGTGGTTTCATTCCAGGCAAATCAACAACTGATCAGATCTTTACCTTTAGGCAGGCGATGGAAAAATGTCTAGAATTTAAAATCCCAACATACCATCTGTTTATAGACCTTAAGGCCGCCTATGATAGCATAGCCAGGGCAGAACTTTATAAAGCCATGAGAGAGTTCGGCATCCCAAATAAATTGACACGACTTTGTAGGTTGACCATGACCAACGTAACAAGCCAAGTAAAAATAGCCGGATTGCTATCCAGGCCAATAAACATCTTTAATGGACTCCGACAAGGGGATGGTTTGGCCTGCCTCCTCTTCAACCTGGCGTTGGAGAAAGCAATCCGCGACTCTGGTACGGCAACAAGAGGGACCATCGTCAACAGGTCCAGCCAGATACTGGCTTACGCAGACGACATTGACATCATCGGAAGAACCGAACAAGCTGTACACGATTCCTTCATCCAGATCGAGAAGGCGGCACAAAATCTGGGGCTGCACATTAGTGAAGGTAAAACAAAGTACATGGTGGCGTCGAATGCGAGAAGAACAGTTGGTCAAACAATCAAGGTAGCGGAGCACGAATTTGAAGTGGTGCAATCCTTTAAATACCTTAGGTCAATAGTAGCAGCCGATAATAATACAGAAGAAGAAATACGCGGGCGGCTGCTCAATTCCAACAAAGTCTACTATAGTCTGTCAAAGCTCTTCAAATCCAGAAATCTCACCATAACTCCAAAACTGCTGCTGTACAGGACCATGGTCCTGCCAGTACTCACGTATGGATCCGAGACTTGGGTGCTTAGCAAAAGACACTCCGATAATCTTAAAGTTTTGAAAAATTACATTCTAAACATTTTTTTAATTTTTTTGTCCCAATTTTGAGTTTAAAACAATTTTTTTCAAAAACTATGCATAGTTTTGACTTAATTTAAAAACTAGCTAATAGATAGTACTGTTGGGGGGAGATAGGCCCCTTCTCCTATATTAAAAAAAAGCTTGTTTTTTACTGTTCTATACAAATCCGTCATTAAACCTTGTCGCCTGAGTTATCGTACTCTCCCCCAGTTTTTTTAGTTTAGTTTTTTTTTTCAAAACACAAGCGACCTATGTATCATTGGACAGATCTTGCGTTGTATATAGATAATTTTCAAAAATTCTAAAATAAAAATAAAGTCATCATGAAAAGAAAATTAATTTCATTGTAAAAAAGCGTGGGGGAGAAAAAATGGAGGCGGAACAAGATAGCATACTTTAAGGCGCGTATAAAAATGTTGTGACTCCAAATGCATTTGATGAACAAGTACCACATCTCGTGCGTAAGTGCACATGACTGCAGAGACTGGGCAAATCTGATATGCGTGGGTTCGAATCCTACAAGTGTTCTTCAAAATAAAATTGGATTAAAGCTCAGCACTACTAAGGAGTCTGATGATTACCTGGCAAGCATGATATAGCTATAACTCCGGCCAAAAATAAAATAAAAATGAATTAATAGAAAATTAATTTATACAAAACAATTGGTGGTAGTGCCTTTAAGTTGTTGTTGTTGTTCACAGAAACTAGGTATCATCCGTCTCTTCCAACCCGTGCCGAAAAGTTCCATGTATTTATTCACAACGGTAGAACTTGAATTTTTCATTTGAATTAAGGGATTTTTCACTCATCCAAAAATCTAATAGGGATGTTTTAAGAGTATGTACGAGGCAATAAAAACTTTAAATCAAAAAGAAGTGTTTGTTATGCAAGCTGACAAAGGCAACGGTATAGTAGTTGTAGATCGTAATGACTACGACAATGCCATATGGATATTAATAAAAAAAGTGAAAAATCCCTTAAATAAAATGAAAAATTCATGTTCTACCGTTGTGAATAAATATATGGAACTTTTCGGCACGGGTTGGAAGAGACGGATTATACCTAGTTTCGCCAAAGTTCCTGCCATTTATGATCTCCCAAAAATCCACAAGCCGGGAGATAAATACCGGCCAATAGTGAGCAATATTTTATATATTTTATCGCCAATTCTTTTTCTGCTGGCGATAGATGATGTTCTGACGGCCAGCAGCGTCGGTACAACTGAGAGGCAAGGTATTAAATGGAGAACGTTTGAAAGGCTTAGCCATTTAGACTATGCCGACGATATATGTCTCATGGCAAATAACATCAGTGGGCTGAACGAGATGTGTCAAACTTTAAGGGTGAAAGGAGAACCGTGGTCTTAAAATAAATAGCAAAAAGACAAAAATAATGCTAACAGGCCCCCCAACACAACATCGTATTATTCTGCATGACACGCCTGTTGAAGAGGTCGAACAATTTAATTACCTCGGAAGTATTGTATCAGCAAATGGTGGTACGGATCTGGACGTAAAAAGCAGAATAAATAAAGCTCGCGTTGCCTTTGGTGCTCTGTCCCAAATTTGGGAATCCAGTCAAGTCTCCTTACGCACTAAACTGAGATTCTTCGAATCCAATGTGAAATCCGTGCTTTTATATACTTGTGAAACATGGAAAGTCTCGGCAACCATCTCGAGAAAATCGCAAGCTTTTGTGAACCGCTGTCTGCGTCACATCCTTAAAATTCGCTGGCCACAAACAATATCTAACCAGGAATTGTGGCGTAGGACAGGTCAGAGGCGCTTGGACATCGGCATCAGAAAGCGCAAATGGCAATGGATTGGTCACACATTGAGGAAACCAAACGATGATATTGCGAAGCAGTCCTTTGAATGGAATCCTCAGGGGTCACGGCGGATTGGAAGACCAAGAACAACATGGAAGCTAACTCCCAGAGAAAGACGTGGCCACAGTTAAGGTATCTAGCTGCAGATCGAGAAGGATGGAGACGTTTCGTTGACGCCCTATGCCCCGTACGGGGTTAGAGGACCTGATGATGATGATGATGAGTGAGCAATATAAATGCTCCATGTTATGAACTTTCTAAGTGGCTGTGCAAGCAAATTCGCGCCGTTGAAATATTTTGATAGATTTTCAATAAAAAATAGCATCCAATTAACCGAAAAATTAAAGCATACAACCTTGTATGAAGGGGAAATTTTAGTCTCTTTTGACATTTCTTCTTTTTTCACCAGTGTTCTAGTCAAAGATTCACTTAAATGTCTCAGAGTATGGCTTGACAAACAATACTTGAATCCGATCATAGCAGACGCCCTGTATGAGTTAACCGAAGTTTGTGTTGCACAAAATTATTTTCAGTTCCGAGGCAGCTACTCTATCAACAAACTGAAGGCATGGCGATGGGAAATAGTTTATCTCCGTTTCTTTGCAATTTATTTCGGAGCAGCGTCGAGCAATTGCTAGCCGAAAATAATGAACTATTTCCTAAAACTTGGGTAAGGTATGTTGATTACGTTTTGGCCGTTGTCCAGAGTAAAAAAGTTCAAAAAATACTCAACTTCATTAACAGTGCTAACTCAAACATCCAATTCACTCTAGAACGAGAACAAAACAATGGTTTGGCTTTTTTAGATCTCTCCTTACTCCACGATGAAAATAGGAGTCTTAAATTCGATATACATCGTAAACCAACGTCTACTGATCGTTTCATAACCTTCGAGTCCAACCATTGCACATCTCATAAACATGCAGCCTTTAATTAAATGATTCATAGGATGTGTAACATCCCTCTTTCCGAAGACAAAATTAAAAATGAAAACAATCGAATATACGAAATCGCTGATAAGAATGGATTTTCAAAATCAAAAACCTACTTAGAGCAACAAAAGATGTGACACCTTCAACAGAAAAACCTGGCGTTTATTCATCAAAGTGTAAGCAATGCAGTTGTATATACATTAGACAAACGAAGCGGGAGCTTCGCACAAGAGCAAGAGAACACTTAAATTGCATAAAAAAAAAAACAAAGAAAAACATAGAAGTGCAATAGTAGTAGTAGTAGTAGTAACTTTTATTGAGATTTCTTTCACTTTACATTTGCATATATTTCTTAAAATTAATTTACATATTATGTAGGTTATTAATTGCCGTCTTTGAATTGGCCAGGCTATACAATGTTTTTATTGTTTTTGATTAGTTTATTATTTAACTAGATTTTTATGTTTTATTAAAGATAACTTTGCACGAATAGGTTGACAAAACATGTGTCCACTCAATAAAGACCATGACATCTCGGGTAAAGAAGTGCAATAGCCGAACATGCACTTGACACACATCACTCCTTCTCACTCGAAAGCTTAAAATTATTAGAATGTGAGAATCAATATACATATGCATTGTATATAAAACTTATAGTACTGTCATCTTTGTATATGAAAACTATAGTACTCTCATGGCGAAAATTTTTTAGGAGGACACGTTGTTGTTTGGTGGCGCTGTTGGCTGGAGTGGAGAATTGCATGTTTTCAGCAGAAGAAAAGTGATTTTATATTTTCCATAAGGCTCCAAATGAGTAAGGGAGAAAATCCATTTTGTTAACTCGCTTTTTGTTCAACCTTTTAAGGGCAGTATCACTGCTTTTGCTGATGATACAGCTTTGTCCTATTCTTCGAAAAATTATTTCCAATTATTTATTGATGTAAATTATGATCTTGAGATACTGCGTAAATGGTTTTATATTCATCGACTTACTATAAGTGACAAAACTAAATTTATGATTTTCAACTTAAGGGGTTATGTCTGTGAAGACATTTCAATAAATTATCATTCACCTTTCTGTCTTCGATTTCGGGTTAATAATGATTGCCTCCATGATACCACTACTTCCTATAATGAAAACCTGCTATGCTCTGATGGTTGTTTTAGAATTGAGCGCGTTGATAGTTTTAAATACCTAGGTATACTGATAGATTTACAGATGAGTTGGAAAAACCACACTTCTAACTTAAAAGATTATCTAAACAAAGTTGTTAGGCAAATCTATCATCTTAGTATGTATTGCAGTCTGCCTATTCTAAAATTGGTCTACAATGGTTTATTTAAATCTAAGCTTCAATATGGACTTTCTTGTTGGGGCGGGACGCATTATAACAAAATTGAGCCTTTACTTATTAAGCAAAAACATGCCATCAGAATTATTGCTAGAGTTAATCGTAGAACACCAAGCTTTGATTTATTTAAGAATCTTAATATTCTGCCACTAAAGCACTTATATTTCTATAAAGTATTAAAAATATTTTTTGAAAATTCTGGATATACGGCCGCTAGATTGTATGGATCTCATAGCTTGCGTGTCAACAGCATGAATTTGGTCACTGTACCTATCATTAAAAAAACTCACTTTTGTCACTTTTATTTAGTTACTGCACCTCGTTTATACAATAACTTGCCTGAATATATTAGATGCGAGAGAGTCGAAACTTCATTCTTGAGAAATATTAAGCTTTTTTTATTTTCTTTGGACTACAATGAAATAGATACATTATTGCATGTAATTATTTGAGAGTAAAAAATTAAAAAAAAAAAATATTAATAATAACTTTAATAGTTTTAATTTTGTTTTTGATTTGCTTGCTTGAATTTTTCATTTTGTTTTTCTTTATATAATTTTTCTAAATGTTCTTACTTTTAAATGATCCCCATCAATTGTTTTTATTATACATTTTGTAACTAAAGGGTACATCCGACTCTTGCCTTTGGGCAACAGGATGTTCCTAACTATTTTATTTGAAACTTGATGCTTTTTCTTATTTAATTATTGCTTTTAAATTGTAAATATTGTTAGCTTTAAGTCTTCATCTGAAATAAAGTATAAAAAAAAAAGGTAGGTAGGTATTCTTTATTTAGGGGCAACTTTATATTACAGCCCACCCCCTTTTGGGAAAATTTTTTTTTTTAATGGGTAGGGGGGCATTTCTATAGGACAGCTTCAAAATATTACGGTGAGGAAACCCCCCTAAATAAGTTTAAAAAAAGTTTGAAAATTTTAAAAATCGGTCTTTTTTTTAATTTTATATTGGATAAGAGCAATATTATTGCACATAATGTGTCAAAAAAATGTACATATATATATTATTTATACATGGATATATATATATATATAGGTACATACTTATATACATATACAGCTGTGGACAACTAATTAGAAATACAAGTAATACAAAGTAATAATAAATACGCCAATGTCAACAGTTTTTTGAATAAACAGTACCTTGCCTGGCCCGCTTCGCGGGTTCTCAGGATTTTAACTCCCTTTTTGGGGCCCCTGTCCCGCTCACGCAACTTCGTTGCTCCGCTTAGGGTATATAAAGTCGCCTGGCAGGCGCCAATGTCAACAGTTTTTTGAATAAACAGTACCTTGCCTGGCCCGCTTCGCGGGTTCTCAGGATTTTAACTCCCTTTTTGGGGCCCCTGTCCCGCTCACGCAACTTCGTTGCTCTGCTTAGGGTATGTAAAGTCGCCTGGCAGGCGCCAATGTCAACAGTTTTTTGAATAAACAGTACCTTGCCTGGCCCGCTTCGCGGGTTCTCAGGATTTTAACTCCCTTTTTGGGGCCTCTGTCCCGCTCACGCAACTTCGTTGCTCCGCTTAGGGTATGTAAAGTCGCCTGGCAGGCGCCAATGTCAACAGTTTTTTTTAGTTTTTAACTTAAAAATAAAAATATTCCGTATTATTAACCGTTTAAAATTTAACCGTTCTTATAATAAATAAACAATTGGGCTATTTACCCATATCTTTGCAAAATATTAAGAGAAACAACAACAACATTCTCGCATTGTTGTTGTTTTCAACTTCGAAGTAAAATTTGACATCTAGCTAAAAAACAACAGGTTGGACCTTTCCATTGTTTAGTGAGTTTTTTATTGCTTGTGATCGTTTTGTATTGTTTAAAAAAGCTGAACATAAAAGTAAATAAAGGGAGAATACCAGAGTTACGCAAGACGAAGTTACGCAAGACAGAGTTACGCAAGACAGAGTTACGCAAGGACAGAGTTACGCAAGGACAAAGTTACGCAAGGACAAAGTTACGCAAGGACAAGGTACGCAAGGCAGAGATACGGAATGAAAAAGATATGCAAAACAAAGATACTAAAAACCAGATGTCGTTTGGATATTGGGATGCAAAAAGAAGACAATATAGTAGCTACGAAATCGACACAGGTTGTGGTAGCTGCCACAGAATAATAAAAAAAATAGTTTCATAGGGTGTTTTGAAAAAATTTCAACTTCGTTATTGCTTGAGCAAGGTTGGGGTCAGGCAGGAGAAGGGCTTCAAAATGGGACTAACTCTGTCTTGCGTAACTTCGTCTTGCGTAACTTCGTTACTATTTCGTAAATAAATAGTTAAAAAAATAAAAATATTTTTTTAAAAAAACTTCTTGTGGGGTAAATCCAATTCAAAGCAGTTCCAATTTCAAAGCAAAGCAACAACTTTCTAAGATAAGTCTGCTTTGCTCCAAGATTCTCACAAGATAAATTCTACTTCTTTTTTAACATTTATTTTTAAAGATGGTTCGAACATACATAGGTACGTTCGAAAAACAAATAGAGCTGCTACTTGGAGCAAAGAAGATTTGAGGAAAGCTATCGATGCCATCAAATGCAAAAAAGTTGGATATCTCAAGGCAAGATCCCGAAAGCCACTTTAATTCGAAAAGTGCGATTAAACAACACTGGAAAAAAACTAGAACGAGAAAATTGTCATTTCAATTAATTTTTTTTTGTTTTTTTTTTTGCTTGTTATTTTTGTAATTATAGTTTTGAAACTAATATTAATTTTATTGTTTCGTTCCTTTTTTTTACTTATTTTTCTACGCTTCCTCTGTTTGTTTATTGTTTTTATACTTTAAGTTTTTAATACTTTCAAAAAAATATAAGTGTTTTTAATGCCATGCAGATTATTTTCAATATCAAAGTTAAATGAAATCAGTGGTTCATTTCGCCCCTTTTAAAGGTCCTTTTTGCCGCGCTAGTGGGGCGAACGAGTATGTAGGTTGGATTGAAATATGTTTTTTAAGAGTAGTCAGGTAGTTGTAAAAAGTTGTAAGTTGTAAAAAACATCATCGGTTTGTTTATTTTTTTAAGTGTACCTACTACGTGTACATAGAATATCAGTTTATTAGACTTGACCATTCCTTATTCCCTCAATTTCATTGAATTTTTGTGAACAACAACAACAAGTTAAAGGCACTACCACCAATTGTTTTTTATGAATTATACTTCTTATTAATTCATTTATATTTTTTTATTTGTTTGGAATTTTTTGAAGTTGAGCACTTGGGGCAAATGTACGTAAAGGTTGAAAAACTATATTCTAAACGTAAAGGGATAGGAGGTTTATTTTTTTATTCGATAGGTTTTTAATGTTAGTTAGTTAGTTTTCATATACAAAGCTATTATGATGAGGAACGAACGACGCGACCTCTGATGAGACGGACGGAAGCTTTTTTCAACCTGAAGTGGAGACGAGTGTAGACTTGAGAGTGGGGTAATCACAAAGAGAAAGAATAATAAATACGAGTGTTTAGGAAATAACAGAAGATAGAGAACGATGTATAAAATTGGAAAAAAATTGATGGGAGTTGGAGGGAGTTAGAAATCTTGCTGATTTTTCATTCTTTGTCTTTGGGGAAATATATGAATTTTTTTCTATGTGGGATATCCGATTACGTGATATTTTCAAATTTACTTTTAACTTTTCAAAATTCTTAAGAAATTCCAAGTTTACTTTAGACTTTTTAAAAATACACGACAACTTTCATGTATTTTTAAGGCAAATTAAAGTGAAATTTTAAATTTACTTCGGATATTTGAAAACTCAAGTAACATTTTCAAATTACGTAACGTTTTTAAAATCTTGAAACGTGAGTTATTGAAGATGTTTAAAATTATTAAATTCTGTTGAAAATTAACGTGAAATTTTGAATTTACTTAAGGATTTTAAAAATTTTTATTTTCTTAATAAACATGAAAATCGACGTGAAAAATTAAATTTATTGAATTCTGTTGAAAATCCAAATTTACTTAAGAATTTTTTAAAACTCCCGTAAAATATAAAAACAGTGGCCAGTAAAAAGACGTCTTTTTGAAAATTATTTGTGACTTAGGGACGTTTGAATCATTAAAATCGAACAAGAAGTATTGAAATGATAACGTTTTATAAGTAACACTTAAAAGAATTTCAATGAAAATCGTATAAAATTTTTCAAATTGGTGATTATGATAATCTTTCATTCCAAGAGTTCTTGCTCGATTTTAATAATTTAAACGTATTCCAGTCATAAATGATGTCTACTATGTAATACTAAAAGAATTTTAAGTTTTAGCAAAAATTTGATTAAGAACTGAATGAAAAAAAATCATCTTTAAAAAAAAAAGTGAACAAATTTTTTTCAAATTTTTAAAACTTTTTTTAAATTTCTCAATTTTTTTTTTTTTTTAGTTTTTTTCAAATCTTTTCAAATTACTATATTTTATGCTAATTTTTCAATTTTATTCACAAATTAAATTTTCCAAATCTTTATTCTATATTTCCCATTTTTTTCAAATTTTTATACTCATTTTTCAAATTTTTACACAAATTATCTCTAAACTTCTCAGATTCATTTTCTACATTTTTCAAGTTTTTTTTCTAAATTTCTCAATTTTTATTCTAAATTTTTCAAATTTCTATTCTCCTTATTTCTGGTTTTTTTCAAACTTTTCAAATTTTTCAATTTTTTTCACAAATTATTTAAAAATTTATCAAATTTATTTTTTACATTTTTTTATTATATTAATAAAACATACGAAATTATTTGAAAATTCTAAATAATGTAGCTATATCCATTGTATATAAAACTTATAGTACTATCATCACGATGATTTTTGAGTTGTGTGCTGTGGTCGTCTGAGGGAGCACACAGAAACAGCAACCAAAAAATTAGTAAGTGATGTGATCGCTTGGGGCCCGACGTGTGGAACGTGTTCATGAGAGTACTATCCAAATTTCTATACAATGACAATGACTATATCTATACTTCTACATATAACAAAAATCGTCCTACGCAAAAAAAACCGTTGAATAAACCCACGCCCATTGTATATAAAACTTATAGTACTATCATCACGATGATTTTTGAGTTGTGCGCTGTGGTCGTCTGAGGGCGCACTTGTATATACACAGAAACAGCAACCAGAAAATTAGTATGCGCTGTGACCGCTTGGTGCCGACGTGGTGGAACGTGCTGATGATAGTACTATGCAAATTTATATACAATGCCATGAACACGTTCCACACGTCGGGCCCCAAGCGATCACATCACTTACTAATTTTTTGGTTGCTGTTTCTATGTATATACAAGTGCGCCCTCAGACGACCACAGCGCACAACTCAAAAATCATCGTGATGATAGTACTATAAGTTTTATATATGTATAATGCAATGCTCATGGTGGAAGTCGAATGGGGCGACATCTAATGTATGCCGGCAACCCTTACTCTTTTTTTTTTGCGGAGAGCTTATGGAGGTTTTAAATGATATTTATTGATATTTTTTGGATGCAATTATCCAAAAAATAGTCTCCTCTTGCTCCTACCACCAATTTTCGACGCTTAAAGACTCACCAAATCGAATTTTACACCTCACATTTTGCAGCGCCACCACCAGGATCCGGGCAACACTAAAAAAACTCGCCATGAGAGTACTATAGTTTTCATATATGTACAAAGTGCCTGGTTACACGAGCGGAAAAAAAGTTAATTCTCAAAAGAGAACGCATGATTTTTAGAAAGATGGAAAGAGATGGAAAAAAAATGCCATCTCTTTCATCTTTCTAAAAATCATGCGTTCTCTTTCGAGAATTAACTTTTTTTTCCGCTCGTGTAACCAGGCACAAAGGATTTATTAAAATGTTGGTTCACCTTGATCTACATTCTTGCACAAATATCACTAATTATTTCCTTTATTAAAATCCCACCATAGGTTATTTGCTTGTGATCTGCGAGCACTGTTTAAGAAATTCAACCTTTTTCCCTTTCATTTACACACCAACAAACAAAGAGCATATCAAACCAGTTTGGCCCAGCTAACTATCTCCTTTTCTCAATATATTACTCCTTGCATAAATGAAACAACATAGCAGCTTCTTTTTTGTAAATGCTTCCCTCTACCTAATTCTGGTTATGCCATTCTTCACTGACTACATTCAGTTTCTGCCTTTCTGGCGATGTTTTCGTTGTTTTCCCATTCCCAGTTTCAGTTTCCTAAGTATTTTCCTTTGAGTGATGTACTTTTACTACGGTGCGCGTCCTTGTTTTAAATTAAATTATAGTTTTTATTGTAATTAAAAGTGGTGAAATCAATTAATAATAATTTAATAATGCTGCCTTCGTTAAATATCTTAAAATTTACAATAAAAAAAACTGCAATGTGAAAAAAATAAGAATTCTTCCAAAACAAGAATTCCAAAGCAATCATTTGGTCTCTTTTTTACTTATATAGTGTTGTATATTTATTCCCATGGTGGGCTGTTGACATTTTCTTATTTCGATTTCGGTCGCGAAAGATTCATTCAACTCTAACACGATTTTATCTTGTATGTTTTTTCGTCTTTCGTGTACTTCCTACTGTTTTGTTTTGTTCTCCTCACCGTGCAGTCTGTGCACTGTATAGATACCGTATTTAATATACATATAATGTTTGGAAATGTTGCTATATAATGTTTACAACGCCACCAACAATAACCAGTCAGCACTAAAGTAATAGCAGGAAAATGCAGTACAGCGCCAATTAATTTTGCTTGTGTAATTGTTTTTATAAAGCCTTTACTGTCTTAAAGTGTGTGTACTTTCTTTCGATTTCTTTGTGCATTATTTTGCAACTCAAATGTAAATTACAAAATAATAATAAGTAGGTACCAAAATTATTTGTTGTAACAAGGAATTTCATTATGGAACTTCTATAAATAACTTTATAAATCAAAATTTTGCGCAAATTTTGAGTGACCAGTTGTGAGTGTTAGATATTCAACAACCTGTTGAAAGTTCAAACATTATTTTTCTTTGATTTCAAGACGAAAAAGAATGTCTTCCTGAATGGAAACGGCTGAACCTGAATTTACATTCATTCAAATAATATGACAAAAGGTAAGTGAAAGGAAATTGTTTAATGCTGTTTCGTAGGCAAGGTCATCGACTTGATAATTTTCATGTTAATAATAACTCTACTACTACTATTTTTAATAATTATTTTGGCAGGGTTAAAACTAATAATGTTTTGCCAATATTCCTAACAAGGAATAACTAGTCGGAATTGGGCCTATTTAGACATTTGTGGTTGAGCCAATTGTGGCCATCTAAATAGCTTGAAATATTTTTTTAAGATTGTTCAGAACATGACAGAAAATAATTTCATAGTTTTATAAAATGCCTTATTTCTGAAGCAAGCCTTTCAAGTTGAAATCGTCGTAAGGACGGTCTCAAGTCGTACGTGAGGACCATTCATGTCTAAGAAACTTGCGACTGTCCTTACGACCGTTTTAAAGTCAATGACCTCAAGCAAGGAGTTCCTTAGCTCCTCAACAATACTTTGAGGAGTTATGTACATATTCTTTAAAATAAAACGGTCTAGAAAGGGGAATATCTCCCCCGTCAAGCGGTAGGTGTGATTTTCTTAAAAAGCTAAAAATTAATAAGAGCATTATTAAAATAAGAAGCAATACTTGCAACATCATGCAATAGGGTTTCTAGAAGAAAAATTCAATTGAAATTGTCATTTCAGCTAAAAGTAAAATGAAGTCAGCTGAGTTTCTTCTTCTTTTGCTTTAAAAATATGTGTAAAAAGATTGATTCTGTTTTGATTAGGTACTTAAAAAAAAACATACTGACGCTGAGCATCCTTAACTCAAACAGCTACGCTTGCAAAAGAAAATTTGACAAAATTTGTAAAATGACAATTGGAAAATCAAAAATATAGATAGCGTCGATTAAGTTGTTAAAGTACAAATTGGTGTTGCTTACTCCAGGATAGTCACCACTGAAATAAATAAATAAAAAAATGTGATTCATTAAGTCGTACCCTAACTGCCTATTCACTAGCGTACTTGTCTGAGCTGTAGTTGGGGACTCAACTAAACATTACAAAATACCTGTGCGCATACTCGTATGTACTTTCATTTTCATCAATTGTTGCACAATATTGATGGTGAGCAACTAATTTATTTTATTTTTTTTCTATATTTTGTGTTTTAATCCACCAAACCATTAAAAAATTAAAAGAACTAAAAATAATACATATCGTCGCTTGAAAAGCAAACTGACATAAGTCAAAATTTGTCGATTTTGAGTTGGGTATACAGAACGAAACGCAAAAAAAATATTAATTTTCTATCAAACCGTCATAAGTATAACTATTAAACTGACATAAAGAGGGCGTAAGTGTCGTTTTGCATTTATGGTAACATCCCTGATCTTTTTTTTAAGTTTAACATAAACGTTATGTGTTCCTTGTTATTTATTAAATAAAATTTAACTTATTTTAAGTTATTTAATAAACAATATATTTTTTGACTAAAACATTGCTGGTTTTATTTAAAAACAAAACAAAACGACACTTTTTAATACATTTTCTGATTTTGATTTCAAATTTATAAGATATTTTGATGCTAAATGACATGTCTAATTTTTTTTTTTTTAAATGAATTTTTTGGAAAATTTCAATATACCACTTGAAAGAAGAAAAAAAAACAATACTTTTTTACTCTACAACTTTTTGGTTTTCATTGAAATTCATAACTAAAATTAATTTTTTAAGTAACAAAAAAATTCAAATAGCTTTTCTGAAAATTCAAGAATTTTGACTTATATCAGTTTGCTTTTCAAGCGACGATATATGTAATAGATTATAGCCAAACCAGGCAACGTGCCTTTCTCGTAATATAGATGAACGACTTGAAGTGCATTATGTAGAGCATGTAGGTATCGAGACTTAAAGAAAATATCTACACTGGAGACTACTAGTTAGTGCTGTGGTGAAAAACTCCAAAAAGGAAAAGCGATTGGGCGAGATACCCTCTGAGTTCTGGAAAGATATTGGAGACATCGGGTCTAGATGACTAATGATACTCAGGAACCACCGAAAAGTTCTTAAATGTAGTGTTCACCAGGAAAGCTTCTTGAGCCATTTGCTCTTTGTTATTGACTTTCTGGTTAAAGTTGACGAACCCCAAACTGAATTAGTTTTTCTTTGTTGACGATGCGATCATACCATCATAACTGAAATTATTGTGCCCTTGCAACGAGCACTTGATGTATAAGTGGATGTTGTGGAGTTTAAACGTCTTGGATCTGTGATAAATAGCGCAGGTCGGATGAAGTGGCAGTTGTTCGTCTAGCACTTAGGGTACATACGATTCACAGTGTTGTATAAAAAGAGTAAATTGTCAAAAGCTGAAATTAAAACAACAGGATAAAAAGCAAGAAAATCCGAGGTAATCTTTACGTCGAAAATACCATCTTCCACAAAATACAGCATGAGCAACTAAGCTGGTACTGTCATGTTAAAGAAGAAGCCTTGAGAAACGAGGAGGTCTGTCGACGTTTTCTGAGGTCAATCCGGCGAACCCCACAAGTAGACGCTTAGGGTGAAGCAGTAGAGTTGAACAGTTGTAGGAATAACAATCGCAGGTAAACCAACAACAAGAAGTTCAGTTTTTTAAAAAAATTTATCTTTTTCAGTAGTTAACATGTATTTGAATTGTAATCGATCATCCTATATTTCCTTATGTTAGAGCCCTTATTAAATACTTAGCATTAACATATCTGCCTATAAAAGCTGTTAGCCATGATATTGTGATGTAATAAATTGGATTCTATATTGTGAAATTAAGGAACGTGTTCGACTCTTATTTAAAAGGTTAGAATTTATCAATAGCATAGAGGAATATTTCCGTTGATTCTACAAAAAAAATGTAAAGAAATAACTTTTTTAAAAACAAAAAATTAATCCGATTAAATTAAACTTACAAATTTATATTTAATCAAAAAAAATGTAAACATTTTTATCGTTACTCAAAACAATAAAATTAGTTACCGGTTTTTCATACACTTGTCTTAGAATTGGCTTAACTGCCATTTTTTGACTACAAACTAATTCACAAAGGAAATAACATCCAACGAATTAATTCCCACTGAAATTGGGACTTGATTCACTATAAACTAATTCGTATTATTTTTGGAACTAATACTTCACACTTAATAGCAGGAGCGGCCTGCAAACCTGCGTGTGCAGTTGACGTCACTCATTCTAGATTTGCCTTGATTGTCAATAGGCTTTGGGTCACATTTTAATACATTATGTGCTTTATTATTTTTTTTTAATTTCCACAATTTTAGCACAGTTTTATGTGTGGATTATTGTTTTGAAATGCATGTGGTTGAACCTGCGATTTAAAAAAAATTTAAGAACTTTACGTTGGATGTTGTTAAAAACAAAGAACACCCTGTAGGTACTATTTATTATAGTGCCGATTGCAAAACCCATCATGCATTCCAAGGCCCAATAGCAAAGACCATATACATGGTTCTTTTTTTTTAATCGTACAATACAGTATAATATATACTTATGTTAATACTTCGTGAAGCAAAAGAAGTTCTGTGGCGTAGTATAGGTCAAATGTTAGAATCAATTTCCCGTTACGAATTCCCGCAGGATATTTGACTGGAATTGCATCTTAATATGAAAAATTAGAAGATGCTGTTTGTGCTCAGTACAGTATAGCGCGTAAGTAGAATCATATGGATAATCATGAACTATAGAAAAATCAAGCGACGAAGAACAGGCTATATATATATATGTATGTTTAGAAAAACTCCGAACCAATATACCTACAATCTTGCTTCCTCAATGTTTTACTCAATTTATTTTCTGACTAATTTGTCTGAAATTTAATTTTTTATTGTTTTATTTTCATAGTTCATAATCTATTTGAGTACATATATCAATAGCCTTATCAGATTGATCCATTCAGTACCTACGAAGTACGGTTCAATGCTCATTGTTGCCGTCCGATGTTGTTTTTTGTTTCTGGCTGATTTTTTTTATGCTGCCTGATGTCTCATAAAAGTTTTATTGTTTCTTTTTATTTCAATTCAGTTTTTATATGTACAAAAATAAATGCGAACGAGGAAGAGAGACGATACTTTTAAAGAGAATTTTTTTCGATTCTAATTGCCTGAGAGTTAAATACATATACATAATGTGTTGAATTGAGTTAAATGTGATAGGATGTTAAGTTACTTTGATTATAATTATTTTTTTATATAATATAATAGAATCAAAAAAATTGTGAAATTTCACAATTCTTTTAAAATAAAAGTATTCATAAAAACAATTAAAAACAAAAACTACTGGTAATGATAATAACTCCCACACACTAAATTTATGAAAAAAGGTTCTAGATCAAACTTGCTTAAATTTAATTTTGTTATTTCCAAATAAAATTCTGATAAAAAAAATCTCAAAAAGTAAAAAAAAAAATGCACTGGGCTTAAAAGAATTGAAAAAATGGATAATACAAAGCAATTCTTGGATAGTTAATGTATTGATTGGGATTATAAATGATTTTTCAAGCACTTTCAGTTGGAATTTGGTAGTTTTTTAAAAGTTAAAATTCGTATTTATTTTATCGATTTTTTCAATTCTCGTCGAGTTTTTACCAAATTTATTTATATAAATTTAATATTTAAATGGGGAAGCAGTTTTATTTTAAGTAGGAGACTTAAATTCAAGTTATAGGCCATCAAAACCTTATACATAGGTTAGTATGAATTTGTTTAAACAATTAGAAGAAGACGTTTTCTTATAATTTGTTTCGAAGAAAATGTTCGTGTCCTTTTTTTTTTAAAAACCATCAGAATGTCAAAAAGCATAAAAAAAAAAAACATTAAAAAAATAATTCAATTCGCACACCAACATTTTTTAACACATGGCAAAACTTTTTCACCAATAATTATGTTTTCGGGTTGAAATTTGTTTGAACAATTGTTGTCGTATGACGTGTAAAAAAAGTTTTCGTTGTATCCATTTTTTTGTACGAAAAAATTCATTTGAATGACTGGGCTTTTTGTGCTTGATTAAATATACAGAGGTAGATAGGTACCTTATAAATGTTGTTTTTAATTAGGGCTTAAACTACTGTAACACAAAAACTTGTTGATAACTTATAATAATAATAAATTTATGTATGTTTTTAATGTTAGTTTTTCATTAAATAAAATTATCTTTCAATTTGTATTCCAAACACGACAGACGTGTTTTATTTCATTAGGTTATGGGCCCAGATAACGTTCAAATAAATTAAAACTATACTAATAATGAGCTAGAAGATTCGTTGAAGCATTTGTTGCATAATTATTTAAAAAAAATAATATTTGAAAAACGAAATGAGAAGCTCGATGAAATCGGAGTTTGGAATAGACAAATTGAAGGGAATTGAAAATTTCCACAATTGGTCATTTGCCATCGAGAGCTTTTTAGAACTGAAAAAACTAAGCGGTTGTATCAAGCCGAAAGCAGATGATCCATCGAAGAGAATGAAGATAAGCTAAGTTCAGCTAAGGCATATTTGGCTCTCAGTGTCGAATCTGATCTATTCGTTCACATCAAACCTTGCAAAAGTGCTCTGGAAATTTAGTAAAAATTACATGCTATGTATGAAGATCGGGGGTTGATGAGAAAAATTGATTTGTTGCGCACGTTAATTTCAGTTCGTTTAGAATCATGCGATAATATGCAGAAGTGTTGGTAATGCAAGTAAGTTGGTCAGTATTAATTTTAATATTGATGACGAATGGTGAGCAGCTATTTTGTTGGCTGGACTAACGGACGAATACAAGCCACTTATTTTGAGCTTCGAAGCATGTACAGCCAAGGTTAATGCAGATGAAATAAAAATGAACCTTCTAGATACACAAATGGGATGTGATGCAAAAGGGGGAGCATTCTATGGGAAGAAAATGGCAAAGAAAGGTGTAAATTTAAAACAAAGTCGCATTTGATTCCAATGCTATTCATGTGGTGGGAGAAATTATATAAGCTCCGAATGTAAAAAGAAAGAACAGAAGTAAAGCAGCAACAGCTATACTGGTAGTGAAGAAAGCGTGCATTCACTGCATTGGTTTCTACGAAAGTTGAACCGAGCCAATGGATTATTGACAGTGGTTCCTCAAATCACATGACGTCAACAAAGATCTATTGTTTGCTCAAACGACTTTAAATATTCGAGAAATATTACTTTATGATTTTTATTGTACTATTTTGTAGGTACATACATAGAATGTCAGTTTATTAGACTTAACCATTCTTCCGGCAACAACTTTAAGGCACTACCACCAATTGTTTTTACGAATTAATTTTATATTAATTCGTTTATATACTATAGATACTAAGATGACGGTTAAATGTGTTGGAAAATCGAATCTCACTCTAAATGGAAAGGAAATTGAAATGTCCAATGTTTTCAAGTCAAGTTTCAGTCAATTTATTATTGGTTTTCAATGCGGTTCAAATTGGCAATAGATTGATCTTTGACAAAAATGGTTGCACAATTTTTGACAAAAATGGTGAGGAGCTTGTATGTTGCAAACCAGAAAATGGTGTTTATAAATTGACATCAGAAAATGGTTATGTTTATTGTCATCGAGTTCAGCGTCAAATGTGTCAACTTGGCATAGAAGATTTGGTCATCTTAACTATGGGAGCTTACAAAAAATGCGTGATGGTGCAGTTACTGGAATGAATTTCAAAAGCGAACATATCGGCTTGAAAAATTGTGTCGTCTGTGCCGCAGGGAAGCAAACCCGTGAATCTTTTAAATCAAGGTCAATTGGGGAGCTAGATACTTGCTGACATTTATTGATGATTTTTCGAAGAAAATTTTTGTGTATTTTTTAAAAGAAAAATCGGAAGTACTCGAAACATTCACGGATTTTAAAGTTTTCGTAGAGAATCAAACAGGAAAAAATATCAAAATTTTCCGTACGGATAATGAAACAGAGTATTGTTCACGTCAATTTGATAATTTTTGTCGAAGAAATGGTATCCAGCATCAACTCACAACAACTTACACACCAGAACAAAATGGTACAGCTGAACGGATGAACCGTACACTAATAGAACGAGCCAAGTGTATGTTAATCGATGCAAAATTGAAAGATATTTTTTGGGCCGAAGCAGTTAACATGGCTTCGTATTTAATCAATCGCTCAGTTTGTGCTACGTCAAAAGACAAACACCCTGAAGAAATATGGAGTGGTAGAATAATTGATGTTTCACATTTACGTATATTTGGTTCTCCTGTCATGGTGCACGTTCCTAAAGAATGTAGAAGAAAACTGGATAAAAAATCAAGAAAAAGATTTTTGTTGGCTATGATAGTGATAAGAAGGGATATCTTTGCATCGATCAATATACGAATAAATTGGTTTTGAGCCGAGATGTAATTTTTCATGAGCTAACTGAGCCATCAGTGGTTAATTTCATCATAGAAGAAGAAACTGATGACAGTGAAACAATACAAGAGCAAGTGAGGGATATTAGAACAAAATGATTAAAATAATGAATTTTTATCGGCTGATGCTTTGGATGATGATTTTTTTTGATATGACACAACGAATCAAAAAATTGAAACTGTGATTTTGGATACAAGAAGGTCACAACGAACACCAAAACCTCGTCAATTTGAAGACTTTGTAACTTAATATACGTGTGATACCAATGAAGACATTGATCTAGTTACGGTGATGGAAGCTATGAATCGAACCAACCATGAAGGTTGGAAGGAAAGTGAAATGAATTCCCTGGATGAAAACAAAACTTGGTATTCTACGGATTTGCCGAGTAATCGAAAAGTTTTGAAAACAAAATGGATATTTACAACAAAGCGAGATATGAATGGCAACATTATTAGATACAAAGCACATCTGGTAGCAAAAGGCTGAGGGATTTAAGGATGGATCTGGAAAGTTATGTAAATTGAATCGTTCAATGTATGGCTGGTGGAACCTGAAATTGGAAGCTGCACTCAAATCATTTGACTTACGAAAATCAAAGATGGGTCCATGCGTTTATTTTAATCAAGACTTAACATTAATACTGGCAATTTATGTTGATGATATATTAATCTTCTGGACAAATTCAAAAATTTAAAAAGAGATTAAAAAGTCACTAAGCGGTTCATTCAAAGTGAAAGCTTTGGGACCAGTGAAGAGCTGTCTTGGAATACGCATAATTCAAAATGAAAAGGGTGTCGAATTAGACCAAACTAGATATGGAAGATTGTAAACCAGTTTATACACCAAGCGATAACAACCAGAAACTATCGATTAATTTAATATCAGATGAACATTAAAAGAAAACTATAAAAAAAACATACCAGGTGGGCAGCTTATTATATTTGGCACAATGCACAAGACCAGATATAGCTTTCGCAGTAAACGTTTAAGTCGATTCAACACAACATATGGCTTAGCACACTGGAAAGCTGTAAAGCGAATCATGCGTTACTTGAAGGCGACCTTGGATCTTAAATTGAAGTATTGCATAAATGATTCAACTGATTTGCGAGGTTACAGTGATGCAGATTGGGCTTCGGACGTAGATAAAAGACGATCGTGCACTGGATACTTATTTAAAATGTCAAACGCATCAATATCATGGACAAGCAAAAGACAGCCGACCATTGCCCTATCAAGCACGGAGGCAGAATATATGTAGGGATGCCATGCGTCCTCTTTTTGTAGGGCATGTCTTCTTTTTAGGTCCGGCGCGGAACGTCCTCCAACTTTTTAAGAAATTGTCCTCTATTTTCCCCTAACAAGTTAGATATTTGAAAATAAAAAAAATCAGCGAACTCTGAACATCGAAAACAGAACCAAAACAAATCCAATGGACAACCTTAGATGAAACAGATCTCATTTTGACTCTCATGTGTTAACCCTTTAAATGTCAAATTGCAAAATTTTATTGAAATGTATGTCATTCGGCTTCATTCTTCTTTTATACTTCGTTGTAATTTGTTTTATTTTTCCCGATTCCATCAAGAAAATAAATAAATGTTCTGTAAGCTGCAAAAAACTAAAAAGACTTAAAAGTACTTAATAAAATGTTCCTTTAAACTATAACAACCTCACTTATTAACTCGTATTATCGACGGTGCACAGCGGTGTAAAGTTACTCCGACTTTACAACGTCTTTAATTGTAAAAAGTTGATTTATAAAGAGAATAAACGAGTATTTTAGCGGAGCTAAAACGTTTCAATACCTAATTGTCCTTTTGACAGTTATTTTTTTTGTATTAATTAATAATATTTTTTAATTATGAAATATATTTTTGTAAGAGTTCATGGACTTAGTTTTTGTTTTTATCTTGTCCTCTTTTTGTTCTCTTTTTTAAGGTAGATGATGTCCTCCAAAGTCCGGTATTTTAAAACTTTTTGTTCTAGGTATACCCTAAATATATGGCTATGTCATCGGCCATACAAGAAGCTATTTGGCTAAAGCAATTTTCGGACGAACTCAATGTTAAAAAACATGCAACTATTGAAATATGTAAAACTTGGTTTTATATCAACAAATAATATGGTAGCTGATAATTTAACAAAAGCCAAAGAAAAACACAAGTTTTATGCCAAAAAATATGGGTTTATGTTGAATTTTCTTGTTTTTCTGTTGTTATTTGTTTTATTTAACTTTATGTATTTTTAATTAATTTAAAAATTCAACAAGTGAGGGTGTTGTAAATTAGGGCTTAAACTACTGTAACACAAAAACTTGTTGATAACTTATAATAATAATTTATGTATGTTTTTAATGTTAGTTTTTCATTAAATAAAATTATTTATTATTATTATTATTATTTGTTTTATTAAACAGGAATGAATTACAAGTTTAATAAGTTCTTAAAACTAGAAATTAGCTGCCAGGGCCATCTACTAGCGAAGTATAAAAGAAAAAATCTGTAACTAATATAATTACATTTTATTATTATTAAATAGAGTTAGCAATTTTTAAAGTGTTCATTATATCGTAAACCAAATTGATATTGTCGATGTTGATGTTTGTTAAGAGATGGTGTATGTTGTGATTTGATAATTTAGCGCATGTTGAGGATATTTTTGGACAATTAAGAAGATGAGCCATTGTTAGAGTAGAATTATCTCCACAGAGATGGCAGATAGGAGGTGCTTCTTTATTGAACAGGTGTTGGTGAGTGATGTATGAGTGGCCCAGTCTGAGCCTGATATAGACTTTTAGTTTTTTTGGAGATACGTGATTGGGATAGATTGCTCTTTCGCCGTTAGGATTAAGGTTTTTGTATGAATGGATGTAGTTTGTCCAAGTGATTTTTTTCCTGTATTTCCAGTTTTCAAGAAGTAAATTGGTGGTATCTTTTTTATTGTGTTGGGAGAAAGCTATTAAGGGTTCTTTAATGGCTAATTTGGCTTCCTTGTCAGCAGTCTCGTTCCCCTCGATGCCAACGTGGCCTGGAATCCAAACAATTTTTAGGGTACCGGAGTTCAGGATTAGATGGTTGCGAATTTTTACTATTATTTCAATAGAGTTTGAAATATTTTGCACGGCTTTCATAGTAGAAAGGCTGTCAGAAAATATAACAGTTTTTCTTTTCTGCGCATTCGTTATTGCTTTGTATATAGCAAATGCTTCGGCAGTAAAAGTTGATGTGTAGGTTGGTAGTAGTCCTTTGGAAATAACGGAACCAGTTTCGTCTGCCACGGAAAAAGAGGTGTATGTGTCTCCTTTAGATGCATCTGTAAATACTAATTTCCAGCCAAGAGATTTGTATTTTTCTGCAATGTTCAGGAAAAGAGTTTTGTAGATAGCATCCATTGTTGAGTTTTTTGGATAGTTGGCGAGATCGGTGTTTATGGTGTTGTTGGGGAAGTTCCATGGTGGCTGGCTGTTTCTTGTATGTTCTTGAATTGAGATTGAGACATTAAGACTTTTTGAGAACGTGACTGCTCTGCATAATGTTGATTGAACTCTTTGATGTCTCTTCCTATTAAGGATCTTCTTGACTTCAGGATGGATGGCTGTTTTGTGTAGCGAGTTTATTTTTAAAATTATTTTTGAAGTGAGAAAGTCGATTCTGTCCGTTAGTTGGGGAAGACCAGCTTCGGTTAAAATGTTTATGATTGGAGTCGAGCGTAGGGCTCTCATGCAGCTTCTGGCGGCGGTGTGGTAAGGTGTTGTGATTATTCCCAAAGATGATTTAGAGCATTTTCCGTAGATTGGTAAACAATAGTCTATTTTGGATAATACTATGGATTTGGTTAGATTCAAAAGAGTATTAATATTTGCATAGCTATTTTTTGAAGATAAATATTTAATTATATTGACCCTGGCATTTAGACTTTTTCTTATATATATACAATGATTCTTAAAGCTAAATTTAGAGTCAAATATAATGCCTAGAAATTTCAAAGAATTAACATTTTTAATTGAGTTATTGTTTAAATTGACTTTAACAGTTTTTGTACAGTTATGCTTTTTACATATGTGAAATAGTTCAGATTTTGTATATGAAATTATTGAACCGGAGTAACTACTCCATTGAGAAAGAGCGTCTATAATGCGAGAAAAAATGTTTCCTAATTCGTGCAAGTCTTTATTTTTGGAGAAAATAATTAGATCGTCGGCATATAGTGAGTGCTCAACTTTATGAAAACTATCTATTATGTTACTAACTTCATTGAAAGCAATGATAAATAAGACCACTGATAATGGTGATCCTTGGGGGATACCGTTTTTTAGTTTGTGCAGATTTGAGTAGATGTTGCAATATTTAATTCTAAAGTTCCTGTTTAATAGAAAAGATTGTATGTATTTAAACATCTTTGGTCCGATTTTCCATTTTAGCAGTTGATTAAGAACGACATGTGCCCCGATCCTATCGAAGGCTTTCTGAAAGTCGAGGCTGAGAAAGGTGGCATGATTTCGTTCTGACAGCGTTGTAGAAACAAAATGGTCAATGTGGAGAAGGGCATCTAGAGTAGATTTTCCCTTTTTGAACGCGACTTGCCGGTTGTCTACTAGTTTTTCTTTTTCAATGAACCAGAATAACCTTTTGGCTATGATTTTTTCTAAGATTTTCCCTGAACACGGTAGTAGGGATATGGGGCGATAGCCAGATATTAATGTTGGGTCACCGGATGGCTTGGGTAGTGGAATAATATAAGCAGTTTTCCAAGCATGTGGTATTATTCCTTTGTCGAAAATGTTGTTATAAAGTGTTAGTAGACGTTTTTTTAAGGCTGGGGGGGGGGAGAATTTTAACATTTCGTATGAAATTCGGTCAAAACCTGGTGTTTTTCCTTTTACTGTGTGTAAGCAGGAAATGAGTTCCGACATGTTAATCTGTGTATCAACAGAAATAGCTGAAGAGCTGGGGTGAAAGCATATGTTTGAGTAATTGAGAATTTTTGATTTTTCGTTGATGAAGTTGGATTCGAAATTGGAGTCATCAGCAAATTCTTCCCATTTCTGAGCAAAGTGTTCGATAATTTTTACAGGGCATGTTAACGCTGAAGTGTCTGTTTTTATTATTTTTATTGTGTTGGGTGTATATGTGCCAGTTAGTATTTTTATATCGGCCCAAAGCTTTTGGGGCGTTGAATTTTGGTTTATATTTGTGGTAAAATTTTCAAAACAAATCTTTTTTTCGACTTTCACTGTTTTTCGAAATTTTGCATTTAGTTTGCGGTACATAATGAGGTTTGTATCTGTGGGAGAGTTTTTGAAGATGTACCATGCTTTCTGTTTTTGCTTACGTAGAGAGTTAATTTCCTTATTCCACCAGGGGACAGTTTTTTTGTGATTCTTGTCACTAGTTTGGGGAATGGCTAGGTTAGCTGCTGTGCGGATTGTTTTTTGAATCAAAGCAGATTCTTTATTAATGTTAGAAGAAACTTGTCTAGCGAGCAATTCTCTAGAGACAGTAGATCTGAAAAGATCCCAGTTTGCTTTATTTAGTAGTAATTTTTTGTTTGGTTTTAGCTGTTTATTATATTGACTGGTGATAAGGCTAATGAGAATGGGAAAATGATCACTGCCAAAGAGGTGATTGGATATGTCCCAGGTAGTTTTATCAAGGAGAGAGGGTGTGATGAGTGATAGATCAACGTGAGTAAATGATCTATGGTTGGAAAAATGGGTTGGTCGACCGTCATTAAGTATGGCTAACCCAGAGTTAGCAATAAAATGTTCGACTGTTTTCCCGCGTTTGTTTATTTTCTCAGAGCCCCAGGAAGGACTCCACGCATTAAAATCACCTGTTATCAGCACGGGATTGTCAATTCCGTTGATAACATCTCCAAGGTCTTGATTTGAAAAGCTTTGATCAGGGTGGATGTAGAGGGAAATGATTGTGAATTGAATATTGAGATTGATTTGAACGCCTATTGCCGATATATTTGAATTTATCGGGATAACCGAATGGGGGATGGATTTATGGATTAAGATACCAACACCTTGTTTCGAAGCTGATACAGAATCTAAATTATGAAAATATCCTGAATATTGTTTAGGAGGGATTGGCTGCCGGTCGGATGTGAAGTGAGTTTCTTGCAAGCAAATAACTTTTGGTTGTATATCTTTAATAATTAGTTGCAATTCATGTATGTTATTAAGGTAACCATTTATGTTCCACTGTAGAACACTGAAGTTTCGGTTTACTGAAAATAAATTGTTATTTTTGTCAGTGAAAAGAGGATCTGATTGAGAGGTAGTGGGGGTGGCAGTATTATTTTGGTGTTCATTATCATGACCCCGCGATATTGATGCAGAAGCGGGGGGGCGCTGTGAAGAGCCCCGCCGATTCGGCACCCCCATCGCAGAGTTGATATTTTGGCAGAGAAGGTTAGTTTTAGATTGATTCATCATCTTGGTCCATTGTATTTGTTTTAGGTAAATAGTATTTGTCTTCTGAGAGAAGTGTGTTTGTTATATTTGTTATAGGAGATGAGAAGCTAGAAGGTGTGTGAGTTTGTGTGTGTATTCGAGAGAGGAAGTTTGAATGTGTGGGGTTGGGTGTTGATGTAGAGTCAGTTTTATTATTTTGAGAAGAGATAGCGGAGGTATTTTTTTGTGGTACGCGGGCAGGAATTGTTGGCGCCGATGTGGTATCGTGCTTAAGATGATCGCTGCATTGTTGTTTATTAGCGTTTTTAATGTAATTTGTTGTAGGATGTGAAACAGTTATTGAGGTAGATTGGTTATTGATATTATTTTTGTTTGGAGTGTTATTTGTTGTGGTAGGAATAGGAGTAGGTTGGTCGGCAGAAGAGTTGGAGGGAGGTAATTGAGGTGGAGAGAAATTTGAATTAGAGGCTGGGGAGCGTGTCGGTTTGTTTGATGTTGATGAAATTTGTGCTGTTGAAGAGTATGTCATATTGAATTGAATCGGGTTTTTTTCTTTATATATTTTATTGGCATCAGCCATCGAGCATTTTTGTGTTGTTTTAATTTTCAGTATTTCCTTGGCCTTGATGTACTGTTTGCAAAATTTGAAAGATGATGGGTGCTCTTCGAGACAGTTAGCGCATGAAGTGCGTGTGCAATTTTCTGGTTGGTGTGGGGGAAGGTTACAGTTTTCGCAAGTTTCTGGCGAAGTGCATCTCTTTGTGGTGTGGCCAAGAAGTTGACACTTGCGGCAGCGCATGGGGTTGGGGTAATATTCTTCTATTTTTACGTTATACCAGCCTATATCAACAGTAGAGGGAGGGCGGAAGCGGTCAAAAGTGAATAGAAGTAGCCCGGTGGCACGAAGATTTTTGTCAGGTGTTGTTTTTTTAAACTTAAAGACATCGATAACGCCTTGGCTTTTCATTTCGTTAATTATTTCTTCTTCCGGTACATTAATTAGGCACGGTGCGTATGCTGTACCTTTGCAAGAATTGAGGTTAGAATGGAGTTTAACTGAGATTGGACACAGGTTGGCTAGGGTTTTTTTGGTGAGGAAAAGATTGGCTGTTTTGGGTGACTTTACAAGGAGAAGGAGGCTACCGTCACGTAATTCCGTTATACTTTCGTATGCGGTACTAATGCCATCAATAGCTTTTTTAAGTAAAAACACGCTAATGGACGACAGAGGGATTTTTTCATCACTTGGGGAAATCACTATATATTTTGGGTCGGGAAGTGTAGTGTTTGTTTGGAGTGGTTTTTCTAATTCTGGATAGTTAGGGTTATAGTTTTTTTTTCTTTTTTTGACATTAGGTTCAGGAACAGATTGGTGCTCTTTTCCAAGCAGCTCAAATCTGTTGCCTGTAAGCACAGGTTGGCCAGAGGCCATGTTTAGTGGATTGCTTTAAGTTATTATATATATGATTTTTTGTAATGCGTTTAGTAAAGCGAAACAAGATAAGAAATTTAAAGAGAATGACGGGGAAAATAAGAAAATAAAGCGAGCAAAACTAATAGTCGAGTTGTCGGCTTGAGAGTCAGACGGAGACTGTAAATAAAATTATCTTTCAATTTGTATTCCAAACAAGACAGACGTGTTTTATTTCAGTAAATGTATATATATTTTTAAAAATAAATAACGCAATTTTGTTAGGAAAATTAAGCAAATGATTTTTTTTTTAATAATGAAATATTTTTAAAATTAAAAAAAAATTAAACGATTTGTTAATATAAAAAGTTATGTACGTCATGACGCGTCATAGCCATATTACACATTTCTTAAGATGAAAACACTTAAAATGTGAGTATATCTTCAACTGTCACTTTTAAATCTTGTTTTTTTTGCAACGATGTTCTTTTGAAATGAAGATTTTTAATCCTCTTCAATCCCTGTCGCATTGCTTTTTTGTAAATTTCTGGCGATGTTATTTCTGGTTTGATGGCATCTGTTTAAAAAAAAATTCATAAATTGTAATTTCATTATCTACCTATGTACATATGTACATAGATGTATATAGAAGTAAATTGCACTCATACAAAGAATTCAATATCAAAAAGAATTAATACTTACTAAATAATGACTGATTAAGGTGCTTTAAATTTTTGAATGGCTTTTTGCCACTTGTTCCATCCCAATTATAATGCAAAGCAACTTCTGAAGACAGTATACATTTGAGATTTTTTTCAAGTCCACCACGTCCACCAAAAACCATGTCCCGGAATATTTCGTTCTTCAATTAGAAATTTTTTACTTAAAATTGATAAGTAATTTAATTTATTATGTTAACTTACATATTTTCCAGGACACTTTTCTATTTCTTTTTCAAGGTCTTCCAACTCGGATTCAGTCTCAATAGGAAATGTGGTTTTTTGTTCATATTTGCCAAAAACCACTTCTTCTTTTATCAGTTCTCTTAACATAGCAGTTATTGTTAATATTGAAGTATTTTGTCTATCTATTGCATCTTTCAAAAAAAAAAAAAATAATTCTTCAAAATGAATTTTTTTCGTCAAAGCTAACTCACTTCGCAAGTATTTCAACTCTTTCTTTATAAATTCCATATCTCGGGATACAGGGTCTTCACTGTCAAACTGATATTAAAAAGATATAAGTACGTTTGATATTTTTATTGCTGTTTTAAAATTATATATGTATGTACAATATACAATATACAATATACATATGTATATAGGGGCAGAAGTTGAACAAACTTCAAAGATTTGAATTAAAGCTCTATATTTTTCTTTGCCTTTTCCAAACGAAAAGGAATATTATTTTTGTGTAAATAATAGGTATGTACATGCATCTAAAGTAGTCTTTGGGCCGCAGCAAATTGATTTTCCTACAAATCTCATTAATCGCACAAAAAGCATGATAAGTTTGTTGTCCTTAACTATCATTTGCATAAACTCTCCTTAGGAAAAGGACTGATATGTGTGTGGATTTTTATTCAAAAAAAAAGTTGACTTTTTGTCCGTGTATTGTTGATCCATTTCAAAGGACCAAGGGCAGTTTTGTATGTACATTGGTATCATTTGAGAACATTGTTCAACAGAAATGAAGCTTAATTCATATGAATAAGCTGTACTTCATTTCATTACATGGCACCTAACTTGAAATCGAGCGCAAAATTAGTGTTTCGGTGTATTTTTTTTTTATAAAAAAAATAAATAGCTTACAATGAAAAAAAAAATTATTTAAAAAAATATTTTAACATTTTTCGAAAGCCAGCAATGTTCTTAATTGAAAATTGAAAGTTATATGGCTTTATCGTTTCTAGGTGCTGAGCAAATTGAAAATAACTAAAAAATGGGGCTTTATCTCATCATCTTTCACTAACCTGAAGAAAAATCCACGTAAAATTCTTATAAAAGAAGGACCAAAAGGAAAATGGCAATTTTGGCCCGGACCAATAACTTAAATATATATACCGTTGAAAAGGTCTCTTTGAGTACATGAAAAGTTTGTATAGATCTCGTTCGAAATGCGAAAAAAGGTATTGGCCACAAGTGTATGAAAAAAAATAAAAAACTATATTTATTGTATTTTTTCATTTGTTTTCGTATTTTGTTTTATTTTATACTTTTCGTATAAATAAACATACATAAATATTAAGGTTATTAGTTAAGTTAAAAAATATGTTAAATAATAATTAAATAGTTAATTAATATGTTAAATAATATATCTAACATAGGAAAGAAAAAATAAATAAGCATTTTAACAATGATTTTCTTAACAAAGTTCTTCGACAACAATATCAATGAGAAATGCAGCTGGAGGATTAAAAGGTTCATGCCTTCCAAATCTGAGGACCAAACCATGGACGTGATGTGCACAGGTGTCAACAGTTCGTCGTCCAGCCAAACATGTACAGTAATATTGTACTTTTCGCCGATGGAACTTTGAGCTCTGTTAATTAAAATTTGGCAGAAATATGATCTTCTCCGGATATGCCTTGACTGAATACGTCGTCGTCTTAATAACCAAGCATTCGGTGTTACATAGATAGATTTTTTATATGATGAATTTTTTGATGGGGAGTCCCATTTCACTTGTCTTACTTTGTACTCCTATTTTGCCAATAACTTTTTTCTCACGCCGAATTGAGACTTACTAGCCGCGTTTTATTATGACCGATAACTTGGATGGGTTGGTTATCCGGTGATAATAAAACGATCTAGGTTATGAAAAATTTTACATTTGCGTTGTTGGTATGGGAATTTTCGTTTCTGGTGTAAATTTTTGTGTTTGTCTGCTGTGGCTGACTGAAATCGTTGATTTTATATTTTTTTTGCTGACATCTCATTTTTTTGTTGACATCTCACTTTTTCTTGTTTTTTTTTTTAGATAAGATGAAAGTGCGGCCACCTAGCCGTCGCGTCGGAGTTAAAACTATTTTCTGGGTTACAGAAGATAACCTAGATAAAAAGCAAGATCCCAAATTGTTGTTGTATTACATGTTAAAAAATAACCTACATAGAACCGGATAAGAAAACCTGTATAGGTTATTTATGATAATAAAACGCTGCTACTGTCATATAAACAATTGATCTCCACAAAAATACCTTTCCAATAATATATGATGATCTTTATTGGCCCGGGGGCCAGCTCCCATTTTTATTTTTGCCATTTCCTTTAGTAATGTTCAATTCTCTGAAAAACTATTTAAGATAAACCCATTTAGTTTCATTGTTCGATTAGTTGGAGTTTTTTTTTCATTATTACCGTCATTTTTAAATAATTTTTTTTTAATATAACCATTTTTTTAATGCACCATAGCAAAATTGTTCTTTTTTTTTGTTGGCATGTGGATTATTTTCAATTCTTCAAACCTAAAGTGTCTGAATGGAAAACCATACACATAAGTAATGTGGTTCGAATTTAGATATGCATTTATAAAGCTACGAGTATATAGTGCAGATCTTATTCAATCAGACATTTATAAACTCATGCATAATACATTAAAGATGTGAGACGTTATGAAAAGCAATTAATTTTGTAAAATGGATAAGTAATACATTATATTGTATAAATACCATATAAATAAAAAGACTAATAATGTATTAAGTAGGCAAATAAATGCAAATATGTACCTACATATGAGTATTTTGCATTACTTAATGGGGATGGCTGCACAAATTATTGTTTTCATTAGGTATCTTTTACAAAAAGAAGAATCATTACCGCTACAAATGCCTCTTTAGATTTGTTCTTCAATTTACTCATTGTAAAAAATATTTATAATGGTTTGTATAAGTTTAAAGTTTATTCTTTGTAAAATATGAGATTATTTTTTTTATTCTTTTGTAATTCATGTACTGCGATTCTACAAAGATACTGTGGAAATCGGACAACACAATGCGATTTGAAGTCACGAACACGATTCACAAGCCACTGAAAAAATATGTCTTACTGTTTTTTCATGCATGAAAGCAACCGCATGTGTTCCCCTATGAAAAAGAACCCGTTTTGTTCAACAGTGAATTCAGTACTCTAAAATCCATGTATAAATAACCAATTCACAAGAAGTGTTACTAGATTACACAAATAATTTCCCTCAGACTTCCAGGCAATCCTAAAGTAGAGTAAAATAAAGTACAAGGTGCCAAAAATTATAATCATGCAAAATCGATATATCAATTTTATTGATTGGAATTGATAGAAAGGTTTGGGGTGATAATATTTTTACGAGCGAAACTTGCGAAAAAAAACTAATTAAAGTTTAAAAAAGAGTGTATGTTTACTACTTTTTTCTTATTAAAGAAAAAAGTAAAGAAATTCATATTCTTAATTCATACCTAACTCAACTTCTTAGTTGATTAAAAATTAAAGCGAGGAGATGGATGAACTAACGGTAGTCTATAAGTTATACTATAAGTTTTTTAAATAATTTGAGGAATGAATTTCACAATTTATTATTTTTTTTTAATAACTGATGTATGTTCGAGCACTTGTGTACATCTCTTATTATTATTTATTGTAACAGGCTTGAGTCTAAAAGCTAAAAAAAAACCGTTATTCATTTTGTAATGTTAAATTTATGTTTTTTGTTTTGCCTAAGTTGAAATTAATTAAATTTACTATGCTTAGTAGTATAAAGTTCTTCAATAAAAACGAATTACAAAACTACAAATAAATGTTGACATTAAAATTTTTGTATCCAACCAACATACCTAAGGTAAAATAATTTAATTAAAATGATTTTTTTTTCAGTCAAGTAAATAGATATTTGGGTAGTGTTTATTGGATAATGTTTGAAGTAATGAAATTTTTCTTACAAAATGAAAATAACTACCATTTTTTATATCTGAATATATTTTTGTGTAATTCTTTTTGATAGAACTTTGAAATGTTATATGCTATATTTTAGTACTTCCATTAGCTTTAACAATGTTTTTATTCCCTGACGGCTTGTATAAACGGTAACCGTATCAAAAAGATACATATGTACATACATATACAATACAACATCAAGTTGTTTAAACTTTTGCGCCAATAAATGAAAAAAAAGGCAGCAACAAAATTCTTTCATTGATTTTTTACATTGCAAAAACGACTGAATGTTGCTTGTCAGTTGTTGAAATAAAAAAGTTATAGATTTCTCCATTTTGAAACTATATTTGACTCTAAGAATTTATGCAACGTTGCCGTTGCGTGAGTCTACAGAAAGCCTTATGCACTGCATAACTATTCATCTGTTTAGCGCTTTACTATTAAATAAGATAATAGTAAGATTTAAAAATTGTCTCAATCTGATAACACTTAACTTAATGTGTTAATGGTTACGGTTAAATAAGGCATCTCTCTTCTTCTATTCCACATGCGCAGTTTATCTGATTTTTTGCACACATGCATTCATATAACCGTATAAATAAAAAAAAATGTGTACTGGAACTCTGGAAGTATGTGGAGGCGGGTAGAAACTTTTTTCCCTTCTCTCTGTCTTGCTTCCTATACAAAAATCTTGGGTAGATTTGTGTTGATTATGTTTCTGCTATCAGTACGATGATTTTTTAAGGGTTGACATCGCCTTTGTTTTAATATTTTATTTTCTCTACTACTTTAGACGCTGGTGTCTGTTGCTTCGATTTATTTCGTCACCGTTTCGTAACGATATTGTGAAGAAAAAGGACATTTAGTGCTTAAATGTCCCTAATATATAACGAAAAGGCAAGGTACAAATTAACACCTCCATATACTCAGTGCGTGTACAATTAAAATGTGTAACATTTTATTTCAACTGATAATTAAGGATTGTCAATTGTCTCTTTGACATTCAAACCAGAAAAACATGAATTTTGTACTAGGTGCTGTAATAGTTCAAATTTAAATGTGTACGGATTCACCCGTTGCACAGTCGACAACATCAAATGTTTCTATTTCTACTTCTGTTATTGTTGAATAAAATTTATTCATTCTATTTATTTCTACTTAAATAATAAACAATTACCTGCAACAAGTAAACCCACAGCAAAACAAATGCTTCAGACTCGTGTCACTTTGACAGTTTATTCTTTACCTCAACTCGCCACAGCAAAAACTCTAGTTCTACTTCAAGGCGAGTTGAGGGCGACCCCAGGTCTCAAAAAACACAGAATTTCATTGTCGGGGTGAGTTCAGGTTTAAAAAAAAAACGCTTTATGGCGACCCCAGAGTGACTTCAAGGCTCAACGAACATACCTAATAATGACTTATTATTTTAGTTTATTAGGTAGGTATGTATGTAGCTTCATAGCACTAGAGCACCTAGTATATTTTTGCCTGCCATAGTTAAAGGTAGGTAGGTTATCACCTGCAAGCATAAAAATCTTCAACAACCTTGGACCTTTAAAAAAGCGTCTTACCTACATACATCAATTTAACATTCATTGCATGTATGTAGGTACCCATCAGAGTTGTAAAGACTGCAGTGTTTTGGGTACTGCTATCAATTAAGACTAATTTCTGCATTTAATTAAGACTAATTTCGTTAAGTATTTTAACTTACAAAAAGATTTTAACTAATCCGAGCAGTCGCAGCCAATACTAATATTTGAACTGTGCAGTTAGTTGACTTAAAGTTAATTAACTGCAGTAATTTTCAACTGGTTTTATTCTTTTTAGTCACATGAAAGTCTTCTTCCTGGTTTTTTTAGTCAATAAGTCTTTTAACTGCAAGTTAATTAACTTTATTTTAGTCTTTTGACTAAAATAGTTCAGACTTCTTGTACCTATAAAAGCACAGGTTGTGATTAGGGCTATTGATTTCAATCAGGTACCCGGTACGTTGGACGCGTAATCGGGTAACCAAATTTCCTGGTATTACCCGGGTAGCCGGATAAGGTGTCGGATATCGGATAGAAAAATTCAAGTGGCTACTGTTGAGAACAAACTTTATTAGGGTGGCCTAGATATTTTTTTTGTCGTTTTCAAAAAAATATTAATATTAATAGGGCGGTGCAATTTTTTTTTGTCACTTTTAATAATAATGAAAGTGTAACATCACACAAGCTAAACATCATATTTTTCACATTTGTGACGCGTTTCATTTGGCCGCCATCTTGTTTTAATGAAAATTTAGATTTTCGCACATAGCTCGCCCAGTTTTAAAACAATACATTTTCTGCAAAAAATGTTAAGTAACTTCTTTCGATAATTGCTTTGGTTTAAAGTTATATTGCATTTTGTTAAAGAAATAAAATTGAGTTGGCTTTTCTGGTTATATCAACTTTTTTGTTGCTCAAATCAAAAAAAAAATATACAGGTTGATTTGCATAAGGTGTCACAAAAGGCTATGGCGGGAAGGTTGGACTTAGACAAGAAAAAACATCGTATGGGAGGGGAGTCTAGATAGATAGATAGATAGATAGATAGATAGATAGATAGATATACATATTTACTTCGTAATAGTGTTTTCAAAAAAAGTCTGTGACCGCACATTTTACAATTCAGAGATGTGATACATTTATCTTACAACTGAAACATTATCTTGTATAACCAAAAAGAACCAAATAAATACATAAATATGTAAACGAAGAAATAAAAAAATTAACAAATAAATAAATAAATTTAAAAAAAATTAATAAATAAATAAATATGTAAACAATAAAATAAATAAATAAATTTAATACATAAATGAGGGAGTAAATAAATAAATTAAACATATATACATATATATACAAATAACACAAAAAACAGAAAACAATGAATTAAAGCAAACGCAACAAATATTGAAAAAGAATTATCACAGGCTTTGTATTGAGCTGGTTTCTGAGCAAATTCTCAGAGATATCGCAGATATCGATTCAACATTCGCTCTTCTTTGAAGATCTAAGGTCGAAGTATGCCAGGGTAGATTTAGCATCATTTTCAAAACATTGTTTTGTGATACTTGCAACTTTTTATATGGCTTTACCGCATATTGGAAATCCATATAATAGTATAGCTTGAAAAATTACTTGTGAATTATTAACTTATTATCGTTTGTGAGCCAAGATTTACAATTTGTAAAGGGGTTTTTAAAAGTGTTTTGAATATGTATGTTAAAAGTCAAGTCAAGTATCATGATGAACTCCAAGATACATTACGAATCGCACCCACTCAATCGAGTTACCATTTATTTGCAGCTGACTGCTGGGAAGAATGCAAGCTGTTCTTTTTCGTGTAAAAAAGATTGCTTGAATTTTTCAAACATTCAGCTTAATTTTCCATTTGTTATAATATTTTTCTAGTATTTTAATGGCATTTTTTAGATTCGTCTCAATGTTGAGAACGAATTCATATAAATTCAAATAAAAAGTAGAAGTAATGCAGAGTCATGCTGTAGCATTTTAAAAAGCAAAAAGTCTGTTCTTTAATATAATTTTTGAACTAAGTTGTTCGACTGCCCAGTTTATGGAAAATTTATTTTCACCACCTTCATACAAAATATTTTTTTTGAAAACGACAAAAAAAAATTACACCACCCTAATACAAAATATTTTTTTTTAGAAAGTTTGTTCTTAACAGTAGCCGCACGTGGATTTTTTTGTCCGATACCCGACACCTTGCGGGTACCCGGCTACCCGGGTATAACCCAAAAATTTAGTTACCCGTGTACCCGTTCATTGTACCGGGTACCTGGTCGAAATCAATAGCCCTAATCATATCCTGTGCTGAAGTCTGAAGTGTTTTAATCAAAAGAAAAAAAAAGAGTTAATTTAATAGGCAGTTGTTTATTAACTGCACAGTTAAAACTGACTGCTGACTTTTTATTTTGCAGTTGAAGTACCTAAAAACAGTATTAACTTGCAGTCAATTTTTAAGTTAATTAAATGCGACTTAACTGAATGCATTACTAAAGTACTGCAGTCTTTTACAGCTCTGGTACCCATCTATCTAAATTTGAAAATAATATTAACCTCTGGTAGGGTAGTAGGTATACTTAAGGCCTCTTTTCTTTTTTCAGTTTTAACGTTTCAGCCTTTCGCATTAAATTAGTCTTCGAAATTAAATTAAAAGAATTCGTCTTTTTGCAAATTAAATTCATATTTTTAAAATCTTACCGTTATGTTTGTTATATTCCTCAATTTTGTGTACAGTACAGTACAGTACAGTTCTTAAAACTATGGTCGGTACTCCTAATTTGCTGTCACAATGAAAAAAACTCATATTTTATTTTTGCTCGCAAATTAAAATACGAAAACTGATTTTCGGCAAACGAACAGTTCTCAGTTCTCCCAAACTTCAAAGTATGTGGATGGTAGAATATTTTATCTTGCTGAAGGCTACCGTGGTCACGCGTGACAGAAAAATGAACGGTATTTTGCGGAATTCAAACACTTTTCAGGTCCATTAGGTATTCTATATAAAGAAAATCTAACGAATTTCAGAAAAAGAAAAAAAAAATGATTTAAATGTTTTAATATCTACTAACATGTATGTATGTTCAATGTTCAAGATAATATTGGAAGATACACACACAATTTCCCATTACACAAGTGTTTGTATGTTCTATTTATGTAAATAATTTGAACAAAACTAATAAGTGAATTCCTAAAATGTTTCGTTGCATGTAAATGATGTTAAATGTTTTTTTTATCTATTAAGTGAAGTATGTATTTTTTTTATGAAGCATGAAATAAAATAATGAAAAATACAGTCGTACTCTCTATTTACCTAAAAATTTGTATGAAAAAAAAAACGTTTCAATATAACGAATTGACTCTGGGCATTATATCGTTCGTTATACTGGATCGTTACTGTATAGGGACTCTGGGATATTATTTTAAACAAAATATGTTCTATTATCGGCTAAATTTAGTTCGTCACCCATTTGATTTTTCAAGGTATAAACGGTTAAATAGCGTTGAATTATTGGTGACTAAACTAGATAATTATTTGGAAGTTTTACACGACAATGAGTCATAACCTTTCTTATTTCTACGAACAAAGCAATCGAGACTCGTGAAAGAATCCAACTAGTACCAACATCTAAAAATGAAACCACCAAAACGTCAAATCTCTGTTATTACTATAATTTTAATTTAACCTGTTGTTGTATTGTATTTCATATAAAATCTTAGCTATCCATAACACGATCCTAATACATGATTTAAACATTTTATTTTTTAGATACGTACACAATATCTGATATTTTTTCTGCTCTTGAAAAAATGTCAGAAAATTGTGCAAAGTGTAACTTATCAATAACCACAGACTTTGTTTTATGTGGTGGAATTTGTGGTTTAAAGTTCCATGGAAATTGTGCGGCTTTATTAGAAAATTCATTAAAATTTTTTAAATCGACTACGAATTTCTTTTGGAAATGTAATGCTTGTGCAAGTGTGCCAGTCCTCGGCTTTGTGTGCAAAGTGAGCGAACTGGTTAAAACTGTTCAAACATTGCACTGCTATCTAACACAACCACAGATTCTTGCTGATTTACAGACAAAAATGACACAAATAATATCAATGTGTATGATAAAGACCAACCGCCACATAACTCAATAACTATAACCTCCCCCTTAACCTCTCAAAGTGCATCGATTTTAAATACGAATAAGAGTGAAAAAAGTGCAAATGAGCATAATAAACTTAAACCATCTACAAGAAGTGATCTCCCCTTACCTCATCCGTCTGCAAATCCATCCAATCTCTTGCATAATAGTGATATTTCTCTCGATGTAACCCCTGAACAAATGCCCGTTTTGCCCCTACACCGTCCTCCTCCCTTGAATCAATCACAAAATATAATATCGAAAAACACGAATCAAGATAACAATAAAAATGTAATGAAAAAAGTGCGAATTGATCATTTGAAATATCCAAGACATATGATAGGTTCCGATGTGCCCCATAGTGATTTAAATGTTATTTCACCTACTAAATGATTACACTTATCGAAGTTTGAAATCACCACCATGGAATCTTCGCTTGTACAGTACATTGCAAAAAAACTAAACATTTCTAATAATGAAGTAAAGTGTTTTAAATTATTAAAACCTGATGTGGATATTTCTTTCCTAAATTATATTAATTTTAATATTGGTATTCCGGCTTTATTTATTGGAATTAGCTTTTAACGCTCAAAATTGGCCATTTGGTGTTTGTGTCTCTGAATTTATAAATCTTTCAAAAAACTACAAGAGAACTCAAATAAATACCACCACTGTAACATCTTCTCCATCGCCTTCAACTTTTTCATCACCATCATCATCGCCGCCATCGTCATCGCCACCGTCATCGTCACCATCGTCGCGTCGTCATTACCACCATCACAACAGTTATTGTCATCACAATCAAAACCACTATCAGCATCATCTCTCTTACATCCACTACCGTCGTCATCTGTTACCACTGCACCGCGACCTCATATACCTAATCAGTCGCCTCTCTTATCTAATTCTCCCCCGCACAATAACAATTATTTGAGTGTGTATTATAAAAATATGGGAGGTTTTTCATCTAAGCTAAGAGATCTATCACTCTCTATTGATGCATCTGTTTTTGACATATATGCATTCACTGAGACTTGGCTGCATGATCACCTTATGACAGAGGAACTATTCTATTTGTCGGCTTTCTCTGTATTTCGCCTTGATCGCTTTGATGTTAGCAAGAAACGTGGAGGTGGAGTAATGATTGCAGTTCGTCACTCTTTGGTTGCATCAGCTGTCGATCTGAATGTAGTGTTAGATGTAAATTACACTAATATCGATCAGCTTTGTGAGAAAGTGGTTTTTGCTGGCTTCAAACTTATCATTTTCATAAGCTATATTCCCCCTGGGAGTGCGTCTTCTATCTACAAACAACATTTAGATAATATTGATAGTGGTTGCCAAATTGCCAGAAAATGAAAATGGTTATTTTTGTGTACTTGGCGATTTTAATTTGCCGTTGGACTATGGTAGAAGGAAATAAATTAATGCCAATATTAATAAACTCTGAAACTGAAGTTATGATGTGTGATTCTCTCTTTTCTTTGAATTTAAATCAAATAAACAATGTATATAATTCTATAAACAGGCTTTTAGATTTTGTTTTTGTTTCTGATGATTTGAATGTAAATATTTTTGAAACACTTCCATTGCTCAATAATTCTGTTCATCACACTGCAATAAATGTTTGTATATCTGTTTATAATTATGATAATTACAGTAAATTTAACAACTCAAAGTCATATTATCGTAAATTTAATACAAATAATTTGAATTTAATTAAATCTCAGCTAAGTCGTATAAATTGGAAATCAGAATTCAAAAATTATAGTTTATCTACTAACTTTTCTAAATTAAAAAAATTGTAAGTGAAGCTTTAAATAATGCTGTTCCTTTGATTCGCAGGAAGTTAAATTCTAGTCCAAAATGGTACAATAGTAGATTAATGAAGTTAAAGAACGCAAAAAATACAGCGCATAAGCATTTCAAGCAATCAAATTCTATGGCTGACTATACACTCTTTTGTCGTCTGAGAAAAGAGTTTATTTTCCTTTCTAAATTTTTGCATTGCAACTACGTACAGTCAATAGAGTCTAAATTAAAATCGAATCCAAATCAATTTTGGTATTACATTAATTCTAAGCGGAGGACTGTTGGATTTCCATCAACAATGCATTTTGAAAACAAATCTTCTTCTGATCCGGAAGAAATTGCGAGTATGTTTGCTGACTACTTCCAAACTATCTACAACTCAACGAATTTACTATCTTTGAATGATGATTATTTCGAATCTCTTCCTTCTTTCTTTAATTCATGTAATTTTGAAGTTACGATTGATGTGGTACTTAAGTTACTGAATGAACTTTAACCTATAAAAAAGCCTGACATATTGGGATTTTTCCCGATTGTTTTAAAGCATTGTGCTGATGCACTCTCTGCGCCGGCCGTTGACTGAATTATTTAATCAGTCTTTATGTTCAGGTGTTTTCCTTGATGAGTGGAAAATTTCAATTATAAATCCCATTTTTAAAACTGGGAAAAAAGACAATATTGAGAACTATAGACCAATATCAAAATTATCCACCATACCTAAGATGTTGGATTGTCTGGTTAAGGACATTTTTGTTGATTTATTAAAAGGGCACGTAAGTGATTTTCAACATGGATTTTGGAAAGGTAGGTCTACAGTATCTAATCTTATTGAATTAACAAATTTTTCAATAAATGCTTTAGAGTAAAATAGGCAAATTCATGTAGTTTATACCGACTTTACTAAGGCATTTAGCAGAGTAAACCTAAAAATTCTCCTTAAAAAACTTAAGTGCTATGGAATTTCTGACCCTTTGTTGGGTTGGTTTGAAGCTTATTTGTTTGGTCGGAAGCAAATTGTATTTGTTGATGATATATGCTCTAAGAAAATATTTGTTACCTCTGGAGTTCCTGAAGGGAGTCATTTGGGCCCCTCTATATTCTTACTTCATGTAAATGATGTACCTGATATGTTGAAGTTTTGTAAATGTCTCATATTTGCAGATGATATCAAGTTTTTTGCGGTCGTTTCAAATTCTGCTGATTGTTTGCTTATGCAAAACGATCTTAATTCGTTCGTTAACTGGTGTAAACTGAATGATTTAAAACTCAATCTCGATAAATGCACCTGTATGTCTTATAACCGTTGTTTGTATAACATTTTTCCTTCATACTCCTTAGATAATGTTATTTTAAAAGTTGTCCATGAAGTCAAAGACCTCGGTGTGATATTTGATGAAAAACTAACGTTTCGTTTTCATATTAATTCCATAATTTCTAAAGCTAATTCTTTGTTGGGATTCTTGAAAAGAAATTCCTTTGAATTTACAGATCCGTACACTTTAAGATCTCTATTTTATAGCATTGTAAGACCATCTTGTGAATATGCTTCTGTTGTCTGGAATACAACAACTCAATGTGATATAAATAAGATTGAAAGAGTTCAGAAATTTTTTTTGCGTTTTGCCTTGCGAAATTTTTTTGTTAGTGTTGATACTGTACATTTTTCTTATCGTTCAAAATGCCTTTTGTTGGGAATGCAATCTCTTGAATCGCGAAGAGAAATGTATAGCATAATGTTTGTTCGAGATGTTTTGTGTAGTTATATTGATTGCTCCAACTTGCTTTTTAAAATAAATGTCTATGCTCCTTCTCGAGGTTTAAGATCGAAGCCTTTATTATTTAAAGTTTCACATAGAACTAATTATGGTTCAAGAGAACCTTTAAGTCATTGCAGTAAATTATTCAATGATATAAGCATGAAAAGAAATTCTTTTAAAAATTTATTGTTAGCATATTTATTGCACAAATCTAATAGTAATATTAATTAATGAAATTATTTAAAGTAATAACTATTTTATAAATTATTTTCAAATCTGTTGATGTAAATCGTAGAGGAATAAATAAATAAATAAATAAATGAAAATAAGGTTTATGTTGAGATTTTCAAAGATCTTCACTTTCACATCTAAAAACTGTCATTTCAAAAACACATCAACAATATAATAGCAATCCCAAATTATCATTCTAAAATTGATTGCGTGAAATTGGTACCTATGTGCATTTATCAGAGATCAATTGGCTTTTCTTTGAGCGTAACTACATTTCTTTAGAAAAATTTTGGTTACAGTTTGAGATCTATTTAATATAAATTAGGTTATCGGTTGACACTTATTTTTTATTTTCAAAAATATCTCTCAATGGTTGAATCAAAAATGGTTAATGCAAAAACAATTTCGAATTTGATGACAACGTGTTTATTTTTAAAACCGATCACTAAAAATTAAAAGCCTAACAACCTGCATATAAACACGAATAATGGCTTACAAAATACTAACTGTTATACTACTGGGCATTCTGATTGATAAAATTGCAGATGAGATAGGTTGAAACAAAAGGTCATTGAGTGAGCATTTTTGAAAGGCACATCAAATAACAGTTATTAGAAAACCTTTCAAAAGGTTGAGATTTATTTCTGATCTCTGGTATTTATACGTCATACATAATGTACATATTTATAAAAAAGAAACTTTAAAATATCTGACAGCAAAAGGTTCATTTATCCCTGAAAGTTTAACTGCCCCAGTGGCCTAATGGATAAGGCATCGACCCCAGATGGAGAAGTTTCGGTTGTTCGAGAGACAGTGTTTCCGGCGGGCGCTATGTTAGACAAAAATTCATCAATTCATTCGAAAGAATTTACATAAAACTTGGATTCGTTATCAATTTTAAAAATATTTTTATACAAAACTCACAAAATACATACATACATACATACACACATATATTGAAATCAAAATTAAACATTAATTAAAATTACTTAAGAACTAGAGCAGCCACAGCAGCATTTTTGTGAGTTAGTTGTTTTAATATATTTTTTTTTATTTTGTTCTTTTTTTTTTTTGATTTGAGATTTTTTTTTTTGATTTGAGATTTTTTTTTGATTTGAGATTTTTTTTTTTTGATTTGAGATTTTTTTTTTTTGATTTGAGATTTTTTTTTTTTGATTTGAGATTTTTTTTTGGTTTGAGATTTTTTTTTTGATTTGAGATTTTTTTTTTTTTGATTTGAGATTTTTTTCTTTTGATTTGAGATTTTTTTTTTTTGATTTGAGATTTTTTTTTTTGATTTGAGATTTTTTTAAAAAAATTTATTTAATATGTTTTGTTTTTAATATTTTTTTTTGATTTTTATTTTATTTTTTTTTTGATTTTTATTTTATTTTATTTTTTGATTTTTATATAATATTTTTTGTTTTGGATTTTTTTTTGGATTTTTTGGGATTTTATATATTTTTTGTGCCGGCTGCCACCAAAACTGGTTCCAATTTCCTCTTGGGTCCCGATCGAACAAAGTTTTTTTTATATTTTATATGTTAGGCCAATCCAGTCGACTTTAACTAATAGTTTCTGATTTCTGAAATTTGATTTTCAAATTCCAGTCATCATAATATCGCTGAATCTTTTCGAAGTCACTCTACAAAAGAATTTTTATGACCTCGACTTTCGGAGTTGTTCTGTACACAATTAGATCGTCGGATTACGCAATTGCCTGAGTAAGACTACCTATAAGATCGCTGGTGTAAATGCTGAATATAATCGGCAAGTTAACAAATCCTTGCTGAAGACCATTGTCACTCACAACAAATTTTCTACAATTGAGAAAGTCATAAAGCATAATAAAAGTGGTTTACCTATGTCAAGCCTGGTGAGCTTTATATAAAGACCCTTTAGTTTGTCAACCAGACACTGTTTTTTGGATTAGTGCCTCTGGATATGAGAAACTATTTTAGATTCTTTTAAACCAAACTGATTATCCGGGATGATATTATTGTCCTCACACCACGTAGACAAAGCTCTATTTATGACTTTCTTGCTTATTCTCGAGCGAACATTTGGCGGATTGGAGTTGTCCTTTTTCAGGAAAAGATCAACCTCTGCTGTCTTTCACCGTACTGCATAACATGAATTTTTCAGTGAGTTGTTAAACAGTGTTTCATATACATACATATATGTATGCCAACTGCTTCCTTGGAAAGATGTCGTAGTAAAACATTGGATATACATCGACTCTGACTTCTTCTTGATGATTCGAAGATGAGCCTCTTCCTTCGTAACTAACAGGAAACTGATCCCATTTTTCTCGGCGATGATGACATTTACCAAATGTGTTTTATTGATCCTGGTGAAACCAAGGTCCCCGATTGTCATTGCGTGATGTTGTTACGAAGCTTGAAGTGATGTAACAAGGCTCTGTTTTTCAGTTCGCATTTACCAGCCCCAATGATACCGACTTTCTCCTTTGGATCTTCGACAATAAAGAAGGTATCGTCGAAGACGTCCCTGTTCTCTGGACCTCAAAACATGGAAGGTCGTTTTGATCATTTATTCTAAACATTTTGTTAATTTGTGGAAACATAGTCGTGTCAATAGAGTTAACGGCCCAAATTTTGTCGTTGTAATAAAAAATTGATGGACAACCTTGATCAACTGATTGATATTTTTGTTCGACAACTTCACCGTCCTAATCTCCAGATCGTGTGGGCTTAAGTCTTGTCACTAGTCCCGTTTTTGTCTGTGTAGTGCGTTAAAAGTAGCGTTTCGGTACAACGATTGCGTTAATTTTTTTTTTGTGTCTTGGTATTGCTCTGTTCATAGTTCGTAGTATTGTTTCGTAAATTTGTTCTAAGGATGTGTCAATTTCCGCCTACCATGTTGGAGAGGAATGCATATGATGCAGCCGAAATCTGCTCACTTCACTACTGTATATTACTTAGAAGCTATGTATGTAATGCTTTTTCGTCCGAAGATTGCAAAAAAAATATATCTACGGGCTTAACTAAGAACAGGTACATTATATTATTACTGCTAAACTTGACAAATAAAGTCAAATTGTACATGAAAAAAGTACATCCTTGTTATACGTCCAAAATTGTGAATCTATATACATATACATAAATATAATATAGATTTCCGCCAAATAGAATTTGCTTCTAAATTTAAGTAGCTGCCATCACAGTTTTTTGCTACTTAGAAGTTATCGGCCTCTTTAGCTCAGTGGCAGAGCACTGGTAGGTCTGATAGGTCTGATAGCGATCTGATAGGTAGCCTAACTCAGGCAATTGCGTACGCCGATGACCTAATCGCGTACAGAACGGCCCCAAAAGTTGAGGTCATTAGAATTTTCTTCCAGCGTGATTTCGAGAAGATTCAGCGATATTGCGATGACTGGAAGTTGAAAATCAACTTCCAGAAATCAGAAACTATTCTGTTTAGGACTCCGTTGCATGGAGCCTCAAGGGATACGAGAAAGAACTGGAAGAATCTAGTGATCGTGGGGCCAAACCGACAACCACTGGCGAATAAAAGTGTAGTAAAGTACCTTGGCATCTGGTTGGATCAGTATTTATATTTCGACAGACATGTAAATGCTGCGCTGACCAGAGCCAGGGGAGCCTTTGCCCTGACGAAACGGCTGTTTTTTAGCAGCCGGCTTGACAGTAGGGTGAAGGTGATTTGCTACATGGCCCTCATCCGGCCGATGATTGCCTATGGGTGCTCGGTTTGGTTTAACGTTGCCCCATCTCAAATGGAAAAGATTCGGGTGTTTGAGAGGCAGTGTCTGAGACGCTGCCTTGGATTACACAGAACACCAGAGTCGGAGTACAAACATTATTATTCCAACCAGGCTCTATACAACGGAGCCAACATGAACAGGATAGATAATTTCATAATAAAGCTGATTCGAGGTCACATTGCAAGAGCTATGTCCTCGACCAACAGCTTAATTTTTGGGGCCTATTACCCCAATGATCAATACTACGACAATGTACGTTTAAGCGGCTTTATTCCGCCAGATGCATTCGTCTACCTAGACATTCGAGGGCTGATACAGGATAGAGAAGCAGTTCCGCTTATCTACCACGTCAGCCGGAGAACTGTGGATAGGCGACTCCTTTACGGTCGAGACGTGCTCGCACAAGACGGAGCTGAGCGCCTTCGGTTCAGTAGGACTGTGTCCGATCGGGACCGAAGAGATAGGGTGAAGCAGGAGAACCAGTTTTGGTGGTTGAAATTGGATTCTGTTAGCTAATAAATAGATAATGATAGTTGGCCATGGCCGGCTTACATAGGTTTAGATTAGATTTAAGTAGGGACAGTTGGGCGGCACCAAAAAAAAAAAAAAAAAAAAAAAAAAATATGTATATAAAAAAAAAAAATTATATAACAACAAAAATCGCTGCTGTGACTGTTCTAGTTCTAAGTATTTTTAGGTAGTCTTAAGTTATTGTAGGTATTTTTAAGTAGTTGTAAGTAGTTTAATATTAGTCTTAAGTAGTTTTATTTAGAATAATTTAGTTATAAGTTTTAAATAAAAATCTAAAAAAAAAATGATCTGAAACCAAGTTTTTTTGTGAATTTCTCTTGGTGAAAAATAAAAACCAAAGATCTCTAGTTATGAGTTAGTTCGTAGGCCGAAAGGCATCATAGAATTAAGAATAATGGATTAATTTAGAGTGCCCGCCTAGGGCCAGTAAGTTAGATTTAAGTTATATGATAATTAAACTAGTTTTTAAGAATTTTTGTCTAGTTTTAACGTAGTCTTAAGATGAACAGAAAATAAAAATGAATTAAAAAAAAAAAGCACTGGTCTTGTAAACCAGGGGTCGTGAGTTCAATCCTCACAGGAGGCAATTTTTTTTTTATTTATTTCTAATTCAGTGTGTAAAAAAGATCGATCAATAGCTTAAAAAGTGGCATATTTTCTTAACTGTGAAGGGAAATTAGAACAAAAGAAAAAAAGTTTTAAAGGAGAATGGGCATTTTGGTCTACCTAGCGTCCACGAATGAGATATATATCGTTGGAAAGCTTTGCCCGAGTACATAATTTTTTTGTATGGACACAAAGCTGTAAACCATGGGGTTTACCCAGAATATTGCAACAAAGATTGCAATAAGAGCAAAAAGTAATTGCAATAGGGTTCCATTGAAATGACAGTGTTGGTCAATTTCGATGAACTCAATAGATCCCAAAATACATGAACTTTTATACCAATGGCCAATAATAGCGAATATTGTCATGGTTGGCGAATAATGCGCTTAACAATACGAAAATTCTACTTTTTTTATTTGATTTAACGAATTAAATGAATGGAAATAGTTGTGCGTCAAGAGTCCACAAACCCCATATAGTACGTTTGAAAGCTTAGTTCAAAAGCTTAATTTTTGAAGTTGGACTCAAATCTGTAAACCATGGGGTTAACGCAGTATATAAAAAAGAAACATCTTACTTTTTCCTTTTAACAGTATACAATTCTACTTTGTTTATTCAATGAAGCGAAATGTTGTTTTTTTCTTTTGGTGGTTTCTTTTCTTTTGGTAGTTTATTTCAACCATCTCAATGTCACACATTTTTCAAGGGCCTTAACCCTCTTATTGGTGCTCATATTGGTGGAGAATTTTTACAGTTTCTTAGAATATGATGAGGTGGTTATATCCCAAAATATGTACAGCATTTTTTGGGATATAACCACCTCATCATATTCTAAGAAACTGTAAAAATTCTCCACCAATATGAGCACCAATAAGAGGTTTAAGGCCCTTGAAAAGAAGCATAATTTTTTAGTGGTACATGTGATTTAAAATTACTCGTTACAAAACTTGCAGATCATGCAATTCCTACAAAAAAAGGTTTTGATACTTTCTTCTGCAACAGATCGCACAGAAGATATCGCCTCTAGAAAACGCTTAATGTCGCTATTTCACGTATAACTCTTACGTATATTGTGTATGTTATCGGAAAATGTTTTTATCAAACTTTTTACACCTGTAAGATGTCGCTAATTTAAAATGGTGAAATGTCGAAAATATGGTTTTAATTAATGCGAATTTTAAATGTTAAATTTTACAATTTATTTATTAACACAGTTTGTTGCTTATGTAACGTTCTAATAAACATTTTGTTCTTGTAGCAATAATTTATTGTAGATTTTTCATTCAAAAATAATTTTTTACTCATTTTATTGATGATAATATTTTTTAAAAGAAATGTAAAGATATACTTTTTTTCATAAGAGTGATCCTTATTAAGATTTTGGTTATATGTATAGCTTTTGCGTTCAATAGTTGTTCTAGGTGTCTTTTAACAGAATCCGCTCTGCTGTGATTTTTGTCCATATATTAAGGGTATTTATGCAACGAGATAATTTTGCAGAAAGATATAATTTTCCGCTTCACGTTTGCATGAGCACTCCATAAAAATTCTTGCATAAATGTGAGAAATAATCAGCTGTCCAACTAAACGTCACAAATTACTTCTCGAAACTTTATGAGGTTTATTTTTTCGCTTTCTGCATCAAATCTGTGAGATAAATTTATCTGGTTTGCAGAATATTTTTCCCATACAAATTTTGACAGCTCGTTTCTGCGGAGATAAAATTATCTGGTTTCCGAGGTTTATCCGAGTTTTCCACCGTTACATGAATAGTTTCTTTTATTCTCTGTTATGTTTAACACCGATGTTATCGAGGTTTTACTACTAAAAATAAGGCCAATGAAAAATCGGCGGAAGGTGGGATTTCGGATGAATCTTATTTATGGTATTTTCGAACCTTCACCATTTTGAAATAACGGTATCTTGCATCAAAATTTAATTTACGGTTAAAAAGTTGTGAGTGAAAAAAAAATTCGCAGGCCATTTAATATCCCCCAAAATTTTTTGCGGTAAACATATCGATGGAGACTTTTAATAATTTCTTGAGAATACTTCCTAGTTATTTAATTAGTTAGCTAATGGTACTTTATTAAATTTAAAAAAAAAAATATTTGTACACTTAAACATGGCAAAGCCGTTTGCCGAGAATTGACAACAAGTTTACAAAATTAATTCAAAAAGTAAAAAAAGAAGAAAAATTTGCTGATAATTATAAATAAATGTACATTTAAAACTTTTCATCTATTATTTGTTTTCTATAAGAAAAAGAAGTTTGGCAGTATGAGGCTCGTGTAACCCAGTATTGAGTATAATTTAAGATCTTCTTGATGTCGTTGAACGTCAATATATTGGCACCAAAATGATTTCGCCTGATTTCCTTAAGGACTGGACAGGATCCGAGAAAGTGTAAAACGTTCTCGCCATCACACGAACTACATAAATTGCAGCAACCTGCCAGATCATCCCGATGTGGCATCCAGTTTAACTTGAGCAGTTCTCCTCGCGCTCGTACTACCAATGATATCTGTTTAGCACTAAGGTTGGACTTCATGCAGTTCACTTCCTGGTGGTTAAGGTTACGGTACAATGCTCGTGAACTTGAATTTTCAGCATTATCGATATTTTCGTTCTTATCGCCCGTTCCACATCCAATATAAATGTTTGAGTGAGTCCTTGCCAGTTATCGAGGTTGTTCTCATTTAATTCTAACATGATATTATATCTATTTGCAATATTTTCCCAATTTATAAAGGAGTGATTTTGTTTGAATTGCTTTTTTTGCAAGAACTTTGGTGAGTCTTGTATCGTCTTCGTCTTTAGTTCCTTGCAAAGCGGCCTGTTCCTTTCCTGAATATTAAAATTTTCGATTTTTTTGTATTTGCAAACTGTTAAGCCTATAATATGTTTCTAGCTTATTTATCATTAGCTGTAAAGAATTTAGTGAATCACAATATCATCTGCAAACATTAAAGTTTTTACAGTTAGCTATTCCTTCTATTTCAATCTCGGCACTTTCTATTTTTGTGACCTTGAATTAAATAATTACTGTATTCCTAAGCGGGCTACAGGTTTGGTACATATTTGGCATTTTTTATCAGCTGCGATTTTTCCAACGTACTTACACTCTACTTCAGGCCTGTTGAAAAAAAAAACATTGTAGAGAATTATTATATATATTTATATAATTTTTATATAAAAATACTATTGAAAAATTTAAAAATGTTTCTGATGCTATCTTTCAATTCTATACTATCGTTATGTATATATGTATGTATAAACATAGAACATTAAACTTGAAAATATTTTACAATTTGAAATAAAAAAAGCAACTGAAAATATTAAAAGTTAAGTCAAGTAAAACACAAATTGTAAAAAACAAATTTTTTATGGTCCAAAGATAAATTGACCATAAACATAGGGTGCTTTTTCATAGGTATAGAACTTTGAAACAGAATAAAACAAAGATAATTTTTTTTATAATTGAAATGAGATTGACTGATTGATTGATTGATTATTGGGAACATAATCTTTTCTAGTTTCTGGCTAACTCGTTCGTAATTTAATCTGGAGGCCCACTTTTTTCAACATTTCGTTTCGCTTTAATGTAGAATTGGCCTAAGTCACAATTTCAAAATTTTTCTGTGGAGCGGTTAAAAAAAAAAACATAAACAGCGCGTAAATAAGTTGCTGGAGCCCAGATACGTCAAGTTTTGGACGTCTATAACTATAGATAATAGCCATATCAAAAGGGGAAAAGAATTTCTTGCATCTGCAAAGGAAACCTCGGTGAGGTTAATTATGTGATGATTCCACAAAAGATGGTTTGTGATACACATACCTTGAATCGCAAGCTGATTAGTTTCTTCGATGCAAGTGCCACTCATATATAATGGCAGGGGTGGTACGTCTCGCTTAACGACAGAAGCAGGATTGAGTTTTCGAAGCAATAAATTCTACGCGATTTTTTAATCCCCATTATACAATGCTGTCCAAGTCAAAATTTAATGTATGTACTTATCATATTTAGCCGTGTCAGTTCCACCTCCGAAGAGCAGGGATGTGAATCTGGAAACGCATATGAAAAGCTAAGGGAGCTATCGTCAGCGAAACAATTTAATGGATTAGTAGTTGCAGACAGGAGATCATTAATGAAAATAAAAACAGAACCCTGTGACGTACCAGCATTTATGTTTTGGGTTTCAGACTTGAATCCGTCTAATACTACTTGTATAGAGCGATTCGAAAGAAAGTTACTAATCCAAGGAATAAGGGTTTCATCGATACCAAAAGCACGCATTTTCGAAAAAAAAACAGGATGCCAAACTTTATCAAATGCTAGAAATATCAAATGCAATAATCTTATTTTCTCCAAAACGATGTAAGGATTTGTTCCACTGTTCGGTGAGATAAACCAGTGGACCTATTGCAGCGAAAGCCGTACTGACGGTCATTAACCCTAGAATGCATAACGGTTTTCGAATAACTTTAACACATATGGGGTTCCTGAGCACCCCAGTATTTTTGGGTCGCAACTATCAGCAACTTAAAACACAATCTTATAAAATTTATATATTTTATTATAAATAATGTATTCTTAAACTAATTTAACAAAAAATGGCACTTAATTCACAGCCTTTGTAATTAAAAATAAAAAATAAAAAAGGGTTCATTTAGGTGGTGTGTAAATCTTAAAAATTTTAGCTTTTAAAGCTTCAATGTTCCAATTTTTTTTTTGTTTCTGAAAGAAGACATATAAGGGAACATTATTATATTGAAAAAGTTTTGCCTTTATAAGTCTTACCGGTATATTTTTAGTCCTGTTTCTTCAACATATAAATACAGCTATTGCATACTTCGCTGCGGTGTTCGGGGCAAATGTGCCTTTGGCAAGTACTGCATGTCGTTTTGGACTTTTTATCTCGCGTCCTAGGACACAAGAAGCACCTTCCCTGCTTTGGAATCTTTCTTTGAGGTTCCCTTAGTAAAATATCCTCGTAATTATGAGGATCGCCTTCCATGGATTCTCGAAGCACTTTTTCGATGGTACCCCTCAAATGGCTGTGGATACTTTGTTGCAAATGCTTTTGCATATATGGTTTTGCCAAAGACAAACCTAAATTTTGCAAAAAGATGCTGCGCTTATGTTTTTTATTTTTGTAATTGTTTCCTATTGAATAGAGAACCATTGCATTGATTCCCGCCTGGTCGAGCATCCCATAGAAATACCTCATAGGCCACCTACGAGTCTTTCTGGCAACGGAGTAATTATGAGCCAGCTGGTCAAACGTGTCAACGCCACCTTTTGTTTGATTATAAAACTCGATGATCTCAGGCTTTCTTGACACCGAATCAACCACTTTGCTTTTGTGGAGCGAGGATACCAGCAAAACTCCTTTGCCTTTTTTTGGAGTGAAGGAAACCATGGTAATTTTGTCCTTGAAAGCAAATTGCGAGGAGAGTATTTCCTTTTTTCCGTTGGGTAAGAAGGATGGTGGTACTTCAACTTTATTTTTTCGCAACGTTCCGACTACAGTGAGATTATGCTGCGTTAGCATTGTTTCAACCAACTGAATTGATGTGAACCAATTGTCCATGGTTAAATTCCTTCCCGTACCATGAATGCTTTCACTAATCTTGCGTACCAACTGCAGCGGTATGGGGTCATTTGATCTTCTTTCCCAACGTAAGGAATCCCAGATACCATATAATATGTGCGGGAATCACACATCGTTATAATTTTTATGCCGTATTTGTCTGGCTTTGACGGAATATATATTTTAAATTGACAATTACCTCTGAATCCTAAAAGCTGCTCATCAATCGTACAATACTCGTGGGGCGTATAATATTTTGAACAGTTTGAATTAAATTTGTCCCAAATGAACCGTACTGGTGCCAGTTTATCCGAGCGACATCTCGTTTCCCGGTTATCAAATTGGATGCAATTAATTAAAAATTCAAACCGGTTGAGTCCAATTATAGCCTGGAAAATTGGGGAGCACTTTGTAGTCCACATGTCCCTGGTATTCCTTCTACCTTGCTTTTGCACTCCAGCAATATAGAGTAAACCAATCACAGCACGAATCTCTTCTTCTGTTGTATCGATCATGATTCCGGAAGTTGGATGTTGGGCAGACGTTGAAGGCGATGGAGAATCAGCTGGTGGAATACTTTTTTGACGCTGGTTGCTGATCTCGATGTTAGTATTTTTAACTAAAGCTTCGAATACAACATCATCGAAAAGTAGATTCCATGCTTCAACCTCTGATGTTACGAATTTTGCTTCACCTTTACAACCCGGCATTTTCAAAACTATATTTCTCGCCGCTGTCCGGCCAGTAGAAGATGAAGGCTGTGTCGTCCAACGGTATCCTTTTTTACCTAAGATAACTCCCAAGTGGTGCCTTTCTTCCGAATTTTCTTCATCTTCGAAATCACTTGCCATGATTTCATCGTCTTCTTCAGAATCCGCCTCTACGTCACCTAAGACGTCTTCCTCTTCATTTTGTGAATCATCACCGACGTCCAATAGGAGTTGCCTGATCTCTTCATCATCGTAGCTGGCTCTATTTTGAGACATATTCCTCAAAAAATGGTATATGTTTGCCGCTCTGCAATTCAGGAACGTTTTGTAACGTTATTCTGAAAAGATTCATTAACTTACCTAGTAAGACTTCCAAAAAACTAAAAATAAAGTATTCACTTGTCTTTCAAAAAAATATTTCAGGAACACATATGGGGTTTCGGCACACCCCAGAGAACACGATATCTTCAGTTAGAGTAGAGAAAATGCACTAAACATCTTTCAGATCTAAAGTAGCAACGAAATAAATAAAAGTCATGGCACACTTCAAAAATAACTGCTTTGATTTAAAAAAATATAACAGTTTTAATTTTGAAGTGGGGTGCTATCTCACCCCATATGCATTCTAGGGTTAAGAAGCTTTCGATCGTCAAGATATTTCTTGAGCTGATAGTTTATCAGCGTTTCCATGGCCTTGGAAAGAAGGGATGTAAGTGCAATTGGTCGGTAATTAGAGGGTGAAGAAGATTCGCCTTTTTTTGGGATGGGCTGGACAAATGCTGTTTTCCAACTGCTCGGGACAAGCCCAGAAGAATAGGATAGATGAAAAGCTTACGCAGGGGTTTTGCCAGCGTGGAAGAACACCCCTTCAGAACAATGGCAGGGATACTATCCTGATCAGCGGATTTATGTGTGTTGTTCGAGTACGAAAGAAGATTTGTCTCATGGAATTATTTACGCGCTCAAGCGCGTAGAGTTTACGGCGAACTGCCTTACGAATAAGTTAGCTTTCTCGAGAGACCTAACGAAGGAAGTGTCCTTGACAACGAGTTTTGGAACCGAGGCCTTAATTTTTGGTCATGCAAAAATTTTGTCCTTCGAATATGGGCGTTGCAGGCCTTCCTGGATTGTTTGAACTTTTTTCGGTTATCCTCAGTTGGGTGGAAGCTAACCTCTTTGACCCTAATAACCTCTTTACAGCTCGCATCGAACCATGATTTCTCTTTGGGTCTGATGATCTTCACCCTATGTGGGATAAAAGTGCTCATACTCAAAAAAATCACATTAGTAATCATATCCGCGCTGGAGTATACGTCATTATCGAGGAAGCATAGTGACCAGTTAAAGATCCAGTTTGCTTTCTCGTATTTTTTGGCACGAAAAATTTGCGGAAATGATACTATTGTCAGATGGCCTAAATGCGTTAATATACTGATTGTGTATTTATCGGGGTCAGAGGTTAGGAAAGAGTCAAGAGTATTTTCGGCTCGGCCATTAAGGTGATTAAACTCAGCAAAGATCTCAGTACACATACCTTCGGGTGTCTGGCCCGAATGCTGAAGCCAATAACAATTGTGTACATTGAAATCGCCCGTAATAACGATTTCAGTGTGAGGATGTAAGGAAACAATTCTTTGGATGGCGTCGGACAGAGCATCGAATTCGCGAGAAGTTGAAACTCTGTCCAAATTAGGGCTTCGATAGAGGAAGCAATAAAGTATGATGTGCTTGTTTACCGAGAATTTAAACAACAAGAAGTTAAACAAGGGGTTGGTACTAGGACTATATTGTGGTTGAAATAGGCAAGCAACATCATTTCTTACGTAGACTGCGAGACCATGGTGGGGAAGGAATAATGGCTCTAAGTTATACCCATGAATTTGAAATTCAGCAGAATCAATAGTTTCACCTACTTGGGTATAAATTAGTGCCAAAACAGCTGGCTTGTATTTAACAGAATTGGCGTACAAAGCAAGGAAATTTGCTCTAAGCCCACAAATATTACAATAGTCAACTCTGAAAAATATTACAATAGTCAACTCTGAAATTTCCAATCATTGTGATAAAAAAGAAAACAAAAGACTTAAACAGACGAAATCTAACAGAAAAACTGAATATGATTATAAAGTTCTTTTCAATTCACAACACTACTAGTGTTATGTCTTAGCAGTGATGTGAATTGATCCGAACCCTAACAGTCAAAAAGTATTTCTCTGTGCATCTGTTATTGTTCGATCAGCAAGTTCATCAATAGAGAGAGCTTAGATAAGTTCAATACAATTCATTCACGCAGCGAATGTTGTCCTGTATCAGATTTATGACCTCAAATACGGTTTCGAAAAACCGTGAAAAAGTGTGAAGCTGCTTTCCTGAGGCAGCAGAACACCCAAGTGTGCTTGAAGAGAAGAGGACACTACTCTGAGAGAAAGAAAATCAGCCCAAAAGTACCTACCCTTCTCTACCCCTATCGTACCAATCTATTCTCGTCTCATTCAAATCAATAAACATTTTAGAATCTGGTGAATGATAAAGAATATTATGAATCTCAAAGAGAATGTATGATGATGTATTTATATCAAATAAACTAAAAGGCACAATGAAATGAATGGGTTGGGTACGATATCCCTTTGTATATGAAAACTATAGTACTCTCATGGTGGAAGTCGAATGGGGCGACATCTAATGTATGCGGGCAACCCTTACTCAAAGTTCAGGAGGGGATATGTTGTTTCGGAGAGAGATAAAGAGTAGATGAGAATATTTTAAGAAAGAGAAGGTATATAGAGTATTTAGGAGTGTAGGAGTGAATAAGGGAGAATATGAGGAAATGGTTATAATGAAAGAAATAATAAATGGGAATAAAGGAAATTCTGTCTTGGTTTCGTTTGTTTAAATTTTTTTTTGGTGGGTTTTGATAGTTGTTGTTGGTTTTGTTTACATTTTTCTGTCGTTATTTTGCAGGTACTTGGTACACAAAGAGATGGAGAAAATTGACAACGTTGCTTTGGTTTTCGTTATTTTGGTTGGTATTTTTGAAGTTATAAAATAAAAACATTGTGAGGCACAGTGCTGGGTAATAAAACATCGCCCAACGAAAAGAATACGAAATGTTTTATTTTATTTTTTCAGTTTCAATGGTAGATGACAGGGAGGTAATTTAAGAAAGATTATTAAAAACGCCTGACTTAAGGTCAGGTTTTTAATAACATAGTAAGTATTTTGTGTTTGAAGCTATATGCTTCTAAAAATTTTATAAATGTACATATACCTTCATATGATTATAAAAAATCAAAAACTATCTAAAATTCACGAAAAAGGTAAAAAACATCAATTTTGCAATTTTCGACTTTTTAACTTTTAATAAATAATAAAGTCTTAAATAATGTTTTTGAAAACCATTCTAGATTTTATTTTCTTTTTTCATTTTCCGGAATTTTTCTCATTTATTTTTTCAAAAGTTCTTGTTAAACTTTTATAATTTAAACGCAGACAAGTCATAAATGATGTTTGCTATGTGTTTATGAAAACCATTTAGAATTTTAAAGAAAAATAAAAAAAAAATGTTATATAAGAGTTTTTTTTATTGTCAGGTAGTCAGTACCTACCTACGAATTTAATGAAAATTAGGATTTTTTATCATTTTTTTTGTATTTGTTAATTTTTTTTGTAGAAACACATAGGTAAACTAGTTAAAGACTAGTAAACGTTTAAATCATGAATTTAAAGCCAGTAGATTTAAAATAACATCGGTTTATATGATTCACTTATGACAATTTCAAGAAAAATGTTACGAAATTTGTTTAAGTGCTGCTTACGACAAGCTTTCATTTTAAAAGTTCTTGTTCGATTTTAATTATTTAAACACACACTGGTCTTTAATTGTGTCCTGTGTATGTTTTTGAAAACCAATTTAAATTTTGACAATAAAATAAAAAAATAGCCATATAGAACTATTTTGTGCATTTTCAGGTACTGCACAGAAATCAAGAAATTGTTGAATTTATTAATTTTTTCGATTTTTTTTTAAATTGAATGTGAGATTGAAAAAGCAATGGAATGTTATAGTTTGCATTGTGTCTCTTGTTAATAATGCTTATCCATGTATTTTAGAAAATACAATACAGAAAATTTGAAAATTTAATTTTTTTAAGTACCCCACATCTTTTAAAATATACTTACCTACCTACTGCTCGTAGTTATTATTTTTGTTTTTTAAGAACTCAACATTTTTTTTTGAAGAACAAAATCCTTTAAAAATGTATACTTACAGTATAGTAATCTTTCAATAATCCTTCGCTTTAAAAATTTCAAAAAATTGATTTGTAGGTACCTACCCACATATGTACCTATGTACATTGTACATATACTTACCTACAATAAAAATCTTATAATTTTATTGGGGTTCCCACTTACAGATTGAAAAAATGTTAAATAATATTCCTATAGCTTTTTATATGTATATGGGCTTTGTGCTATGTGCATATAAAATCAGAGAAATATTATTTAATTATTCTCATTAATTTTCTTAGCTTCATAGGTATTTTTATTTGAGGGTGGATATAAATGTCCTTAAGTGCCTACTTATGAAAATAGTTTTTTTTTGCAAGATTTCAGGAAAGATACCTACCTACTTATATTGAAATTTGTACTTTATTATTTTCATTGTACCTAATGATAATGGAGTTCTCACTTACAGACAATCTACCTAACCAGCTACAATAATAAGTTACAAAAATCAATTTAATTATCAATCCTGAAATCTTCCAAATAAAACAAAACACGAATAATTACCTACCCTCAAAATCTTGCCATTGATTTCAATGCATTCAAATCGAAACAAAAAAAATTCTTATAAGATTTGAGGGTGGGTATTCCTGTTCGTAGATTGTTTAAGGTCGATTTTGTCTAATCTAACCAGGTTGAATTGATATTTGCATTTTCTTATCGCATGGAAACTTGCGCAAAGTAATTATTTTTATTTAAAAGAAATTTAGAAAAAGCTATTTGAAAAAAAAAAATAATTTTGCCGCCGGGTGTATTAATTTTTTATTCACTTCAACACAAGAATCTTTTTATTCTAATTGTTAGTTAATATCTTTATTGTTTCAACAGGAAAATTTCACTTAAAAACAATAGGTATAAAAAGTAATTTTACAAGAAAAAAATTATAAATTTATTTGTTTATTTGCAAATATCAATTCACCACAACACAACACAACACAACACAACACAACACAATTATTGCACCAACTTAACTTCTTGATATAAATGGACACTCGCAAAAGCAAAAACATTGTTATAAATTAGGTATAACTGAATATTAATGCCAATTAAAAACTTCACATCAACATTAAAAAACCACCCCCAAATGCCACCAAAAAATGAACAGTCAATAAGCCAAAAAATAATAACAAAACCTCAAGCTATAGAATTATGTATGCACATTTATATTCTTCGTATATGTTTTCATATACAAAGTATATTCTAACTTGCACAGTGAAAATAAAGCAACAAAACTACAAAAGGAGAAAAATCATATCCAAAGGAAAAATCAAACAAAAACATACTGCTAGACCTACATTTTTTGCTCGCCAGCATGAAGAAGGCAAAACTGAAAAACCGATGGTTTTGTTTTCTTATTTTCTTATTCTCTTTGAAATTTTGTTTTAATTTTGAATTCTCCCAACGAAACAAATTAGTATTCCCTTCTCGCTCCTACTCCCAATTGCCGTCATTCAAAAAATTCCCCTACAAAAAGTCTCTCTCAAAAAAAGAGCTTACAGCAGCGCCACCACCAGGATCGGGGCAACCCTAAAAAAAACTCGCCATGAGAGTACTATAGTTTTCATATACAAAGGATATCCCGCTTTTTATAATCCTTTTTTTTAAATCCCGCTTTTTATTATCCTGTTTTTTTTTAATCCAGCTTTCTTAAAATCCCACTTTTTACTATCCCGTCTCTTATAATCCCGTTTTTTATTACCGCTCGATTTTTTAAAATAAAACAAATCGTTTTGATTGCAAAAGCGGGGGAGAGTACGATAACTTTGGCGCCAAGAATAGATAATGGTTTTTTGTAGAGGTGTCCAAAACAAGTATTTTTTAGTATGGGGGGGGGGTCTATCTTGCCCCGTTTGGGCGGGAGGGGCAATTTTATAAAAAAGGACAAAAATCGGAAAAAAAATCATTAAAAAATAACGGTAATACTTACAATTAAGTTTAATACTTTTTTTTACAGCCAGCATATTGTACTAAAAGCCACTTTTTAAATCAGGCAAAAATGTATGCATAGTTTTCGAAAAAATGAGTTTCAAACTCAAAATTCGAAAAAAAAAAAACACAAAAAAAAAGTTTAAAGTGTAATTTCTCAAAACCGTAAAATTTAATGTAATTTTTTTTTTATTAAATTTGATGCTCTTATTAATTCCTAATCAAAAACTGAAAACTAGATTATTTTATGACCTCTGGTTTTTGAGAAAATTGAAAATTACTGAAACTACTTTTTTATAATTTATGATTTTGCTCTTCTGGTATCTCTCACTTTGAGGATTAATATTGATGATAAGTTCATATTTGTAAGTCAAGTACTACAATTATTCATTTAGCGTTACCCAGAATGTACCACGAGAAGGTAGAATTGCATCACATTTCGAGTCTTAGTCAGTTGGTCAGAGTAAGTCCAGAAGTTAGTAAAAATTGTCAAGTAAATTTCCAGTTCACCTTTTAAAAAGGTATGTAAGTCTCGTCGATGAAGTCATCGTCCGTAGTGTCGTTACTGTCGAGTTCGTTGAGTTCTTCGTTGATGGTCAGAAGTCGAGGTTGTTTTGGCGGTAAAACTTCCTCTAAATGTTCACTGCGAACGGTGGGAGGGTCGAAGTCTTTGAGTTGCAAACCTTCTTTTTTTTCACCATCGATAAAACATGGGTATACTTTTTTTTTACGTCAAGTAAAACTCCATGATTTGACAGCCCAAGTCGTCCTTATATTTTTCTTCAAGGCAGTATTTCCTATAAAATAAAAGTGCCATATATTGTTCAAGGTGTTTTGTTGTTTTGCGGCATAATATTGTTTTCTTCAGGAGTTTGTTCTGATTCTCTAAATCTTTTATAGTGTTGGTTGGATCGGTCCTGTTAACATGTCGTAGAATTTCAGAATATTTTCTCAACACCTACATATGTACTGGCGTGCGCTGTCGGTACAGATACGACTGGTGTTGGGGTGAACCTTTGTATATGAAAACTATAGTACTCTCATGGCGAGTTTTTTTTAGGGTTGCCCCGATCCTGGTGGTGGCGCTGCTGTAAGCTCTTTTTTTGAGAGAGACTTTTTGTAGGGGAATTTTTTGAATGACGGCAATTGGGAGTAGGAGCGAGAAGGGAATACTAATTTGTTTCGTTGGGAGAATTCAAAATTAAAACAAAATTTCAAAGAGAATAAGAAAATAAGAAAACAAAACCATCGGTTTTTCAGTTTTGCCTTCTTTATGCTGGCGAGCAAAAAATGTAGGTCTAGCAGTATGTTTTTGTTTGATTTTTCCTTTGGATATGATTTTTCTCCTTTTGTAGTTTTGTTGCTTTATTTTCACTGTGCAAGGTAGAATTGTAAGTAATCTGTAAGAATCAAAATCTGTAGATGAATAAAGAAATAAAGAAAACAATATATCTTTGGATATGAAAACATATACGAAGAATATAAATGTGCATACATAATTCTATAGCTTGAGGTTTTGTTTTTATTTTTTGGCTTATTGACTGTTCATTTTTTGGTGGCATTTGGGGGTGGTTTTTTAATGTTGATGTGAAGTTTTTAATTGGCATTAATATTCAGTTATACCTAACTTATAACAATGTTTTTGCTTTTGCGAGTGTCCATTTATATCAAGAAGTTAAGTTGGTGCAATAATTGTGTTGTGTTGTGTTGTGGTGAATTGATATTTGCAAATAAACAAATAAATTTATAATTTTTTTCTTGTAAAATTACTTTTTATACCTATTGTTTTTAAGTGAAATTTTCCTGTTGAAACAATAAAGATATTAACTAACAATTAGAATAAAAAGATTCTTGTGTTGAAGTGAATAAAAAATTAATACACCCGGCGGCAAAATTATTTTTTTTTTCAAATAGCTTTTTCTAAATTTCTTCTAAATAAAAATAATTACTTTGCGCAAGTTTCCATGCGATAAGAAAATGCAAATATCAATTCAACCCGATTAGATTAGACCTTAAACAATCTACGAACAGGAATACCCACCCTCAAATCTTATAAGAATTTTTTTTTGTTCCAATTTGAATACATTGAAATCAATGGCAAGATTTTGAGGGTGGGTAATTATTTGTGTTTTGTTTTATTTTGAAGATTTCAGGATTGACAATTAAATTGTTTTTTGTAACTTATTATTGTAGCTGGTTAGGTAGATTGTCTGTAAGTGAGAAGCCCATTATCATTAGGTACAATAAAAATAATAAAATACAAATTTCAATATAAGTAGGTATCCTTCCTGAAATCTTGCAAAAAAAAACTATTTTTATAAGTAGGCACTTAAGGACATTTATATCCACCCTTAAATCAAGCAAAACAAATCTAAAAATGCCTATGAATGAAGCTAAGAAAATTAATGAGAATAATTAAATAATATTTCTCTGATTTTATATGCACAAAGCCCATATATAAAAAGCTATAGGAATATTATTTAACTTTTTTTTATCTGTAAGTGGGAACCCCAATAAAATAATAAGATTTTCATTGTAGGTAAGTAACTAGTTTACCTATGTGTTTCTACAAAAAAAATTAACAAATACAAAAAAAATGATAAAAAATCCTAATTTTCATTAAATTCGTAGGTAGGTACTGATTACCTGACAATAAAAAAAACTCTTATATAACATTTTTTTTTATTTTTCTTTAAAATTCTAAAAGGTTTTCATAAACACATAGCAAACATCATTTATGACTTGTCTGCGTTTAAATTATAAAAATTTAACAAGAACTTTTGAAAAAATAAATGAGAAAAATTCCGATAATAAAAAGTCGAAAATTGCAAAATTGATGTTTTTTACCTTTTTCGTGAATTTTAGATAGTTTTTTATTTTTTATAATCATATGAAGGTATATGTACATTGTACATTTATAAAATTTTTAGAAGCATATAGCTTCAAAAACAAAATACTTACTATGTTATTAAAAACCTGACCTCAAGTCAGGCGTTTTTAATAATCTTTCTTAAATTACCTTCCTGTCATCTACCATTGAAACTGAAAAAATAAAATAAAACATTTCGTATTCTTTTCGTTGGGCGATGTTTTATTACCCAGCACTGTGCTTCACAATGTTTTTATTTTATAACTTCAAAAATACCAACCAAAATAACGAAAACCAAAGCAACGTTGTCAATTTTCTCCATCTCTTTGTGTACCAAGTACCTGCAAAATAACGACAGAAAAATGTAAACAAAACCAACAACAACTATCAAAACCCACCAAAAAAAATGTAAACAAACGAAACCAAGACAGAATTTCCTTTATTCCCATTTATTATTTCTTTCATTATAACCATTTCCTCATATTCTCCCTTTTTCACTCCTACTCTCCTAAATACTCAATATACCTTCTCTTTCTAAAAATATTCTCATCTACTCTTTATCTCTCTCCGAAACAACATATCCCCTCCTGAACTTTGAGTAAGGGTTGCCCGCATACATTAGATGTCGCCCCATCCACTTCCACCATGAGAGTACTATAGTTTTCATATACAAAGGGTGAACGTATCTATGGATATAAGGCCACAAATCTTCCCTACATTTTGAGTTCATTTTAAAAGAAGCGACCCACTTCATCTTCTTTGCAAAACATTCCCAACACTACGATTGTCATCTGTTCTGTTAAACGGCCTCTGTGGTATTTTCTTTTTGTAAGAAAGGTCTCGTCGATTTGTACCGTTTTTTCTTGGCCACCAATATAAATATCAACATGAGATGCTAATACTTCCGTTATTTCACGACAATAGTTAAAGTAATCTATTATAGTAGATTTACTTAGCTAATTTTTATTGTCGTGATGGCGCCAAGCGAGTAAGTATTAATTTAAAAAAATAATATGTACAATAATGTTTAAAAAAAATTGTTTACTTAATCTACCTGAAAAACCGTGTTCACTGGCATTTTGAGCACAAAAGAGATAACACTAGTTTACAAAATTTTGGGTCACCGATGCTACCTAAAAAAAACAACTTTTTTTTTTTACTAATTAGGGGTCGCTGAAAACGAAAATGACATTAATTTTTTTTCAAAGAACCGTTTTCGAGATATGCTCAAAAAAAGTTTTTTTTTGGTCCATTTTTTGAAAACTGGCTTATATCTCTTAAATGATCTTTTTAATTTACATATAGTAAATATTTTTGGAAAGATAACACTTTCTGCTTTCCAACGGTATACGGTTTGCATTGTATATGGAATTGAATAGTACTATTATGAAGAGGAACGAACGACGCGACCTCTGATGAGACGGACGGAAGCTTTTTCCGACTTGAAGTGGAGACGAGTGTAGACTTGAAAGTGGGGTAGTCACAAAGAGAAAGAATAATAAATATGAGTGTTGAGGAAATAACAGAAGATAGAGAACGATGTATAAAATTGGGATGGAAATTTATGGGAGTTGGAGGGAGTTAGGAAAAAAGACTTTTATCTTCATTTCTTTTTTGCAAAGGGGAATTATTTGAATTTTTTTTGCTAGGTAGATAAGGAATGGGCAATGAAAATTCGTGAAGAAAAAACGATTTTGTTTTGAAATTTTTCAAGCAAAAGGCCCGTATGCACTTCGTCACTTTGCACATAGAAAAATATTTTTAATTTTATTTTTTCTTGAAAATTGAAAAAATTATAAAAGGAATTTCTTAATATTTTATCAATTGTTTTTTAATTTCACGTAGTGGTTTATACTTACGTGATATTTTAAAATTATTGAAAGTCGACATAAAAAATATTGCTATGGAAAATTGAAGTAAATTTAAAATTTTTTTTTTTTCAGTTAGGTATTTGAAAATTCAAGTAACATTTTCAAATTGAAACGTGAGTTATTGAAGATGTTTAAAATTCACGTTTATTTTTAAAATTAATAAATTCTGTTGAAAATTAACGTGAAATTTTGAATTTACTTAAGAACTTTAAAAATTCACGTCAAAGTCTTAATTTACTTAAGAAACATGAAAATCACCGTGAATTTCTTTTAAAAATTCACGCGGTATTTAAAATTTGTTTAGGACTTGAAAATAAAAGAATTTTTAAAATTCCCGTAAAATATTAAAATAGTGAACAATTAAATGACGTGAAATTTATAAAATTTTCTAATTCTTTGGAAATACACCTAGAATAGTAAAATTAAGTAAGTTTTTTGAAAACTACGTGTTTTTTAATGTTCCGTGTTTTTTTTTGAAAATTCACGTGAAAAATATAAAACGAGGTAATTTCTTGAGAATTAACCTGGAATATTGAAACTACGTGTTTTTTAAAGTTTGGTGTTTTTTTTAAACTCACGTGAAATTTCTCGAAAATTCACAAGAAATTTTAAATTTCATTGAGAACTATCCACGTGAAATTTTTAACTTCATTTGAGCTACAAAAATTCACGTGAAAATTATTTAAACTTTTGAAAATTCAGGTGAAATTTTTCGATTTGCTTAAAATACTAAAATTCACGTGGTATCTCAAATTTACTTAAAAATTTTAAAAATTGACGTGATATTTTAAATTTACTGAAAAATAAATATACAAATACGTTTATTTTTAAAAATATGCATTTGATTTTGTTCAAGAAATGTTTTGTAAAAAAAAACTTTTTTTAATTTTACTGATGGAAATTCGCACGGAAACCTTTTTTTAAGCAGTAAAATTAAAAACAAAAAACTGTTGCATAAACTATTTTTAGTGATTTTAGGTACATCAATTTTGTTATCCTTTTAATTTTCAAATGGTTATTTCTTCAGATTTGAGAAATTAAAAGGATATCATGTACATACCTACCTATAAAAAAGAAAGATATCATAAAAATATCACTGTAACCAAATGAAAAAAACCAAATACGTATTGTACCTAAAATTCTACATTGTATATATAATAGATTCCATATACAATGAATTCTATCACTTGCAAGAAAAAAAATATAAATGTTTCTGTAAAACATGAAATTTGGCAAGGTACATAGTTCACAAAAACCAAATACGTATAATAAATTCTATCACAAGCAAGAAAAAAAAAGTTTGAATGTATCTGTAAGACATGAAAATTTGCAACATAGCTCTCATAATACCTCAAATCTCACAAAATCAAATAAAATATACGAAATTAATTGAAAATTGAAAATAATTTAGCTATATCTACACTTCTACATATATGAAAAATGCAAAAAACCGTTGAATAAATTCACAGCCCAATAAATTCTTTTCATTTTCCCCTTGTTGCCATAACAACCATCAGCTGGCTCACCTATCTCCTTTACCCTGCCTAATTGTTGTCAGAATCAAAATAATTATTCCTCTCACTCTATAACTTATTCTATATTCTTTCTGCCTACCTTCATTTTGATCTCTCCAATCTGCTTTTTAGGCAACACCAGCCACCAAAAGAGAGAGAAAGGTAACTTAAAATCGTGTTCCATAGTAGTACTATTAGGTTATATATACAATGCGGTTTGTTATAATCGGATGCGAATTCATTGAGATACAAGCGATCAAAAATTATAAAAATCGATTTTTTCGAGCTTTTTTGAAAATTTATCATTTTCAATTGAACCGTGTGGATAGAAAAAAAATATAAAAAATATTTTTTTGGGCTCAAATAAAATGTATTTTTTAACAAAAATTTTAAGACCAAATTCATCAAAATTGGACGATAAATGTAGAAGCTATGAAATAATGAAGTCATTGTCTTAAACAGAAAATTTAGTATATTCTATGTAAATTTGTTTTTTTTTTTTATAACATAAAGTAGTAATATGAAAACGATTTCGTATGAAAAAATGACTGAATTGTTTTTCTTATTTATTTCATAGCTTCTACATTTATCGTTCAATTTTGATGAATTTGGTCTTAAAATTTTTGTTATAAAAATACATTTTATTTGAGCCCAAAAAAATATTTTTTTATATTTTTTTTCTATCCACACGGTTCAATTGAAAATGATAAATTTTCAAAAAAGCTCGAAAAAATAGATTTTTATAATTTTTGATCGATTTTTATAATCTTTGATCGCTTGTATCTTAATGAATTCGCATCCGATTATAACAAACCGTATACCGTTGAAAAGCAGAAAGTGTTATCTTTCCAAAAATATTTACTATATGTAAATTAAAAAGATAATTTAAGAGACATAAGCCAGTGTTCAAAAAATGGACCAAAAAAACCTTTTTGGAGCATATCTCGAAAAGGGTTCTTTAAAAAAAAAATTATGTCATTTTCGTTTTCAGCGACCCCGAATTAGTAAAAAAAAGTTGTTTTTTTTAGGTAGCATCGGTGACCCAAAATTTTGCAAACTAGTGTAATTATAGCAAGCACTTCGCGAATCTCTAACCGACATTGAGGTCCATGGAAAAATGTGCCGATTGATGGATTGATTGTATTCCTACAATTTGTATCACCTTTTTTGTAGAACTTTTTTTTAAGCATCGCCACATCCAACCGAACTTGGTATTTTTATAAATTTCCACCTGCATCGGTAAGTTGCAGCACATAGCCAACCAACTTTGCACCCACCCCAAATCCAAGTTATAAAATAATCTAGTTTTTAGTTTTTGATTAGGAATTAATAAGAGCATCAAATTCTATAAAAAAAATTACATTAAATTTTACGGTTTTGAGAAATTACATTTTTTTTTTGTTTTTTTTTTCGAATTTTGAGTTTGAAACTCATTTTTACGAAAACTGTGCATACATTTTACCTGATTTAAAAAGTGGCTTATAGTACAAAATACTGGCTGTAAAAAAAGTATTAAACTTAATTGTAAGTATTACCGTTATTTTTTAATGATTTTTTTCCGATTTTTGTCCTTTTTTTATAAAATTGCCCCTCCCGCCCAAACGGGGCAAGATAGACCTCCCTCCCATAGTAAAAAATACTTGTTTTGGACCCTTCTACAAAAAACCGTATCAATTCTTGGCGCGAAAGTTATCGTACTCGTGCCCAGGGATCTATTTGAGTATGATGCTGTATGTATTAGTGAGACCAGGTATAGTAACAAAATCCCAAATAATCTAGTTCATCTCAACGGTTTTAAGGTAATAAAAATGATAGAGCAGGTCGTGTTGAGCGAGGAGTAGCTATGTACTTAAGAGATTTCAGTAATTACCAGATTAAATATATGCCTCCTCCTGAGTATTCCATAGAGCATCTTTGTATGGACATTGTCAATGTTAAAGAACATTTGTTCCTGGGAGTAGTTTACAGGCCCAACCGATATATCCGTTCAGCAATCTCCTTGAAGAAAATTCTTTTTGTTTTACTGTTATTATTATATGTGGAGAATTTAACACTGATCTTCTCCCTAATAAAAGTCTTTAAAAATTTTGGGTACTTTCAATATGCATGATGTGAATACTCTATTCTACAAATTTTTTAAAAAGCTCTCTTCTCGATATTTTTTCGTGACTCCAGCAAAGTCAAGCACCCAGTTTCACAAAACATGATCCATCTTTATTTTGACTTTTTTCTCAGTAGACCTGTAAGAACATTTCAATATATTGATTTCAAAAACATAGAACCGAGCTCTTGGCTTGATTTAAGAAGAGGTGATTAGGAAGAAGTGAACCTGCTATAACAGCCTGCCGATCAAGTCTAGTTTCTCCAGCGCAATTTATTTAGCTTGCCGCATGTTGTGTTGAAAACTATTACCGTTAAATAGGTTGAGTATAGGCTATCCCAAGACAACTCATCCCAAGACAACTTATCCCAGACAACTGGTCCCCAGCGACAACTGATCCCAGGACAACTGGTCCCCGGACAACTTATCCCGGAAATAGAAACTCATCCCACAACGAAACTTTTGATAAAAATTTAAATTCAACGAAAACTAATGCATGAACCAGTTCCTCAAGGGGAAATTCCTAAATTTCCCTCACAATATGATATCGGCACCTGGTAACACGGCACCTGGTAGTCAACGCTTGAACCCTCAATTGGAGATAGATTTTTTTTTTTCGATTTGACGTTCAATGTATTTCCCATAAGAAAAAAAAAACGGAAAAGGGTTCGAAAAACATTAACTTTACTGATAAAATTTATATAAACGGGTATAAATATTATGATTGTAAAAGCATAATAAAATGTGTTTATTTGCAAATCAGGTGAAAATATATAATCCTGTGTAATTTGGATATAGGTAATTCAATATAATAAGTTTAAATATAATAATAAGTTTAAGTATATTTCACTTACAAATAAGTTTTTTTTTCAAAGTGATGAAAATATTAATAACGGGCTTTAGGTCAATTAAAAAACAATTATTTATGTTGTCACGACGTTTCGTTCATGTCTATGAACATCATCAGGTGTGGCAATTAATCTATATTTGCATTAACAAATTGGTTACAATTTGATAACATTGAAAAACTATGAAAACTTACACTTGTTACATGAAAATTACACTTAAGAATAAAATCATTTGATTCACAACAATTTTAAATTTTTACAAAAATTACAAAATTAATTTTTTTTTTCTTTATTTCCACAAATCCATGTGCTAATATAAAAATGAAAAATGCCGCTTAAGACTTCATTATTTGTCAAATGAAGCTAGCCGTGTCGTCGCACAGTGCGGTATTTTGATCAAAAACCTGGCCAAAAATATTTGGGCACATTTTTCACATCAAATAGGTACCAAATGACTAAAAAGTTATTTGGAAGGATAAATTTTCATTTTTTGGGTACAGTAAAACCCACTTAAGTGCTTACCCACTTACCTCGCGATTAGCCAAGAGAAAAAAAATTTTAAAAAATCAAAGAAAGCACGTACAATACTGTGCTATAACTTTTTTTAAAGCTAATATTTCATTCTTTATTTTGTTTTTTGATGCAAGTTGTTTCATTAAATAGTTTTTGAGAAATTAAGTTTTAAGGATGAAATTTAGAAAAAAAAAAATTCGTTTTTTAATTGATTTTTTATAAAGTTTTGCAATTTTTAGGACATTTTTTATTTCAATTTTCAATGGCTTAATAAATTTTTATTTAAATACTAAAAACCTTATTCCAATAAATATTATAGTTACTAAGAAATTAGAAAAATACTGAAAGATACTTTTTTCCCAGAAAACCTCTTTTTTCGATTTTTTTTATGAGTGGATTTACAACCGGAAATTTTCTTAATGCAGGTACCCAATTTAAAATACCTGCGACCCGGTTAATCACATCCTCGTTGCATGCCGTCCTGGAGAATTTTCGGGAAAATTGTTCCCTGTATTGGCGGAAATGCTTATTTCTAGCTTCCGCGGCTTCTTCGGACAACTGACCGATTGGCAACAATGCATGGGATATGACACTAGCAGAATGAATTAGAATCTTATGCACTGTTAGAGACATAGGCTGCCATGGATATAAGTTTACATAATGTTTAGCAGTATCCATCGTGAATTTTTCGAATTTTTTAAGATCTATCTCATAACCAGAGGATATCACTTCTAATATAGTTTTGAATTTGTTAATTAATGATAAATCCACGCCTGTGATGGAAGCTGCTTCTTCTTGGCTATTGAAAAATCTACGAGAGGTGTTGCCGTCATTGGTGTTGCCAAACCAAGCTTTTGGAATGTCCACCAGTAAGCCCAATTTGTCGTGGAACTCTTTTTGTATATGTCTCTTGGCCGCTTGAATTTTTTCCCGGTCACTTTTTTCTGTAACGCGTGCACTTCCGCTTTAAATTTGTACGAAAGATGCAGTAGAAATTCGAAAAACCTAATCCTGGCGTGTAGTTTTGATAGTCCAAATCTGAAAGTCTCTGGATTATCTGGTTCTGTAGAAGACAAGTCGTTGAAACTTTTTGAAGTTTTTATTAAAGGTCGTTTTAAAGGGTTTTTTTCAAAGCCTCTGTTTTTTCTTAGGTGCAAACATGTGCAAACTCTTGAAATGCAAGATTGTTCTACATATCCAGCAGTTTAATAAAATGTATGATACACTATGTTGCGGCGTGTTGCGCTATTTCAAAAACACTAATGTTTGAAAAAAACAGCGAAAAAAGTGCAATTTTTTTAAGTGATTACTTCAACTCATCGATATGAAAAAATTAAGATGGATATACAAATAATTTTTTGCTTAAATTACTATACATACCTTGATTAACAATATCCATATCAAAATTTTTCACTAAAATCACTTTTAAGACTGAAAAAAAACGCGCAGAAAATACACTTTTTTTTAAAAAATCGCCAAAAAAATCGTGCTTACTCAACTTGTACTAGTTGCAACTGATGGTGTGGCGAACGGGGGTGACCAATTTATAGATAGACTTCACTAAAGAGTAGCCTGGTTATCTACCTGTTATGGGACACAAGCTTAATCCTGGGAGGTAAAATTTTTTTTTTGATTTATGGCCAGGTTTTTGATCAAAATACCGCACTGTGCGTCGTTACAATGTAGGTGTTGCGACGATTTAGTCACAGCACGAGACCTTTCGTTAATCGTATAAAGAAAACAATTGATTCTTGGTAGTTAGATTACAAATCAATGTCTCGTTTAAGTTTTATTCAATACTTAATTAATTTTTACAATATTTCATATAATAGTGTTTCTGGGTTGAAGTCTAAAGAAAAAGGAAGAGCGATTTCTTAACCCTAAATTTTATTTCCCGCCAGCGTGAAATATTTTAGCTGAGCTTTTAGCCGCAAAAGTTCTTCGACTAACTAAATAATTAGACGTGTTCGGGCTTAGGTGAACCAGTCTGTTCGTAACAGTAGGTATAAAATTAAGGGCTGCAAGGTTTGGCAACACTAAATGAATTTAAAAATTTTATAGAATGCCAAATGATATACCTGTCGACTTTTCCACTTTGCTTAAGAGGAGTTTTTGAAATTTTGCTGACAAAAATGATGTGAAAAGATTGCATATTTTTAGGCCAACTGCAAATACAAACCTTGTAAAATAGCTTTAGTCCTCAAATTTATTAAATTGTTTCTGAGTCCACAATATTCATATCTCTAGCTTTTTTTTTAAAGTTTTTCTTTTATTACGAAGTTGCTTTATATATGTATGTATGTATTTACTTTTATCTTTAAAAGTGTAAGTCCAGTTGTTAGTGTTTGATAAAAAATTGATAAAAGCATTAAATATTGAAAATAAAAATGGCACTTACTGACGTATTATTTTGAAAAAATGGTTTGAACAAAATAAATTAATTTTTCTTCAGTTTCTATTTTCCAAAACTATGTGCTTAAAAAACTTCAATTAAAAAATAAATAAAAGAATGGGGGTTTAGCTTGAAAAAAAAAAACAGTAGCATCACATTGTTCTTCTTTTTTAATAATTTTTTTCCATTATAAGTCATTTATTTTTACAGCTTGGTAAAATTTTTTCAAATTATTTGAATGGTAACAAAATTAATGTTCTAGTATTTTTTTTTGTCTATTTAAAAAAAATTTTCTTGAAGATCCGTTAAATGTTTGGAGTTATAAGTAATTGATTGAAGTTTATTTTATAAAAAACATTTTTGTCTACTTATCAATTTTGTAACTATTTTTAAATTGGTGGAAATGGGCTTTATTTAATTAAATCACTTAATCAAGGCTAGTCTAAGTAAATCAGCTGTTAGAGAACAAAAAACAATGTTTAACATATTTTCAAGAGTTTGAAAATATGTAGTTCGAAAGTATAAAGTGTCAGTTACACCCATCATTGGCAATTTTTATTGTTAATTTTGAGACATTGGTAAAGTGAAAAAGATAATTACTTTAATACAAAAATAAGGTTTCTTTTCATTTCAATTTTTAAAGAAATTTCATTTTATTCCACAATTTCTCATAAAACAATTTTTTTTTTATATATCAATGATTGAACTTATATTACCGTTTATTTTCATTTTTGTTGTTTTTTTTCCTATTTTTTTTTTCATTTTTTTTTCTTATACATACTAATAAACTTAACTTAGATTTTTATCTTTGATTATGATTTTTTTGTTTTTTGAACTTTTTTAAAAATTTATTAAAAAAGAGGGGCAACATAAACAATGTGCTATTGTTTTTTTAAGCCAAAACCCCATTCATTTTTTAATTCAAGTTTTTTAAGCGCATAGTTTTGGAAAAATTAAAACTAAAAAAAATCATTTATTTTGTTCAAACCATTTTTTTTTCAAAATTACACGTTATGAAGTGCCCTTTTTATTTTCAATATTTAATGCTTTTATCAATTTTTTTCCAAACACAAAAACTGGATAGTTTTGTGGACTTAAACTTTCAAAGATAAAAGAAAATACATACATACATATTATATAAAGTAACTTCGTAATAAAAAGAAAAACTTTAAAAAAAACTAAGGACCAAGGCGGGTTCGGACATAGTACCTCCGGGTCGTGAATCCTACACTCTTGCACCAGACTACTAAGAGATGGCTCAGAAACAATATAATAAACTTGAGGACTAATCTTCAATTTTTTTTGTCAAGAAAATTTCCCTCTTAAGCAAAGTGGAAATGTCGACAGGTATCATCATTTGGCATTCTATCAAAAAAAAATTGTTTTTCTACGTTTGGCCAAAATATTTCCATTCCGCAAAAATATTTTTAGACACTGGGCACAACATTTTAGACATTCTTTTCAGAACATTTTTTTGATAATTTATTTTTTATGATTTCTTGTTTCGATAAATTTTTTGTTCCGATAAATTTTTGTTTTTTGACAATACATACCTCTTTTTCAGCTTATTTGAAATCTAGGGAGTGCTACCTTTCAATTGACGTATCGATCCTTAAACGCGATTGGCGGCTAAACTGTGCGTCCTAGACCCCCAGAGATTACACTTTTTTGTCTGTCTATTCGATTTCATTCATAGAACTTAATAAATCTACGTGACATCAATAATAACTCAATTCAATAACAATTTAAACAGATGATAATTATCCTTTCAGTCTGACAGTCAAAGTCTGACTTTTTCAGTTCTGATGAAGTTGAAAGTTTTATATTTAAAATCTAACGCCACTGGATATGACAATCTACATCCAATGTTCCTTAAAGCAGCATTGCCCATTATCTTGCCATGCATCACGCACATATTTAAATAATATGTGCATAGAAGCATTTTTCCATCGCAATGGAAGCACTCCAAAACTATCCCAACTCTTAAAAGTAGTGCAAATATTGAATTTCGTTCCATTTCCATCCTACCATTCCTATCTAAAGTCCTCGAAAAACTTATGCAAAAACAATTAAAAGCCTTCTTTGCACGCAATAGTCTGTTAGCTTTCAAATAATCAGGTTCTTCGTGCATTTCATAGCAGTACAACGGCCCTACTCGACGTTATTGAACGGACAAGAAATGCGTTAGATGAAAATAAAGTTATATTTTTGGTACTTCTAGACTATTCAAAGGCATTTGACACTGTTGACCACAATATCATGTGTAAAAGCTATTGAAAATGCATAACTTTTTTCCCGAATCTTAGAACTCTCGTACTATTTTATAAAATAGTCAAATCGCATCAGCCTTCATACCTCTTTGATAGAATCCAGTTCTCGTTGTCTAGAAGATCTGATCAAATTACGATTTCCCGTTTAACACGTCTTACTTCGCAGCGACAGTTCTTTGTCAGCGCTTCTCATTTATAGAACTCCTTACCGCGAGTTATGAATGTATTACTTCATTCATCACCGTTGTACCTTCAACAACTAATATCAACAAGATAAAACATTAACAAGATTTAACATCAACAATCAACATAATTTAAATTATAAAGATAGATGTATTATTTTAAGAGTTTGTTACATTACATATGTTCTACTTGTTTAGAAGATATACTTTGTTATTAATTTATTGTTCATACAGTTTAAGTATTTATTGATTGATATATTTAACTTTTCAAGACATACATATATATACATATGTATATAATAAATTTGATATTAAAAAAGGAAATATCTAACCTTTTCCTTAAAACTATAACTCTCGCCATATTCGAGATGCAGATAATATAAATCTGTGGCGTTTGGTATAAATGAGATAACTCCATTTTTTGAGTTTTGCAGAAAACGCATTTGAATGTTTATTCAAGCATTGTAAAAAACTGTTTGGAAATAATGGAATTATTTTTTTAAGTTTAAGCATATATGAGTCTGCACTTCAAATGTACATTAAATTTTTTATAAAAATAACTCGATTTTAGGATTTTGTGGCAGTTATCCTGTTTATACCAAATGCAAACTAACAAAAAATATAAGAAAATTTGGCAGTTATCATAAAAATCAATTTATTTTTAGATTTTATATTTAATTCTATAATATTTTATTTTATAATTCTAATTGAAAATTAAGAGCACATTATCTTTCATTAGATAAATTCATAAAAAAGATTATTTTTCGTAATTTTTGTATAGGTTTATAAAACAAATAAGTACCTACCTAAAGGAATTCAATGAGAACACTCATCTTAATTTTTTCTTTTTTAAATTAAAGAAAAAGATTATTCATCGTAATACGAGTAAAAAACAAATAACAGAATTCTTATTGCCAATTAGACGGGTCTTTATCGAAGAATTGACAATTAATTTCAGTTCTTTTAAAAATGTTAGGTACTAATAAAAAAGTATATTTCTTCAGAAAATAAATAGTTCTCGACAAATATAAAAAAAAAATCCAGATATGTACATATGCATGTACATATATGTAGGAAGACAAAAACAATTAACCTAAAAATGTAAGTTTGATATTGAACTATGCTTTAAATTTCTTTCTTTTATACATTAAATAATATTTCATTTTTTTTTCTAAAACTTATAAATAATTGTTGATAAGCTTATTAAGCAATTTAAAAAATAAGAAATCACAAAATATACCGTTAACAGCTTTAATTTAATTTTTTTTTCTAAAAAAGGCTTGAAATGATCAAAAAGTGAAAGATAAGTCATATTTATATTTTTTTTTTAATTGGGTATTTTTTTTACAAAATATGAAAATATTTTTTTTTATACCTTACATTATACTTAAGACCTGTGACAAGTTTGAGTTTTATCCATTAACTATTACGGCATTACGCCCTCGTGGTTTTTTTAGTAAAACACTACAAAAACGCTATACATTTTGTATGGGAAATTTCAATTGCTCGGTGACACGTGTTAACATATTTCAATGAAATTTTGCACAGATTTTTGATTTATTATCCTTAACATTTATAGGCCCTGGCATGAAAGAAATTCTGACATTGACAAAATAAGCTCAATCCTAGTGGACATATCACTATTTTTTAACTCAATTTTGTTTGGTATAAATAAGATAAGTGGTACATATCTGGTTTATACCAAACTCAAAATTTAAAAGCCGTACTTATCGTATTTGGACCAAATAATTACAGTTATTTCTAGTGAAGATACAGCTTTCGTTTAAATATAGCATGAAAATATAGCCAAAAAGAAACATAATGGCAGTCCAAACAGAAAAAGTAAATTTTTGGAATGAGATCATTTATACCAAACGCCACAGAAATATTTTCAAGAAAAAGTTATTCGCTCAGTATTCGATGACTTAGTCTCGTTTTCGTTCAATTGTTTTCTATTAGTGTTGCTACATTTCTCTACATTTTGCTTTCTTTTTTCCTCACTTAAAATAATTGTATATTATGTATACATTATTTTATTTTATCTTATTTTTTATTTTCTAACCCATCTTAATTTATATCATAAAAAATGTAAAAAAAATTTCGTAACTCAACGCCATGTCCTATTTAATGCTTTATTGTAAACAACCTGTGAAAGAAGAATACAACTTTTAAGTGAGATTAGATATAAATAAATATAAGGAGACATCATGTGAGTTAAATATTTTCATTTTTTTTCAGACTCATTTAAGAAATAAATATGTATGTATTTAGTTTTTGGTATAAACATAATAACTCCATTTAAAATATCAACATAAATCAAATACGAGTAAACTGTCAAAGTTGAAAATCAACTTCCAGAAATCAGAAACTATTCTGTTTAGGACTCCGTTGGCTGGAGCCTCAAGGGATACGAGAAAGAACTGGAAGAATCTAGTGATCGTGGGAGCGGGCCGACAGCCACTGGCTAATAAAAGTGTAGGAAAGTACCTTGGCATCTGGTTGGATCAGTATTTGTATTTCGACAGACATATAAATGCTGCGCTGACCAGGGCCAGGGGAGCTTTTGCTCTGACGAAACGCCTATTTTACAGCAGTCGTCTGGACGCCAGGGTAAAGGTGATTTGCTACATGGCCCTTATCAGGCCAATGATTGCCTATGGATGTCCGGTGTGGTTCAACGTTGCCCCATCTCAAATGGAAAAGATTCGGGTGTTTGAGAGGCAGTGCCTGCGTCGCTGCCTTGGATTACACAGAACACCAGAGTCGGAGTACAAACATTATTATTCCAATCAGGTTCTATACAACGGAGCCAACATAAACAGAATAGATAATTTCTTACTAAAGCTGATTCGGGGTCACATTGCAAGAGCGATATCCTCAGCTAATAGCCTAATCTTCGGGGCTTACTACCCCAACACAGAATACTTTGAGAGTGTGCGTTTGAGTGGTTATATCCCCCCTAATGCATTTCGCTACTTAGACAGTCGAGGACTGATCCAGGATAGAGAGGCGATTCCGCTAATCTACCACGTCGGTCGAAGAACTGTGGATCGGCGGCTTCTGTACGAGCAAGACGTTCTCGCACAAGGCGGCGCTTAGCGACTTCGGTTCAGTAGGACTGTGTCCGATCGGGACCGAAGAGATAGGCAGAAGCAGGAGAACCAGTTTTGGTTGCTCTTGTCGAAAGTAGAAGTATTAGATAGTTAAAAAGTCAACCAGTTTCTGTCCGAGTTAAATTAGATTAGTTTTTAAGCAGGGACAGTCGGGCTCGGGGTGGCACAAAAAAAAAATTAAAATCCAAAAATTCAAAAAAAAAAAAAAAAAAAAAAATTTAAAAAAAACCTACAAAATCAACAAAAGGCGCTGTGGCTGTTCTAGTTCTAAGTAGTTTAAAGTAGTATTAATTAGTTTTAAATAGTTTTCCTTTAGTTTTAAATAAAAAATATAATAAATGATACAGATACCAAGTTTTTTTTGTAAATTCTTTCTCGGTAAAAAACACGTTACGCCGGTGTTCGAGTGACGTAAAAGTATCGACGATACTCCTGTCTCCGATCATTTTGAAGGTTCGTATACTGTCCAAGAGGCTTGAGTAAGTTGCTGGTGCACCAGCCCAGAGATGGGAGTTACATATACTCAAGCTTTGGACGTATATAACTTTTATAGACAGTAGCCATATCAGAAGGGGAAAAGAATTTCTTACATCTCCAAAGGAAACCTAAACATCTTGTGGCATTTTTAGCGACGTTAATTATGTGATCATTCCACAAAAGATGGTTTGGATACACATACCTTAAATCGCAAGCTGATTAGCTTCTTCGATGCAATTGCCATTATGCAAGTAGTCAAACTTCTTTATAAAGAACCTTCAAGGGAACAAAAAATTTCTTCGTTATAAAGAAGTTTTATAAAAAATTCGTTATATAGAAACACTGCTAGCTAACCGTGTTTTAAATTTAACCAGCCATCCAGTACCTACTGCCTTTAAAATTATGCTGTCCCAAAGATTCAGAAAAAAATTTAGCTTTTTGTTTGATAATAGAGCGCGAGAGTGGTAAATTCGTTTTCCTGTTTATCTGCACCCATTTTAACATTATTTTTTTTTTTTTTTTATAATGAGCACGCACACAAGGGGATTTAAGTACCCTTTATATGTCGGAACACAGTGCGAGCTTTAGGTAAGTAGGAGGGGATATGAAAGGAGATATCGGTGAACATTAGTCTTGAATTTCAGTATATCACAATGAGAGGGAAAGACAGAGCGTGGAAGGGAATTCCACATTCGCGTAGTACGGCTGAAGAACGAATCCCTGTACTTGAAAGTACGGCCGAAATTGGGTTCAAGAGCAAACTGATGAGGATTCCTGGAAGCGCGAGTATTACGGTTGAATCGTTTAAGGGGAGGAATGCAACTGGCTATTTCATTTGAGCACTTACCGTAAAAGTAACGATAAAAGAGGGAGAGACAAGAAACGTTACGTCGGTGTTCGAGTGACGTAAAAGAATTGATGATGTTCCTGTCTCCGATCATTCTGAAGGCTCGTCTCTGTATACTGTCCAAGAGACTTAAGTAAGTTGCTGGAGCACCAGCCCAGAGATGGAGGTTATACTCAAGCTTTAGGCATATATAACTTTTATAGATAATGGCCAGAAAAGGGGAAAAGAATTTCTTGCATCTCCAAAGGAAACCTAAACATCTTGCGGCATTTTTGGCCACGCTAAGTATGTGATCATTCCACAAAAGATGGTTTGTGATACACATACCTAAAATCGCAAGCTGATTAGTTTCTTCGATGCAAGTGCCATTCATAGATAATGGCAGGGGGGGAACGTCTCGCTTTAACGACAGAAGGCAGCATTGAGTTTTCGAAGCATTAAATTCTACGCGATTTCTTAATCCCCATTGTACAATGCTGTCTAAGTGTGAATTTAATGAACTTATCATATTTTGCCGTTTCAGTTCCACGTCCGAAGAGCAGGGATGTGAATCTGGAAACGAATATGAAAAGCTAAGGGTACTATCGTCAGCGAAACAATTTAATGGATTAGTAGTTGCAGACAGGAGATCATTAATGAAAATGAGAAAGAGGGTCGGAGACAAAACGGAACCCTGTGGCACACCAGCATTTATGTTATGGGTTGCAGACTTGAATCCGTCTAATACTACTTGTATAGAGCGATTCGAAAGAAAGTTACTAATCCGACGAAGAAGGGTTTCATCGATATCAAACGCACGCATTTTCGATAAAAGAGCAGGATGCCAAACTTTATCGAATGCTTTAGAAATATCAAGTGCAATAATCTTACTTTCTCCAAAACGATGTAAAGATTTGTTCCACTGTTCGGTGAGATAAACCATCAAGTCACCAGTGGACCTATTGCTGCGAAAGCCATATTGCCGGTCATTAAGAAGCTTTCGATCTTCGAGATATTTCTTGAGCTGATAATTTATCAGCGTTTCCATGACCTTGGAAAGAAGGGACGTAAGTGCAATTGGTCGGTAATTAGAGGGTGAAGAAGATTCGCCATTTTTTGGGATAGGCTGGACAAATGCTGTTTTCCAACTGCTCGGAACAAGCCCAGAAGAATAGGATAGATGGAAAAGCTTACGCAGGGGTTTTGCCAGCGTGGAAGAACACCTCTTCAGAACAATGGCGGGGATACCATCCAGACCAGCGGATTTGTGTGTGTTAATATCTTTTAGGACTCTCGCTACAGCTCGAGTACGAATGAAGATTTGTCCCATAGAATCATTTACGCGCTCAAGAACTGGGGGAGTCATGACACTATCAGACAGCGTTGAGTTGGTGGCGAACTGCCTAACAAATAAGTTAGCTTTCTCAAGAGTGCTAACGAAGGGAGTGTCATTGACAACGAGTGTTGGGACCGAGGAAGATGTTTTATTCCTTATATTTTTTACAAATGACCAAAAATTTTTACTACCTGTGGGAGGACATTGTAGTATTTTTTGCCTTAATTTTTGGTCATGCAAAAATTTGGTCCTTCGAATATGGGCGTTGCAGGCCTTCCTGGCTTGTTTGAATTTTTTCCGGTTTTCCTCAGTTGGGTTGGCTCTAAAACAACGGAAGCTAACCTCTTTGACCCTAATAACCTCTTTACAGCTCGTATCGAACCATGATTTCTCTTTGGGTCTGATGCTTTTAGCCCTATTCGGGATAAAATTTCTCATTCCCAAAATAATCATATTGGTAATCATGTCCGCGCTGGAGTCTACGTCACTCCCGAGGAAGCATAGTGACCAGTTAAAGATCCTGAAAAAATTATTGAGGCCGTCCCAGTTGGCTTTTTCGTATTGCCAAACGGTTCTCACAGGAGCTCTTTCTTTAACTGGGTTTGTTTGGCACGAAAAATTTGCGGAAATGATACTATGGTCAGATGTGCCTAGAGGCGTTAATACACTGATTGTGTATTTATCAGGGTCAGAGGTTAGAAACAAGTCAAGAGTATTTTCGGCTCGGCCATTTACGTCCGATATTCGGGTAGGCTCGTTGACAAGCTGAGTAAGGTGGTTAAACTCAGCGAAGATCTCAGCACACATACCTTCGGGTGTTGTCTGGCCTGAATGTTGAAGCCAAGAAGAATTGTGTACATTGAAATCGCCCGTAATAACGATTTCAGTGTGAGGATGCAAGGATACAATTGTTTGGATGGAGTCGGACAGATCATCAAATTCGCAAGAAGTTGAAACTCTGTCCAAATTAGGGCTTCGATAGAGAAAACAGTAATGAATGATGTGCTTGTTTACCGAGAATTTAAACCACAGGAAGTTAAACAAGGGATTGGTACTAGGACCGTATTGTGGTTGAAATTGGTAAGCAACATCATTTCTTACGTAGACGGCGAGACCATGGTGGGAAAGGAATAATGGCACTAAATTATACCCATGAATTTGAAATTCAGCAGGATCAGTAGTTTTACCTACTTGGGTTTCACTTAGTGCCAAAACAGCTGGCCTGTTATTAACAGAATGGGCGTACAAAGCAAGGAAATTTGCTCTAAGCCCACGAATATTACAATAGTCAGCTCTAAAATTACCAATCATTGTGATAAAAAAGAAAAAAAAAGACTAAAACAGACGAAATCTAAGAGAAAAACTGAATATGATTGTAAAGTACTTTTAAATACACAACACTACTACATTACCGTATTTTGTTTTTCTTAGTTTTTTTTTGTTGGCTTCTGTTTTGACTTTCTTCTTTAAAAGTTTGCATTAATTCTTAAAAATTGTCAACAATGTAATAAACGATATACCAAATTTTTTCTGCAACATCTTTTTTTCTTTTCTCCCCTTTTAACTTTTTTAATCATCCACAACTTCTCTGATACCGAATTAGCCTTGCGCTTCGACATTTTTCAAATTTGAAAATTGACATTTAGTTATAAAGAAACAACTTTGCTTTCGGGCCACAAAATTAATTCCTTATAAAGAGAATGTCGCTATTGGGAAATTCGTCATAAAGAACCTAATTCGTATGAGATATTTCTTAAGAGGAAGGGGAACAAAATAAAATTCGCTATAGAGAGAATAACGTTATAAGGAAGTTCGTTATAAAGAAGTTTGACTGTACTATTATTTTTTTTAGTTGATTTTTTTTGCAGTGGGTTGATTTGTTGATCTTTTTTCCTACTTATTAAAATTATTTTTTATTCATTTTTTTATTTATGTTAGGGACACTACGAGACAAGACAAACGAGATAAACGGTGGGGAACGTGGGGGCGACAAAACGCACAAACAGACGCAGCACACACGAAGGTTGCCTTTTCTTATCAACCTGTAGCTACAACTGAGGTATCTTTCGTGATGACCCAATGCGACTGAAACCGCTTCGACACGTGTTGGTAATACTTTCGGTTTCTGAGAAACCGCATTATGCTAGAAGTTATATGCAGAAGTTATAACTAGTACGTTCAAGCCACAAGAATACATTAAGCAACAGTCCCATTCTTCTTCTGTTCTATTTTATGAAATTGCTTTGTTGTCTTGTTTGATGGCTGCCACTTCACGCAGGGAGCTAAAAAAAATCAATTGTGCAATAAAAAAAATTCAATTGTGCAATAAAAAAAAAAAAAATATTTAACTACATAAAAGCTGTTATCATTTTGCCGTTTTTTTTATACAGCAGCTAAGCCTAATACAGTTCCGGATTCACTATGAATTTCGTCAAATGTTATACGCCTCATTGTTTTTTTTTTTTTTACAAAATTCTTAAATCTTACATATTTAAAGGTTTAGTAAAAAATGGTTTTAAAACCGTTTTTCAGTGGTAAAATAAACCAAAGTTAGTTAGTAAATCCACAAGCTTTTTTTAAGTAAATGGGGGTGAATGCTTAAAAAACTCAAACAATAATTATTTGAAAAAATTTTAATCAGAGAAATTTTTTGTCCAACTGTCCAAAAATAATGTAATACGAAGTTATAGCCCTAGCTTTCCTCTATAATAATTTCAGTAGTTTTATACCGTTAAACCAACAGAAATGGCGAAGAATTGAATTAACGAAAATAGTTAGAATAAAATATTTACGTAGTCTTATTTTGATAGTAATAATCGAATATGGATTAAGATATACCTTGGATAAATTAATTTTTCTCAAATCCAGCTGATTTAAATTCAAAAGAAACTTTGCATGCACCCCACCCCACCTAGCACCCACCCCAAATCCTATAGTGAGCCCAAGCAGGGGGGTTGCATCACCCATTAACACCTCGGTATAGCATTAACCCAACCTCGCACCTACCCCAAATCCTACAGTGGGCCCAAGCAGGGGGGTTGCAGGGGACAGCATGCCCCCCATACACACCCCTCTGTTGCATACACCCAAACTCGCACACATCCCACTGTTACATGTACCCAAACTAGCACCTACCATTATTACTATCAAAATAAGACCAATCAAGCAAAAAAAACATAAATAAATTAAAATAGTACTTGGGGTTATTTTCAATTTTCTCAAAACTAGAAGGCGTAAAATCATTTAGTTTTCAGTTTTTGATTGACTATTAATAAGAGCAAAAAATTATTTAAAAAAAAATTATTTATAAACATATGGTTTTAAAATATTGAAATTTAAAATTTTTTTTTAAACTTTTTTTTACTCAAATTTTGAGTTAAAAATTAATTTTTTCAAAAACTATGCATAGTTTTAACTTAATTTAAAAATTGGCTAATAGAATAGAATGTTGGCTTTAAAAAAACATATAATACTTAATTGGAAGTATTACCGTTATTTTTTAATTATTTTTTTTTCTATTTAACCTACATATTTTTTAAATTTAAATGATTAAAACAAGTTTTCACTTTTTTATTTAAACACAACTGAGTTGACCATTAACAGCCTGATGATTGAACTTGATTCCGAAACGCGTCGCTGATTTATTTTTATTTTTTGTTTATTTGTTTTGTTAAATGTTTAATGTCATGTAATTAATGTAATTAAATATTTTTAAAATACAAATAAATATTTGTTGTGTTTAAATAAAAAAGTGAACACTTGCTTTAATCATTTAAATTAAATATCACACAACATGGAGAAACAAACAACAACTATCATATTTTTTAAATTGCCCCTGCCGCCTAAACGGGGGGAGATAGACCCCCCCTCCTATAGTAAAAATGCTTATTTTTAACTGTTCTATACAAATTCGTCATCAAACTTTGTCGCCTGAGTTATCGTACTCTTGCCTTTATTTTTGTGGTAACTAAAAAAACAGCGGGGCTAAGTATTTATTAAAAAGTAATTTATTTTGGTTAAATACTTGCTTTTGCGATAATAAGGAGAAAATATGGAGCTAATTATTTGTCTATAAGTAATTATGTATAGTTATTTTTTTGCAAATTCCTCATTTTTGTGATAATTATTAATAACCTTATGTCTAATTACTTTTACTAAGAATAAAATGTGTTTTTTGTGATAGAAATTGTCTAGGTAATGTATACATAGGTTTTTAGAATAATTTTTAACTCGTTTTTGCTAATTAATTATTTTTGCGATGATTTGCAATTAGTTCGGGGATATTACTGTTTAACCATTAGTTCATGAAAAACGATACCTTTTTTTGCGGATCACTGAATTTCTGCCAATTTTGCAAAATTATCTGGACAGTTAATTAAATTAAGTTTAAAACATTACTTAAATGATTTTTTTTTAATGGAATGCTGTTTTTTTGGCGCTTGCACCTCTTGGCCCTTCTAAAAATGCTAAAAAAAAAAATTAGATTTAAAAAGAACGTGCTAACCCCTAAATTTAAATTTTTGAAAACTTTAAATATTCTAATTTTAAAAGTTAAAAACAAAAACTTAAAATTTATAGTGTATATCGTTCATAGTGAACAACTACACTGTGCTTGTGAAGAAATCTCGGCAATTACAGCAGCAGCAGCAGCAGCGTCAGCATCAAAATCTAAGAAACTCATCCCAACAATAACAAATAGATGTCTGTCAGATTATTTCTTATAACGTAGGTAATATAGGGAACAAAGGAGTTTATGGTAATTTTTATAATTTTATTAATGAATTTGATATAATATTTTTGTATGAAACTCATTTGTTGCATGATAAGCGTAGTAGTTTTGGCATTTATTTTAAAGATTATGTTGTAAGATGGATAGATGCAATCGAAACCTCAAACTATGATCGAGCTAAGGGTGGATGTATTTTTGGTTAAAAAAAATCTATTGAAAGTAAATTCCAGTTAAACTTTGTTAGTTTAAATGATAATATTATACTTAAAGGTTTATTTGATAGTAAAAGTGTATTTTTTATTCCAAGGTACCTAAACTGCACGAGTTGGTTATCCGACTTTAAGGAATTAAGAAACATTATGGTAGATGTAAATGCAAAGAATGTTGACTTTTGTATTTTGGGGGATTTGAATGCCAGAACTGGTGAATTGCAAGTTTTGGATAAAGATATTTTGAGGAATTGTACAAATATGGCGACAGCGCGTAATTCTTGTGATAAATGTGTTGATGGTAATGGGAAAAAACTTCTCGAATTGCTTGATGACTGCGGTGGAGTGATTTTAAACGGTAGAACGGTGGGAGATGAAAATGGTGAACTGACCTTTTTGGGTGCTATGGGTAAGTCAGTTAATGATTATTGTTGTTGTTCGGTGGATTTTCTAAATTTTATAAAAAAGTTCTCTGTCTTATCCAAACCATACTCTGATCATATGCCGCTACGCATTGACATCTCAGAGAAAACAAGCACTGTACAAAATTTAATTTTGCCAAAAAAGCTTATCTGGCATCCAAGCATGTTTCATGAGTATCAAATTAAACTGGACCAACTGGTAAATTTGAATGAATATAACAGTCTTACAAATATAAATATTCAAACCGACAATATAAAACATAAAATCTTGAGTTCTAGTAAGTTTAGAAACGTATCTTACCAATATGATCCAAAAAATGAATGGTTTGACGCACAGTGCTCAAACGCTAGGCGGAAAATGTTTACTTGCTTAAGAGTGTACCAGAAATACAAAATTGATTCGTTGAGGGTAAGATATAATGAAAGTGCCAAACATTTTAAGAGAATTTGTATAGAAAAAAAACTTATATATCGAAACACTCTGCTTAGTAAGCTTATTAATATAAGAAACTCTAAGGATTGGTGGGCCTTGGCAAATTCACTTAAAAAGAAAACAATTATTGTTGGTACTAACTTATCCGTAGACTGTTTCAAAGATTATTTTTGTAGCCTTTTGTCAACGGAAAACAATGCGGATCTGCACACGCAACATTTTCCAGTCGTGATAAATGCAGCTCTTGATTCAAAGTTTTCATTAACAGAATTGTGTACAGTGTTATCCGGTTTAAAAGACAACAAAGCACCAGGTTTAGACCGAATACCTTTCGAGTTTTATAAAAACGCACCTCTTAGTTTTATTAATGAGATTTTGCTATTTTTTAATAATATTTTTGAAACTGAACAGATTCCAACTTCGTTTCGTCATTCGGTTATTGTTCCTATTTTTAAAAAAGGTGACCTAAATGAAGTTGTTAATTATCGTGGTTTATCTCTGTCGGATACTCTTTATAAGTTGTTTACTAGCTTGCTTCTAAATCGCATCAATGAATGGCTGGAAGAAAATCATGTGTTAAATGAGTATCAAGCCGGTTTTCGTAAAGGTTACTCGACCGTTGACAATGTTTTCAACCTAAATAGCATTGTTCACTTAAAATTTAAACAAAACAAGAAGGTTTTCACTTTTTTTGTTGATTTTAAATCGGCTTTTGACACGATTCCAAGAAATGCTCTTTTGTTTAAACTGAGATCCATTGGTATGTCAAACAAAATTGTAAGGCTTTCAGCAGTATGGGATGGTACCTCATGTTCTAACTTTTTTAATGTCCGCCAAGGTGTAAAGCAAGGCTGTAAGCTAAGCCCAACTTTGTTCGCAATCTATTTAAATGATTTAAGTAGCGAATTGCCTGGGGGGGGGGTTAAAATATGTGGTATTAGAATAAAGGTGTTACTTTATGATTTGGTTCTATTGGCAGAATCCCCTCAAGAACTTCAAAGCATGATTAATAAACTTGCAGAGTACTGCGAACGTTGGAAGTTAATTATTAATCTGTCAAAATCAAAATGTTTGGTTTTCCGAAAAGGTGCAAGACGTCCGGTCCGCTTGAACAAAAATGGTTCCTTAATGGTTCCGAAATTGATGAAGTGAATGAATACCAATACCTCGGGGTACTATTAACTTACAATCTCAAATACAAGAAACATCTGGTAAACAAATTAACAAGCTCAAAAAATGCAATCAATTTCTCGTGGTCTTCTTTTATTAGTAATCAGAATATTTCCCAAAGCAATAAGTTGAAAATTTTTGAGGCAGCTTCGAGATCTATCATGTGTTATGCGGCACCTATTTGGGGACAGTGTGAACATGAAGACGTTGAAAAACTTTTACGTTTTTTCCTGAAAAAATGCTATTTCTTCCAAAAAAACACTCCCAACTATATGTTGCACCTCGAAACTGGTATCAACAAAATGTTTATATTCACTCTCAACTTAAATTTTGAGTGCATACGGAAAGTTTTTAGTTATCCAGGAAACCGACTCCCAAAAGTATTGGAAACAATTCAAAAGTCAACATTCTGGGTTAATGATTGGGTTAAAGTTTTTGGTGATGCTGGAATAGAATTGAACTTTTATTCTCAAAATATTGATTGGAGTTTGAAAAATAAAAACGTTATTGATACTTTAATAAGAAAGGCTTGGGAAAAAAATGTAGAAATGGCACGAATGTCACAGTTTCATGATGAATATTGTCGTCTTGAATATACGAAAAACGAGTTCTATTTTAATGACGTGTTGCAAGTTAAAGTCATATCATTGATTTTTAAGGCAAGAGGCGGGCTTCTTAATATTAATGCTCGGGCATTTAAAGATAACACAAATGGAATATGCTCAATTTGTAACTTGGATCTAGCTGAAAATACTTTCCACCTTGTAGCAATTTGTCCAATTTATAAAAGAATTAGATTTGTCTACTTCGGGAAAGAAAGTTTAACGAAAGATGAATTTTACTTAAAAATGAATGGCCAGAACTACGCAACTCTTTATTTATATCTTTTAGAGGTTTTGAAATATAGAAACTTAATTATTAATGAGTATTTCTAATAAACAAAACAATTTGAAATATATGTAAATTAAATATAATGTTAAATATAAATATCAACACAAACAAAACAAAATAAAAAAGAAATGAACATTGTAATAAACTAAAAAATCAAAAATTAAATCGTATTTGCCAATCTGACAGACAACAATATTGTTAATGTCATATTATTTTGCTAATTATATATCGTTTTACTTTTATTTTATAAATTCAATATTAACTTTTAAAAATTTTGAGATTTATTATATCATTAAGATTATTATATTGTTTTTGTATCTATTTTTTGAAAAATAAAATACATTATTATTATTAGTTCATAGTGAAACTTTATTGATTTGCTTTCGTGTCATGTCAACTGACCTGCGGTGACACCGAAAAAATCCGGTACTTATCAAACATTGCAAGTTAAAAATCTTGTATCTATCAGCTCAGCTACGGTTGATAACAACGTTAGAGTCATAAAAATAAAATACCTTTTTCAAACTTATGGTTCGCTGTTCGTTTATTTATCAAGTGTTTTACCAGCTATCTCTTTTTCGTATCAAAAACAATGATTTCCTATAGAATTGACATCTTTTGACCTACCTATATGATATAGGTACTACCTATAAGATATAGGTAGTTAGTTGCATGCGCACTGAAGTTGCAGACTGACTTATGTATAAAGGTGGGGAGTAAATTCTTTGAAACGAAATATTCTCTATTTTTATTGATACAAGTATTTCTAAAGAATAGATTTCAAGCTTAAAGCTTTTGCGTTTGGGAAGATGAGAAGTAGGATACATTTTTAAATTGAGAAAAGCTTATTTTTCATTGAATTTTTTCTTGTGTAAAGGACATCGATATGGAAAAGTGTTTTCTTTCGAATTTGCTGAAATTTACTATTTTGTTGCAGGGAACAACGTTTGAAAATCAAAAGTTTTGGTGAAACAGCTTGTTGGTTAGCTTGAACCAAAAAAAAAATATTTTGGGAAGATGCGCCTATATCCACTCTATTCAGCTAGCAGTGTTTTTATCTTCACAAAAACATCTAGATAAAATTATTACAAAATAATAATCGGCAACAATTTTATTAGTGATTATAAAGATATGTGTACAGAGATAGTAAAACTACCGCCTTAGTAAGAAATGGATCGTCGCAAAATTTGGAATATGCTTAGGTTTTAATAAATATGATTTAAAATCATGAATAAAATATAAACCAGCTTAAAGTCTTGTCTTTACGCATATTTTCTCGAATAAATCGAGATTCTAGTTACAAAGAGTAACTGCGAATTATATAGTTGCTGCAAGTCTTCAAAGAAGATAAATTGCAGCAATTTAGTACCTTGCTATGGACTTTGTTGAAGAAGAAATATTTGACTGTTACCAGTCGAATTGTTTTTTTTTCCTGAACACCGTTTGTTTTAATAAATATGATTTAAAATCATGTTCTTATATAAATAATAAATATACATTTAGTAAAATTGTCCTTGTTTTTGTTGTACCAACGAAATCTTTAATGCAAACATTAGATTTGTTCTATATGAACTTTACCCAGGGTTGACCCAGGTTTTCTTGACAACTCCAAGTTTTCAAAAAAACAATTGAGGATTGTCAATTGTCTCTTTGACATTCAAACTAGAAAAACATGAATCTTGTACTCTGTGCTGTAATAGCTTAAATTGAAATGTGTTTTAAAATACATAGTTTTAAATATGAATAAAAACAATTTTGCCAAGTTTCCTCAATATTTTGTGTAATGAGGATGTTGAATATGTCGAAGACTTTGACGAAAGCAGTGAAAGTAGTGAAAGTGAGAATGTTGTGTAGGTAGGTAAAGATGGCAGCCGCAAGGCCAACTTAGATAATCAGATCTTTGAATTTCTTATCAGAAAGGTCACTTGGGTCATCGATGAATGCTTTCCCAAACGAAGTTATTCTGAAATAGGCTAAGGCGGGGCAATTGCAGAGAAAATGAACCACAGTTTCTTTTTCTTGTGAGTGTCCTCAGCTACGACAGTGAGAGTTGTAGGGGATTCACAACTTTCTTGCATGCTATATGAGCCAGTCATCATCATCATCATCGGCTCGACAACCGGGGTTCGGTCCTGGCCTCCTTCAACAAGTCTCTCCACCTATCCCGGTCTTGAGCCAACGCCATCCAGTTGCGCACCCCAAGGCTTCGGGCGTCCTGGTCTACGCCATCTCTCCAGCGCAAGCATGGTCTACCAAGCTGCCGTCTACCATAGAATGTACCACAAAGGACTTTCCGAGCCGGTTCCTCTTCACTCATGCGAGCTAGGTGCCCTGACCACCGGAGTCTACCGAGCTTAATTTTTGTCACTATATCTGCTTCAAGGTAGATTGCGTAAAATTCATGATTGTCCTTCCTCACATATGGGGCCAACAATTCTCCTTAAGACTTTTCTCTCGAACGCGGCTAAGAGGTCGGAGTGTCTTTTGCTAAGCACCCAAGTCTCGGATCCATACGTGAGTACTGGCAAGACCATGGTCCTGTACAGCAGCAGTTTTGGAGTTATGGTGAGATTTCTGGATTTGAAGAGCTTTGACAGACTATAGTAGACTTTGTTGGAATTGAGCAGCCGCCCGATTTACGTTTTAATGTGGTCAAATTAATAAAAAAAATCTTTTTAATTTTATTTCATTTGGGCCACAGGCCTCTTATGCTTTATTCATATAAAAAATATAATTATTAAAAGAAAACCAGAGTAGCCCGCCGTCCAAGCGTCGCTGCGACTACTAAGGTTTGTAAAACGTATTAAGAAGCGTTTAAGTTTATAATGACTTTGCTTATATAGTTCTAAGTTGCTAACGCTGCATTTATTGGTTTATTGATCATTATTGTTGATATTGCATTTGGTGTTCGAACAAGCTGTTGACCCAGTTGTGCTGGTGTTGCATTAATTGTTGACACTGCATCTTTTGGTTGTTGACCTCTTATTGTTGATATTGTATTTAGTGGTCGAATAAGCTGTTGACCCAATTGTGCTGATTCACTTGGTTGCTTGGTGGGCCTGCTTGTAGGAGCTATATCATATGTAACTCCTCCTCGGTTTAAATAAGAATTCTCCTGAATTCTATAATTTACTTGTTTTACCTTGTATGCTTTATTATACAATTTATTACAATAATAGGTTATGCTTACTGTTGTACAAAAAATTATTATGATCATGCTGACGTTTATTACATATGATATGTTTTTATGAACTTTTAACTCTTTAATTTCTTTAATATTTTCGAAATTGTTTAAGACAATATCATCAAAAGTGATTGTTTTTTGAAAAGAAGTATTAAAATTATTTTCGGGGTAAAAATATTTTTCTTGAATTATTGTTTGGTTATTATAAAAGATTTCTTTTAACAAATATATTTGACAATTAAAAAAATTTATAAAATGATTATTATTTAATATGATTTTTCTTTCATCACAATTATGTTTCAATTCTTCTTTGTATGCATTTTTTACAATTATCGTTTCGTCATCTATTATTTGAATTTCGGTTTTATTGTTATATCTCAATTTACAATTTTTCATTAGAATACAATGTTTGCTTGGTTTTAATTGTTGTAAAGTTACATCATTTTGATATATAAATGTTTCATTATTTATTTCTATAACATATTCGTTTTCGTAATCAATTTCAAAATGTTTATTATTCGGTAAAGGTAAGATTAACTTTTGTTCTACTGTTACATAGTTTTTAGGAATCTTAATGGCGATTATAAGAAATTTGTTTTTATATTCTAGTACACCCATTTTGATTAATTTAAGTTTATGTAAATTTATTTCGTATTCATTAAGTTCTTCTAATGTTAGTATACTAGGGTGTATTATATTATATTTTGCTGATACAACGTTATCTTGAATTTGATTTATTTTGCTTTCTATGAATCTTAATTTGGTTATTTGATCTAAAAATAATTGTTGTTGTACAATCTTTGAAATAGAATTTTCTATTTTATTATAAGTATTAAGTATGTTTTTTCTATCGTTTAAAATTATCGTTTTTAATGTTTCTATTGATTCATTGAAATGTTTGTTGATTTTAATTTGTTCATTTATTGTCTCAATTGCATTATGACTATTCTCTTCTGATATATTTAAATAATTCCAAATTTGTTCCCTATCTTTATTATCCATGGTTCCAAAGAGCCATCTTTCTACGTTTCCTATCATGTTTATTAAACCTCGTCTAGATCTTCTCTGTTCTTTAGGTGTGATTGACTTAATTTTAGCTATGAGTGTTTCTATTTCTTTAAATATCATATTTTTGTTTTCGATTTGTAAGTGTTTTATGTTAGTTTGTATGAGTGTAATTGTGTTAAGAATGTCTTCTGGATTTATAATATGTAAAATAGTATTTGTTTGATTAGTAATTTCTAAATCTTTAATTTTTATTTTTAAGAACCCGGTTTGTTCATTGATTGGAGTTGTTTGAAGTATCCCGTGTGTTGTTTGTGTTACTAATAGTATTAGGAAAATTATTACCTGAAAATTTAAAAGGTCTTTTAATATTGCTAACGTGTACGTTATTAAGATTTTTAATTTTATATCTAGGTTGTTCTTTATGTCGAACATTTCTGTAATTTTTTATTGGTCCTATATCTCTTTTTTCTGAGTAAGTTTCACGCTTTTCATTAAGTTTGTTAATTTTTTTAAGTTTCATTTGTTCGATTCTTTCACTAAGTACTAATTCATCGATTTCTTCTTTAGCTATCTTAGGTGTGGTTCTTATTGTGGAATGATATCTGTTGTTATAATTATCTAGAACTAATTGCAATTTCATTTCTATTGACAAATCTTTTTCTTCAATGCCTGTTATTTTTTCTAAAATAGTTGAATGCAATCTTTCAATGTCCGCGTTCCCTGTATGGCTATTGGGTTTCGTGAAATGTATTTCGACCTCACTTCTATTAAGAAAATCTAAAATGTGTTCTGATTTAAATTCGTTATCTGATATTATTTTTTTTGGTTTACCGAATTTCGAGAAATGTTCTATTATAATTGCTTTTTTACTTCTCCAGTTTCTATCAGTTATTACATATCCAACTGCAAATTTTGTAAGTTTGTCAATTATAGTTAGGAATGCTTTTTTCTCAATATGAAATATATCTAAATGTATTATTTCATTTTTATGTTTTGGGGTTTCCGTTAAGTTATACTTTGGTTTAATGGGATTTCTATCGTATTTTATTTCTTGACACTTTTTACAATTGTTAATTACTAATTGTATTTGTTCCTGTAGTTTGGGGAAAAATATTTTATCTTTCAGTGTGTAGTATGTTTCATTTATTCCACTATGCATAGATTCTTTTGTGTGGTAAAGAGAAATCTGTTTATGAATCTCCTCCTCGGTTTTGATCTCGGCTGCCCTAATAGTACATTTTATGAATTTTATTTTATCATTCATGGAGAATAATTCAATTATCACTTGTTGAACTTTATTATAGTCATGATCTTCAACCTCCGAATATATACCTGTTGTTCCTTTCTTAGTCACTCTAATTAGAACATCTTTTATTTTTTCAACTCCTTCAAGAGGATTAAGATATATAATTCTTCGTTCATGCAATATTTCTATTTCGTTTGTTATTTTACTGTAAGTTAAGATTAATTGAGTTTTATATTTGTTAACAATTTCTTCTTTTATTCCTATATGATCTAAATGTTGTTCCTCGACTGAATGAATTGTTTCTGTAAGCTCCATATTAGATTCTGAATCATTATCCTCGTTAATCATGGGTGTGTTTTCTAATCTGCTAAGGAAATCTGCGACTTTATTTTCTTTCCCTTTTAAATATTCAATTTCAAAGTTATACTCTTGAAGTTTCAAAAGCCATCTCTGATTTCTTTGAGAGAATTCCTTTCCTTTATATTTGCTATTTAGATATTTTATTGGAATATGATCAGTTACAATTTTAAAATGACTTCCATATAAATATGGTCGAAAATAATTGACTGAGTAAACAATTGCAAGGAACTCTTTATCAGTTACACTATATTTTTGTTCATGTTTATTAAGAGTTCTGGATATGAAGCATATCGGGTGCCCATTTTGAGAAAGGACAGCGCCAATTGCATGATTGCTTGCGTCTGTTGTAACTACAAAGGGTTTGTCATATTCAGGATATTTTAAAATTGGATGTGAAGTTATTAAATCTTTAAGATTTTCAAATGCTGAAATATATTGAGGGTCTTTTATATTAATTGTTTCCCCTTTCTTTAAATATCTTATCATCGGATAAGCAATCTTAGCATAATCCCTGACGAACTTCCTATAATAACCTGTCATCCCTAGGAAACCTTTAAGTTGTTTCTCAGTTTTTGGTATCTTTAAACTATCAATTTCTTTAACTTTGTTTGGATTTGGTTTAATCCCTTCATTGGTCAAAATATGGCCAAGAAATTCAGTATCTCGTTTCATGAAGCTACATTTATCTGCTTGTATTTTTAGGTTATGATCCTGTAATTTTCTAAATATTTTCTCTAGTGAGTGCATATGTTCTTCTAAGGTTGTGGAGAATATTAGTATATCATCCAAATAGACTACGCATATTCTATTTATATAATCACGTAATATATCATTCATCAGTCTTTGAAACGTTGCAGGTGCATTCTTTAAACCGAATGGCATCCTGACGTATTCATATAGACCTGATGGAGTCACAAAAGCAGTTTTTTCGATGTCCTCTTCTGCTACTAAGATCTGGTGATAACCTTTTGCTAGATCTAAAGTGCTGAAATACTGAGATTTCCCTAATTTATCTAATATGCTGTCGATATTAGGAATTGGGTATTTATCATCTATTGTCACTTGGTTTAATTTTCTGTAGTCTACTACTATCCTGTATTTTTGTATTCCTGAGCTATCAAGTTTTTTTGGAATAACTATTATTGGTGAACTATAACGACTGTTACTTTTTCTAATGATTCCTTGTTTTTCCATTTCTTCCATTTGCTTACGTACTTCGACTTCGTGTTTTGGGGGGTACCTATATAATTTAGAGTTAATTTGTTGGTTTGTAGTGGTTTTTATTTCGTGAACCACTGTACTTGTATTTGTTAATTGATCTCCTTCTTTGAAGATCAACTTTTTATATCTATTTAAAAGTTTTTCTACCGATTCTTTTTCTAATTCATTGAGGTGATTTGTTTGAATGTTGCAAACTTCGCTTACTTCCAACACATTAACTTCTTCAAGTAATATGGTTAAGAATGGAAGATGCCTTTCATTCATTAAAATAATTTTTTTATTTTTTAAATCTATAGTTTTTGCATTGTTCCTTATCCAATCCATTCCTATAAGGAAATCGTAAGGTTTATTTAATGCTACTTTCGTCCATTTGATTCTTGCATTGCAAGGTTGATCAAATTGAATTGGACATTTTGTTTTTACTTGTGCCGTTTCGTTAACAGTACCATGAATAGTATTTATTTGAATGGGTATATCGTTTATGTATTCGTAAAGATTTGAGGGGACTCTAGTTGAGTTTAGAAGGCTTATGGTTGATCCTGTATCGATCAGTGCTATATAATCTGTTTTTTCAAAAGTTAACTGTATACACATTTTTCTTGTATCCGAGGCTAGTTGATAAAAAACTCGTGATTTTCTATTTGGTTAGTTTCTTCTCTATTACTTAAAGAGTCTACTTCCATAGGTTCTATTCTATTCTGTCTTGATCTATGTTGGCCTGAGTTTTGAATGTTTTGGGGGTTGTTATTATGCCAATTATTTCTAGCTTGGCCTGATACATTGTTATTTCTTATTTGTCCTGTCGGGCTATTCCCATTAGGTTGGTTTTGATAAGCGTTATTGTTTCTATTTACTTGATTTTGATTCGTATAGTTATTGTTTCTATTAAAAGGGATTTGATTATTGTTTCTAAAGGGATTTTGACTAGTGTAATTATTGTTTTTGTTGAAATTATTTTGATTAGTGTAATTGTGTCTGTTATTTAGAAAATTTTGAGAAGTTGTATTTTGGTATTGATTTTTATATTGAGTGTTGTGTGTTTTTTCTAATCGTAGATTGTATTCATCCTGACCTATATATTTAAACAAAATTGTTCTAATTCTTGACAAATTATATTCATTGTAAATCTCTGCAGCTAAGGCTCCTGCTGTTACATCTTTTAATTTAAGAATTAATGCACTATTTAGACAATTAGCAATTTCTAAACCATTTTCATTGAACGTTGCACATTCTGTTGTATAATTTATAATATTTTGGACTTTATCTAATAATTGACTTATACTATATACCTTTATATTATTAATGTATTTTAGAATTGTCCCTTGGTCCTTTGTTGGCCGGAAGTGTATTTTTAGTTTCTGTTTGCATTCCTCCCATGTTGTTGGGTTCTCAATCGCCAAATAGTTTTTAGCTGCTCCTCCAATTTTCTCATTGTATATTACACTAAACACTTGATTTTGATTAATTACGCCGAATTCTTCTATAATTTGCTCCACAGTAGCGATAAACGACGGTAACGTGCCCGGTTTTCCCGTAAAGTTTTCGAGATACTTTATTCGTTTTTCTATTATCACTCTTGGATTTTGAGCTGCATTTTGTCTGTTCAAAATTTCTGTTAGTGTTAACAAACACTGTTCAATAGGGGGTTGTTCCATTTTTGGTTTAAAGTCACGATTTATTCACTTGTTAAAATTTATATTAATTTATCTTGGGTTTTTGGGTTTTGCCTGAGGTTATTAGAGGCTTTTTTTTTTTTTAAAAAAAAAAAAAAAAAAAGAGTCACTTTATTATAACCAAACCAGAGTTATGATATCGATTTCACTTGGATTATTAGATCCTTAAAAAAAAGTCACTTTATTTTAATCACAATTATGTATATCGATTCGTACTTCGATTATTAGTAATTTTGTTTTTTATTGAAAAGTCACTTTATTATAATCCCGATTATTCGATTATTAGTTTCTTTCTAAAACAAAACACTTTATTATAATCTTTTATTTTTCGTTTGTTCGTATCACTATCCTCTAGTATTAATATAAGAGGACGACCGACTGCGCCATTTACGTTTTAATGTGGTCAAATTAATAAAAAAAATCTTTTTAATTTTATTTCATTTGGGCCACAGGCCTCTTATGCTTTATTCATATAAAAAATATAATTATTAAAAGAAAACCAGAGTAGCCCGCCGTCCAAGCGTCGCTGCGACTACTAAGGTTTGTAAAACGTATTAAGAAGCGTTTAAGTTTATAATGACTTTGCTTATATAGTTCTAAGTTGCTAACGCTGCATTTATTGGTTTATTGATCATTATTGTTGATATTGCATTTGGTGTTCGAACAAGCTGTTGACCCAGTTGTGCTGGTGTTGCATTAATTGTTGACACTGCATCTTTTGGTTGTTGACCTCTTATTGTTGATATTGTATTTAGTGGTCGAATAAGCTGTTGACCCAATTGTGCTGATTCACTTGGTTGCTTGGTGGGCCTGCTTGTAGGAGCTATATCATATGTAACTCCCGCGTATTTCTTCTTCTATATTATTATCGGCTGCTACTATTGACCCAATGTATTTAAAGGATTGCACCACTTCAAATTCGTGCTCCGCTACCTTGATTGTTTGACCAACTGTTCTTCTCGCATTCGACGCCACCATGTACTTTGTTTTACCTTCACTAATGTGCAGCCCCAGATTTTGTGCCGCCTGCTCGATCTGGATGAAGGAATCGTGTACAGCTTGTTCGGTCCTTCCGATGATGTCAATGTCGTCTGCGTAAGCCAGTATCTGGCTAGACCTGTTGACGATGGTCCCTCTTGTTGCCGTGCAAGAGTCACGGATTGCTTTCTCCAACGCCAGGTTGAAGAGGAGGCAGGCCAGACCATCCCCTTGTCGGAGTCCATTAAAGATGTTGATTGTTACGTTGGTCATGGTCAACCTACAAAGTCGTGTCAATTTATTTGGGATGCCGAATTCTCTCATGGCTTTGTAAAGTTCTACCCTAGCTATGCTATATATATAAGCCAGTGCCCAGTACAAATTGCTGTGATCCTGGCTACATCGTGCCTGGGTCTGCATAAAAGGCCCCTAGAGCATGAGTTGTTGTAGGTAGGCCAAATTATTCTTGATATGATACAGTTTGTAAGAATGCTCTACCTTAGGTTGAATTCATTTAGAAAAATCGAGAAAATACGTCTCTTCATAGCACCAAAAGGGATTTTAACATTTACCGCCAATGAGCTCTGAAGGGCTGAGCCTTGCCGAGCCAACCTGAAACCCAAATGAGAGTGACCCGAAGGTCAATGTCCAGACTCGATAGTTCGTCTCGACATTGCTGGACAAGCAATGAGTAGCTGATTTGATGGCCTTAACGGCCGCCTGGCTTTCAGAGCAGATTGCTGTATTTCTGGCTTGATTTTAGTTTAATTTGAGCAATTTGCATGCTAATAGCTAGTAGCTAAGCTTGAAATACACTTACAAAGTCTGGTAGTCTGATAGACTTGGATATGTTAAGATATTTCCAATCATCTCTTGTAGGAATAACGACTTTCAAATTTCCGCTAAGACCAAGAGGGGGTAAGCAGTAATCGGTATTAGCTAGAAAAAGATCCGAATGAATCAATTTTGTGATATTTCCATGGTCATAGGGCTTGGAAAACCAACAATTTGATTTTTTTAGTCTTACAGCACTGCATGCCGCTAGATATTTTATGTAAAGATCGAGCCATTCTTTGAACCTTCTTGAGTTTATCCATGTTATATTGCTTGCTAAGTGCAGGCCACCACACAATCGATCTGTATGACAAAATTGTTCCAACCACAGCAGTGTACGTCCACAGAATCATCTTAGATTAGGCATAGAAAGCAATGCACGCTTTCTTAAACCGTTCTTCTATATTTAACTTCCAATTCAATTTGGGGTCAAGAATAACTCCAAGGTATTTAGATTTAGAAGATAAGGATAAAGTTTGGCCGTTAAGTCGAGGTAGGGTCAGGGTAGGTATTTTAGTAGTAATTAGTAGTAAAGAGCATCAGTTCTGTTTTACTCTGGTTAACCCGTCCACCTTGTGGCCCAGTTGCTTAATTTTTTTAGAGTTAACTTAGTGATAATACTAATCACTGAACTTTCCTGAGACCAATAAGACCAAATCATCAGCATACGCTGATGAAGGATCCAATATGAATCGAACCCCCCCAACCAAGTCTTATATACAAAATACACAACAACCTAAACGACCGCACAAAGAAGTTTTTCCAGAGTCTCCATTGAATGAAGGCTACTAGTAAAAACACCATGGCTGTTGGAGCGATGGAAGTCACAGATTTAAGGAATATGATCCAGGAAATAATATCGATGACCTTAGATATAAAATTGAAGGACATGCCTAAAAGATCGGATCTAGATGTCATTAATAATGCAATCCACAATCTTCAAGAAAGCAACTTGACTTTGCAAGCTCAGGTGAAACATTTTGAAGGCCGCTGCAACGCTTTGGAGCGCCAGGTTGAATTTCTAGAGACAAGGGCAAATGATAAAAATGTAGTGGTACACATTCCGATTAATCAGGGTGAGGACGCGGCGGAGAAGGCGAATAAGTGTTGCATGGACTTGTTACAATCCAACGACGGTAACATTATTGCCACAACAAGAGTGTTGCGCTCAAAAAACAACAACATAGCGAATGTCATCGTAAGGCTTAACCGAAGGGAGGACGTGGGACGTATCTTAAAATAAACAATTAATTTACGGAACACCGGAATCTCTATGCACAGAAATTTACCCGCATCTGCACGAGCCAGAAGAAGACTTATAATCAAGTTAAAAGCAGATTTATTTGCGAAAAACAAAAATCTAAAAACACAAATCCGAGGACAAACATTGGTGGTTGAAGGCAAATCGTTTTACTTTGACAGCGAAAACAACTTGAAATGTGATGGCATGTGCGGAAACCAGTTGTTAGACCAGCTGGTAAATGACATTTCGGTGGGGTGCGTTCCTAATCGGCAAAAAATTTTCGAAGTTAAAGATTCACACGCGCTATCTCTGATGGCCCAACCTAATGTTTAACCATAGTGCCGTCTGTCTATTAAATAATGTCAACCAAATTAGTTTAGAAAATAAGAATAACAGTAAGAAACATTTAAAGATGGTAAAAATACTGTCATATAATGTGACAGGGCTAATAGTAAGTGCATATTTGTAGATTTTTTTAGTTTTATTAACCAATATGAAATATTTTTTTTGTACGAAACATATTTATCTGATCAAAATTTTTTGAAACATGAAGACAAATCCAAAAACTACAATATTAGAATAATACCAGCTATAAAATGCCATGTGAAAGGAAGAGCAAGTGGAGGATGCATTTTCGGCTTCAGAAAAGATAACTTCAACTGCGATTTTAAACATTTTGGAGAAAATATTTGTTTGGATTTAGAAATTGATATATGTATTATATCAATTGCAACCATTGGGATGCGGATTTCGAAAAAATAAGTGAGTGTATAGCTTGTGGAGACATGGACAATGTTTTGATCGTCGGAGATTTGAATGCGAGAATAGGGAACGAAGGTGGTGCTGAAAACGAAAGAATTGGGCGCAACAGAAACACAAAAGATACAACTAAAAATACAAGGGATTCAAAGCTACTCGTTTGGATTCAGAATTCAAAATGGTACTTTTGAAGGAGACTTACAAGGAGAATTCACATTTGTCGGTAAACAGGGGAGTTTCATCAATTATAGCCTTGCAAGCGGGGAATGGGATTCAATTATAACTAATTTTGAGGTACAAAAAAAAAAAACATATGCCGATTGTGGTGTCACTTGAATGTGAAAAAAGAGAAAATGAAGAGTATTTGGATTTGAAACTTCTGCCTAAACTGCAATGGAGAAATTCAACTGCTTCGAACTATAAAAGACAGTTGGATACACTTCTGCTAGATAAAAACGAATGCAGTTTAAACACTATTGAAATGTGTATAAAGGGAGCATATCGTGAACCGAACGGTTATTCTCAACGGAAAAAGACTTAGAACCATGGTTTGATAAAGATTGTTTGCATGCAAGGAACCTTTCGTATGCTTGGCTTAATGAGTTTAGGCGGTCTGATAAGTCCTTCGCTAAAAGCGGGTACATTGATTACAATCAAAAACATAAAGAGCTTGTCGAAAAAAAAGAATAACTATTATGAAACTCAGGCGCTCCAACTAGCTAGGTGCAAAAATTCATCCGAATTTGGCCCGGAAACTAAACGGCACAAAATATAAGATTATTAGCGTACTAAATTCAAAAAGATTGCAAGCCCATTTCAATCAGTTGCTCAACCCAACCTCTATAAGCAACAACCTTATAAAATATGCTCAACCTGGTTTTTATGTTTTCTGGTTTTTTGGACTCTTGCATATCCCAATAAGAAGTTCAACTCGCAGTAAATGAATTATCGGATGGAAAAGAGGCTAGTTGGGATAGAATACCAGGAGAATTCTATAGATATGGTACTGATGAACTGATGAAAAACCTTAGGATAACGTTTAACCATATTTTAGAATATGGAATTATACCTCAGCAGTTCAAGGATGGCCTGATCTTCCCGATCCACAAAAACGGCAGTATCGAAGATCCAGCAAACTATCGAGGGATTTCATTTCTAAACGCATCCTATAAAATTTGTACGTCAATTCTGTTAAAGCGATTGAACGCATGGATACAAGAAAATCAACTACTAAGTGAGCCTCAAGCGGGGTTCAGATCTGGTTACTAAACCATAGACCATATCTTTATGCTTAGAAGCATCGCTGACTCGTCCTTACTAGAAATACAAAACTTTATACATTTTTCGTAGACTTCCAAGCCGCTTTTGATACAATTGACCGGAATGCACTAATATATAAGTTTTTTGGATTGGGAATATCGCTTAAGTTTGGGAGGGTACTGCATAATTTGTACATTGACACCAGGGCAGCAGTTTGGGATGGTCAAAATGTATCTGAGTGGTTTCAAACGAAGACAGGAGTCAAGCAGGGATGTGCTCTAAGTCCAAGTTTATTCGCATTATTTATCGAAGGCATAACAAGAGCATTACCAGGAGGTGTAGAGTATGCTGGAGTTGGATCAAAGCTCTGCTATTTGAAGATGATATAGTTCTGTTTGCCAACTGCAACTGATTAACAAACTGTCCGAATACTGCAAGAGATGGAACCAGGTTGTTAACTTGAATAAGTCGAAGGTTATGGTATTCAATAAAGGTGGAGGCAAAACTAACGCTAACGAACAATGGTGTTTTAACAACGAAAGAATAGATGTTGTCAAAGAATATAAATACTTAGGAGTCATTTTCACATAGAATTTAAACATGGGAAAACATATCACCGAAAAGTTTTTAAAGGCGAAAACCGCCATTAATATGGCATGGAAAAAATGTTTTAATAAGCAGCAAATATAAAATTTTCAAATCTGTATCTGAATCTGTTCTTTTTTATGCAGCCCAAGTGTTGGGAGTAAAGAAGTGTGAAACCGTGGAAAAATTGCTCAGGTTCTACATAAAACGAATTTTTCATCTTCCTCCACACACCCTAAACTACATGATAATAATGGAGACAGGTATTTCACCACTATTCATAAGTCCCTTGAAACTACAAGTGGACTACATCTTGAAAGTGGATGGTTCAAAGAGTAGATAGAACTGGCTCACGAATCTGGTGTGGAGCTAGCAATCAATGAACGGAATACATGGAAGTCGACTATGTATGTTCTTGTCAGTTGTCTGGAAGAGGCCTCAAGCTCTTTACATCGGATGATTTATAGCAGGTTAAATCATGACCTCAATCAAAGAAATTATTTTCGAGACGATTTGACTATAGAACAAATTTCATGCATGATTCGACTAAGAGGGGAGCTTCTAAATCTTAATTTTATTCCGCATCGTGAAGAGCTACCGATCATTTGCGATATGTGTAACTTGATGGCACGAGAAGACATTTTTCATTTTGTCGGAAGGTGCCTGGTCTTAAGGGAAACAAGAAGATGTACATTGGGACGTGATTTTCTCACCGAGAATGAAGTGATAGACCTCCTTAATGAAGTAGATGTACCAAAGATGTTCAAATTTTGTAAAATAGCTCTTAACCATAGAAGCAAAATATTAGCAGAATACTTCTAGGAAAAAATAATTGTAACTTTATCTACATATTTATTTAAATTGTCAGTATCCTTTTATTTTTTGTCAATCAGGCAGACCAGACGGCAATGCCATGCTTAAATGATTGTGTAATAATTTTGTATATTATATATTGTAAATAAAATCAATTTAATCTAATCTAAAAATCATCAGCATACGCGATAGCTTTAGCACCGCTACTTCTTAACTTGACGAGAATTTTGTCCATGCCTACAAGCCATAGAAGAGGGGAGAGAACACCAACATGTTAACATGTTTAGTAACAGTAGTGTTTCCTAGGGAAGCTTGAATCTTTCTGTCATTTAGCATATAAATGGATTCAATTAGGAGTTAGGACGTTATTGAAAGCACCCTCTACGTCTAGGAAGGTTGCGGAGGTATATACTTTATAGTGAATTGTCTTCTCGATTGTACGCACAACTTCATGCAGGGCAGTCTCCGTAGACTTGCGTTTGAGGTATGCATGCTGGGATACATCAATAGGACGACCCTCTTGTAAATCCTAATATGAGTATCAAGGATGCTCCAGTGTATTTAAAGAAAAAGATGTCAAGCTAATAGGTCTAAAGTCCTTCGCGGGTTCATGACTTGCCTACCTACTTTCGGAATAAAGACCACTCTTACATGTCTCCATGATTGGTACATGATTGAGATAGAGGCAACCTATGGAGATCATTTCAAGCCAGGGCACTGCTGTCTTGCAGTTTCTGCAGCATAATTGGTATTATGCCATTAAGTTCTGGTGATTTGTAAGAAGAGGAAGTATTATTGACCGATGAAATACTATCTCCTGTTATAACGGAATTAATTTGCTCCTTCTGAGCTAGATCGGTGCTTACTGAGTACTGAGCATTTCGGGTTTAATGTTCTCGCAGCCCGGAAAATGTGTTGTCATAATCAGCTCCAAGGACTCAGCAGGAGAGCTTTGTATATATAATTACATAGTACTATTATGGAACACGATTTTTTCTATTTGGGCCGCCTCACTTGGTGGCGCTGCAGCAGCGAAATATAGGATTGGAGAGTTCGGAATGATGATATGCAGCATTGTATATGAAATGGAATAGTACTACTATGAAGAGGAACGAACGACGCGACCTCTGATGAGACGGACGGAAGCTTTTTCCAACTTGAAGTGGAGACGAGTGTAGACCTGAGAGTGGGGTAGTCACAAAGAAAAAGAATAATAAATATGAGTGTTGAGGAAATAACAGAAGATAGAGAACGATGTATAAAATTGGAATGGAAATTTATGGGAGTTGGAGGGAGTTAGGAAAAAGACTTTTTTCTTCATTTCTTTTTTGCAAAGGGGAATTATTTGAATTTTTTTTGCTAGGTAGGTAAGGAATGGGCAATGAAAATTCGTGAAGAAAAAACGATTTTGTTTTGAAATTTTTCAAGCAAAAGGCCCGTATGCACTTCGTCACTTTGCACATAGAAAAATATTTTTAAGATTATTTTAATTTTATTTTTCTTGAAAATTGAAGCAATTATGAAAGGAATTTCTTAATATTTTATCAATTGTTTTTTAAAGTCGACATAAAAAATATTGCTATGGAAAATTGAAGTAAATTTTAAATATTTTTTCGGTTAGGTATTTGAAAATTCAAGTAACATTTTCAAATTGAAACGTGAGTTATTGAAGATGTTTAAAATTCACGTTGACGTGAAATTTTGAATTTACTTAAGAACCTTAAAAATTCACGTCAAAGTCTTAATTTACTTAAAAAACATGAAAATCACCGTGAAAATTTAAAATTATTAATTTCTTTTGAAAATTCACGCGGTATTTAAAATTTGTTTAGGACTTGAAAATCCAAGAATTCTTAAAATACCCGTAAAATATAAAAACAGTGAGAAATAAAATGACGTGTTTTTGGAAAATTGACTTGAAATTTATAAAATGTTCAAATTCTTTGGAAATACACCTAGAATAGTAAAATTAAGTAAGTTTGTTGAAACCTACGTGTTTTTTAAAGTTCCGTGTTTTTTTTTTGAAAATTCACTTGAAATTTATAAAATAATGTAATTTCTTGAGAATTAAGCTGGAATATTAAAACTACGTGTTTTCTTAAATTTCGGTGTTTTTTTTTTAAACTCACGTGAAATTTTTGAAATTAAATATGTACATATGTAGGTACATATGTACTTAATTTACTAAAAAAACTTTAAAATTTAAAATTTCATTGAGAACTATCCACGTGAAATTTTTAACTTCATTTGAGTTACAAAAATTCACGTGAAAATTATTTAAACTTTTGAAAATTCAGGTGAAATTTTTCGATTGGCTTAAAATACTAAAATTCACGTGGTATCTCAAATTTACTTAAAAATTTTGAAAATTGACGTGATATTTTAAATTTACTGAAAAATACATATACAAATACGTTTATTTTTTAAAATATGTATTTGATTTTTGAAAATCAAATTTAAAAAAAATTTGAAAATTTGCAACATATCTCTCATAATATCTCAAATCTCACAAAATCAAATAAAATATACGAAATTATGTGAAAATTGAAAATAATTCAGCTATATCTATACTTCTACATATGTATATGAAAAATGCAAAAAAAACCGTTGAATAAATCCACAGCCCAATAAATTCTTTTCATTTTCCCCTTGTTGCCATAACACCCATCAGCTGGCTCACCTATCTCCTTTACCCTGCCTAATTCTTGTCAGCAACTGTTAGAATGAAAATAATTATTCCTCTCACTCTATAACTTATTCTATATTCTTTCTGCCTACCTTCATTCCGAACTCTCCAATCTGCTTTTTAGGCAACATCAGCGCCACCAAAAGAGAGAGAAAGGTAACTTAAAATCGTGTTCCATAGTAGTACTATTAGGTTATATATACATACAAGGTATGCAGCAAGAATATAGAATAGGTAGTCAGAGTGAAAGGATTTATTATTTTCATTTTGACAGTTGCTGACAACAAATAGAGAGAGTAAGGGAGTTAGATGAGCCAGCTGATGGTGTCATGGCAACAAGGGAAAAATGAAAAGAATTTATTGGGCTGTGGATTTGTTCAACGGTTTTTTTTTTTGCATTTTTCATATATGTAGAAGTATAGATATAGCTACATTATTTTCAATTTTCAAATAATTTCGTATATTTTATTTGATTTTGTGAGATTTGAGATATTATGAGAGCTATGTTGCAAATTTTCATGTCTACAGATACATTTAAACTTTTTTTTTTCTTGCTTGTGATAGAATTTATTATGCGTATTTGGTTTTTGTCAACTATGTACCTTGCCAAATTTCATGTTTTACAGAAACATTTTTATTTTTTTTTTTCTTGCAAGTGATAGAATTGTAGGTATTTGTTTTTTGTCATTTGGTTACAGTGATATTTTTATGATATCTTTCTTATTTATAGGTAGGTAGGTACATGACATCCTTTTAATTTCTTAAATCTGAAGAAATGACCATTTGAAAATTAAAGGATAAAAAAATTGATGTACCTAAAATCACTAAAAATAGTTTATGCAACAGTTTTTTGTTTTAATTTTACTGCTTAAAAAAAGGTTTCCGTGCGAATTTCCATCAGTAAAATTAAATAAATTCTTTTTTTATAAAAAAATATTTGCTTGAAAGAAAATTTCTTGAACAGAATCAAATATTTTTAAACGTATTTGTATATTCATTTTTCAGTAAATTTAAAATTTCAAATTTTTTAAATAAATTTGAGATACCACGTGAATTTTAGTATTTTAAGCAAATCGAAAAATTTCACCTGAATTTTCAAAAGTTTAAATAATTTTCACGTGAATTTTTGTAGCTCAAATGAAGTTAAAAATTTCACGTGGATAGTTCTCAATGAAATTTAAAATTTTAAAAAGTTTTTTAGTAAATTAAGTACCTACATATTTAATTCCAAAAGTTTCACGTGTAATTTCAAAAGTTTTAATTATTTAAAAAAATTTCATAGTTCATAGTTTTAACCTTTTCTTTTAATTTTCCTGTGGATTTTTCGTAGTCCTCAAAGAAATTTAAAATTTCTTGTGAATTTTCAAAAAAATAACCGAACTTGAAAAAAACACGTAGTTTTAATATTCAAGGTTAATTCTCAAGAAATTACATAATTTTATAAATTTCAAGTGAATTTTCAAAAAAAACACGGAACTTTAAAAAACACGTAGGTTTCAAAAAACTTACTTAATTTTACTATTCTAGGTGTATTTCCAAAGAATTAGAACACTTTATAAATTTCACGTCAAATTTCCAAAAATACGTCATTTTATTGCTCCTGTTTTTATATTTTAAAAATTCTTGGATTTTCAAGTCCTAAACAAATTTTAAATAACACGTGAATTTTCAAAAGAAACTAATAATTTTAAATTTTCACGGTGATTTTCATGTTTTTTAAGTAAATTCAGACTTTGACGTGAATTTTTAAGGTTCTTAAGTAAATTCAAAATTTCACGTCAACGTGAATTTTAAACATCTTCAATAACTCACGTTTCAATTTGAAAATGTTACTTGAATTTTCAAATACCACCGAAAAAAACTTAAAATTTACTTCAATTTTCCATAGCAATATTTTTTTATGTCGACTTTCAATAATTTTAAAATATCACGTAAGTATAAACAACTACGTGAAATTAAAAAATAATTAATAAAATATTAACAAAATCCTTTCATACTTACTTCAATTGTAAATAAAAAAATATAATAAAAATAATCTTAAAAATATTTTTCTATGTGCAAAGTGACGAAGTGCATACGGGCCTTTAGCTGGAAAAAAATTCAAAACAAAATCGTTTTTTCTTCACGAATTTTCATGGCCCATTCCCTACCTACCTGGCAAAAAAAATTCAAATAATTCCCCTTTGCGAGAAAGACGAAGAAAAAATCAATAAGAGTCTTTTTTTCTAACTCCCTCGAACTCCCACCAAATTGTATTTCAATTTTATACAGCTTTCTCTATCCTCTGTTATAATCTAGACATTCATATTTATTATTCTTTTTCTTTGTACTTCCCCTATTAATTACTCTACACTAATCTCCACTAAAGGTAGGACTACTTTGCCGGGCCCGTTCCCCAGAGGTCGCGTCGTTCGTTCCTCTCCATAATAGTACTATGTAAATTTATATACAATGAGTAGAGGCTGACCAGAGACCTTCAGATTTTTTTAGGAAACAGGGATTACAATGTTCCTTCGATAAAATTTTACTTATTCTGGCAGAATCCTTAATGTCTTCTATGGAATGACAGTATTCTCTCCAACCAAGTTTCTTGGACGCTGCTATGACTCGCTTGTACTCTTTGAGACAGTCTTTTTACGGTTGAAAGAATTTCTCCTTGTGACAGATATTGAAGATCGTTCTGGTCTTTTTTCTTAGTGCAGAAAGGCTTCGTTCCACCAAGGAGGAAATTTTTTGTGGCTATCTTAAACTGGGAAAGAGACCTTGAAGGCAGTTTTAATGGCTGCCTTGAAGGTCTTTACGTTAGAACTTCCACAGTTTCTACGCTAATAATTTGTAATTTGCCTAGTTTAGATTTAGCGATCTGACTGAATTTCTTCCAATCAGTTCTTTTAGGATTTCTTTAAGGGAGATGGATTTCTACCTTGAAACCTATGTTAAAAAGGATCCATCTGGGATCCGAAAAGGAATTTACAGAAGATACTCTCCAGTTTTCCACCACCAAATTACAGTTGTTTGTATCAAGTAAATCTTCCCAGCCGTCGTAATTTTCCTAACTTGGAAAAACGAAGGTAGGTGTATCACCTTTGTTACTAACAATTAAGTTGTTATTAATAATAAAATCAAAAACAGACTCACCTCGTTCACCTAGAGAGAATGTCGTGCGGTCGCATCACATCCAATAGGAGATTCGTCTTTTGCAGCTTTGCTCGATCGTATTGATTCTTGTATAACGTCAATGTCAATATTTTCCTCGCTTAGGAAAACTTTTAGATTATCTGAAGTGCTTCAAATCAATCTGTATGAACTTCAGCTCGTTTTTTAATTGTTAGAAGGTCCTGCTTCGTCAGAAACCACCGGTTTGCCGACAACAGTGCTGATCTTAGTGCTATTCTCCACTTTATCGGCATCTGGTCCCTGATTCTCCAAGATTTTGATTCTGGCATGTCTGATGCCAAAACGAAGTTTGAACCCGGTGTTCTCGAGAGCCCCTCTGCTTTCCTCGCTGATCCTCAGAATGTATGGAATATTGGTCTTTTGCGGTTCATCCGCCTTAATCAAAGCCCAGTCGTGCATGGGGACCAGTGGATTCAACCTCTGAAGGCCACGGATCAGCTCCTGTCCACTTGGATTGAAGCTTAAGAGAAGCAACCAAATGCAAGCCCTCTACTTCACTGTTTTGTCGTCAATTTTGTCTCCTCTTGAGACCTGTTTCATTTGCCGGACTTATCTGTGTGTGCCAGAAGATTGTTGTATTCTTCAACGTACATATCCCAGTTTAAGCACATTATGTGGAGACGGAGGTTTTTATGCACAATTTTTTTATAATTCGTATTGATTGAACACACTTTTAGCATTTTAAAATCAATATGGATCGGCTGGAAGAAAATCAAGAGACCTTGGTCTCTAGTATGGTCTCTTGTTGGTTCCAACATTCGGGCCAGACAACACAAGAAGGTATGTGTGCTGAGATCTTAGCTGAGTTTAATCATCTTACTCAGCTTGTCAACGAGCCCACTCGAATATCGGACGTTAATCGCAGAGCCGAAAATACTCTTGACTTGTTCCTAACCTCTGACCCCGATAAATAAACTATCAGTGTATTAACGCCTCTAGGCACATCTGACCATGGTATCTTTTCCGCCAATTTTTCGTGCCAAATAAATCCAATTAGAGAAAGAGCTCCTGTGAGAACCGTTTACTAATACGAGAAAGCCAGCTGTGACGGTCTCAATAATTTTTTGCAGGATCTTTAACTGCTCACTATGCTTCCTCAGTAGTGACGAAGACTCCAGCGCGGATATGATTACTAATATAATTCTTTTGGGAATGAGAACTTTTATCCCGAATAGGGATTAGATCATCAGACCCAAAGAGAAATCATTGTTCGATGCGAGCTGTAAAGTGGCGTGGCGTCCATATAAGTCGATTACCTCCGACTTACCTTTTGAAATTCCCACTTACAAATATACTTTTAAACTCCTTCTCCTAACAACATGAATCTTATAAAATCATACGCCTGCATACACTGCTAACATTATTCAACCCTCTCTGCGGTCTATTCTACACACACGACTGCTTTTCAACTCACTCCACAAACAAACACAAAATGAAAAAAAAGGTCATCGAAATAAGTCGGGTTATAAAATTCATCGCTGGATTGAACAAATTTTTTGTCTTTCCTCTTTGTTCATATTCATTGTGTTTGACACCTCTCTGTTTAATCCACGCTTTCTTATGGACCAAAGTAACCCGGTACTCATCGTCATATTTGTTGAATTCGTATGTATCTTTCAATCACTAGGCTGAGGCTGATTAACCAAATGTAGCAAGGTTGAGGTAGGCTGCTGTTGGGGTGATGACGATGAAGCAAATGTATTGCGCAGTGCGCAGAGCTCATGTCAGGTTGAGATAGGTTTCTTTTTATAAAAAAAAGATTATGCAGAAAAAAATGAAAATGAAATAACCCGGTCTACTTCCGACTTTTTTGGTGAATTTGTATGAATTTGTATGCTTTGGGCTGATGTTTACAAAGGTTGCCACTTCAAAGAAAGTATGCGCTGTATATAAGATTTACTGGCATAAGACATAAAATTACTGCAATTTCCGTAAAGTGGCACAACTGACCTAAATGAATTCAACGGTGCCGTGCACATAAAGCCAAGTTGCAGTTTGCAAAAGTGAAATAAGGCCAATTATCAGTGGTTGCTCTTATTATACTTCGACAAAGTGAAATAAGGCCAAAATATTTTGAGAAATAAGACCAAATCGACCTAACATTATCAAAACGATAACTCTTACAGAAGATTTACAGAATTCTTAAAAAAAAATGTTTGTTTGAAAGTACCTTGGGTGGTCCGCGTGAAAAGTTTTTCGGTAGTAAGATTCAGTTGTTTGATTATGGCTTTAAGTGTAGACTGTTGTTAAACAGATTTTCTCTTAGAGGAGTCAAATAATTTTAATCAGCTTAGTTTTATGAGGAAAAAAAAAGTTGTAGATTTAGGACGCTCCACCCCTTCCATTATAATAGATTTTAAAAGAAAAGATGGTTTCACTTTTAATTTTAATGTTTTATTAAAACTGGCAGTTGTAAGTTAAATAAAATGTTTTGTTTTCCTTGCCTTCTTTTTTCCAATTCTCCTAGTGTTTGGAGCCGTACAGGCTACGCCGACATTAATAATTTTGTTAACTCTGCAAAAAAGCATGTCAAAATGAAAAAACATATTCGCAGTTGTTTATCTCTGCATGAATTTGGCATTAATCAAATAGAAACTGCCTAAAGAGGTTTTATGACGCACAACAAAGCTGTTGAGAGGAATCGTAAAGCGTAGAGCGTATTATTGATACGGTAGTTCTTTTAGGCAAACAAAAGCAGGCATTCCGGGGTCACGATGAAAAGTCGGATTCCAACAATCGTGGAAATTATATTGAAACAATATTATACTTATCCAAATATGACACGTTAATGGACACTCATTTAGAACAGTGTTCAAGTGTACAAAATCCAATTTTTTCCGGTCTCTCAAATGACATACAAAACGATTTGATACAAAGTATCGCTGCAGTTTTAAAATCTGAAATTAAGTTTGAAATAAGTCAGACGCAATTTGTGTCAATTATGATAGATGAAACACCAGACGTGAGCCATAGGGAACAACTAAGTGCAGTATTACGGTATTTATCGGAGAATGAGATAGAAAAAAGGTTTCTTGGTTTTTTTTTTTTGGCGTGAGTGAGTGTCGTAACGCAGACGAGCTGACAATGCACATTTTAAATGTATTAGATATATTCATACATTCTCCTGTAAGGAAAAGTTAATTGGACAATCCTACGATGGTACGGCAGTTGTCAGGGGTGTGAGAAAGAAAGTCCTTGATGCTTGTCCAATGGCTAACTTTATTCCTTGCTACGCACATGTTTTAAATTTAGTTTTATCGCGATCACTTGAAAATATATCGGAATTAAAAGTTTTTTTTGGTAATATTAACACTATAGTTCGTTTTTTCAATGAATCAACTAAACGTTCAAATCTAAAACTTTTCACATTTTTAATTTTTTATTAAAAAAAAATGTCACTTTATATTTGTTGTATAGGTATATCTTATGAAGAGTTTAATTTATTTTATTTATTTTTTAAATTTATTAATAAAGAAATATTTGTGAAGTTCCTTATTTTTTTTTTCAAATACCAAAAATTTATTTAAGATATCGCATTTGCATCTGCCAAAAAGGTTTCTTTTAAGCCGCTTATGCCTTGAGCTCATTGTAACTTTCTACTTTATTGATTTAATATAACAAAATTCGCTTGCATTGCTTAACTTTTAAGGCTTGATAAGCAGATATACATTGCACGAAAAAATTTCAAACATACATTTGCAGTTTACTTTTCTGGTTGCTAATTTTTCTTCGACTTATCTTTTGAGATTATTCACGCCACGCCACTTTATAGCTTTCGATGTTTTAGAGCCAACCCAATGAGGATAACCGGAAAAAGTTCAAACAATCCAGGAAGGCCTGCAACGCCCATATTTAAAGGACCAAATTTTTGCAAGACCAAAAATTAAGGCAAAAAATACTAAAATGTCCCATGTAGTAAAACTTTTTTTCATGTGTCATGACTCCCCCAGTTCTTGAGCGCGTAAATTCTATGATTCTATAGAGTCTATAGAGTCTATGGGACAAATCTTCTTTCGTACTCGAGCTGAGGCGAGAGTTCTAAAAGATCTCAACATACATTTTGGAGAAAGTAAGATTATTGCATTTGATATTTCTAAAGCAATTCATAGAGTTTGGCATCCTGCTCTTTTATCGAAAATGCGTGCTTTTGGATTAGTAACTTATACAAGTAGTATTAGATGGATTCCAGTCTGAAACCCAAAACATAAATGCTGGTGCGCCACAGGTTTTGCCTCCGACTCTCTTTTTCATTTTCAATAATGATCTTCTGACTGCAACTAATAATCTATTAAATTGTTTCGCTGGCGACAGCACCCTTAGCTTTTCATATTCATTACGTCTTCGGACGCGGAACTGAAAAGGCTAAATATAATAAATACATTAAATTCTGACTTAGACAGCATTGTTCAATGGGGATTAAAAAATCGCGTAGAATTTAATGCTTCGAAAACTCAATGCTGCTTGTGTCGTTAAGCGAGAGGTACCACCACTACCATTATCTACGAGCGGCACTTGCATCAAAGAAACTAATCAGCTTGCGATTCAAGGTATGTGTATCACAAACCACCTTTTGTGGAATGATCACATAATTACGTCGCCAAAAATGCCACAAGATGTTTAGGTTTCCTTTGGAGATGCAAGAAATTCTTTTCCCCTTCTGATATGGATATTATCTATAAAAGTTGTATTCGTCCAAAGCTTGAGTATAACTTCCATCTCTGGGTTGGTGCTCCAGCAACTTACATAAGCCTCTTGGGGATTCGTTTTATCCGTACTCCGCGAAAAAAAAATTTGCTGTTTTTATTTAAAAACAATATTTATTTTTGTAATTTAAATGTTCAGACTTCAAGTTTAAATGTAGATACTTAAAAGCAAAACTAATAAAACAAAAACAGAATTCATAAGACTGTGTACGAGGAACATTTAAAAATCAAAACAAAAAAAAATAAATACATATCCTAAAACTTATTTACTATAATAATAATCAACTATAAACTAATAATACTACGTATATTATTAATCAGTCTTAAAAGTTTTATTAAAAAAAAGGATTTGGTTGCGGTCGTGCATAATCTTTAATTTCTCCTGCCAACGACGCGCTTCAATTTCTTCTTTCGTTGGCTTTCTCCTGTTGTTTCTTAGTGGCTGCAGCTGACTTGCAACGGTTTCGAAATTATTATCCAACATGAAACAAAAATAATTTGTTAGTAATTACGAAGAAAAGGTCAAATATATTTCAAAATCTGTTTTGTTTGTACTGAACTTAGGTTTCAATAACAACCACCTAATATCATCGTTTCCATTTTCATTTTTTATCAAAAGATTTTGATGATGTGGAAGCAAGGACAGCTCTAGATGTTCATGTCTGGAAGTAGTTTTCTTTGCAATGAGAGCCTTTTCGGGATGCAACCAACACAAAATCGGGGAACATATTTGCCCTGTCTTTCCATTCCATATTTTATCACAGACAAAAAATTAGAATACTTTCCTGTAAATAAGGCTTTGAAAGCAGGAGATGATATTTTTTCTCCTCTTCACCAAAAACTATGTTTCGTAAATATTTAAGCCTTAAAAGTTGTGACTAAACCCTCTTAAATCTTTACCTAAATAGATCAACTGAGTACATAAATGCGGTAAAAACCCTATGCCACTACTACTCTCAATGCTTCATATTATGTGGTTTAAGTATGTACATACCTAGTCCTGCCATAAGTTCTGATACAAAACTTCAGGCAGGCGTTGTTCAAAACACCCACTTGAAAAAAAACCTTTGACTATTTTTTTTAAAAACCTGTATTAATAAACAATGAAGAAATGTTAGTGTGATTTCAAATTTCTTTTCTGTTCACATGGTGTGGGGTGTTAAAGAAAACAGAATAGCTATAATAGCTTTACAGAAGTGCGGAAAAAAAACTGGATAAATCTTCAAGTTGCTAGAACCACTAGGAATCGATGAATCTTTAAGTGTGGAGGAAAGATCAAGAATTTGTCGTCCATGCTTCGCCCATACAGGTGCGTTAGTAAAAGCAGTGCGTGAACGAATTCGAAGAAATCCCCTTCGAAAGCAAAAGATATTGGATATATCCGCCAGATCCATTTCAAGACTAATCTGCTCATGAAAGCCTATCACGCTCAACTGGTCATTTGTTAACCTCAAAAAGCAATAACCGAAGCAGCGGCACAAATGTCTTTGGAAACAGTACGTGTCGCTATAGGTCAGTGGCCGGTACGATTAAGGGCCTGCATTTAAGCTGGGAGTGTTTGACATAATAGTCAAATAAATAAATTATTGTTGAATTAGAAACAACAAACCGTTCTTATTTTATGGCGTTCTATGTTTGTGTCAGAATTTATGGCAGGACTAGGTAAACTCCCCATCAATAGTCTTAATTTTAATTTTATAAACCATACTATTATCACCTGGCAACTATTAGGAGTACCGACATTTTAAGATTATGTTAATTGTTTCTCAATCATACGACATCAAGTAAAAATAAAGCATGTTGTGATGTCGTGTCGCAATTGGTTGGGAGAAGGTTTTCAATACGCGGCGATGAAAGACGATTATTGTGTTCATATACCAGGAATTTATAAAATACATAATGATGGGTTCGGATGAAGCTCAGTTATTTGGGCTATTTTCATACAGAATAGCACTTGGCCCACACTTTTTGTAAAGAATGTTGATTAATGATGTTAAATATGTTGTGTTTTGTGTTGAATATGTATTTTTATATCAATACATAAAAACAAGCACAGAAATCTTTGCTTAGTAAATTTTAAAAATTGAGCAGCAAGCCAGTACGAGGGGGGATCAAAAAGTTAATTTAATTTATATTGTTTAAAAATTCATTAGAGAAATATATACCAAGTTTCGTTCAAATCGGGTTATTTTTATTAGTGCTTTCGCTGTCAAAAACAAATCAAGCCGAAAAAAATATTAAAAATGGATAAAATTGAATTTCGAGCCGTGATAAAGTTCTTAACCAAACAAGGAAAAACATCGCAGATTATTTTGGATGAGATGTCAGCTGTTTACGGGGACTCTTGCCCTGGCAAAAAAATGATCCATGAGTGGCATTGTCTTTTTAAGCAAGGCAGAGAGTCAATAGAAAGTGATCCGCGCTGGGCCGTCCGATTGGCGTGACTTTGGCAGAAACCATCCAAAAAGTTCAGAAACTTGTTCTGGAAGGTTCTTGGTTAATGAAGAAACAACTTGCAGAAATGGTTGGAGTATTACCTTAACCCATTTTGAATATTTTACACGTTCATATTAGCATGTCTAAGGTCAGTGCAAGATGAGTTCAGAAGCGGCAGCGATCGATGTGTTCACGTGAGTTTTGGAAGGCCTGTGTCGGGAGCACAAGGGCTCAACTTATCGGCCGAATTGTGGCCGGAGATGAGACTTGGGCTCATCGTCTTGGAGAACACGGGAGTACTGGAGAACCGAAGGAGAGAAAATTTATCTTCTGCATCATGTGTACTGATGAAAGAATTTTGTATATGGTCCGACGTAATTCCTCCCTTAGCTACTATGCTTCAGTTGTCCCAAACTAGAGTATGGATAATGATTCATAACGAGAATTAACACCGTACCACACTACACCAGTTCAGGAGCTAACCGCAAACGACAAGTTATTGAGAGCTGCATTTTGTCGAACATTATTGCTACGGAATTAGCATAATTACTTTGGAAGGATTTTCTGGACGGATGAAGCCCAGTTTACTGCCACGGAATGAAACTGTAATGTTTGGCTTGGTATTGTTCGACGAACAGTTATTGGACCACAATCCCTGAATTGAGTAATAAATGGAGAATTCTATCTGCAGTTTCTACGAGACCTTCTGTCCGATTTGAATGACAACGTTCCTTTAGCCATATCAGACAGTTTTATCTACCAGCAAGATGGAACTCCAGCACACTACAGCCGCGCTGTAGGGAACTGGCTACACTTCCCTTTCTTTCCCCCACCCTTACATGCAAATTATTTTAATAGAATCTTTGGATTCTTCATTGTCACAGTAAATGATGTTTAACTTTTTTTTTTTGAAAAACTTTTTATACGACTTATTTTACTAATGAGAGAAACCATAAATATTATTATGTTCAAGTTATTAAATTAATAATTTTTTAGATACTTAGTTAACGCAAGAAAAGGGACGATATGACACATTATTTTAGAATACGTTTTATCGTACTGCACTTCTGATGCTTTCCCTATCAACATCAGAAAAAAACATAAAAGGATTTGTATTTCTATTTTTCAAAATTACTGCCTGTTTATTTTTTTATGTTTCTTAAAAAAAATTAATATTATTTAACTGTTTTTCCATTATTCAAATGAGAGAAACCATAAATATTATTATGTTCAAGTTATTAAACTAATAATTTTTTAGATACTTAGTTAACGCAAGAAAAGGGACGATATGACACATTATTTTAGAATACGTTTTATCGTACTGCACTTCTGATGCTTTCCCTATCAACATCAGAAAAAAACATAAAAGGATTTGTATTTCTATTTTTCAAAATTACTGCCTGTTTATTTTTTTATGTTTCTTAAAAAAAATTAATATTATTTAACTGTTTTTCCATTATTCAAAACTAAATAAATAAAAACTTTAAAAAAAAAACTAGTTGCCATCTTTTCGGGTTGTCTTTTTCAAAATCAAAAGCAGTGAACGAATTTATGTGGTTCTCTACTCATACATAATACATTCAATCTAGAAAAAAATTAGAACATTATTTTACTTTAGTAAGAAATACTCGTATATAACTTTACGTTTGCCTATTTCAGCTGATTTAAAAAAAATAAGAAGAATTGTAAATAAGCATAAATATAATGAAAATCTGGAAGCAATTTTAGAATGTCAAATAGTTTTTGGTCTCAAAACAGGAAAAGACACGTATAAGTCCTTGGATTCAAAAAAACTCCCAATAATGACATAAAAATTACAAACAATGGGACAGACATCACCTTGTTGGACGAAACGCGTTTAAACATTTATTGCCTCTATAATGACATTTATCAGTTGCACCAAACAATTTTGTTTCTAAAGCCGATAAACAACCTAAAACCAATAAACTAAAATGCCATTTTCCACGTATACATTTTAAAAGCTAGTTTAAGACGAAAATACACCATCCCACTAAGTATAAAAGCATGTATCACTTTCTTATACTTTTTTGTAATTGTGTTAATACTCATTACGATAGTGTGGAAGATCTTTTCAGTGAAGTTTGACATCTCTCATATTGCTTTTTCACTTGCGCAGTACAAACATTTAGAAAACAGATGATTAAATCCATGGATGGTTCACAAACAGTGAAGGGCATTGGTACAACACAGACAAATTTACCAGTCACATAAATTTATATGTACCTTAGCAAAAACTGGTTTTAGTGCAACTGGCCATTAAAATATCTCAAGTTAGAATGGACAACTAAACATAAAGAATATTGAAAGAATTAGAAAAGAAGAATCAGAAAACGAACAGGCATAGTAATTTAACGAATAAAACAATTAAAATGGAGCTGAGTAGGTTACGTATCAAGAAGACAAGATAACATAAGGGACTAAAATAAATGTGATTCACCCATTGCATAAACTACAATTTTTATTTTTAGCTTTAATATTGCATTCTATGTACAGTACAGCCTCGCTAGTCTGGACACTCGCTAGCCCGGACACTTCAGTAGTCCGGACACCACTACAGTCCGGACAGCGTATTAAAATGTGTATGTACAATGTGCATACACATATTATTTGACTCTGTTTCTTGGAAAAAACGTTTGTTCATACAATTACGGAGAATTCCCTACTTGTTTTGTCGCTTGTAGTAAGCTCTGGAATCTATGTAGACATTTAAATCGTTGCAAATTTACTCATTGGAAGCTTATATTTGTGGTCGTTGATTTTTCATGCTCTGTTTCATTTCATCGTGAGCTTTCTTTAAGGATAAGGCATATTTTTTTGGTGTAAATTGAATTTCTTATTGAAAATTTTTTAAAACATAAGTTTTTACTTATTATGGCTTTTACAAAGAAAAGAAAGCATGTTACTTTGATTTAAATTATGTGTGTATGTACATATATGTACTTCTATTTGTAATAAAAAGGTTCGGAAAAGTTTTCGGTTGTCCATTGTATTTAATTTTTTCTCTATAGTCCGGACATTTCGCTATTCAGGACATAGTAGAAACCTTATGTGTCCGGACTAGCGAGGCTGTACTGTATCTACTAGTGTCTATGTATTAATGTATTAAATCTAAGAAATTAATTTCTGTCAGATGTTACTTTAAAATAAATTACCTTTGGCAACACTGAGTAAAATCATTGGCACGCGCAAAACTTTTTGCTCCTAAATCGCACTTTCCACAGCCCGCCACCACAGCTCCACAACGCTGAACAACCAATCCATTAAAATTTTCTATATTATTTTCAAAACTGTGCATATGCAGTTCCATGCCTCTTTCTCTATTTTTTCTATTTCAGTTAATCGATAAAATTCTACGGTGTTACCGCTATTAAGTGTTCTGCTAGCCTAGTAGGTTTGCGATAGACGCGCAACCAAATATCGCTTACGTACCAACTTATTCACCGATTTACATAGATTTAGTACTTCACACAATATACAAGGCAAACGTTATTGGTCACCACTCACCGTCACCAGCCACCAATGCAGTTTTTCATACTATTGTATTAATTGGGATTGCTAGCGTTCGTCGTGTCTCGTTCTGGTGTGTTCTACACACGTTTTCGAGAACTCATTAGCGCAGCGTTTTGAGGCTTCATTCGTTGATGTTTATATTTAAATTTTCGCCTTTAGGGAATGGAACGCAGTATCTCATGAATGCTGCTGCTGGTAGTGGTAGATAGTTTCGCATTTGCAGCGAGTTTGATGTCTGATATAGTATGTGTTTCCGACGTTTCCGTATTGTAAAACAACACATTCAGACCCGATGACGTATCAAGTCGAACAGAAAAACAGCATAAACAGAAGTATGCAACCGCAACGTCCTCATGAAGTGTCGTTGAGTGGTAGCAGAAAATTCTCTTTGTGAAAGCCGTGTGCGCCGCAATGATATTATGAACTGATATGCAAGTGAAGTAGTAAAGTGGTAAATACAAACTAACAATTAATTGCTGATATTTAAGTTATTTTATTGAAGTGGGATTATGTTATGTTAACTTTCATGTTTTTTTAAATTACAAGCACTATAGATACTTGTACCCAGATCAAATATAATCTGTGAATATATTTTAATTTTAAATGTTTTCCAATTGAAAGTGAAAAAAAGATGAAGACAAAACTATTTGCATTTTCGAACCCAAGGACTAATGTATAAAATTTTATCTTAAATAACCCAAATGTAATATTGTCTGATTTGTTTTTATCGGGGGGTCATAATACTGTTTTCCAAAATTCTGTATGACAAAATTTTTTGTGGTCAAAAATCTGTAAGATCATAATTCGATATGTTATTCACATTATACTGTGTGTTCGGGTGCTTACGAACTGAACCTTATAGGCGCTGGTATAGCAATAGTGCTCCGACGTAGTCGATATAAAAAAAAACGTAGTTTTTTTTTTGTTATAAAATCTCTTTATTAATTAATTAGAATGAACTTACTTCGATGGAGGCTTATACAAGAAGAGGAAGTTAGATAGCAACCTGATAAGCAGGAAGGTATAATATTTTAGAGTGTGGTGAATTTAAAATACATTCAGGTGCCTCCTAACGGGGGACGTAGACCCTTTGTATATGAAAACTATAGTACTCTTATGGTGGAAGTCGAATGGGGCGACATCTAATGTATGCCGGCAACCCTTACTCTTTTTTTTTGCGGAGAGCTAATGGAGGTTTGAAATGATATTTATTGATATTTTTTGGATGCAATTATCCAAAAAATAGTCTCCTCTTGCTCCTACCACTAATTTTCGACGCTTAAAAACTCACCAAATCGAATTTTACACCTCACATTTTGCAGCGCCACCATCAGGATCCGGGAAACCCTAAAAAAAACTCGCCATGAGAGTACTATAGTTTTCATATACAAAGTAAGACCCCCTACGATAATAAAAAAATGTTTGTTTTTAACTGTTATACAAAAATCCGTTATCTTATCGCCTGAGTTACCGTATCGTACACTTGCTCGAATTCTGTACGTCAAAATGGAGTATTTTGAATAAAATATTTTAATTTTTGTATTTAGATATAATAATTTGAATTAGAATAGGATTTGTTGCTTGGTAGTTATAGGTTAATCATAAATGTTGTACACTGCCCCTCACCATCGAATTTTGGCAATTTATATACTAACCCGAGTTTTTTCTTGCTTTATTGGCAATATTTCAAGCTTATTTCTTCTTCTGCTTTATTTGCAATATTTCAAGCTTCCTGTAAACAGAAAAAGAATATTAAAGATGTCTCATTAACATAGATTGTAGATTAAAATTTTTTCCCCCATTTTCCCACTAATGAAGACGAGACCGAAAAGATGTTGAATCGGCGAATATTTAAGATTTCCAGTTACAATAGCTTACAAGCATTTTTTTGTTTGCCTGTAGTTTAAAATTGTTTTCCTCCATTTTAACTAAAATTTTTCGAGTTTGACGACGCTTCATAAGCCTTGCCTCTGTCTCCTCTCGTGTGGAACCATGTCCTAAATTGTTAATTTTTTTTGTGCAAACAAACAAAAGAAATTGTAAGGTACGTCAATGGTAAAATCGGCAAACATTCTTTTTCCACTCACAAAAAGCCCAACATGTTGCAAATAAACCAAGATAGAGAAAGTGCAGGTTAATGCCGATTACATATCAAAATATCAACATACTGAAAAATAGTCAAGCACACTTTTTTAATATAATACCTGGTTTGAAAGTTATCCCTATCGAAAGTTCAATATCTCTAACAAAACATCCGATTACATCACACTTCTATTATTTAGTGATTCAAGTGATAGTTGTTGTGTTCTGCTACTGCCAATGACTGACGTACACATAACGCAGATCAACTGAGGAATCCAAATTTCTGAAATAATATGCAATTTTCAGAGAATATAAGTTCTATTTCTACTGCTATACCTTCTGATCTAAAATTGGATTATATTTTTCTCACATGACTGTTTCACTTTAAGGCTCGATGGCCTTAAAGTCTCAGTATTAGATTGATTCTTTTGTGATGCAATTCAGACTGAATGTCGTTGACTTTGTTTGTTTTTAACAATTTTTAAACGTGAATGTTTCCTTAGACTTTCTTGCTTTTCATCCATTTAGCCTTGTCCTTCCTGCTGGCATGGAATTGAAAAAAAAAACACTAATGCCTTTTTTAAGCAGGTTATTTAAAGTTTTATTTAACATCTGTTTTTATTTTCAAATAAATTACTTATTGATTCCCAAATGTTTCGAATCTAAAGTTTGATAGTTTTGCAATTTTTTTTCCTAAACGGGATTTTTGTTTGAAACAAATTCAAATTCTTCTGTTTTTATCTCAACTCCGGTAGACCCCACTGAGAATTTAGTTTCGTCTTTTGTTCATCTAGGTAGAGTCGAATAGTACGGAGGTGGTGGAGGGTTACTTTGGAATTAACCATTCGTTTTCCCCTAGCACTCCCATGTTGCATGTTTCGCAACAGCAGCAGGCAGCAGCACATCGCAAACACAGTACAGACAGAGAACAAGGCATATTGCTTCTATTTTCCAATTCACTCTGCCTGTGCTCCGGTTCCATTGATTTCATAGTAGGTACTCGCATATCGTCTGAACTTTGAAGTGATGAACGCTGTTGTGAGTGAGTGGTGAGTGTTATATGCGCCTTTCCTCCATGTCATCATTTTTGTCATTTTCGTCTTCCTCGTCGTTTCCTCTTTCCAGTTATTTTTGCTGTTGCTCAAGTTTTGTTGTTGTTGGCTGAATGGTTACTGCACTGGTTAGGTTTAGGTTAGCTGGAGTCTGGGGATCTGTTGTCTACTGGTTGTATGATATGGTGTTACGGTGTTGTATCTATACAATTGCTTGTAGTCAGCTCTCAGCTGTAAAAAAGTGTATCTTCTTAGCCTTTGGATTTTGCTGGGGCTGTGCGCTGTGCTGTGCTCAGCTCTGGCTTCATCTTCATCTGTGCTGTGCTGTAGACTATGGCTAGTCAGTCAGTCATCGACATTAGACCGGAGTAATCCAGTACTTTTTGTCCCGCTCTCTATTTGTTGTATTTTAATAATTTATATGCAGTATATTACACTTTCGTATCTCATCATCTATATTTTCGTCGTCGTCGTCGCCGGCCGCCATTCGTTTATAGTTCGCACACAACGCGCATTAGAGCAGCGAGCGACACCACAACCTACACTGGAAAGTACTTGAACTGTCGACCACTACATTTAGTATTTTGTTATGTTTTGTGTTGTTTTTTTTTTTTATATACGTGCATAGTGTATGTATTGTATACGTGTATGCACTATGTAGTATGTGATCGCTAGTTGTTGCTCTTCTATCTTCTTATGTTTTTAAATCTGAATCTATCCGTTCAAATACTTTGCCAGCAGTTTAATAAATAGTTCATTATACTAGTTCGTTTTTAGGTGTTTTTATAGATATTTCTTGCATTCTTCTTTTTTATCTAAATAATATGCACAAAGAATGAAAAAAATAATTCACTCAAAGGATAACTATTATTATTTTAATTTTAAATAAATTGCCTAGTGTAGATATTTTATTATCGTGTTAATTCGTTTTCGGCTCATATTTTAGTTTCAGTTCTGCTTCAGGTTATTGTTTTGTTTATTAATGGGATGTTGTGTACCTAGCGGCTTAATTTCTAAGCTACAATAGCGACGCGCCGTTGTCATTGAAATTTGTTGTTTTTGTCATTGTGTGTTCTTCTTTGGGTTATTTTATGGCCTTAATTTTATTTTATCCTTTTGTTGCTTCCGTAGACATACCTATCATTAGTTAGGAAAGAAGTGTCGGAAGAATTTCAACATCTACCTAGATGATTTTTTAAGAATTCTAGGAAAAATTAAATATGATAGTTTTTGAGAAAATTGAAAATTATTGATTACTTTTTTAATAATTTAGCTGTTTTACATGAAAAAAATGCTAGCACCCAGCATTATGGTGTGTAAACTGCTTGGCCTCACTATAGGTGTGTCATGCGAGGGTCGATGTATGCAAAACTTGATATTTAAATACATAGTAGTAAAGTATAAACAGTTGAGGTACGTATGGGGGGCATGCAGTCAAAAAGCTTAAATCTCATAAGAGAGTAATTAGTAATTTTCAATTTTCTCAAAAACTAGAAGTCATAAAATAATCTAGTTTTCAGTTTTTGATTAGATTTTGTAAAAAAAATTATATTAAATCTTATGGCTTTGAGAAATTACACTTTAAACTTTTTTTTTGTGTTTTTTTTTTCTCGAATTTTGTGTTTTTTCGAAAACTGTGTAAACTTTGCCTGATTTAAAGAGTGGCTTACAGTACAAAATACGGGCTGTAAAAAAAGTATTAAACTTAATTGTAAGCATTACCGTTATTTTTTTTAATAAATTTCCACTTTTAGTAGGTACTCTTTTCATGAAATTGCCCCTGACGACCCCCCTCCCATAGTAAAAAATACTTGTTTTGGTCCCTTATAGAAAAAAACCGTTGTCAATTTTCAGCGCCCAAGTTATCATTCTCTCCCTCTTTTATTTTTTTAAGGAATTATGGTATACCTACCTACTAAGATATTGTATAGCTATTTATCTTTAATATGTAGGTACATAATAAAATGTTAGTCAATTTGATATTATGTTTAAGAACTTTAGTATTATGCTAGGGTTAAAATTGCATTTTAATAGTTATAAAAGATTTTAGCACTGTACTATTTTATCTTTTTAGCATTATGCCAACTCAAATGTTACTTTGACTTTTATTGATGCCAAAAAAAGGTTCGTTTGAAACGATAAGGAAATTGTGTTAGCGTGATACTAGTTAGAAAATATCTATAAATAAGAAAAATTAAGTAATGTGCTAAAAAGTAAGCAAATTTCAAAGTTGTTTCAGCTAATCCTTGTTTAAAAATTAAGCTTGATAATTCGATAACCGTACCCACCTATATTGAAATAATTAAAATCTACGTATTAAATATCAGTAACAAAACACAAAAATCTATTGATCAGTCTTCCTTACGTAATCAAAATTTAGTGACATTGTGAACGCTCAAAATCTTCCCATTTTTGCACCATATGGCCAGTTGTTAAGTCTAATACAAAGGCGCTGATAGCCAAAGTCATCAGAGATTTAAGTGTCATTTAGTTGGAAAAGTTTGTGCTGCAAAACTGGATTTACATTTATGTTTGGCACTTGAGCCTGCGAAACGTAATTCATAATAAATAACAACAATGCATATTGTTCCATTGTTACAACTAACTTCTTCTTTTATTGCAAAACTTAAACATGCCCTAGTTTCGCATTAATAACGTAACTAATGATAGCCCGATGAATAACTGAGATATTTTTGTATTCAAGCTGTTCAAAAATTAAAGGAATCCGATGAGATACCTATCCGACATTTCTTCGAACGCGAGTTAGATGGACAGTTGGATGAAAAAATTTCGCAGCACGTAAGTTTTAAGGTGACGATACATTTTTTTTTTATTGTATTGGGAAAGCTTTTGGTCTATGATCTAGTAATATGTTTTACCTTCTAAGTTCTATAGCGTAGAATTGTAAACGATTGAAGTTTAACGAATAAAACCGACTCTATTTTAAGCTGTCCTTTATTTACGAACCCTTGTTTAAATTAAACAATTTAAACAACTTACAGAGTAAGTTTCGCAACGTTCTTTAGAGACCACTCTAATTAAATTGATATAAAATGATAGAACAGACGGAGTTTATAAGCTTATCAGGAAAATGATATCAGTGAAATGACATTTTGTCAAAGGTGACAGCTGTTGAAGTGAAGTAAAAGAGAACTTAAAGAACAGAAAACGTTTAGTTCAGAGAATTTTCAGAGTACACTGTACATGATCTGCTCTGAAAAAAAAGCAAAAAGAAATTCTGTAACCAACCAGACAATATTCCCCAGAAACCGTTCTCCAGAAGCCTGGATATATCCGATGTTATAATTTGTTTATTCGTTTTCCTTCTTCTCAATGCGGGCCTGGTTGACAATTTCATTTTGCAGAACGTTTGTTAAGCCAGCTTTATCGTGTGTTTACTAATTTGTAAATGCTTTTCATTATTTTTGAATATCCACTTTCTTAATGTTATGAAATTATGAACCCCTTTACTCTGAATTTTTGATTGTTATCTACCCTCTGGTAACAGTTGAAACTATAATATTTTATTTAAATTTGTTTTTTTTTGATTTACAAAAATCGGTTTTAGTTTGGAAAGTATGAGTGAAAAAAACTAAAAACCATACAAATCTTTTTAGATCGAAAACGAGAAAATTATCTCTTAAGTTTTTTGACTTAAAATTACCTCAGAAACACATAGTTTTATTCTGTGGCGGTGATTTCGGGACAACCTGTATAATTTGTTCACCAAGTCCGTTTTATTAAATTACTTACATTCAGTTTTTCCATACAAATGATTTATTCAAATATGTATGTACGTTTTTATCTTTTCAGGTCTTAATTAAGAAATCTCATCACAATATCAAAACGACATGTACAAGCAAACTTGGTTCAATTTTTTCTTTTTCAAAAATAGAAAATGTGAAGAAAATTACTACAATTGAAAAATAATGACTTCTAGTTTTATTGTACAAAAGAAAAGAAGAACGCTATACCAAGGAAAATATTAAATTGATTTTCTTTTTGATTACTTTGTCTGGACCACGGCGTTTGCAATCAAGCGTCTTACCATACAAGTAAATTCAGCAAAGATAAACACTATTTATGGATGCAGGGGGTCTTCCCGTATTTCAGAGCGCCAATCAGGCAGCCGCCCAACAACAGCAGCAACAACACCAACATCAGCAACTTAATCTCCAACTGCAACAGCAGCAGCATTTGCAACATCAGCAGCATCTTCATCAGCAACAAAATCTTGTCCATCTACAACAACAGCAACAATTACATGCGCAGCACCAACAGCAACATCATCCGCAGCAACAGCATCAACAACAACAGCATCAACAGCAATCTCAACAGCTGCACAATGTGCAGCAACAACAAAATATTCACATACAACAACAACAAAATTCTCAACAACAACAGCAGCAGCAACAGCACGCGGCTGCATTCAATACAAACCAGCAAAATGTTAGCCCCGGCCTTGGCAACAGTGATATTATGCCACCAAAGAATCAGGCGGTGGTGGAACGATTGCGAAGACGTATGGAGAACTATCGACGACGACAGACGGATTGTGTGCCACGCTTCGAGGCGGCATTCAATAATGTGTGCGAACAACAAAATCACGAGACAACAACGTTGCAGAAGAGATTCCTCGAGAGCAAGGCCAAGAGAGCGGCAAAAAAGACGACGGAAAAAAAGCCAACCGAAAACTTGTTAGCGGGAAGTCTTCAAAGCAGTGTTCATGTGGTAAGTTATATAAATATACAGTTGTGATTATATTTGCTGTTTTTTATTAATACCCACTTAAAAATGTTTGAAGAATTCAGAAATTTTTTATAAACATTTTTAAAAGATATCGAGTTTTTGGGATTGGTATGGCACGAGTCCGAGACGGGACTCTTTTTTATAGACTGGGACTTCATAAGAGTCTCGCTGGTCTTTCCATGTAGAGCAAAAAATTAAAAATAGTTTGGTTTAGGTGCAAAATGTCACTAATGAAACAAAATTGCTGCATAATGACGTTTAACGACAGTTCGAAAATAAGTTCACCAAAGAATTTGGAAATTTGGAAGTGTCAATGTCTAAAAAAACAAAAAAAAAAGTTGAAGTAGTTTACGAGAACACAAATAACAAACTTTCAAAGACGAGCTTAGAACATAATGTTTTCACACAAAAGCGGTGAAAATGGCCGATAATGGGTAAGTCCGAGAACTATAGCCGATAACTGATCAATTATATTATTGATAATCAATCGACTAGCTATTCCCACCAGGAGTCTACAGGTGTCAACTCTCACCCAACAAACCGTCTCATGTATCACTCACACAATAAGCTTTCTCTCACTCTCTACACAGTTTACGGCCATTCTTATTGTTAGTACGTTTTAAATTCTTAGTGCAAATTTCATGTGGACGTCAACGATTTAAATTTGAAGATACAATAGTTGTTGCCTTGCGATGCCAACGAAGCTGTAAATTATCCAACAGAATTTTTGTATCATTGGATTTGTCAAGCATGCCACTGCGCCATCTACAACTGAAAGCTCTATTTCCGGTTATTTTAAATCGGAGTTCGGACCCAACACGGCAATGGCACGCAATTAATCATTAAAAAAATTGATGAAAAACGTTTTGGAAAACAGCATTTTGAATGGCAAGTTCCGAGGTAAAAATATATTCGAACATTCAATTTGTAATAAAATTGGCATTCGCAATGACAGTCTATTGAATCTCAAAAATAAACGATGCCTGTTCGTTCACTTTGTAACAATTTTGTTTTCTACAAGTCGCCAAATAAGTTTTTTTCCACGCTAAAATGCATCTTTAATTTTTTTTTTGAGGATTTGGATTTTTTGATCTACCCACCATTCCAAACAACATTTCAAAAATTAAGAACTACTTTATCCTTTGTAGAGTAAATCATCCATATGTATTTAACTACATTCGCTTACTTTTTGCCGAGAGTGACAAAACCTGCAAAAGTGAAAAATTAAATATGCGATTAAGATGCCTGTCTTTGAAGAAGCAAACTGTCGGCCCTATCGAGGTAACCGCCGGAGCGGAACTTTCTCCGCAACGCATCCTTCGTCGGAGATTCAATTTCGGTTCGAAGTAGCTGTCATCGGATAAAAGAAAAATCTTCCGCGACAAGAACTTGTCGGAGGACTTCGGAGAAAATATTAAAGAAAAAAAATGATTTGAAGTACTTCATCGCATACAAATGGCATGCGTTTAATTTCGACTTGCCGTGTGTTTAATTGATCATTTCATGGCGTATTCATATATTTATTTATCAACCAACAATAGCCCTAACAAGACCAGACGAACGTGTATTCACACAAATCATGTGCCATAGACGAGAGTGAAAATTGAAGTCAATTTAGCATTTTAGATTTTCTCAATTTTCACTACTTATTAAAAAATTTCATTTTCCACATAAGATTTCCGAAAGAAGGAAAGAGATAAAATATAGGAACAAAATTGTTAGTGAATGGATGAATATAGATGAGGGAAATTAACCGAAGTATCAGGATTGGCATAAATGTTAATCAGAAAGAGAACTTTCCTTTTGCTTTAAACCTTCGTCATCGCCTCATCATCAACTCAAACACAAGTGTGAGTGCTGCTGGCGCTACAGTAGATGAAGGATATTTGACAGTCTCTAAACGACTTACAAATTTACAAAAATTCTAAACACCTTTCACATTTTTATACAGTGAAGCGTATTAAATGTTTCATATGAGAACAAAACATTGAAAAACTACTTCTGATACAAAATATTATTCACTAAATAGAAAAATAGTAATATGTCATCTCAATTTCAAAAAATATTTGAAGCCAATTTCTTCAATATAAATTGACATGTATTTCTTAAATGCATTTAACACGCATGCAGGATGCATTTTTTAACAAAAAGTTTTCTTCAATTATATTTAATTAGACTCTTGGTCTTTTTTGTTAATGACTTGTTTACCCAACGTTTCGTAAGACTTCCTTAATTCTTCAGGTGTTTTTGTTTTTTTTACTCATTTTTCTTTTTTATAAAAATATTTTCTTCAAATTTTTTTTTTTAATTTTAAAAAAATTTTTTTCTTGCTCATATATTAAAAAAAAAACTCGAATATAAGAAACCAATTACATATTTGACTTTCTTATATCCGTCATCTACGGTGTATCCTATCTTTAGCTGCAAATGCGCTGTATTATATGCAATTTGTATTTCTCTAATTTTTATATGGAATAGATTCGTTGAAGGCACTACGGAAGCAACAGCAAACACGCGAAAACAATTCCATTTCTCTTTCTCAACACGCAACAAAATAAATACCGTAGTGAACAATTATGGTGATACATATATCGATTAATGTTTAAAATATTATAAATTAAAAAAAGACAACAATTCCACGGAAATAAGCCGTACTATGAAAAAATAGAAGTAATTGGAATCAGAAGCGTTGTCGACAAAATAAAGAGGCTTTTCAAATTGCATAGAAGATAGTGCAATGATAATAATAGGTGACTATGAGTGTATTTAATGAGTGAAGCATTTGAAATATTTTAAAATAAAATATACATATAATGTACCTTTAAAAACATTTCACATTTTTTTTTTTGATTTCCTATAACATCAACCATAATTTTGTTATAAAAAAAGCGAAAATTAAAAAGGCACCACTCTACTAATATCAATTAGTTTTTTTTTTATTTATTTCGGATATTTCTTTATATTATAAAAAATATGTCCTATAACCATACGCTTTTCAGTGTTTGACTTAAATTTATTAAAGAAATTTAAAACGAACTAAATAAATATTGTTGTTTAAATAATTTTGCCAAAACTAAGAGCTGAAACAACTTGTTTTAAAAAGTTAATCAAAGAATGGAGTTTTTGACCTTCGAAAAAAGCTTTGGCATGAAATTTTAATCCTGGCGTTTCATTAGAAAAAAACACGACTAGATCACACGAACTTGCTCCTTTAAAGTATTTTAGAATAAAAAAATAAAAATACAAATCATGAAATTCATAAAAGAAAATATGAAAAAGCATAAAGTTCATTATTTGAATTGCTAAAACAAGCCAAAGAACTATTTTTTGTATCATAAAAATACAAATTTTGAAAATACATTTTATGTACCTAAACATTTTTTTAAGTATTTAGAAAAATTTTAATTTTTTTTTAATATACATTACAAAACAAAATTAAAATGAAAAAACTATTGACACGTTTTGGAAATCGAAAATCTATCGAAAAAATATTTTTTGAAAATTCTAGCATGCAAAATCAGATTTCATAAAGTCTTTTTCATAAAAATTTGTATCGCAAGTAGTTAAACCGTTTATGAGAAAACCAAAAATTTAATTCAGTGACAGGTACCTTTAATAACGGTTTTTTATCTCATATATGACAGGTTACTATTTTTTTTTTGGAGCTATAAAGAATTAAATTTCCCCTCTACAAAGTACAAAGTTTGAAGAATTTACATCTAGTAGTTTAGGCTGCTTTTTCGTGTTCTCTTTTATCGCAATGTCGGTCTGAATAATATCTATAGTTCGATTTGCTCTAGTAAAAATAGTCGTAAGTAAAAGAATTCTTTTTAATAAGAACGGGAGGCTTGGGGGGGACTCCACTCCAGTAAAATTGTTTTCTTGTCTCCGTTCGACCTACACGCTTTTATCTAAAAAAAAACTTTCGATAGAAGTATTCCCAGTACCGTTATTCTTTTAAAAAATGTTACGAGTCCGAATTATTATTTTGTAAATTGTAAAATGTAGGTCTCTTGAATTTTATTATAGGTAGTGAATACTACCGCAAGGGCATCCTCAGAGTTTTGCCCAGTTCATTCCGTTCAAATAACTGTTTCAACGTTACAATGGGCCATATGCATAAAAAGAAAGTACTTACTAGAAGTAAAAGTTTCTAGTAAATACTTTAACTTCTAGTAAAAGGTTAAATTTCTAGTATTTACTTCTTTTCGTATGCAAAAAAAAAAGTTTATACTAGTAACCATAAACTAGTAGTAAATACTGGATTCCTCCTAGTAAATACTATCAATTCATCCAAAAATACCAGTATATACTATAAAAATGTGTTTTTACGTTAAATTGGAAACTTTATTATATCCGTTAAACTCTATTTTTTTGTTTGTTAACACTTTTGAATGCCTGCTCTCCTACCAACAAAATAAATGTTATTTTTACACACTTATGAAAAATGATTTCTGGATAATAAGTTTTGCTACATAGTGCACTGTTCTGCAAACAGTTTTCTGATGAAATTCTGTGTCTTCTCCAACTCCCACTTGAAATCCTGGATCACCAACATATCTCAACCTTTTGATTTTATAGTCAGTGCAGGTAAATAATTCAATAACTTTTACATAAAATGATCACTTAAGCACTCAAAGTTTTCTCTTTCATAACGATAAAGCATTTTAAAAGTATTGATTGCGGGCACTCTTCGCTCCTTGTAAACTTTTTCTGAGCTAATAAATAAAAACGCTACAATTAAGAATTATTAAAGTGGACTGAATACTTGGAAATTAAAATTAGATTCAAAAATGTGAATATATTTTGATTTTCAACGAACAAAGTATTTACTATAAAATGTTCATGTTGGTATTTACTAACTTGAAAAATTTCCAGTAAATACTAGAAAGAAAAAGTTTTTATGCATACCAATCAAAGTATTTACTAGAAAAATTCATCCGAGGCAAGTAAATACTTTTTCTTCCAGTAAATACTAGTTTTCAAGTATTTACTATGATTTTATGCATATGACTTTTAGTAAATACTATAAAAATTTGCCAGTAAAAGCATTTACTACCCTTTATGCATATGGCCCAATGGTAGCTATTTTCAGATTTAGGTACTGTATACAAAATACAAAGTATTTTCAAAAATCAATTAAAAATCAAAAAATAAATAGGTATAAGTACATATTTATTTTTTTAAGTAAAAATAAAAACTTTTTGTCTTGAATATTGTGTTAAATATTTTAGACAAAAATTATGAAAAATTTAAATGGATACATTTGTGTACATATTTATTAATATCTTTTTAGGTACACTAGATAAATACTATGTGTTTAGTTTGACGACCTTCCATCAACTCTTGCCTATATTTTATTTATTTTTTGGAAATCTTAAGCGTTATAATATAAAAGTTCCATATATTTTATATGGAAAATTAAGAGGATGCGAGTTAGTAATTTTTCCTATTTTCATGATAAGCTAAGTCCTAACATTTTCTGATTCATTTGGAGTTTCAAAGATGAGTTAAATCGGCTAATGATAAAAGTTACTTTATGTCGGAGGTTTATCAACAATTTAAGGAAAATTAACAATAATTTTTAATCATTTTTATGACAAATAAAGTCAGTACATTACGTAATAAAACTAAAAATTTTCAATTGTAGCTGAAAATCCGCCTTTTAGAAACTGAAGGAATAATAATATAAATAGATATGAAGTAAATTAAAATTTAAAAGAAAAAAAAAACAATAACATTTCAATCAGCTGAAATTACATCACATTGCAAGCATTTCCATAATTCCAAAGAATTCTGTTGCCTAAGTTTATCTCACAGTGAGTTGACGCAATTCGTCTGAATGAATTGCAAAAAATCAAATCAAAATAACTCAAACAATAACATAGCCCGAACCTTAGACATAAGGTATATCTAAAAACATATTGCACCTACCTCATAGGAATGAGGTCAAATGTACGGTGGTAGGTATCTTTCTGTACTGCTATATGCATACATATTACATACATATACATATATGTACATAATTATTATTTACTTCAAGGCAATAGTGTTGCAATATTTTTGCTTGTTGTTGTATTTCCCTCTCCACCAGTACAGTTTTTAGTATCTGAACTTGGTTTTAGGACAAGTATTGGTTTCATTAAATAGTCGAGTTTCATAAATATGCAGATTTGTGTGGTGCAGCTTAAAAAATACCAAAGGTTTTATTTTTTGAAAATTATTTCTCTAAATTGATTTCATTAATATTTTCGAAGAAAAATGACATTCAAAAATGGTTTTTTCGAAATGTAGAACCATATTTATTTTGGATTATCAAATTTTTTATGAGGTAAAAAATTAAAAAAAATGCTACAACATTATTTTAACAAAAATATGATTTTGTGTGCTATTTAATGTTTTTTTTTTTTAAATAAAACACTTGTATCGTTACTTTGTATAATTAATTCAAGATTTATTTGGTCTTAATCTTATAATGTTCTGAACCTCACTGAATTATAAATATCAAACTTAAAGCTACATAAGTAACCTAAGAAAAACAAAACTAATACAGTGAGTCAATGATAAATTCATAGTATTTTATCAAGATAATACTTTATGACTAAAGTTTATAAGTATATATCAACTCCTTCCTTAATTTAAGTTAATTACTTGGAATTCAAACATTTATTTATTGTTATATGAAAAATAAAAAGATACAAAAAAATATAATGTGAAAAATGAACATGAATTAGATGAAATTAGAAAACAGCATTTCTGAATAAATAGTTCTTTATAATATAAAATAAAAATTCAAATAGGACACGTATAATTCAATACTACATTTTTTTTTATCTCTTAATTAAATTTGGATCTTAATCTAGAGGAAATTGGAAAAGGGTTAACTTTTACATTTTGTTAATTCTTAAATTTCTGTTTTGTTTCATTATTTTTATTAAGATTTTCATTCGATTGACTATAATAATTTCTAAAATTTGAAAATCTCACTCTTTTTGCATTTGATTTCATAATTTGATTTACATAAGCTTAAATTTTTCTTCCGTCTTTTTCAATCAAATATCTTACCAAACTTAATTTTTTTATAATTCTTACAGGTTTCCATTTTAAATAATTTTTATATTCCCATTTATATAATACAATTTCATTTGCTTTATATTCTTTAATTTCTTTACTTATATTTGGTTTTATATAATTTTCATTTAATTTTTCATTTTCCTTTATTTCTTTTTTTATTACTTTCATATTCCGGTTTAATTAAATCTAAAATTGTTCTTGGTTTATAAGAAAATAATAAATCAGAAGGTGTTTTACATGTTGTTGTTGTCGGTGTGTTTCTGTAATTAAACAATGCCGAGCTAAGAATTCTCTGAAAATCATTTTTCGTACGTGGTTTTTCCGCGCAAAATTTTTTAAAAATCTTTTTAATCGTTTGGACTCCTCTTTCTGCGATTCCATTTGATTCAGGGTGGTAAGGTGGACTTTTTAAAGCACTAATTCCATTCGCTTCACAAAACTTCAAGAACAAACCTGAGCCAAATGGTGGACCGTTGTCCGAAACCAACTCTTTAGGTACCTAATCCATAGATTGAAAACCAGCAAGATAATTGCCCTATAACGGATTCTGCATTTGTGTTTTTCATTATTGCAGCATCTATCCATTTCGAGTAATGATCAACCAGAATCAAAAAAATCTATCCCTTCTAGCTTAAAAAAATCTATATGTACTCGTTCATATGGATAAAAAGTTTTTCGCCAGTTAATTTTACTTTTATCAGATAAATGTCTTTGAGTTAAATCACATACTGAACTGGACCTAATATATTCTTCTATATCATTGTTTATCCTTGGCCACCACAAATGACCACGGGCGAGAATTTTAGATCGAACAATACCAGGATGTTCAGCATGCAATAGCTCTAAAATTTTTCGTCGTAGTGTACAAAGTATAACTACTTTGGAGCCATAAAATAAAATTCGATCTTCGCATGACAACGAATTCCTCTGTTTAAAATATAAACCTATTTCATTAATGTACTTCTTTTTTGGCCAACCATCCATTACGTATTTCATTACTTGTGTTAAATTTTTATCATTTTTAGTTTCAGTTACTATTTCAGAAAACTGAATGGGTAAATCAGACAGACAACCATGGACGTTTAGATAACCAATCGTTTCAGATTCTTCACCTGTAGGCTCTACAGACAGTAATTGAGAAAGGGCGTCAGCAGGTCCAAGCTCTGTTCCCTTTTCATATTTAATTTCATACGAATATTCCCTAAAAAAATTTCCCATCTTTGTAAACGCGCAGCTGCTACTGCAGGCGTTTGTTTATTGTGTCCAAAAATTTAACGAAGAGGCTTATGATCGCTTAACAGAATGAATTTATTGCCATACAAATATCTGTGAAATTTTCGAACAGCATAAACAATTGCCAAAGCTCACGGTGAAGCTGGGAATATTTCTTTTCCGAGTCACTCAGCGTAGATGATGCAAAAAGTACAGGACGTTCTTCGCCTTCAATCATATGGGAGAGGACGGCTCCTATTCCATATGGGCTAGCATCACATGAAACTATAATCGGTTTTTTTGTATCGAAATGTACTAACATTTGGTTGTTCATAAGTAAATCCTTACTTCTTTGAAACGCTAACTGACATTGATTTGTCCAAACAAATTTTGAATTTTTACGCAAAAGATCATAAAGTGGTTTTAATTCAGATGAAAGTGATGGCATACATTTTCCATACAAATTTAATAGCCCTATATAAGATTTCAAACTTGTTACATCGTGGGGTGCAGTTGCACACTTTATCGCATCCATTTTGTCTTCAGTTGGCTTTATTCCTTCTTTACATATATCATGATCTAAATATTGTACTCTTTCTTGAAAGAACTTACATTTTTCTTCATTAACTTTAACTTTTAAAACTTCTTCAAGTTTCTTCTCACAATCCTCTAAATTTTCACCTCCAATGAGGATATCATCTAAATAACCAAAAACTTTTGGTATACCCTGTAGAATTTGATCCATAATAGATTGAAAAAGCGCGGGAGCTGAGCTCAATCCAAAAGGGAGTCTAGTATAACGATACAGACCCTTATGTGTATTAATAGTAAGATATTCTTGCGATTTTTCAGAGACTTTGACCTGTTGGTATGCACCTGACAAGTCAAGTACACAAAAATACACGCAATTATTGAGACCAGCGAAAATCTCATCAATTGTATGTATGTAATTTACAATCTATACATATACGAAGATTATTGTCCTTTTTAGGCACAACCACGATAGGTGATGCCCATCTACTATAGCGAACTGACACTAAAATACCCTCTGAAACAAGTCGGTCCAATTCGATTTCTACAGCTTCACGTAAGCTAAACGGCTTGAAGAATATGGGTCTGGCATCATCCTTCAAAATCGCCTCGAATTCTAAATTTTTTATAGCATATGTAGTCTAAATTTTGCGAAAACATGGAATTATATTTATTTTTAAAATAACACATGTTCTTAAGACTGTTCAACCTATTCACAAAACGTTCCCGCCAATTGGGCACGAGGATGTCCCTTTGTATATGAAAACTATAGTACTCTCATGGTTGAAGTCGAATGGGGCGACATCTAATGTATGCCGGCAACCCTTACTCTTTTTTTTTGCGGAGTTCTTATGGAGGTTTTAATCGATATTTATTGATATTTTTTGGATGCAATTATCCAACTTAATATCTTAATATAATAATAAATATCTTAACTCGCCACTATAGTACTATAGTTTTCAACAAAGGATGTCCATTGTCCATGTCCAACCACGATCTTCCGAGTAATGAAGTGAAATTTGATTTCGATGTAACCACTACTAATTCCAACGAAAAAAAATTATTTTCATGCAAATCCCTAACTTGCACATCACATACACCTTCAACACAAACAATGTCACCTGTAATTAAACTTAATTTTTTATCAGCTATTTTCAAACCGGAATGTGAAAATAATTTATGAAAATCAAAACTACTCATAACTACTCATAGAAGCAGCAGCTCCAGTATCAACTTCCATATATACTAAACTACTATTAATTTATATATTTAAATTGCATGCATTATTTATGTTAGAAATATGATTTAAATGTCCTAATTGTAATTTTTCTAAACTTATACAATTTGCCTGATAATTTTGTGTGCTGCTCTTTGCTCTCCGTGAACGTGATGATGATCTTTGTAAACGGCAATTTCTGGCATAATGCCCGTTACGTCCACAATTAAAACATTGGAAGGTCGAATTACTGTTGTTACTCTGCACTGCTCTACTTGAAACTGTTGGTGAACTTCTCTTGTCATCTCTCTGCTGGTAACTGTGTTTCTTTTTTTTTTTTGCGTTGTACAACTACTATGAGACTTGTTGACGTTTTGATAATCCACATAACTTATGGAACTGGGATGGAGTAGTTGCATGTTATATTTCGTAAGGTCCAAAGTCTTTGCAACTTGACATGCTTTATCAAAATCCATTGATGATTCGTTTAGTAATTTTTGTTGAATTGATTCGTCTTTGATACCAACAACAAATTGGTCTCGCAGTGACTCATCCAAGAATGCTTTAAAGTCACATTTTTCTGCCAAACTTTTCAACTCGACAATGTAGTCCTCTATAGATTCATGGTTTTGCTGGAATCTCTTGTGGAACTGGAATCTTTCTGCAATGATATTTGCCTTCGGCTTGAAGTGTGCTTTTAGAACTTTTATTAGTTCTTTATATCCATTTGAGTGAGGTTCAGCAGGAGCTACCAACGACTTCAAAATTTTATAGGTGTCGGGCCCCACTAGTGTAATCAAATATGATCCTTGCAGAACATCGTCTGCAATTTTGTTTATATCTAGCAATTGATCCAATCGCTCTGCATAGCTATCAAAATCTTCACCGGGTGAAAAAAATTCAATCGACCCAAAGAAATGCGTCATGCTGCTTTCGTCCACGTGTTTTTCTTGTTCTGTGTCAAAACTTTCGTGGGTATTGTCGAATTGATCAGAACTACTGTCCCTATCTTGCTCAATTTTTTTTTTTTTTAATTTTCCAATTTACTACTTTGGATTTTTATCCGTATCGCCAAAATAATATGTTTTTTAAATAAAACACTTGTATCGTAACTTTGTATAATTAATTCAAGATTTATTTGGTCTTAATCTTATAATGTTCTAAACCTCATTGAATTATAGATGTCAAACTTAAAGCTACATAAGTAACCTGAGGAAAACAAAACTGATACAGTGAGTCAATGATAAATTCATAGTATTTTATCAAGATAATACTTTATAACTAAAGTTTATAAGTACATATCACTATTAAAAATTATGTATAATTTAAGCTACATACATTACATACATACATATGTACATACAATCGCTTTGCAAAATGGTCATTTTCACCATTTCATATTTTTATTTGCGGCTTTAGGGCAACTTTTATTAATTAATAGAACGGAAAACATTGGTCCCACAGTTCTATCTATCTGTATCTCGAAGAAAAGAAAATCAAACTTTTTCGTGTACCTTTTTTTTGCTCCGAAGAGTTCAGTTTTTTTTTTTTAATTTGTTTTTTAGTTTCGTGATTAAAAACGCTTAGTACTGAATAGTACAAAACAGTCAAATGTTTGCAGCTAGTCTATAAAATTAAAAACTCGTAAAAAAACGGGATAATCTCCTTTTTTTTCTTTAATATGCGCGCGCTCAAGGGGATTTTTTGTTTACCCTTTATATGTATCAACACAGCGCGGGCGTGAAGGATTAGATAGGATGGGAAGGGAAAGGTGTGTGTGGCGCGAGGTACTGAGGCTGAAGGTGGTGGTTGTCTCAGATTTCATCTCCAGGGTTGGCGGCTGGGCTAAAGCGGAGAAATTGCCGTGTCTTATATCTATGTCCCTTTATAATTCCATTGTTGCTTACTTCTAAAAGGAAAAAAATACTTTGAATGTAGCGATTTTCACCTCCATTTCTAAAAGCATTTGGATATGTTTAAAGTTTGGTTCTAATGATTTTGTAGAAAGTATTTTTTCTATCGAATGACACATTAATCGTTTTGATCGCAGATCTACACGATTCACTGATTTTCTTGAAATTTCTCTTTATTTTTTATTGTTAAATATTACATATTTAGATTGATTGATACTATCTATGTATGTATGTGAGACGATTTTTTTGCATTTTACCCTCAATTTTCAAATTCTCTGTCAAATGGCACAAGCGCAAGCTGATAATCTGGTAGAATAGTAAAGTATAATATTACATACGTTTCGTTAATGCCCCTTTTAATGAACTTGCGTATATGAGAGAAATCATGTGGTAAACCAATCATCTGTTTGCTAAATGTGATTTAAAACGTCAAAGTACACTTTTTAAAAGTTTACACATTTACCACCTTTATTTGCACAACAAATTTTATGTGTAAAGGTGGTAAACATTGTGTAAACTTAATTTTCATAAAAAATCTGTCAGTTCATTTACACAGTTTACCACTTTAAACTTTTACTACTAGTGAACACAGTTGCAGGAATACTCTTATTATAAATTAAACTTGCTGCAAAAAGCAAAATCGCTGCTAGAAACTGCCAGACGACACAGACAAAAAATATGGTAGTGGAATGATGAATGAATGATGAATCCAAAGCAGTGAAGGGAAAAGCGATTGGGCAAGACGAGATACCTTCAGAGCTCTGGAAAAGATAGGAGACATCGAGTTTATTCCTATAGCTGGTCATTCTTATCTCCAAACTTATCTTCCAATCTACAAGGGGAAGGAATTGCGAAAGCTACTTTTTATGGCGTCGCACACCATAAAGATCGTTTAGCGGGTATTGGATGGCCGTCCACGAAAAATAATACGGCTATCTGACGACCACCACGACGGGTGAATCAATCATAGATGCAATGCAGGGTATAAGAATCTGAATGGAAAAATATAGTGATGCATTCAAGAGATTTGCATTTTTTTTTTTATTTTGAAAAAGCATTCGACAGACAATCACGAGATCTGATATGGTTTGTACTTAGGCAAAAATTCATGAGGAAGTTAAAGGTTCTTTAACCTTAACTTAAACGCTATAATGTTTTATTTTTAAAACAGCATTTACTCCCAAATTTAGATATTAAGTTAAACGTAAAGTTAAATTACCATATCTTTATCTTAAAATATTTTTATACACTAGTATGTACTGTAAATATATTTCTTTTTTTGTTATATAAAGTTTTTCATAAGGTATTATCCCTGAAACTTTATTCGTATAAAATCGAATAAGCTTTAGCGGAACTAAATACAAAATTAATACAAATACTTTGTGAAGTGTATGTCGTCCCACTGAAGTCGAGTTCGGCCTTGCCTTCAATAAAATTTGTATTGTTTTCTTTGTTAATTGTTTACAAAATATTTAATAGGAATTACAAAATCTGTTAAAAACCCTATCTTAAAAACTTTGTTGTTGATGTTTAAATTAGAATAAAAAAAAAACAACATGTTGAAGAACATAATGTGTAAAATACTGGATTTACAGAATTGTGAAAAATAGGGTAAAAGGATAAAAGAATAATGGAACACAGAATTAAGTATACATTCATGCAAAAGAAAAATTGCAAAGTCAAATTGTCGTATGCAGATAGTAGGATTCAAAAAATATAATAACGACAGTTTTCGTTTGCGGGTGGAACGCGAAGGGTCACCTCGCGTGTGCTGTCCTGTTTGTGCGTTTTGGTAGCCCCCTCGTCACCCAAAGTCTGTCTTGTTAGTTCTGGTTTTGCATAGTGTCCGTGTCCCCTTCAAAAAAAAAAAAAAAAAAAAAAAAAAAAAAAAAAAAAAAAAAAAAAGAGTAAGCCTCACAGACATAAGGTCACAATAGAAGTGAAACTTCTTTAAGCCGCAAGTGTATTTTTCATGTATTTATACAGGGTGAGTCATGAGCAATGCGACAAAATGCTAGGGCGTGTAGGTTGCGTTGAGACAAGAAAAAAATCGTATGGGAGGGGGGGTCTATTCCCCCCGCTAAGCCGGGAGGGGCAATTTTCGAAAAAATTGACTTAAAATGGAAAAAAAATTATTTAAAATCAACGGCTTCATTCAAAATGCTATGCGATACCTTTTTGAAAAGCTAACAACTTTTTCTTTCATTCTGTGTTTAAATTAATCTATTCTAAGAAATAGTTTTTGAAATATTAGTTTTCAAAGTCAAACTTTTGAAAAAAAAAATGGAAAAAAAATATTCAAATTAATTTTTTTCAAAATTTTACGTAATTAAGTGCTTATTTTAATTTCAAAATTAAGTGCTGTTATTAATTTTAATTCAAAATCAGAAAACCGGATGCAAAAAATTTATGTCGTTCTTAAGAAATTAAAAGAATTCTAAAGCTAAAAATAAAAAATTAATGATCGCTAAACTTTTTAAAACAAGAAAATGATGATGAATATTTTTTTTCCATTTTTTTTTCAAAATTTTGACTTTGAAAATTAATATTTCAAAAACTATTTCTTAGAATAGATTAATTTAAACACAGAATGAAAGAAAAAGTTGTTAGCTTTTCAAAAAGGTATCGCATAGCATTTTGAATGAAGCCGTTGATTTTAAATAATTTTTTTTTCCATTTTAAGTCAATTTTTTGGAAAATTGCCCCTCCCGGCTAAACGGGGGGGAATAGACCCCCCCTCCCATACGATTTTTTTCTTGTCTCAACGCAACCTACACGCCCTAGCATTTTGTCGCATTGCTCATGACTCACCCTGTATTTATTTACGTATTAATGTATGCATATATCTATACTAAAACGTTTTAAATAAGAACAGTTTGCGACAGCTGATATACACATACATATAATACATGTGTGTGTATATACACATTATATGATGTGAAATTTATATATAAGTATATATATATATATATAAGTAACGTGGTGGAATTACGACGCACGCGCACTGCATTCGTCCACTTTACTTAACTCTCCTTAACTCTCCCCACTCTTTAAAATATGTAAGGCTTGCTCGGCTCTCTATACAAGCGATTCCCCCACTCGCTTACTCTAAACTTTCTCTCAAATCGTTCAATTTTACCCTCCGTAAAGAAGTTTCACTTCAAAAAAAAAAAAAATATCTACCAAAAAGAAATAATACCGACTGCAAAAAAAATTAAAAAAAAAATCCAGCAAGCAAAAAAAATCAACAAAAAAAAATGTATTCAGTGCCGCAATAGACATAACAAAAAATACCAAAAAAGAAAAGAACGTACCTACGCTCTGTAGTGAGTAGTCCTTCCCTTTCCTCCCCTATACCTGCAGTTGTTTGGCTTAGCGGGTACATGAATTGTATTGAGCTTGTCTAAGCTCTCTCAATTGATGTACTTGCTGAGCGAATAACGACAGATGCATAGGGAAATACTGTTTGATTTTTAGGGCTCGGATCGATTCATCACTGCTAAGGCATAACACTAGTAGTGTTGTGTATTGAAAAGAATTTTATAATCATATTCAGTTTTTCTCTTAGATTTCGTCTGTTTTAGTCTTTTTTATTTGTTTTTTATCACAATGATTTTAAATTTCAGGGTTGACTATTGTAATATTCGTGGGCTTAGAGCAAATTTCCTTGCTTTGTGCGCCCATTCTGTTATAAACAGGCCAGCTGTTTTGGCACTTTGTGAAACCCAAGTAGGTGAAAATACTGATCCTGCTGAATTCATGGGTATAACTTAGTGTCATTATTCCTCCCCCACCATGGTCTCGCCGTCTACGTAAGAGATGATGTTGCTTACCAGTTTCAACCACAATATGGTCCTAGTACCAACCCCTTGTTTAATTTCCTGTGGTTCAAATTCTCGAAGCCCTAATTTGGACAGAATTTCAACTTCTCGTGAATTTGACGCTCTGCCTCACTCCATCCAAGAAATTGTTTCCTTACATCCTCACACTAAAATCGTTATTACGGGCGATTTCAATGTACACAATTCTTCTTGGCTTCAACATTCAGGCCAGACAACACCCGAAGGTATGTGTGCTGAGATCTTCGCTGAGTTTAACCACCTTACTCAGCTTGTCAACGAGCCTACCCGAATATCGGACGTAAATGGCCGAGCCGAAAATACTCTTGACTTGTTTCTAACCTCTGACCCTGATAAATACACAATCAGTGTATTAACGCCTCTAGGCACATCTGACCATAGTATCATTTCCGCAAATTTTTCGTGCCAAACAAACCCAGTTAAAGAAAGAGCTCCTGTGAGAACCGTTTGGCAATACGAGAAAGCCAACTGGGGCGGTCTCAATAATTTTTTTCACGATCTTTAAGTGGTCACTATGCTTCCTCGGTAGTGACGTAGACTCCAGCGCGGATATGATTACTAATATGATTCTTATGGGAATGAGAACTTTTATCCCGAATAGGGCTAAAAGCATCAGACCCAAGGAGAAATCATGGTTTGATGGAAGCTGTAAAGAGGTTATTAGGGTCAAAGAGTTTAGCTTCCGTTGTTTTAGAGACAACCCAACTGAGGAAAAATGGAAAAAGTTCAAACAAGCCAGGAAGGCCTGCAACGCCCATATTCGAAGGACCAAATTATAGGAGTCATGACACTCTCCCAGTTCTTGAGCGAGTAAATGATTCTATGGGACAAATCTTCTTTCGTACTGTGGCGAGAGTCCTCAACAGATCTCAACATTCATAAATCCGCTGGTCCGGATGGTATCTCCGCCATTGTTCTTCCACGCTGGCAAAACCCCTGGGCAAGCTTTTCCATCTATCCTATTCTTCTGGGCTTGTTCAGAGCAGTTGGAAAACAGCATTTGTCCAGCCTATCCAAAAAAAAAAGGCGAATCTTCTTCACCCTCTAATTACCCACCAATTGCACTTACGTCCCTTCTTTCCAAGGTCATGGAAACGCTGATAAATTATCAGCTCAAGAAATATCTCGAAGATCGAAAGCTTCTTAATGACCGGCAATACGGCTTTCGCAGCAATGGGTCCACTGGTGACTTGATGGTTTATCTCACCGAACAGTGGAACAAATCTTTACATCGTTTTGGAGAAAGTAAGATTATTGCACTTGATCTTTTTAAAGCATTTGATTTGAAGTTTAGCATCCTGCTCTTTTATCGAAAATGCGTGCTTTTGGTATCGATGAAACCCTTCTTCGTTGGATTAGTAACTTTCTTTCGAATCGCTCTATACAAGTAGTATTAGACGGATTCAAGTCTGAAACCCACAACATAAATGCTGGTGTGCACCAGTGGCGTGGCGTCCATATAAGTCGATTATTTCCGACTTACCTTTTGAAATTCCCACTTACAAATAATATACATACTTTCAAACTCCTTCTCCTAACAACATGAATCTTATAAAATCATACGCCTGCACACACTGCACTGCTAACATTATTTTACCCTCTCTGCGGTCTATTCTGCACATACCCACACGACTGCTTTTCAACTCACTCCACAAACAAACACAAAATGATAGGAAAAAAATAAAAAAGGTCATCGGAATAAGTCGGGTTATAAAATTCATTTCTGGATAGAACAAATTTGTTGTCTTTCCTCTTTATTCATATACTATTCACTGCGTTCGACACCTCTCTGTTTAATACACGCTTTCTTATGGAATAAAGTAACCCGGTACTCATCGTCATATTTGTTGAATTCGTATGTATCTTTCAATCACTAGGCTGATGAACCAAATGTAGCAAGGTTGATGTAGGCTGCTATTGGGGTGATGACGATGAAGCAAATGTATTGCGCAGTGCGCAGAGCTGATGCAGGTTGAGGTAGGTTTCTTTTTATAAGAAAAGGTTATGCAGAAAAAAATGAAAATGAAATAACCCGGTCTACATCCGACTTTTTTGGTGAATTTGTATGCTTTGGACATGTGTCAAAGGTTGCCACTTCAAGAAAAATATGCGCTGTATATAAGATTTACTGGCATAAGACATATTTTTGTCAGAAAGTACACAAAATTACTGCAATTTCCATAAAGTGGTACAACTGGCCTAAATGAATTCAACAGGTCCCAAGTGATGGCTTTTCTAATTTGAAAAACTTAGTTTACAAGCAGAACGCAGTGTGAAACTTAAATCGATTTTGTGTTACTTGTGAATTTAAAAAAATATTGACAGTTAAATCTCTTTAAAAATTCGAAATAAAAGTTTAAAAAGTGTGAAAAGTTTTTTGGTAGTAATATTCAGTTGTTTGATTATGGCTTTATTAAGTGTAGACTGTTGTTTAACAGTTTTTCTCTTAGAGGAATTAAATAATTTTAATCAGCTTAGTTTTATGAAGAAAAAAAAAGTTATAGTTTTAGGACGCTCCACCCCTTCCATTATAATAGATTTTAAAAGAAAAGATGGTTTCACTTCTCATTTCAAGGTTTCATTATACCAAAAGTATACTTGGTTGACTGCCAGTTGTAAGTTAAATAAAATGTTTTGTTTTCCTTGCCTTTTTTTTCCAATTCTCCTAGTGTTTGGAGCCGTACAGGCTACGCCGCGCCGATATTAATAATTTGGTTAACTCTGCAAAAAAGCATGTCAAAACGGAAAAACATATTCGCAGTTGTTTATCTCTGCATGAATTTGGCATTAATCGTATAGAAACCTCTTTAGGCAATTCTTTTATAGCGCACAACATAATTGTTGAGAGGAATCGTAAATTAATGGATTGTTTTATTGATACCGTAGTTCTTTTAGTCAAACAGGAGCAGGCATTCCGGGGTCACGATGAAAAGTCGGATTCGAACAATCGTGGAAATTATATTGAAACAATATTATACTTATCCAAATATGACACGTTAATGGACACTCATTTAGAACAGTGTTCAAGTGTACAAAATCCTATTTTTTCCGGTCTCTCAAATGACATACAAAACGATTTGATACACAGTATCGCTGCAGTTTTAAAATCTGAAATTAAGATTGAAATAAGTCAGACGCAATTTGTATCAATTATGATAGATGAAACACCAGACGTCAGCCATAGGGAACAACTAAGTGCAGTATTACGGTATTTATCGGAGGATGGGATAGAAGAAAGGTTTCTTGGCTTTTTTTTGACGTGAGTGAGTGTCGCAACGCAGACGAGCTGACAAAGCACATTTTGAATGTATTAGATATATTCTCTTGTAAAGAAAAGTTAATTGGACAATCTTACGATGTTGCGGCAGTTATGTATGTCAGGGGAAGTGGGTGGTGTGAGAAAGAAAGTCCTTGATGCTTGTCCAATGGCTAACTTTATTCCTTGCTACGCACATGTTTTAAATTTAGTTTTATCGCGATCACTTGCAAATATATCGGAATTAAAAGTTTTTTTTTGGTAATATTAACACTCCGTTAGTCCGTTTTTTCAATAAATCAACTAAACGTTCAAATCTTTTGAAACAAATAGCCAACCGAGCGACGCATGCCTGGAGTTTCGGAGACTCGCTGGCATTATCATTCGCGAATAATAAACGTACTTAATTTTAAATTGCAGATTAGATATTATTGAAACTTTTAACAGAATATTAGATAATCCTAACGAATAGGACAATGACACGCTTTCTATAGCCGAGAGCCTGTTAGTTAAATTAGAAAGCAAAGATTTTTGCTTTTTTTCTCAATACTCTCTCCGAAATTTTTGCTAAGACTGATATTCTTTTTAATTTAGTTCAAAATAAGCAAACGGATGTTGAATTTGCAAAAAGAGAAATCGAAAGTTTTGAGTCTTGGCTTTGCTCTGACTTTCTGAACAAATTTGAATCAATTTTTGAAAGTTTTAAGGATTTTGCTGAGCCGCCACGAAAAAGAAGAATGCTCGAAATCGATTCAAAAACACACTACAAACGTCTTTTTGTAGAAATAAAGGACAATATTATATCCCAAATTAATTTAAGATATAAATCCTTTACAAGTTAAATTTTTTTAGATTTACTTAATAAATCCAAATATGATAATTTTGCAATTTCAAATCCAGATGAAAAAATATCTTCCCTTATATTTTTTTTCCCTGGAGTTTTCGATTTTACAGCTTTAAAAAACGAACTTAGAGTTTTATATACAACACCTTCTCTTCGACACCTTGAAGTTCTAGCACTTCATAAGCATTTTAAAAATGAAATATTGCATGACACATTTCCGCAAATTTTTAACTTGAGTAGTTTATTTTTAACACTACCGATAACTGTTGCTTCCGTGGAGAGATCTTTTTCAGCTCTAAAGCGAATTCATACATAACTAAGAAATTCGCAAGGAGAAAATAGGCTTTCTGATTTAGCACTACTATCTATAGAAAAAAAACTTCTTTTAAACGAAAAAGTTCTTGCTGAATTTAATAAAAAAGATCGTAGAATAGCCTTAGAATATAAATAAGAATAGAACAGTTTAGTAAAACTTTTCACATTTTTAATTTATTATTAAAAAAAATGTCAATTTATATTTGTTGTATAGGTATATCTTATGAAGAGTTTAATTTATTTTATTTATTTTTTAAATTTATTAATGAAGAAATATTTGTGAAGTTCCTTATTTTTTTTTTAAATACCAAAATTTTATTTAAGATATCGCATTTGCATCTGCCAAAAAGGTTTCTTTCGAAGCCGCTTTTATTATGCCTTGAGCTCATTGTAACTTTCTACATTAATGACTTGATGGTATAACAAAATTGGCTTGAATTGCTCAACTTTTTAGGCTCGATAAGCAGATATACATTGCACGAAAAAATTTCAAACATACATTTGCAGTTTACTTTTCTGGTGGCTAATTTTTCTTCGACTTACATTTTGAGATTATTCACGCCACGCCACTGGTGTGCACAGGGTTCTGTTTTGTCTCCGACCCTCTTTCTCATTTTTATTAATGATCTCCTGTCTGCAACTACTAATCGATTAAATTGTTTCGCTGACGATAGCACCCTTCGCTTTTCATATTCGTTTCCAGATTCACATCGCTGCTCTTCGGCTGTGGAACTGAAACGGCTAAATATAATAAGTACATTAAATTCTGACTTAAACAGCATTGTACATGGCGAATAAAAAATCGCGTAGAATTTAATGCTTCGAAAACTCAATGCTGCCTTCTGTCGTTAAAGCGAGACGTACCCCCCTGCCATTATCTATGAGTGGCACTTGCATCGAAGACCCTAATCAGCTTGCGATTCAAGGTATGTGTATCACAAACCATCTTTTGTGGAATGATCACATACTTAACGTCGTCAAAAATGCCGTAAAATATTTAGGTTTCCTTTGGAGATGCAAGAAATTCTTTTCCCCTTTTCTGGCCATTATCTATAAAAGTTATATATGCCTAAAGCTTGAGTATAACCTCCATCTCTGGGCTGGTGCTCCAGCAACTTACTTAAGCCTCTTAGACAGTATACAAAGACGAGCCTTCAAAATGATCGGAGGCAGGAACATCATCGATACTTTTACGTGACTCGAACACCGGCGTAACGTTTCTTGTCTCTCGCTCTTTTATCGTTACTTTTACGGTAAGTGCTCAAATGAAATAGCCAGTTGCATTCCTCCCCTTAAACTATTCAACCGTAATACAGGAATGCTCATCAATTTGCTCTTGAACCCGATTTCGGCCGTACTGTCAAGTACAGGGATTCGTTCTTCAGCCGTACTACGCGAATGTGGAATTCCCTTCCACGCTCTGTCTTTCCCTTTCATTGTGATATACTGAAATTCAAGACTAATGTTCACCGACATCTCCTTTCACACCACCTCCAACTTACCTAAAGCTCGCATTGTGTTTCTGACATGTAAAGGGTACTTAAAATCCCCTTTTGTGTGCGCTAAATATATAAAAAAAAAGAAGTGATATCAATTTAAATAAAATGTAAAAAATATACTTGGGTTTTCAGTTTATACTTAAAATACAGTTTTTTATACAATTTTTTAACAATAACCTAAAACTTGAATCAAACAAAGCAAAAAATATCAATATGTTGGAAAAATGTTTTTAAAATTTGTCTTCAAGGTTCTCAAACGCAATCATTTAGTATTTCTTTTTAATTTATTATGCACCTATTTAATCTATTTTTGTTCGCAAACAGCGGTTTTGATTTAATTTTATTTCATTTATACTAATACATGAACCCTATACTTTGCATACTCAAAAGAACATGTACATAAATACATTATGTATGTACATACACTTCACATACAGTTTTTTTTCCGTTTATTGTGTGCATATGTAATGTACACTCCTTTTCAGTAGATTACAGAGGTCGACAAAATTTTTTTGTTTGTTTTTGTGTTTAAATGGCGATTTTCTCAATCTTGGTATTGAACAAGGCAGTTGCACACCCCCTAAATTTTTTGATGACTACAAAAAAGTGAATAACTTCTGGTTTCAAACATTTTATTTCAGGAAAATTTCCTTTTTAAACTACAATTAGAAACTAAATATTTTTTTAAATACCTAGGTACCTATAAAATTCTATTAACATCATTTTTAAAAATGATGGAACAATGTCTGATCTTTTATTTTATGCGCAGCACTTTTCTCAAATTAAATCTATTACTTAGGTAGAAACAAATTTTATTAGGTATGTAGCTATACAAATTTCTATTGATATTGGCTGTTGCCCCTCTAGTTGCACTAATATAATTAGATATTGAATATTATGTATGTAGTTGCATTAATATTGGCCTTTGGCCAATTGTTTTATGAAAAAAAAAATTGATTGGCCGATTATTTTTAAACAAAAATACAATAAGTCCTACTAGGTATACCCAAAGTACACATTAAGGATCAAAAATCATTCGTCAGAAATTTGTTTCAGTGTTTTTTTTTTTAAAGCAAAAATGTTCTTTGATTTCTATTTGATTTCGAAATCGATATGTCAAGTACCTACCTATTTTTTTTTAATAGAAAGAGAACATCGTAAATAATCTGTAAGACAATTTTCCTTATCGCTATTCCTTTATCGCCCCTATACATATATGGATATCTAATAAAAATACTACGAGTAAGCTTGTAGTATAACTAGTATTAACATGAAACTCATATCGCAAGCGCAGGCCAAAAATAATACTATTATTATTGTACTACTCTACTACTAATCGCGGCTCTTATCATGAAAACACAATCACACAATTTTTCTCGCCTGTATTTTTTCTGTATTTTCTGTTTCTGAAAAAAAAAAACAGTTAAACTCAAAATTTGAGAAACTTTTTCGTAAAAAATCAATTCATTGGCCTCTTCCGTCTCTCCTGTTGAATTTACTGTTATAAGAGCATTGGAGCAATAATTATGTAGTACATTGTTTTTTGATATTTTGAAATTCTTCATCATCTTTTGCATTTAAAAGAAAAAAACAAAATTGAAATTGTCTTTCATTCAACTTTTTCATGTTGATAGCGTAGCCGCACTCCCATTGATTTTGTACACAATGTAGCCTCAAGTAATTTAATCTCATGGTAATTTTAAGACCTTTAACTTGAAGATCGAACGAACAGAATCAAAGTTATGATTTATTTAATTAATTAATATCAATTTTTATCAGTTATTTCCCTTAAATCCATAATATCAAAGTGCTGGCTAGAAAAACAAACTTTTTCAGATTAAAATTGTTAATAATTAGTAAGTGATATAGGAGTAACAAGAAAATCATATCAAGAAACCAGAACAAAAATAGTGTTGAACTGAATTCCTTAGCTAATAGCTTTTTCGTGTCTCAAAGTCTCTAATTCTATAAACTAATCTATAAACTAAAGTTTGTCCTGCTCGAAACTAACTCTTATTTAAATCCAAATAAACGACGATTATGTTTTAAATAAAATGAATCGAAAAATAAAATTAGCTTCAAGAAACTAATTAAATATTAATATTAACATTACAAACGAATATTCTTTTTTTATTCTCCTAATGATTAGAGAATGAATGGTTCAAATCAAATTTCAACAAAACAAATTTGATCGTTATCAAGTGAAACGCAGTGTAACAATGTATACGTAATTAAAGTAGAACAATTTTTTCTTGATAAATGCCATCATGATAACAAATGCAAATTATCTTATTTATTATAAGCTATCAGCACTCACGTACTCAAGTTCGTGAGATGTATGCGAGTATAATCAATATTGTAATATGCTTCACTGAATTTGTGGTGCCTAAATAGTTTGAAAACTAAGCATCAAAAAAATCACCACGTCCTATATTTTAATATCATAACAAGGTCTGATTAACTAAAGCTGAACCAATCTTAAGGTATACATCATCATCATCGGCTCGACAACCGGGGTCCGGTCCTGGCCTCCTTCAACAAGTATCTCCACCTATCCCGGTCTTGAGCCAACGCCATCCAGTTGCGCACCCCAAGGCTTCGGGCGTCCTGGTCTACGCCATCTCTCCAGCGCAAGCATGGTCTACCACGCTGCCGTCTACCATAGAATGTACCACAAAAGACTTTCCGAGCCGGTTCCTCTTCACTCATGCGAGCTAGGTGCCCTGCCCACCGGAGTCTACCGAGCTTAATTTTTGTCACTATGTCTGCTTCAAGGTAGATTGCGTACAATTCATGATTGTACCGTCTCCGGAATCGTCCTTCCTCACATATGGGGCCAACAATTCTCCTTAAGACTTTTCTCTCGAACGCGGCTAAGAGGTGGGAGTGTCTTTTGCTAAGCACCCAAGTCTCGGATCCATACGTGAGTACTGGCAGGACCATGGTCCTGTACAGCAGCAGTTTTGAAGTTATGGTGAGATTTCTGGATTTGAAGAGCTTTGACAGACTATAGTAGGCTCTGTTGGAATTGAGCAGCAGCCCGCGTATTTCTTCTTCTAAATTATTATCAGCTGCTACTGTTGACCCAAGGTATTTGAAGGATTGCACCACTTAAAATTCGTGCTCCCCTACCTTGATTGTTTGACCAACTGTTCTTCTCGCATTCGACGCCACCATGTACTTTGTTTTACCTTCACTAAAGTGCAGCCCCAGATTTTGTGCCGCCTGCTCGATCTGGATGAAGGAATCGTGTACAGCTTGTTCGGTCCTTCCGATGATGTCAATGTCGTCTGCGTAAGCCAGTATCTGCTGGACCTGTTGACAAGGTATACACTTGCATTTGTATTTTATTGACCAATTATAAAAATTTACATTGATTTTGTTTGCTATCGCCCAGTTTACACAGAGTTATGGTTAAAACTACCTTACTTCTGAAAAATTTTATAAATATTACACAAATGTTTTTTAGTTATTAGTTTGAGGAGGAAAGGTCATGAAAAACCTCCTATTTAAGAATCATACAAAAGAAAAGGAAATAATTACATTATTTATAGTAATTTCAAAGGATAAGATAATGGATATAAATTACAATTACATTATATAAATATTGTGCGTAAATATTTAATATGTATGTAAATTTGTATGTTAATATTATGTTACATACGTTTTCAGGCATGTATATATTTATTATATGGGTATACATTTTTTTTTAATTTAAATTTTTTTTTTTTTTTTTTTAAATTATTTTGTTCAATAACTATATCTTATATAGTATTACAATAATACAAATACAAACTATATCTTATATCACAGAATTCATATATATCACAGAATTAATATATAAAAGTAAAATAAATAACAAAATAGATAATCAATAACAAAACAATAACGAAAGAAATAATAACAAAATAAATAAATAACAAGTAGAAGAAAGAGGAAAATAAATAAATATATAATAAATAAATAAATAAGTTAAATAAAAAAAAGAGAAAAAATAAATAAATAAATAAACAATAAATAACAGAAAAAAAAAAACAAATTAATAATTATATTATACAGAAGTATTAAATTAAATAAACAAATAAATGAAAAAAAAAAAAAAATAAATAGAAATAAATAAATAAACAAACAAAAAATAATCAAATTACAAATGAATGAACGAATAAATAAATAAATAACGGATAAAATTAAATCAATATAATTGAAACTATTTGTTAACAAGAACTAAAGGGTGAATAAGAATTTTACAAAATGGAACTAGTAAATTGATCCTAATTAATAAGATTCGAAATGAGAAGATTATCAGACATCCGACATCGAATATCATAATTTTCTTTTAACTTTGATATTCTGGCAAAAACATAATCGACACTGGCAAGGTTATGCAATTCGCTAGTAGAAAAATGCCAGGGGAGCCTGAGCATCAATTTTAAAATTTTGTTTTGTGAGATTTGTATCTTTTTGACATGCGTTTTTGCACATTGACCCCAAACTGGACTCCCGTAAAGCATAATTGATTGAAAGATTACTTTAAAAATTATCAACTTATTGGCATCGCTCAAAAGAGATTTTCTGTTAATTAAAGGATACATAATTTTTATTGTTTTATTAACTTTTAAAATTGTTTTCTGTACATGTCCATTGAATGTAAGTCTTTTGTCCAGGTGTATCCCCAAGTACTTAACCGAAGTTCCCCATTCTATGTCTAAATTATTCAGACTAAGATTTTTGCTCGGAAGGAAACATGACCTTCTTTTTCTTGAAAAAAAGATTGCCTGTGTCTTTGAAGCGTTAATTTTGATTTTCCATTTACTATAATAGCTGTATAAAATATTTAATGCTGATTGTAGACTAGTTTCAATACTTAAACTAAGTACATCAGATGAATAAATAGCAGTATCATCGGCATATATAGCCGATTCACAGTTGGGGAGCTGCGGAAAGTCAGACGTATAGATATTATAGAGGAGGGGGCCCAAAACAGATCCTTGAGGCACTCCTGCAGGAACAGATAGTTTTTGGGACAAATCACCATAAATAGAGACGACAAAGTGTCTGTTTGTCAAAAAACTTTGAGCTATTTTAATTAGATATGATGGAAAATTCAATAATATCATTTTATAAATCAGACCATTATGCCAGACACTATCAAAAGCTTTCTCGACGTCTAAGAGAACAAGGCCAGTTGATTTTTGAATGTTAAAATTGGATCGAACGTGCTTTGTTATACGATTTACTTGCTGAACGGTGCTATGCTGTGCCCGAAAGCCAAATTGTTGAGGTGGATAAATATTATTAGCTACAATGAACTCATCTAACTTAAATTTAATAAGTCTCTCAATGACTTTACTTGTACAGCTCAAAAGACTTATGGGTCTGTAACTTTTAGGGTCATTTGGGGTGTTTCCGGGTTTTAAAACTGGTACTACTTTGGCTACTTTCCAGGATATAGGAAAGTATTGAAGTTTAATGCAGCAATTGAATATAAAAATGAGGTACTCGAATCCAATCTTAGGTAATTCTTTGAGAAAGACGTTTTTCGTTCCATCGAAGCCTACAGATTTTTTTATTTGAAGTCTACGAATAATGGCAATCATATCATCAAGGCAAACATATAGGTTTTCAGGTATGTCAACAGTTAATGAGTTTAAATTGTTTACAGCATCAAGCACGTCATTTTCAAATTGAGGGGATCCTATTCCGTTAAAAACTTTGTGGTTTTCATAAAATGAATTTGCTAAAGCATTTGCTTTATCAGTATTAGTGATACATGTGTTCTGACCGTTATGGAATGCGGGAACAAAACTATTTTTCTTCTTTAAAACCTTGGCTATGTTCCAAAACGGTTTACTATTTGTATCTAAAGACTGTAGTTTTAAGTTCCATTCAATGTTTTTAAATTTAAAAATTTCAGTTTTTATCGTTCTGTTAAGATGCCTGACCTCAGAGTTTAAGCTTGGATCACGGGTACGCTGCCATTGTCGTCTAAGACGGTTCCTTAGCTTAACAGTGTTTAAAATATGTTGCGGTAGCTTCGTTTTTTGATCGGATGGAGTTTTCTTTGGAACAGATAAATCTACGCTATCAGAGATAATAGTTTCAAAGTTATTTATACAGCTGTCTATTTGACTAGTGCATTCTATAATATTTATGTTTTTATCAATGTGTCCTAATCGATTTTTTATTGTGATTCGAAATCTCGACCAGTTTGCTTTATTCAGGTCATAAACGTATTTCGTGCTTAGACTAGGGTATTCTAGAACACCACACTTAACAGGTAAATGATCGGAGCTCAAATCATTACAAACAATAGGTTGCGAAAATAGAGCAGAACTATTTGTTAGAAAAAAATCTATGGTTGACGGACTTTTTCTTCCATCAGATGGAAAATAAGTGGGACTATTTGAAAACATTATTTCAAATCCATGACTAGCGTTAAGGTTTTCTAATATGTTACCCCAAGTATTTGCTCTTGCACATCCCCATTTCCTGTGTCTGCAATTAAAGTCTCCCCCAATTAAATATGGACCATTGATATTTATCAATTTTAAAATGTCTGATTTAAAATGTTCACCTCGCAGGGAATTCCTAGTGCGGCCTGGAAAATACACCGAGAAAACTGAGATCTTTCTATTATTTGAAAAATGTACATCAATACCAATATTTTCTATGTATTTACTATTAATAAGTGGTAAAAGAGTATGTTTGAGCGTTTTCCTGACTACGATGGCAACACCGCCACCAGGTCTGTCAACTCTATCTACTCTATAACAATTATATTCAGAGTTAGAGAGAGTTGCATTGTTAGAGAGCCAAGTTTCAGAGACCAAACCAATATCGATTCTGTTTCTGTTTAGGAAAGAGAAAAATTCAATAGTTTTGTTACGAATGCCTTGTGCATTCCAACATATTACACTTAATGTATGATTACTTGTCATTTTTATTATATAAGTACTTAATCGCTAACTGGGCGATAACATTGAATTGTTCTGCTTTCGTTGAGCAGTGGCTAAGTTGAGTTGTCATCTCAACGGTAAGAGATTGGATCTCTTCCATTGAAAAAAGAGTATCGTCAGAAGTTGTTGCTCGCCCACTAGCCTGGTTTGACCTCATTTGACTAGAGCGTGGCGGAGGAGGTGGTGGATATGAAGGCACTACAGCTGATTGTGTAGGTGTTATGGTATTTCTCATGCAAGTAGCTTGAGCTCTTGCAGGTAAGGTTTTAAGTGGTGGGAAATTCTCCATTGAGTTGACAAATGATGTAGTAGTTGTGTGTATTGGGTGAACATGATTTTGAATAGGAGAGTGCTGCCACTTACCAAGTGATCTCTTCTCTTTAATTTTTAAAAAAAGTTGTCTATTCATACAAATAGGATCAGTCGATTTGTGATTCTCTTTACAATTCGCACATTGGATTTTATCAGTAACACTGCATTCACTGGTTTTATGGGGACCGGAACAGTTTGCACAAAATGTTTTGACGTGGCAGTTCTTTTCCCCGTGTCCAAACATTTGACAGTTGTGGCACTGGGTTATATTAACTTTACGTCGTCGTTGATAGTCCCATTTGACTTGAGTGCGATAGATTGATTTTATGTTTTTTCTTAATTCACTTAATCGAATAGAACCTTGTTCTAAATAAACAATGTATAATGTTTCTATATATTGTTCGTATTGTTTGGACACTAGTTTTATATCTCTGCACTTGAGCCCGAGTCTAATAAGTTCAGATTTAAGTTCACTTATTGGGAGATTATCTAGGCCAAAAAGAACTACTTTAAATGATCTTTCGGTAGAGAGATCATGGGAAAAAAATTGACAACCAGCTGATTTTAACGTTTCACATGTTTTTTTATATGATTCGATACTTTCACATTGAATTTTTATTCCAATAGACATTTTTTTAATAGAGTAATCTAATAGTTTAATTTCTGTCATAAGATTATGAATATAATCACTGGGTTTTTGCAGCACTTTAATTGGAGGAATTCTTTCCTTCTTAATTTTTTTGGGTTCAACAACCACTTCACTTTCCATTTCATCATCATCGACGAGACATTGTAATGGTGTCCAGCGATTTTTTCTGGAATTATCACCACTATTCGTCGTCATGTCTAAGTTAATAGTTTTACGAACTTTGTTATTTGAAGACAAAATGTCTTCATTTGAAGAAGAACGATTCCTTTTAAGAATTTTGTAAGTTTAGGGATACAGTACAAAAAACACGTCATGCAAAGATGACAGATCGTACGCTACTGACAAGGTATACACACATTTATTATTTACTAGGTTTCATGTGATTAGTTTACATACTGTGATAAGAATGTCAACGGATTTCTTTTTCCCTTGAAACCATAATAACCTCTTAATAAATTGAGCTTTCATTCACTCGAACTTTAAACCTGTAATATTACAATAATTTACACAGAAAAATATATCGTTAGTTAGATAAATCATTCCTTTCATTTCATTTCATTGGAAAGTTTATTTTATAAAACGTTGTTTTTTTTTTTGCAAATTGGTTTTGTAACAGTAATTAATTTAAGTTTTAGCATTTTACGTTGAAAATTGTTTTTTTTTTTTATTATTCAAATTGTATTATTCAAATGATAAAATAATAATACTTGTTATTTAACCTGACCTGAGGAAATTGTTTTTTAAAACTCATAGCCCTTTATTTATTCGTTTAAAGCTAAATATAATTTTGCAACGATGGAAGTCAATACGGTCGTATCAACACCAACGTTTCAAAAAATGTTTAAATGACAAATTATCGATTTTAAGTCAGAAATGGTGAATGCTACGTTAAATATTTAAACACAAAGTTTGAACACTATGTTACCCACTTCAAAAAAATGCATAATAGTTTTCGGGATATAATTATTTGAAATATTTCGTCAATAGGTGAGCAGCAAAAAAATATTTGTGCTTCAAAAAGGTTAATATTTAAAAATGAAGGCAAGGCAGAAGAGATTATTTTTTAAAAAATAACGAATAAATATAATATTTGACTGTTACCAGTCAAATTGCTTTTGCAGAACACCGATTGTTTAAATTAGTTGTAAATAGTTGCAACATCCGTTTAACGGCCCATACTTATTACCCATAGACAGAGTATATCTAAATACATATACACGAACACGTTTGCACAGGTAAATTTCTAGCAAATGCAATAATATTATGATGGTCCTTTTTTTAAATCTCGATGAACATACGCAGAAGGTAAAGTTAAAGTTTGCCAATCGTCTTATTTTATTGGTAAAAAAGCAAATGGGGAGAACTATCAGCGTGAATGGATTTGTATTCCATCTCAAAAGGAGCGTTGTTCTGCTTTTATTGTAAGCTATTTCCTGATCACAGTATGCCAGGAAAAACTTTTATAAATCGTGAAGGTTTTTCTGATATTCATGAAAAATCGAGCTCTCATAAAGAAGCGATGATGGATTACATTACACGTAGATCTCACCGCGGAATTAACACAGATTTTGACAAACAAAGGCAAGAGTCATGTTCATACTGGAACATGTACTTAAAAGGGTGGTTGCTGTTATTTGCACATTGTCTGAACGCGGTATAGCATTTAGAGGATCTGAAGAAAAATTTTGTTCATCAAATAATGGCAATTTTATGGGTCTTCTTAAATTAATAGCAAAGTTTGATCCTTTCTTGTCCACTCATATTTCAAAATTGGGGCATCCTGGTTCACGTGCAACTTCATATCTATCTAAAACTATATATGAAGAATTGATTGAAATAATGGCTCAAAGAGTTCGCGAGGAAATCATTAAACAAATAAATATTTATGGGTATTTTAACTTGTCTGTAGATTCTACGCCAGAATTGTCTCATGTGGATCAATTGAGTATTGCTATGCGGTATGTTAAAGATGGCCAGCCTATTGAACGCTTCTTAACGTTTTTGGCGATGCATTCTCATACTGGATCCGGTATTGCTAATCAAGCATTTAAGTATCTGAGTGAACATAACATATCAATTTTGAAATGCAGAGGGCAAACATACGCCAATGCTCCAAATATGTCCGGTCGGTATAAAGGGATGCAACAGCAAATTCTTCTGACAAATCCATATGCAGTCTATGTACCTTGTGCATCACACTCTTTAAATCTTTTTGGTCGCTGTGCTGTGGATTGCTGTCTTATTGCAGTTGATTTTTTTTTCTGTCGTACAATCGCTTTACAATTTTTTCTGCATCAACTAGTAGATGGCAAACGTTAAAATCTGCTCTTCAAAATGATAATGGCAGCTACATGATTACAGGAAAACGAATTCGCAAAAAAATGGCTAACGATGGTAATGCTCCCGATGTAGATTTGAGCCCGAAGGATAAGTTTCGAATAAACGCTTTTTATATTACTATCGATAAATTAAGAATACAAATGGATTCCAGAGGTCAAAAATATGTATACAGGGTGAGTCATGAGCAATGCGACAAAATGCTAGGGCGTTTATGTTGCGTTGAGACAAGAAAAAAATCGTATGCGAGGGGGGGTCTATTCCCCTCCGTTTAGCCGGGAGGGGCAATTTTCGAAAAAAACTGACTTAAAATGGGAAAAAAATTATTTAAAATCAACGGCTTCATTCACAATGCTGTGCGATACGTTTTTGAAAAGCCAATAACTTTTTCTTTCATTCTGTGTTAAAATAAATCTATTCTAAGAAATAGTTATTGAAATATTAATTTTCAAAGTCAAAATTTTGAAAAAAAAATTTAAAATTCATTTTTTTCAAAATTTTACGTAATTAAGTGCTAATTTTAAGTCAGAATAAGAAAACCGGATGCAAACATTTAATGTCGTTCTCAAGAAATTAAAAAAAACCAAAACCATGACTCACCCTGTATAAAGAAATTTCTGAACGATTTGATTTTCTTTGCACAAGCATTGAAAATGTCAACGTTTTAGCCTGTGCCCAGCGTTTGGTGCCAAATTATCCGGAAGATTTAAAATCAGAACTTGCTGGCGAGTTAATACAATTCCATCGTTATGTGATGCATAAAAATGGCAATAATTTTAAATTTTTCAATCAAGCTAATTTATATAAGATTATGTGGGAAGATAAAATTACATCAGCGTTTCCGAACGTAGACACGGCATTACGTTTATTTTTAAGCCTGATGGTGACAAATAGTTCTGTGCAAAGATCACTTAGTCAATTAAAACGCTTAAAAAGTCCTTGTCGAACAATGATAACGCAGGAAAGACTTGATGCACTATCTCTGCTCTGTATTGAGAGTGATTTGCTTCATGAAATAGATTTCGATGAACTTATAAAAGACTTCGCTGCTAAAAAAAAAAAACGAGAAAACAATATTTCAAAAATTAAGTAAAAAATCTGTAAAAAAAAGTCCTATACATATGTAAATATTCTTGTAACTAACCATTATAAATAAAATTTATTTTAGTTTTATGGAATTCGTTGTAATTTGTTTTCTTAAGTAGGTATTTAATTTTGTATGAAGTAAACCATACAATATAAGAGAATATATGCAAAGCGGTCACCATTTACTCTTCAGGCCTAGGGCCCAAAAAAGCACATCCGGCGCTGCACAGCAGGATATTGTCGAAAAAAACCCGAAAAGTGCCAGTGCTGTATACCTATATATTTTTTTTTCGTGTGTATTTATTTGATAAACCTACATACATAACTGAAATCTGTAAATAATAAAGTCAAGTGTCTGTTCCTTTATTTTAAAGTTGGCACTGCGACAAACCTATTTAAAAATGGATTTTAAAGGAACGAATCCATTGGTGTTAAATGGCAATTTAAAAGAAAATTGGTCAAAATTTAAACAATTATATCAAATTTATGCATTATAATATCAAATTATATTATGTAAGCCATTAAAACAGACAAAGAAACTCAAAAGGTGCAAGTTGCTAGGTTCTTAAGCTGTGCGGGGGAGGAAGCAATTGAATTGTTCACTACTTTTGCTTTACCCGAAGCGGAATCTAAGCTAATAAAAAATGTGCTGGATACTTTGAAAGCTACTGCAATCCTCGTAGCAATGTGGCATATGAGAGATACGTTTTTTATACACGAGATCAACGGGAAGGTGAACCGTTTAACCATTTTATGGCTGATAAATCCAAATAGGTGGAAAGTTGTGAGTTTGGTATGCAAAAAGAGTCCATGCTTAGAGAGTAGTAATAGGTGTAGTTGATCAAAATTTCCAAGCTCAGCTTCTAAAAATCGACAATTTGGGTTTGGCAAAAGCTAAAGAGTTTTGCAGAGTAGCTGAATTATAAGCTCGACAAGTGAAGACAATGCAATGTCATAATAGCTTTAACGATATACGTACGAGAAAGAGTACCGGTAGTCGCAATGAAACTTCGAGGTTGAGAGATGATGCAGTACGGAGAAAACAACAACTTTCAAGCGGCAAAGATGATGGTGCGAGTGGTGTGGGTAGTGGTGCTAATAAAAGCAGTGCAATTAAAAACAGTTATTCACATAAACAGCATAATGAAATTATAAAATGTAAAAAAATGTAACAAAAAACATAGATTTGGTTATTGCTCGGCGTACAACAAAAAAGGTTTGGCTTGTAATAAACGCGGACCTGGAAGCATACGGTGGGTTCGCGCTTCAGACGGTAGGTGAAATTGCCATACCTACAACTTACAAAGGGAAATGTTTGAATACAAGATTTGTAGTGGCCAATGTAAGTTCGAAACCTATTTTAGGACTTAGTTCATGTATTGAATTTAATTTAATACATAGAGTTAACGCACTTGCAATCGCAAAGACAGACATTCAAAAAGAAAAGATAATAAAGCGAAACTTAAACGTGTTTAGTGGAATAGGTCGGTTTCCCGATAAAAAGGAAAAGGAAGGAAGGAAATAATAACGAAATTAGACTCTCCCTCAGAGTGGTCGCATAACCTTGTCGTTGTTGAGAAACCCAATGTGACTTTACGGATCTGTTTAGATCCTAAAGAGTTAAATTTAATATAAAACACGAGCACTTTCTCATTCCGAAAATTTAAGATTTTTGTGTAATTATGAGGGATATGAAGCATTTTTCAGTGCTCGTTTTAAAAGAAGGATTTTGACTGTTAAGATTAGATGAAAAATCTAAAAATCTCACGGTATTTAGTACTCCATTCGGTTGCTATCAAACAAGGGTTTACAAAAAAATTGTTGGTACTTTAAATTTCTTAAGATCTTTTGTGTCTAATTTTGCGTAAATTAATGCACCTTTAAGAGAATTGGTACGTATAAACGCATAATTTGTTTGGACCCAAAAAGGGTCTTCAAAACAAAAAGCCAATATGTTTTATCAGCTACAGAAATTAACTATGTACAAATTGAAAAGGAGTTTTTGAGCATAGTTTATGTGTGTGAAAAGTTCCATACGTATATATACGGTAGAAAAGTGACTGTACAGTACATACTGATCACAAACCATCGATAATGAAAAAAGAGTTGAGTCAAATTCATTCTACAAGGCTTCAGAAAATGAAAATAAAGCTTCTCAAATATGATTTGGATGGATCTATTGTCTCGAAACTTTTTAGAAGATAACACTGTTTATATGGATAGGTCGTTCTTAGATGTTGTGTACTCTGTTAACTTGAGTGAATCCAAGAAAGAATTATTTAAGAAAGCTGTACAAAATGACAAAATTGCACATGATCGAAACATGCTCTATCACAAGAACTTCAATTTTATTGGAATATTAAAGAACATTTATATTTTGAAGATGGATTACTTTTTTATGATGATCGCATTTTTATTCCACAAAGTTTAGATCCGAAAATGCTTAATAATTTGCATGAGTCACACATGGGTATTAGCAAAACTAAAGCACGGGCTAAAAGTGTTCTTTATTGGCTCATGATGAATCGAGATATTGATTATTTATTATTTATTTATATTTTTAAATGTCGGACTTGTGAAAAGTTCAGAGCAAGCAATGGCCATCAAAATTAATTCCCGAATGTAATTCCAACTCATCCATTTCAAAAAAATGGTTGTGATTTACTTGACTTTGGAGGTAGGGTACTCATCTTGCCAAACTAATAATTTTATGATCGAACTTCAACTCCCATTGCTGCAGATCGGTCAGATACAGTTTCAAATAAAAATGTTAAGAATTTACAAAAAACAAATAAAACATTGGAAGCCAAGGAAGACACAAAGCCAAACAATGCGACTATAATTGAATTAAAGAAGCATACTAAAATCTAAACTCGTCTTGGATCGGCGTATAGAACAAGTGGAGATGAGAATAATGATCCTTCAAGAGCCCAATATGTCCCAACTTTTTCCAGAACTTAGAGGATATTTCGTCTGGCCCAATTGCTTTTCCTTTTTTGGACTTTGTCACCCTAGCACTAACTTCTTCGATTGTGATGTTGGCGTTTTCTTTTTTGTTGCAGCTATTTCAAAGTTTTAATTATAATGTCCCAGTTCCTGAATAGCATCTGTAAAGGAAGGTCGTTAGAGGATTTTAAAATCCAAAGCGGTGTTAGACTGGCTGTATAATGTCACCAATATTATTCCTGTTGGTGATTAATGATGATCATACATCAAACACCTGGAACCTATTATAACACAATGCATAAAGTGCTTGTTGAAGAAGTAAAATTCAACAACCTTTTAAAATTTGTGTTACCTGGAATAACAAGTCTATACAAGTATATAAGAGAACTATAACACTTGTTTTGGCTTCTTTCAACAAGTGAGAAATTTTACAATTTCACAGTTTTTGTAACTGGAAACAACAAGTGTTAAGAAAAAAAGAGATAAACTTGTCGAATTGTTCACAAATTTCAAACGAACGGTCGAAGACTTATTAGAAGTCAACAAGTCAGTAGACTCTTTAATGCCAAAGCCAATAATGACTTCAGACTCTCGAGAAAATGTTTAATTTTTTTTTCTTCTGAAATCTTGCGACTCATTTTGGTAGCTTGACTTATTAAACTTGTTGAATACAAGTGAAGGAATTTTTTTTTTATGATAATTGTTACGGTTTTTATTGTGTTATAGAATTATTTTTCACTTGTTAAACAAGCACAATTAAACAAAAAGTTGTTAACTAGTTGAATTGTTGTTCTGTATCTGTGTTATAGGCCCCTGGACTTTGTAGACCACATATGGTTAATCTCTGATAGGATCACAGATCTCCATCAAATGACAACAAAGATGGAGAGAGCACCCGAATTCGTTAAGCTAAAATGTGCAAAAACAAAACAAAAAATCAATCTTGGAGCTTTCTCATCTGCTCAAGTAAATATTTATGGGAAATCAGTTGAGGTGGAATTTTTTTTAATATCTTTGGGGTTGCTAAAAAGACGAATCACGGATTCGGAGCGGAACAGTTACTCGGAATCCGTGAATCAGTGTTTCTTTATGGTAAGTAAAATCGTATGTCCAATGATGAACTTTATACGAGAACATGACAGGACTCATTGAATCTGTCATACGAAGACGTGAGTGGCAGTTGTTTGACCATACGCTTCGAAAGGTTAACAAGCGCGTTGCAAACCAAGCAATGCAATGGAACCCTCTCATGCAGACAGGGAGACGAGCCGGCCGGGACAACTGGGGAAAAGTTGGATAGATCTGAAATATATCTTAGAAACCGCATGCCATATGTCCCACAAAGGTAGACTCACGGACTTTAGGTCCGAGGACCTAAGTAACCAAATATGATTTGCATCACCATCCGGTGCATAAGGTGGGCTGTACACTCTCGGTTTGCACGTTCTGTACACTCTAATTTAAATTTTTTATTGTATTGGTACACTCGTCACGATTATATGTGCACAGGATGGGGGAGTCATAGATGTTTTAGACTCATTTTGCTTGCTTGGCGATTTTTGCTGTTGAAAATAATGGAGCAGAGAGTTTGTAATAATTTTATTGCAAAAAAAGGTATTAAGTTGTCAAAAACTGTTGAAATGTTGACAGTGGCGTACGGTGATTCAACTTTGAGCAAAAAAAAGTCTATAGATAAGTTATTGGGAGAGGACCGAGAAAATGTTAACGATGACCCTCGCTATGGACGCCTAGCACGTTAAAAATCGAGGAAAAACCGCGAGTGTACAGTAAGTTTCCTCCAGCTCCGTATCCGTTGGATTATTGAGAAAAATTAAAAAGCAGATCCATATAATTAATTTTTATTTAATTTTTTTTTTATTTAATATTTATATTTATATGTACCTGCATATATGTATATAAATATAAATATATGTGAGTTTCAAAAGTCAGACAAATTTTTAAATCGTTTACACTTCTATTTGCACCTAAATGGTCATAAAAATACGTTGTAACTACGAATCGTTTTAATTCCTCCAGAATTACAATTTTGTTCCCATACCTACATTCGGTAAAGTCTATATAAAACTAACAAAATTTCCAATTTCATGTAAAAGCAGCACATAAATAAATACATAAGTACCTACATATGCAATCCATGTATGTTACATGGGCGAACATAAATGCACGAAACCATAAAACAAGAACGAGAAACCCCGCTTCGATTTACCGTGATATTCCTGTTTTGCGTCCATTATCCTTGCTCCTCCTGCACCCCAAAATACATATAAAAAAAACGTCACACAACATTGCGAAAAGAGAGTATCATCGTTCTTCCTTGTGTTCCCATTTCCAAGCTGTTGCTTGGATTGTGTGGTGGCAGATGTTGTATAATATTGTGAGTCCACACAAAGGTTAATCCTTTTTTATATGTCCTTCTCAAAAAATGCAGGGTGTTAGCGCAAAGAATATAAAACAAAAAAAAAATAAACCAAAATATATGTTTAGAACAAATTGTAACTATTGTGACACATCCATTTACTGATACAAAAACTAATTAAACTTAATTTTAAGACTATTTACCTTAGTAATTTAATTAACTACTTTATTAAATAGCATTTCACGTGAAGCGGACAGCGAAAAAAGTGGTGGTTCTTGGTTCATCTTTGTGTTACTTATAGTTCCATATGTTCTTAACATAAATCCCGAAGGATCTTGAAATTTGAGATCTGTTGCTGGAGTTATGGCTTTTTAAAGCTTCTGCATGCTGCAGTAAGGATTTTTTTTGAAAAATACTGATAAATTAAATTAAGCAATAGAAAAATTATTTTAATGTTGCTGAAATTGATGAAAATGGTTTTTTTTTCTGATAAAAAGCAGAAAGTAAACATTTCAAATTCATTTTTAGGACTGTATACCCATTTTGAAATTTTGTTTTTAATTTTAAAGTTTTTCTTATAAGTATCTTATAGATATTACATACCCAGTTTCATAGTGGGATCTCCAATGGTGTAGAAGATACAGCATTTAAGTGCGAAAAACCATGCAAAACCAGTTTTTTTTTTGAATACCTTATTTTAATAAAATTTGATTTCTTTTTCAATTTTTTTTTTGTACAAAATTAGAATTGAATGCAGTCCTTATACAATAAAGACACAAACAACCAAGTTTAAAGTTGGGATTTCAATTCGTTTGGAAATTTGGCAAGAGTATGATAACAGGGGCGCCGAGAAATGATAACGGATTTTTGCAGAACACGGCAATACAAGCATTATTTTCTATGGGAAGGGGGGTCTATCTCCCCCCGTTTAGGCGGTAGGGGCAATTTAAAAAATATGTACGTTAAATGAAAAAAAAATAAATAAAAAATAACGGTAATACTTAAAATTAAGTATTATACGTTTTTTAAAGCCTACATTCTATTCTATTAGCTAGTTTTTAAATCAAGTCAAAATTATGCATAGTTTTTGAAAAATTTAATTTTAAACTCAAAATTTGAGTAAAAAAAAGTTTAAAAAAAATTTTAAATATCAATATTTCAAAACCTTAAGTTTATAAATAATTTTTTTTTAATAATTTGTTGCTCTTATTAATTTTCAATCAAAAACTGAAAACTAGATGATTTTATGCCTTTTATTTTTTGAGAAAATTGAAAAAAACCATAACTACTATTTTAATTTAATTATGTTTTTTTTGCTTGAGTGGTCTTATTTTGATAGTAATAATGGTAGGTGCGAGTTTGGGTGTATGCAACAGTGGGGTGTGTGCGAGCTTGTGTGCATGTAACAGTATGGTGTGTATAGGGGGGCATGCTGCCCCCTGCAACCCCCTGCTTGGGCCCACTGTAGGATTTGGGGTAGGTGCGAGGTTGGGTGAATGCCACACCGAAGTGTTAATGGGTGATGCAACCCCCCTGCTTGGGCTCACTATAGGATTTGGGGTGGGTGCAAGGTGGGGTGCATGCAAAGTTTCTTTTGCATTTAAATAAGCTAGATTTAGGAAAAATTAATTTATCTTAGATACATCTTAATCCATATTCGATTATTACTATCAAAATAAGACTACTAAATAAGAACACTAATACTCAAGCAAGGAAAAAATAATTTAATTAAAATATTTTTTTTCGGTAATTTTCAATTTTCTCAAGAACTAGAAGACATAAAATCATCTAGTTTTCAGTTTTTGATCAAAAACAAATAAAAGCAATGAATTCTAAAAAAAAACAATAATAGATAATCTTAAAGTTTTGAAAAATTACATTTTAAACCTTTTTTTTAACTTTTTTTGCCCAAATTTTGAGTTTAAAACAATTTTTTTCAAAAACTGTTTTAGTTTTGACTTGATTCAAAAACTAGCTAATAGACAGAAGTGTTGGCTTTAAAAAAATGTATAAATTTAGTTGTAAGTATTACCGTTATTTTTTAATTATTTGTTTTCCATTTAACTTACGTATTTTTTAAATTGCCTTTACCGCCTAAACGGGGGGAGAGAGACCCCCCTTCCCGTAGTAAAAAATGCTTGTATTGCCGTGTTATACAAAAATCCGTTATCATTTCTCGGCGCCCCGATTATCATACTCTCCCCGGAAATTTTTCGTGCGAAAAGCTCCACTCGGTCTTTTTTTCTCCTTCCCTCTGTGTACGAAGAGACGCCATCTCTTAAAAAAATGAGTTTCAAACACAAAATTCGGAAAAAAATCACAAAAAAAAAGTAATTAGTAATTTTCTCAAAAACTAGAAGTCATAAACTATTCTAGTTTTCAATTTTTGATTAGGAATTAGTAAGAGCACCGAACTCTGCAAAAAATTATAAAATTTTATGGTTTTGAGAATTTACACTTTAAACTTTTTTTTGTGTTTTTCCCGTATTTTGTGTTTGAAATCCAATTCCACTGGACAGTATATCGACAACGTACGAGTATGTTTGTTAAATTTCAATATATTCAATTGTCTTTATCGAATAAAATTATAAATATAAATATAAACATAATTTAAATTCATTAAATTATTTTATTTAAAAAGCGACGCGTTTCGGTTTTAGAAATTCATCATCGGGCTTTAATTTGTTGACGATTATATTACTGGTTACTTGAAAAATTAATAATTGGAGCAACAAAAGATTCTAATTATTAGAGAAACTAGTAATTGAGTTTAGTTTAGTTTATTTATTTCATCAATAAATGTATAACATTATGGATCTTACAATGCTAAAGTTTGTGTTAACACAGTTTCCAGATTTTATCCAAGTTAAAACAAACAAAAATTTCATTCCTGCGATACACTTTTCTGATTTATTTATATTTTATTTTCCATCAAGATAAACACAAAGTCAATAAAAAAAATTGAAGTACAATTTCGTTTTCATATTATCTCATTATTTATTTTTGTGATATTTCATAATTAGTGCTAAGGATATTACTGCTTATGCTGGTAACTAGTAATTAGTTCGGGTGATATTATTGGTTATTCAGATAATTAAGTATGTAATGGTTTTTCCATCATATGTTTGTGCGATCACATACAATGTAAGTACATGTTAAAAAAAAGTTCATGAGGTTTGTAGACTGTAACTTGAGAAGTAAAAAGATGCAGTTTTGATAAACATATTTTCCGCTTTAAGAAACTCTATATTTCCAAAAAAAAAAATAATTTCGAAAATGGTTAAGTACCTACAGATGTATGTACTGTACGTTGACATACAACGTACCTAATTTTGTTTTGTTTTCAAAATCTGTTTTACGTTTAGCTCGTTGCATTTTATATTTTTAGCAAATTTAAGATGTGTAGTTGAAATCAAATATATGTTTTTGAGAAAAATAATGCTTTCTAAAAAAAATTGAACCTTTCTCCCAAACTATAAAATAAAACAAGTTCTCACACAATTTTTCTTTTCCGGCCCTAAAATACACAGCTTTGAACGTATTTAGTGTTATTTACCCTGTGCCTGTAGGTACTATACAATAAAATCCAGAATATCATATAAAATTAACCATTAACAGCGTAAATACCCAATCTGTGCTGTTAATACAAATCTGAAAAAATTAGATACCTATGCTATATTAAACTACCCCGACTTGTGTAAATGTTTATTAAATATGAATAACCATGTAGATTATAATAACACAAAATATAATGGTTAATGGTACTGCAAAGTACTGCAGGTACCGCAGGTACTGCAAAAGTACTGCTCAAGTACTTTGGTACTTAAGTACCTGGTACTTCAAAAAAGTACTGGTACTTGCCAGTTTTGCAGTACCAATACCAGGTACTGCAGTCCTGAAATACTTAAGTACTTTACAGGTCTGCATAACACTAGCTGGGTCATTGTCGTCGCAACTGTAAAAAAAATCTGGGCAAATTCTTAAACGCAAAACTTGCGCAAATTATGCTAAGCAAACAATTCCAAAATGCAAACGTAAACATCCCTGCTAAGCAGATTGTCCCTAAATGTAGTAGATTTTATTTTCATGCGCAAATGCAAATGTATTTCGGCAAATGTTTTAAACTGCATTCTTCATTTGCTTTGCATGTGGTTTGCTTTGCAAATGTTGCGTTTAAGAATTTGCCCTCTTTTACAGGCTAAGGCCGCGGCCACGCAGTAAGCGGCTGAGCGGCAGAGCGGAAAAAAAATATAAAAAATATGAAATCACGTAGAAGCCTCCACGCTATGAGCGAGCGGCGAATTTCTCAAATTCTCAAATTTTGAGTTTAAAACAATTTTTTTCAAAAACTGTTTTAGTTTTGACTTGATTCAAAAACTAGCTAATAGACAGAAGTGTTGGCTTTAAAAAATGTATAAATTTAGTTGTAAGTATTACCGTTATTTTTTAATTATTTGTTTTCCATTTAACTTACGTATTTTTTAAATTGCCTTTACCGCCTAAACGGGGGGAGAGAGACCCCCCTTCCCGTAGTAAAAAATGCTTGTATTGCCGTGTTATACAAAAATCCGTTATCATTTCTCGGCGCCCCGATTATCATACTCTCCCCGGAAATTTTTCGTGCGAAAAGCTCCACTCGGTCTTTTTTTCTCCTTCCCTCTGTGTACGAAGAGACGCCATCTCTTAAAAAAATGAGTTTCAAACACAAAATTCGGAAAAAAATCACAAAAAAAAAGTAATTAGTAATTTTCTCAAAAACTAGAAGTCATAAACTATTCTAGTTTTCAATTTTTGATTAGGAATTAGTAAGAGCACCGAACTCTGCAAAAAATTATAAAATTTTATGGTTTTGAGAATTTACACTTTAAACTTTTTTTTGTGTTTTTCCCGTATTTTGTGTTTGAAATCCAATTCCACTGGACAGTATATCGACAACGTACGAGTATGTTTGTTAAATTTCAATATATTCAATTGTCTTTATCGAATAAAATTATAAATATAAATATAAACATAATTTAAATTCATTAAATTATTTTATTTAAAAAGCGACGCGTTTCGGTTTTAGAAATTCATCATCGGGCTTTAATTTGTTGACGATTATATTACTGGTTACTTGAAAAATAATAATTGGAGCAACAAAAGATTCTAATTATTAGAGAAACTAGTAATTGAGTTTAGTTTAGTTTATTTATTTCATCAATAAATGTATAACATTATGGATCTTACAATGCTAAAGTTTGTGTTAACACAGTTTCCAGATTTTATCCAAGTTAAAACAAACAAAAATTTCATTCCTGCGATACACTTTTCTGATTTATTTATATTTTATTTTTCATCAAGATAAACACAAAGTCAATAAAAAAAATTGAAGTACAATTTCGTTTTCATATTTTCTCATTATTTATTTTTGTGATATTTCATAATTAGTGCTAAGGATATTACTGCTTATGCTGGTAACTAGTAATTAGTTCGGGTGATATTATTGGTTATTCAGATAATTAAGTATGTAATGGTTTTTCCATCATATGTTTGTGCGATCACATACAATGTAAGTACATGTTAAAAAAAAGTTCATGAGGTTTGTAGACTGTAACTTGAGAAGTAAAAAGATGCAGTTTTGATAAACATATTTTCCGCTTTAAGAAACTCTATATTTCCAAAAAAAAAATAATTTCGAAAATGGTTAAGTACCTACAGATGTATGTACTGTACGTTGACATACAACGTACCTAATTTTGTTTTGTTTTCAAAATCTGTTTTACGTTTAGCTCGTTGCATTTTATATTTTTAGCAAATTTAAGATGTGTAGTTGAAATCAAATATATGTTTTTGAGAAAAATAATGCTTTCTAAAAAAAATTGAACCTTTCTCCCAAACTATAAAATAAAACAAGTTCTCACACAATTTTTCTTTTCCGGCCCTAAAATACACAGCTTTGAACGTATTTAGTGTTATTTACCCTGTGCCTGTAGGTACTATACAATAAAATCCAGAATATCATATAAAATTAACAGCGTAAATACCCAATCTGTGCTGTTAATACAAATCTGAAAAAATTAGATACCTATGCTATATTAAACTACCCCGACTTGTGTAAATGTTTATTAAATATGAATAACCATGTAGATTATAATAACACAAAATATAATGGTTAATGGTACTGCAAAGTACTGCAGGTACCGCAGGTACTGCAAAAGTACTGCTCAAGTACTTTGGTACTTAAGTACCTGGTACTTCAAAAAAGTACTGGTACTTGCCAGTTTTGCAGTACCAATACCAGGTACTGCAGTCCTGAAATACTTAAGTACTTTACAGGTCTGCATAACACTAGCTGGGTCATTGTCGTCGCAACTGTAAAAAAAATCTGGACAAATTCTTAAACGCAAAACTTGCGCAAATTATGCTAAGCAAACAATTCCAAAATGCAAACGTAAACATCCCTGCTAAGCAGATTGTCCCTAAATGTAGTAGATTTTATTTTCATGCGCAAATGCAAATGTATTTCGGCAAATGTTTTAAACTGCATTCTTCATTTGCTTTGCATGTGGTTTGCTTTGCAAATGTTGCGTTTAAGAATTTGCCCTCTTTTACAGGCTAAGGCCGCGGCCACGCAGTAAGCGGCTGAGCGGCAGAGCGGAAAAAAAATATAAAAAATATGAAATCACGTAGAAGCCTCCACGCTATGAGCGAGCGGCGAAACAAAATTCTGAGCGGCTAAGCGGCGCCGCTCAGCAACCAAACTGTTTTAATTTTTAGTAATGATCGGCAAGAAAAAAAGATGGCCAAAGTAAACATTGAGTTGTTAATTTCGTGTGTGCAATCTCGACCAGATTTATGGCAAGATAGAAATGCCAATTTTAAAAATAAATATATTACTGAGAAACTATGGAAGGAAGTTGGTGAATTTGATGGTTTAAGTGGTAAGTTTTTATTTAAAGCTTATGTGATACATAGTTTAGTGCATAGCAAGTAAAATACGGCGAACTGTTCTTGACAACGGCATTTTAACTACTAATCGCTCATAAGCAGTCGCTCAGTGCCTGGTCATACGTCGCTTAGAGCTGCCACTCAGCCGCTAGCCGCTCAGCCGCTTAGCCACTTACTGCGTGGCCGAGGCCTAATGTGTTGCTCCAATCACCAATCTTTTCAACAATGTATTTATCCAATGAACAAATCGTATGTTTTTGGAAACACCAACACTCTTCTTCGAACTACAGTATTTTATTTTAATTACATAGTACTAGAATAAAGAGTTATGAAGGAATAAAGAATAAGTATATCATAAAAAGACCCGTTTATACTTTTTTAGGTTAGGTATGTAGGCTTTAAAAATCTGGACATTCATAAAGAAAGTGAATTGAGACTCTAAAGATCAGATGTGCTGATGCTTATTCTGTTCAAGTGGGTTCCAATTGAGTTGGGGCCCCAAATAAATTGTGTTATTTTCTTGAAAAATCTGTCCAATGCTTCTTGGTATGCAAAAAGGTCCAGTGTTTTGTGTACCATCTTATTCGATCATCCTGCTCACAATTTCACTAAATAAAATCTCTGGTTAAGAAGAAAATTTGATAAGGCGTGTATGAATGGGACTGTCAAGAACTAACAAAAATTTTTAAAAAGTTATGAGCATTGAAAAATTATGTATATATAAACTAATTTAATTAAAATCAGAACTACCACTTGATAAATTTTTGTAAAGGTTCAGTAAAAGTTTTTAAACTTTGAAGCGATTTAGTTTTTTTTCATTTTTTTTATTGAATTTTTGAAGAAAACATACTTTTTTAATCCAATCCTCGGATTGGGTATAACTCGGATGAAGTGATAACCCGTTTTAGCCAATTCGTCCATTTCATTTGGAAGGTAAGGTAAATGTATTTGTTGCGCTGAAGGATTTATGTTCAATGAGGCATAGTTGATTGCATGAAGATTAAACAAACGACACCTACATTTAATCACAGGTGTTATTGTCATTGATATCAACTTCTAAAAAAAAAACTAAAATTATAAAAAATTAAGTCATAAAAGAATGTAGTTTTCAGTTTTTGATAAGAATTAATAAAAGCACCGAATTCTGTAAAAAAAAAACTATATTACATCTTATGGCTTTGAGAAATTACACTTTAAACTTTTTTTGTTTTTTCCCGAATTTGTGCATACATTTTGTCTGATTTAAAAAGTGGGTTATAGTTCAAAATATTGACTGTAAAAAAAAGTATTAAATTTAATTGTAAGTATTACCGCTATTTTATTTTTCCACTTTTAGTACTTTTTTCATGAAATTGCCCCTCCCGCCCTAAATGGGCAAGACAGACAACCACCACCCCTCCCATAGTAAAAAATGCTTGTTCTCGACAAAAAACCGTTATCATTTTTTGGCGCCAAAGTTATTGTACTCGTGCTGGAATAAGATATTAGAAATGATTTGGAGAAAAAATAAGTCAACAACTTCCAATCAAATCAAGTCACAATCATAATATATAGATTATTAATTTTATTTATAATTATGATTATTTGATACAACACTTGTTTTTTTTTTTAAATTTTGTTTAACACTTATCGCAGACTCGCTTGATGTTTAGATAGAAATTGTATCGTTTTTATTATAGGTACATAATATGTAATGTATTGACCTATACAGAATTAAGATTAATAGAATTCCGTTGGTATTTCTATTCGATGTGCCCCAGGCGATAAAGTAATAGGGGAAATGCAATAAAAGAGCCACGAAAATGACACGCAATGGTTTTATTTTCTGAGATACGAAAATTGCAAATGGGCGATTCCGCTGGAGACGATTTTTGACCTCTATTTCTAGATTACAACATTTTTAAGTTTTGTTTTGATAAAAAGGCAAAAAAAAACCTTACTAAATAACAAAACAAAAAACATAAGTACTAACTTAAATAAAACATGTTTTTTGCGATTGGCAACATTTTCATACAAAACGTCAATACGAAGTGCAATTATGTTAACTTGTAAGCTTGTAACGCAGGTGCAAAATAGCCATTGCCGACAGTTTGAGGTGTTGATTTAATTGTTAGAAGTGTGGTCGCAAATGTCATTTAATCGTTTGCAAAAAAACATAACTATTCGCTTTTAATTTTCCAGGATTATTGATTGCAAAATGCAATTGTAAGTTTGTTGCACCCGCGATAAAAAAAATATATAAAAGTTTGTTTATTTCAGAGAAATAAAGTGCTAACAGTTTAAAACTTTGTAAAAGTAAAAAAAAAATGAAGTCTACCGTCATCGGCTTTAACGCTATAAGCGAAAGGCTATGCACCCTTCGCGTGCGAGGCAAATTCAAGAACATCAGCCTCATTAACGTTCACGGACCTACGGAGGAGTCCTCAGACGAAGAAAAAGAGACTTATTATGAACAAGTCGAGAGGGCCCTGCATGCCTGTCCAAGGTATGATGTTAAAATCATCCTTGTTGATTTGAACGCTAAAATAGGTCGAGAGCCGGTATTCAGGCATTACGCAGGCACCCATAGTTTGCATGAGAACACTAATGACAATGAACTTCGATTCCTAGAATTGGCAGCATCGAAAAACATAGTCGTTGCGAGTACCAGGTACCCGCGTAATGATATCTACAAAGCCACCTGGGTACCACATGACGGAGTCACTCGCAACCAAATTGACCACGTTTTGATAGACCGTCGCCACTACTCGAACTTGATGACGGTACGAACGTACCGAGGTGCCAATATCGACTCGGATCACTATCTTGTTGGTATGGTTTTCCGAGGGCGGATTGCCTTGCGAAGACGTATTGCATCCGCCGATCAGGTTCGAATCAACACGGCTGCACTACGCAATGAAAACACCAGTAACACCTTTGGACATGCGTTAGGACTCGCCCTGGAACCACTCGATCCAGGGGGAGTAAGTCCTGGAGCCAGTATGCTGGGCGTAGAGGAGAAGTGGACACGCCTTAAGAACACTGTCATTAGTACTGCCAACTCCATCTTAGGCAGCAGTCGTAGAAGTCGGAACGACTGGTTTGATGATGAATGCAAGCTAGCGACTGAACGTAAGAATGTTGCGTACCGAGCAATGCAACAATCTCATAGAACGCGGGCAAGCGAAGATGAATATAAAGAGCTCAGAAGAATAGAAAAACGGCTTCACAGACTGAAAAAATCAGCCTGGCAGAAGAACACGATCTATGAGCTAGAAAGAAGCCGAGAGCGAGGTCCGCACCAGGCGCGGAAGTTCTACCAATCCGTACGAAACATGACGCAGTACACACCACGCTGCACTTACTGCAAGGACGGAGAGGGAAATCTGATCACCGATCAGCGATGGGAAGTGTACTTTAATGAATTGCTAAATGGTCAGCTGACTGCAGAAGGAGAGGCTCCACTACTTCAAGAAGAATACCCTATGTACCGCCATAAAGCATAGAAGAGGTTGAGAAGGCTATAGCCCGGCCCCGGGGGCCGGCCGATGGCATAGCAGCCGAATTATTCCACCACGGTGGGCCAGCCTTACGTCAAGCAATTCACGATATTCTAGTGCACGTATAGGAGCAGGAAGAAATGCCAGAAGACTGGCGAAAAGGTATAATTTGCCCCATACATAAGAGAGGAGATGTCACAACGTGTAGCAATTATAGAGGTATCACGTTGTTGAGTACCGCCTATAAGATACTCTCCTCTATCCTACAAGAACGGATAGCCCCATACGCTAATACCATAATCGGCCAATATCAGTGTGGTTTCATTCCAGGCAAATCAACAACTGGTCAGATCTTTACCCTTAGGCAGGCGATGGAAAAATGTCTAGAATTTAACATCCCAACATACCATCTGTTTACAGATTTTAAGGCCGCCTTTGATAGCATAGCCAGGGTAGAACTTTACAAAAGAGAATTCGGCATCCCAAATAAATTGACACGACTTTGTAGGATGACCATGACCAACGTAACAAGCCAAGTAAAAATAGCCGGATTGCTATCCAGACCAATCAGCATCTTTAATGGACTCCGAAAAGGGGATGGTTTGGGCTGCCTCCTCTCCTCTTCAAGAAATACGCGGCGGCTTTTCAATTCAAACAGAGCTTACTATAGTCTGTCAAAGCCCTTCAAATCCAGAAATCTCACCATAACTTCAAAACTGCTGCTGTGCAGGACCATGGTCCTGCCAGTACTCAAGTATTGATCCGAGACTTGGGTGATTAGCAAAAGACACTCCGACTTCTTAGCCGAGAAAAGTCTTAAGGAGAATTGTTGGCCCCATATGTGAGGAAGGACGATTCCGGAGACGGTACAATTATGAATTGTACGCAATCTACCTTGAAGCAGACATAGTGACAAAAATTAGGCTCGGTAGACTCCGGTGGGCAGGGCACGCATGAGTGAAGAGGAACCTGCTCGGAAAGTCCTTTGTGGTACTTGGTACATTCCATGGTAGACGGCAGCGTGGTAGACCATGCTGGCGCTGGAGAGATGGCGTAGACCAGGACGCTCGAAGCCTAGGGGTGCGAATTATATGTTTCATATTTATTTTATGAAACTGTGATTTATTTGTCGTTCTTTGTTTTCATTTATTAAGGAAACAATTATATTATTTTGTTTTATTTAACTTTATTATAAGTTTTATTTTTAATTCTATAATTAAGGTAGGAACTCTTTTTTAATATAAATTATCTTATCACTTCAGCGGTCATAGCAATAATAAATCCAGCGTTTGAAAAATGTAAAATTAAAAGCTTTTTCATAATTGTGTTGATGGTGTGCAAACGTAATATAACGGAAGGCTCAAGTTGTCAATGTTCATGCACAACCGCAACCATTTGAAAGCTCTCCTTTAATGTTGGTTTCTCCCAAATTCAAACCGTTGAGTATAGTGGAACACTTTATGTTTTTTATGAACTTAATTGTTCATATTGGAGTTTGGATTTAATAATGTTTATGAGGCTGTTATGGAGCAATGTATGAGGTTTGTACCTGCATGTAATAAGGATGATGACATGCTAAATACTCTGAATGTAACTTGCGCAACCGGATGGCGTCGGCTCAAGACCGGGATAAGTGGAGAGACTTGTTGAAGGAGTCCAGGACCGGACCCCGGTTGTCGAGCCGATGATGATGACGATGAAAAGTAAAAAAAGAACCCAAGAGTAAATTTAATCAGTCGTAATTACGAATAAATTGTAACTAGAATTAAAAAAATTATGATTCAATTCAGTTGCACCCGCGATCGCGAAACTCGGAACGCGGGTGCAACTTATTGACAATCAACATTGCTATGTAATTTAACATCTTTTATTAAAAAAAATATCATCATCATCATCATCGGCTCGACAACCGGGGTCCGGTCCTGGCCTCCTTCAACAAGTCTCTCCACCTATCCCGGTCTTGAGCCGACGCCATCCAGTTGCGCACCCCAAGGCTTCGGGCGTCCTGGTCTACGCCATCTCTCCAGCGCAAGCATGGTCTACCACGCTGCCGTCTACCATAGAATGTACCACAAAGGACTTTCCGAGCAGGTTCCTCTTCACTCATGCGAGCTAAGTGCCCTGCCCACCGGAGTCTACCGAGCTTAATTTTTGTCACTATGTCTGCTTCAAGGTAGATTGCGTACAATTCATGATTGTACCGTCTCCGGAATCGCCCTTCCTCACATATGGGGCCAACAATTCTCCTTAAGACTTTTCTCTCGAACGCGGCTAAGAGGTCGGAGTGTCTTTTGCTAAGCACCCAAGTCTCGGATCCATACGTGAGTACTGGCAGGACCATGGTCCTGTACAGCAGCAGTTTTGAAGTTATGGTGAGATTTCTGGATTTGAAGAGCTTTGACAGACTATAGTAGGCTTTGTTGGAATTGAGCAGCCGCCCGCGTATTTCTTCTTCTATATTATTATCGGCTGCTACTATTGACCCAAGGTATTTAAAGGATTGCACCACTTAAAATTCGTGCTCCGCTACCTTGATTGTTTGACCAACTGTTCTTCTCGCATTCGACGCCACCATGTACTTTGTTTTACCTTCACTAATGTGCAGCCCCAGATTTTGTGCCGCCTGCTCGATCTGGATGAAGGAATCGTGTACAGCTTGTTCGGTTCTTCCGATGATGTCAATGTCGTCTGCGTAAGCCAGTATCTGGCTGGACCTTTTGACGATGGTCCCTCTTGTTGCCGTGCCAGAGTCACGGATTGCTTTCTCCAACGCTAGGTTGAAGAGGAGGCAGGCCAAACCATCCCCTTGTCGGAGTCCATTAAAGATGTTGATTGGTCTGGATAGCAATCCGGCTATTTTTACTTGGCTTGTTACGTTGGTCATGGTCAACCTACAAAGTCGTGTCAACTTATTTGGGATGCCGAATTCTCTCATGGCTTTGTAAAGTTCTACCCTGGCTATGCTATCATAGGCGGCCTTAAAGTCTATAAACAGATGGTATGTTGGGATGTTAAATTCTAGACATTTTTCCATCGCCTGCCTAAGGGTAAAGATCTGATCAGTTGTTGATTTGCCTGGAATGAAACCACACTGATATTGGCCGATTATGGTTTTAGCGTATGGGGCTATCCGTTCTTGTAGGATAGAGGAGAGTATCTTATAGGCGGTACTCAACAACGTGATACCTCTATAATTGCTGCACGTTGTGACATCTCCCTTCTTATGTATGGGGCAAATTATACCTTTTCGCCAGTCTTCTGGCATTTCTTCCTGCTCCCATACGTGCACTATAATATCATGAATTGCTTGGCGTAAGGCTGGCCCGCCGTGGTGGAATAGTTCGGCTGGTATGCCATCGGCTCCCGGGGCTTTGTTTTTCTTAAGCCGGGCTATAGCCTTCTCAACCTCTTCTATGCTTGGTGGCGGTAACATAGGGTAATCTTCTTGAAGTAGTGGAGCCTCTACTTCTGCAGTGAACTGACCATTTAGCAATTCATTAAAGTACACTTCCCATCGCTCCAGTATGCTTTGGGGATCGGTGATCAGATTTCCCTCTCCGTCCTTGCAGTAAGTGCAGCGTGGTGTGTACTGCGTCATGTTTCGGACGGATTGGTAGAACTTCCGCGCCTGGTGCGGACCTCGCTCTCGGCTTCTTTCTAAATCACAGATGATGTTCTTCTCCCAGGCTGATTTTTTCTGTCTGTGAAGCCGTTTTTCTATTCTTCTGAGCTCTTTATATTCATCTTAGCGTGCCCGCGTTCTATGAGATTGTTGCATTGCTCGGTACGCAACATTCTTACGTTCAGTCGCTAGCTTGCATTCATCATCAAACCAGTCGTTCCGACTTCTACGACTGCTGCCTAAGATGGAATTGGCAGTACTAATGACAGTGTTTTTAAGGCGTGTCCACTTCTCATCTACGCCCAGCATACTGGCTCCAGGACTTACTCTCCCTGGATCTAGTGGTTCTAGGGCGAGTCCTAACGCAAGTCCAAAGGTGTTACTGGTGTTTTCATTGCGTAGTGCAGCCGTGTTGATTCGAACCTGATCGGCGGATGCAATACGTCTTCGCAAGGCAATCCGCCCTCGGAAAACCATACCAACAAGATAGTGATCCGAGTCGATATTGGCACCTCGGTACGTTCGTACCGTCATCAAGTTCGAGTAGTGGCGACGGTCTATCAACACGTGGTCAATTTGGTTACGAGTGGCTCCATCAGGTGATACCCAGGTGGCTTTGTAGATATCATTACGCGGGTACCTGGTACTCGCAACGACCATGTTTTTCGATGCTGTCAATTCTAGGACTGGAAGTCCATTGTCATTAGTGTTCTCATGCAAACTATGGGTGCCTGCGTAATGCCTGAATACCGGCTCCCGACCTATTTTAGCGTTCAAATCCCCAAGGATGATTTTAACATCATACCTTGGACAGGCATGGAGGGCCCTCTCGACTTGTTCATAGTAAGTCTCTTTATCTTCGTCTGAGGACTCCTCCGTAGGTCCGTGAACGTTAATGAGGCTGATGTTCTTGAATTTGCCTCGCACGCGAAGGGTGCATAGCCTTTCGCTTATAGCGTTAAAGCCGATGACGGTAGACTTCATTTTTTCGCTGACCAGGAAGCCTACCCCGAGCACATGGTGTTTTGTATGACAGCTGTAATATAAGTCATATTCTTTCTTTTGCAAAACACCATTCCCTGTCCATCTTATTTCTTGCAGTGCTGTTATGTCAGCTTTATATTTTGACAGGGTATCGGCTAGCTGCTGAGCAGCTCGAGCTCTATAGAGCGATCGTACGTTCCATAAGAAAATTCGTAAATCGTTGTTCCGTTTTCGTTGCAAGGGTTGTCGTCGTGAGATCAGTCCGTTTCCGAGGCTTGTTGACGGTCTCGTAATTCTTTTAGTTTTACGGAACAGGGAATTAACCTGTTGCCAACCTGTGGAAATAGCCTGATCATATTAGCCAAACCTTTTTGGGGTTTGTTTCTAGCGGCCGCCGCGAAGAGGCTATGATCACACTTCCACCAGTCCCGAATAGTTACGGCACGTGCATGTTTTCGTATGCTACATGTTATTCCCCCTATTCGGCTGATGGCTGACCGCCTTAGATATGCCTTAGATAATAATTCTGCTATTTAGGGTTATTTTTTTTTAGCTATTTAAATCTAATTTTTTTTTATTTTTTTTTTTCTTTCTTATTATGAAAATGTTTACTTAAAAATACTGAAAGTTCTTTTATCAAAAAATACTTTGAAAATTATTTAAAAAAAAAAAAAATAAGAACCAAAAAAAGGAAATTAAAAAAAATTAAATTGCTTTGGTTTTTATTTAGTTTTTTATTTAAAAATAAAAAGAAAAAAATAATTTTTAATAACGTGTTTTTTTGAAAGTTTTTCGACTTGAAATGACTTCAGGAACGGTGACTTCGGGCACCCTGTATATACACAATATTTTTGAAAAATATTAAAGTATTTGGAAAATATTAATAAATATTTAAGAGAGAAGGATACTAGTAATTCTGTTTAAACTCTCTATTTCTCAAGCAGTTTTCCCTGCTTTATGGAAAAACTCATTTATTTTTCCAATTCACAAAAAGGGCAATAAAAACGAAATCTCAAACTCTATTCAATACCCAAGCTTCTCGAAAGCATTGTCTATGATGCTCTATGCTTTCATTGTAAGTCTTTAGTTTCCCCACAACAACATGGTTTTATTGAGGGCAGGTCCACTACAATTTTTTTTTCCATGACGCTTTGTGCTCTTGAGAAAGGCTACGATGTTAATGTGATCACTACGGACTTCAGCAAAGCTTTTGATAAGATCTCTCATCAAATTATATATACCAAACTAGGAGCCTTTGGGTTTCCTCCAATGTTCATCCAATGGATGAGATCCTACTTGGAAAACCGCCAATATAGTGTTGAATTCAGATGTTCCGTGTCCAATCCTATCTATGCTACCTCAGCTGTTCCTCAGGGTAGTCATCTTGGGCCACTTTTCTATAAATGATGTTGAAAACATTATTTCTTTCTCAAACCTTTCCATCTACGCTGACGATATGAAAATTATGAAGGTAATATCTACTCCTAGTGATTCTTCCCCGCTTTAAAATGACTTAAATTCTTTTATCACATGGTGCACTAAAAATTCACTAAATGTCAACACATGACTTTTTCTCGTAAGCGTGTGCCCTAACCCTCTCGTACTTATCATTTTTGCAACACTCCGGTTCCCATAGTTTTCTCCATTCGTGATCTCGGCATTTTATGTGATAAAGAGCTCAATTTCCGTTCCCACATAGACAACATTATCGCTAAAGCACTCTTCCCTTGGTTTTATAAAGCGTTGGTTTAAAGAATTTTCAATTGAAGCAGTGCAAAGTAGGTTTCTCCGCTTCGCTCTACGAAATCTCTCATGGTCTGATCCTCTTTTCCTTCCCCCCTTACGAAGATCGTCTGCTATTAATTGATTTTAACACCCTAGCTAAACGTCGTACTGTTGCAGACATACTTTTTATTCACCAAGTTTTCACGGGAGCCATCGATTCCCTGCGTCTTCCTCTTGAATTAGTTTTCTTTTACACCAATCCACGTAACCTAAGATCTGTTCCCTTCTTTCGTCTTCCTACTCACCGTACGAATTATGCCCATTTTAACCCAATTACTAGAATGTTACGTTTAGCCAACAGTGCACGGCATCTCCTTGATTTCAACCCTAGTATATCCTCCCTTAGAAGAAACCTCTACTCTAATTATCCTTAACCCCTCCTCCTTCAATAGTCTTAAGTTAGAATAAGTTTTTTTTTTATATACGGTTTAAGTTATCTTAATATTGTTAACATAATTATCATTGCTTGAATTAAGCGAAATAAATAAATAAAAATAAATAAACAAATAAAATACCTTGGTCTTTTATATATTTCCTTTATATCGTTTTATTGAAAATATTCATAAAATGTAGACGCGTTGCACCCGCGATAATTTGATGTTGCACCCGCGATTGCTTTAAAATTGAATTATATATTGTGTATTTTTGTTTTCTATCTTTATTTTTCTTTCTATAGTTTATCGAATTAAATACGTTTAATATAATGTAAAATTTTCATTATAATTGTTTATCAATTATCAGACTTGCATTTTTTGAACTCTGATCTAGAAAGGTGGGCCAAATTAGTTGCATCAGCGATCGTACTTTGAAACCTTGTTTCTGACAAATTATCTATTTAGTTTTATAAACTAATCCAAAAAGAATGGCTGAAAATGTAGTTCTTCAAGTAATAATTTCATTAAAATATTTTTTTATTTTGCTATAAATACCTACACTTCAAGTGAGTCTAGATGTTGCACCCGCTATAATGGAATCGCCTGTGAAGGGGCCACACTAGCGACCCCTTAAATAATTGTTCCATTAATCGTTTTGAATCAAACCATGCTTCGATACTTGACACTTACTTCCCATAAAATGCCTTATGCACAAGATACATTTAATCAAAATACAATGCAAAGCATTGTCTTGTCAGAGTAATTAAAAGAATGGAAAGAATATATTATCATGAGCATAGTAAGAATGTAACATGAGCATAATAAAATATTAATGGGTTGATGGTGTGCGATCAGTGGTCATTGCCTTTGACTGACAAAATATGTCAACTGAGCATTGTAGCTGAACTCATCGTTCACCCTTAGCCCGCGTCGTACAAATTATGCTGACTGTGGATATCGACTGTTAGTGAAGTCAAGAATCGAAGTATGGAACAAATCATTATGTATAGATAGCTATCGAATTTTAAAATAAAATGCACTTCGTGTTGAGACACCAGACAACCCAAATCTGTTCCTTCATTTCACTTGAGAAGCTTGCGAGCTATCAAGTTTAATAAAGTAGATTACTTGTTTGGAATCTAAACCAAACTACGAGCGCGTAAGCCAGAGGTTTGAGCTGAGGCATCTATTGAATGCTAAGCGATCTGGTTGAAGATCCAATCAAAGTTAAGAACACAGTCAAACTAGTTTAAATGGCGATCTTGCCAGTTCAGTAGATTACTGAATTGAAACATATACGAACCAAGCAACTCTAAATAACTACTTTGATGTCATCCGACCAACTGGAATTGGCAGCCGCTTATATTAAAAAAGCGAACGAGATCCTGCGGCAAACATCTGTGGTGGTAGAGGATAAGAACGTTGGTCCTAAACCACTAACTATCGAAGAATACAAACGTCGGGCAGCCAGAAGAACAGAAATAGAAACTTTGCCAAGTCAACAAGAAGTAAAGAAGACAAAAGCTAGAGGGGGTTGCCAGGTCAAGCGAAGAAAAGAATTACTGGAGCTCAAATGATTGGCCAACATACCAGGTCAATCGACAGAAGTAAGAAATAGGTTCTTACTTCAATTCCGTTTGAAAAAAAGAGCAAAGAAAGATCGAAAAAGATAAAAAGAAAAATAAAAAAAAGTTCGACAAATTATTCAAGGGAATATTACTAACAGCCAAAGAAGCGCTGAAAAGTTTACAATACTGGGTAAAACCCAATCAAAGCAAGAAGAAGTCATCATTACCAACAACGGCCAGCAGAGCAACAATCAAGGGGGCGAATTACATTATGGCATCGATTTCACTATGGTAGTAATTATAATATCAATTCTAATTATAGGCAATTATTTTTTAAAAATTTTAAAGAAGAAATTTGAAAAAAAAACATTAAAAAACAAATAATAAAAAATAATATAAGGAGAAGAATTTCTGTTAAAAAAAAAAAAAAAAACAAACAAATAATGTATAAATATATAATACACTGTTAACATCAGAAAATGTATTTTTTTATTATTAGTTTTTCATCTCTTTTCTCTGTTAAATTTGTTTATTTACATGGATTTCAAAAAAATAGAAAAATCATTAGCAAGTTTAGAAAATTGTTATAAAAGTTTAAAAAAATCTCCCACCCGAACGAAAAACGAAGGGAGCAAATTTAAAGCTAACAGAGATATTAGAACTTTGGAATAGTTTTATTGAAAATTTTACAAGTATCAAGCAACAGGATTTAAATAGCGAAGAACATCAATATTTATCTGATTTGGCGTTTAAAGCAAAGGAATATAAAAAATTGGCAGAGGGAATAGTTAAAGATAATATAAAAGAAATTAATTCGGAAGAATCAGAATCAGAAGAAGAGAAACAAAAACAAGTACAGTAGAAAATATAATAACAATGGCAGAATTCGATTTTAGCAAGGCACAAAAGTTGCCTATACTTAGTTGCGAAGAAAATGATAAGCGAGCAGAAAACATTAGAGATTTTTTGAATAACATTGAGTTTTATCAGGATACACTAAATAAAACTTCGAAGGCTACGCTCATCAAGTTTGCATTAAAATGTAAAATTAGTAGGTAGGTAGGGCTCTAACAGAATTAGGAACCGCAAAGATAATAACATTTGAATAACTAAAATCGAGTTTTAGGAGCTTATCTTCGAAGTTATGTGTCAGAAAAACGTACAGATTGGAGCAGCTGGTTGCCATATTATGTTTTCTGTTACAACACTTCAGTACATTCGGAAACAGGGTATACACCTTTCGAATTAGTTTTTGGAAGGCAATGTAATCTACCTTCCAACATTACTGATAAAGTAGATCCAGTGTTCAACTACGAAGATTACGTGATAGACTTAAAACACAAACTATAAATAGCAAATAAAGGCGCTAGGGATACGCTGATAAACAGGAAAAATATTAGGAAAACTAGGTACGATACAGATGTAAAGGCAAAAGTTTCAGATTTTAACGTAGGTAGTCTAGTTTTGCTTAGGAATGAAAGTAGAAAGAAGTTAGACCCAATATACATAGGTCCATATGAAGTATTATCAAAAAAGGAGTAAATTGTGAGATTAAATATGGTGATAAAAAAAAATGAATGTACATAAAAATAGACTTAAACCTTTTTATATATACATGTTATTATTGTAAGATTGTTTTAAAACTTCTGTCAAAAATACATTATATAAATACAAAAAAAAAAAAAAAAAGGTGGAGAAAACATCTCCGAAACATGTTAATAATAGTGTACTTAGTTACCAATTTAATTTTTAATAAATTTAAGTAAATCGCGATTAGCAACTAAGTTATATATGTAATCAAATACAAAGAATAATATAAGTAAAAAAAAATCCCAATTGTACAAGTGGCACGTAAAGGAAGAAATCAAGAATTATCATGATTTCTTCTTTTTCCCCAGGAAGGGTGGTGTGAAGGGGCCACACTAGCGCCCACTTAAATAATTGTTCCATTAGTCGTTTTGAATCAAACCATGCTTCGATACTTGACACTTACTTCCCATAAAATGCATTGCCTAATGCACAAGATACATTTAATCAAAATACAATGCAAAGCATTGTCTTGTCAGAGTAATTAAAAGAATGGAAAGAATATATTATCATGAGCATAATAAGAATGTAACATGAGCATAATAAAATATTAATGGGTTGATGGTGTGCGATCAGTGGTCATTTCCTTTGACTGACAAAATATGTCAACTAAGCATCTATTGAATGCTAAGCGATCTGGTTGAAGATCCAATCAAAGTTAACAACACAATCAAACTACTTTACAGCCCCAATTTTTTGAATTGGTCCACCCAAAAAAGCATTAAGTTCCACTGTTATTCCTTTCGGTATTGGTATCAAGAACCACAGTTCAAATATAATAATCTTCAGTCTAACTTGATGAATCAATAAGTGTGAAGAATGCCAAGACTCAACTTTTAAGTTCTAGGCGTCGATTTTAGCGAAAAGGAAAATGAATCTGAAAAAAACTTTCTAATTCGTAGTTATTATTCGATTTAAAAAAAAAAAGATGGCGAGTTAAAGTCCTAAATTAAGACCTTAGTAAGTAAGTTGACTTGGTGTGTGTTGCATGTTGCTCTCTCAACTGCGCCTCAAAGTTTTGTTGACTTACAAAGATTCAAAGCAATAATAATAATATTTATTGCACCAATGCTAGTAACTCGTCTTATCCTAGTTCTTCATCAGCTTTCTTAAAATGGGTTCTGTCAACTGCCTTGACTATTATTTGTTTCTACTGGGGTCTGTACAAACCCGTAGTCTTATGTAATCAAGTCAAGCACCATAGAGAACATACTTACCCAGGGAATCGAATAGTACACCCCTTGCTTAAAGCAACCGCGAATTTCATTTCAGTTGAATAAGAGAAAATATACTAATTTTCCTATCGGTGAATACATGTAGGTTAGGTACATACGGGACACTACTACATGCTTGCACAATTGGAAACGATTCTCTAAGTCCAACTTGTACGGCGAAGAAGAACAAACCCCCTGCGTCGTTTCTCTAGGTAAGTATTTTCTCTATTTCAAGCACTATACGTGGATAAAACTCGATTTCTTTTGCGGGTTTAATATGTAGCGAAGTTATCTGTTTCCTTTCGTCTAAACTTTCAATATTGTAATCTTTTTTTAAATCTTTTCAGCACTGCGATCATTCCTCGCATATGCCACAATGAAAAATATCAATATTATTATATAAAAATAAAAAAGAGAAAAATATTATTTCATTTCGGGTTGAATTGCGCAAAAATTAACGAATATATCCTAAAAGAGGAAAGATTAACCGTCGACGCTCGACCTTCGTCGACATTTCAAAATTTTATCAATGCTGTTGAAAAACTTTCAGTCTTACCAATATATTCTAGGATTTCCGTATTTTGGGAATCTACAGTGTCATTTACAAATTTGCGTAGGATAATATAAGAATCGGCTTTTCAAAATAAGCGAAATCAGAAAAAAACAATATCTTAGAACATTGCTATTATTTCCTTTTATTTTAAATGAATTTAAAAAATAGAACTTCAACCTGCAATGTCAAATGCACATTTCCGTATTTTAAAAAATTGTGCAAAAAGACATTCATGAACTTATTTTAGAAGAGAATTTTTAATACCACTTTGTTGTGCATCTTTGAACAATGGGAGGAAGAAACCACGGTCTATCTTAAAGAAAAACTATATTTTTTGGTTTTCCAATACCATATGTCAGATTCTTGAGATTGGTAAATATTTATTTTAAAAAATTGTCTTTTTTGCTAAGACTTGCCCTAAACGCTGCGTAAATTTCGTGTACAAAAATTGGGTCTTATCAATTTTGTTGAAACATTGTTTCACTGAAGGCCTTAATTACTTCTGCGATCAAGGTACTTGGCTCTTATCATTTCGATTACATACTTTGGGCTTAAACTCTGATCGTAATTTTTTACAACTCGATAAAAGATATAAAAAATGTGTTGGCTGTTAATTATATTAAATTGATGCTTCTGATTTGTTAGAGAGTATATGCATTAATTACTGCGGGGGATCTCATCTGCGAAGATTTGAACTTTTACTCTTCGATTTTCATATAACTACGGATTAAATAAAAGTCTAATTTAAAAGCTTCATTTGTCCATTTTTACATGAGAAAAATTATTAAAGCATTGTTTCAAACTAGGGGCAAATTCTTAAACGCAAAACTTGCGCAAATTATGCTAAGCAAACAATTCCAAAATGCAAACGTAAACATCCCTGCTAAGCAGATTGTCCCTAAATGAAGTAAATTTTATTTTCATGCGCAAATGCAAATGTATTTCGGCAAATGTCAAAAATATCTTGCGCACTTCACTTGCTTTGCCTTTTCAACTGCATTCTTCATTTGCTTTGCATGTGGTTTGCTTTGCAAATGTTGCGTTTAAGAATTTGCCCTAGTAATCCACTGTCGTGATTGTGCATTATTTGTTGACATAATAGACTTTAAACTTTTGTTATTTTACCTGTAAAATTAAAAAATAAATTACGCACAAACATTTTCGGTGTTATTAACTTAATTGTAAATATGATTATCCTTGCTGCTAGTATGTAACATTTAAAATTAATAACTACAAATGAGAATATTGACCAGAAGTTGCGCCGAATAAATCATCATATAGGTATTTTTTTTTTGTGTTTCATTATTTTGTTGTTGTTTACTATAGTTAACACAATGGGGGAAGGTGGTAATTAAAATTGATGGATGACCGATGTAAATAGAGGATGTTAATTAGGTCACGTACTTTGTGTGTATTCATCATCATCAACCTGTGGCATGTGTAATAGTGTAATATATGATATGTGTATATACATATTTATGGAAAAAGCTTTATTGTCTGTTATCATGTATGATTCTAAATGAATCTAACAATTCAAAACTTAACAATATACAAATATTATTTATACAGGGTGAGTCATGAGCAATGCGACAAAATGCTGGGGCGTGTAGGTTGCGTTGAGACAAGAAAAAAATCGTATGGGAAGGGGGGTCTATTCCCCTCCGTTTAGCCGGGAGGGGCAATTTTCGAAAAAACTGACTTAAAATGGGAAAAAAGCCAATAACTTTTTCTTTCATTCTGTGTTTAAATAAATCTATTCTAAGAAATAGTTTTTGAAATATTAATTTTCAAAATCAAAATTTTGAAAAAAAAAATTTCAAATTCATTTTTTTCAAAATTTTACGTAATTAAGTGCTAATTTTAATTTCAAAATTCAATGCTGTTATTAATTTTAAGTCAAAATAAGAAAACCGGATGCAAAAATTTTATGTCGTTCTCAAGAAATTAAAAAAAAACAAAACCACCTTTTTCTAAGAAAAACATTTATTTTTATTGTAACGAAGCAATTTAAGAAGCATTAATCTTAGTTTTTTTAGTTTTTTTATTCCTTTTATTTTAACTATGTTTTTTATTGGAAGTACTTATAAAAAATTCTCGATATGATCTCCATTGTTTAGAAGGCATAGATTAATGTAATGGCTTGTAATGGCTTCACATAAGTTTATGCTTGACAAATTTTCCTGCAATTTGACTCCAGCGACTTCAATTCGTTCCTTCAGTTGTTCCAATGATACTATTTCCACTTCGTAAACATAATTCTTCATAAATCCCCATGCATAGAAATCTAGGGGAGTTAAATCTGGTGACCTAGGCGGCCATTCCGTGGGGCCCCTTCTTCCGATCCAACGGTCACTAAAATGATCATCCAGCCAGTTTCTCACCTGTAAGCTGTAGTGTGCTGGAGCACCATCTTGTTGGTAGATTAAAGTATCTGCTATAACCAATGGAACGCTGTCTAATAAATCGGGTAAAATGATTCTCTATTAATAATGGAATTACAGTGTGTCCAACAATACCAAGCCAAACATTACAACTAAAGCGGTGTTGTGATTTGTTTTGTTTTTTTTTGTGTGGATTGGCGCTACTCCAATAATGTAAATTGTGGAAGTTAGTAACCCCATCCCTAGTAAACTGTGCTTCATCCGTCCAGAATATTCTTCTAAAATAGTTTTGTTCTGTTTCATTTCTAAGTAGTAATGTTCTACAAAATTCGGTTCTCAATAACTTGTCGTTTGAGATGAGTTCCTGAACAGGCGTAAACTGGTACGGGTGTAAATTTTCCGCCCGAAGTACTCGACATGCTCTAGATTGGGACACTCCAAGCATAGTGGATATCCTTCTTGTACTGACGGAGGGATTATTTCGGACTAAATCCAGAATTCTTTCATCTAAGATTCTTGACTCATCAGAAACTGGCCTTTCGCTTCTTCGATGCTCCAGCACTCCATGATCTCTTAGACGTCGGTGGATTCTTGGAAACGTGCTATGATGGGGACACCTCCTATAGGGATATCTTTCAGCGTACAGTCTTTCGGCTTCACGACTTCGACCATTAGCTAAACCGTAGCAGAAATGCATGTCCGTTAATTCTTCTCGGGTGTATGAGCTTGACATCGTTACGTGTTAATGAGTTAATATTCAAATTGGAAATAATTACTAAGCAAAACTGCAATGCCTTTTATTTATCTTGCGTTGCAATTTTCTTTTTTTTCATTAAAAAAAATGCGGTTGTATTGTCCCTATTGTCCCCATATCAGGTAGAAGGTAGAACCCATGGGCTGCGGGCAGGCCAAGGCAAAAATATTGACAGGTCAGTTTTCAGAAGTTATTAATGAAAATAATATTAATCCAGGGTTATTCCAATACTATTTAATTTTATTACGTTCTCATAAAACTCCAATTAAAAAAAAAGTAAAAAAACTAAGATTAATGCTAAATAAATAAATAAATTGCTTCGTTACAATAAAAATAAATGTTTTTCTTAGAAAAAGGTGGTTTTGGTTTTTTTTTTTAATTTCTTGAGAACGACATTAAATGTTTGCATCCGGTTTTCTTATTTTGACTTAAAATTAATAACAGCATTGAATTTTGAAATTAAAATTAGCACTTAATTACGTAAAATTTTGAAAAAAAATGAATTTGAAATTTTTTTTTCAAAATTTTGACTTTGAAAATTAATATTTCAAAAACTATTTCTTAGAATAGATTTATTTTAACACAGAATGAAAGAAAAAGTTATTGGCTTTTCAAAAACGTATCGCACAGCATTGTGAATGAAGCCGTTGATTTTAAATAATTTTTTTCCCATTTTAAGTCAGTTTTTTCGAAAATTGCCCCTCCCGGCTAAACGGAGGGGAATAGACCCCCCCTCCCATACAATTTTTTTCTTGTCTCAACGCAACCTACACGCCCTAGCATTTTGTCGCATTGCTCATGACTCACCCTGTATATGTTCTCTTGGAGGGATTTTAATAAAACAAATCTTATGCAAAGTTTTTGGTTTAAATTATTTATTATTCACATTATTATTTTAAAAAAGAATAATACATATACATAATAAGTTAAAATGTTTGTTGAAAAATCTTATATATAAAATCTTACATATTTTTTTTTCTCTTTCAGGTGAGTTCAAAGTCAAAATAAATACATTTTATTCAGCAATGTAAGTCCCCAACTGAATTATTAAACTTCATAAATTTTTTAAAATAAATTTTTTGGGTGATTTTCTAGGTCAGAAATTCGAATTTTTGTTTTAGCTCTCTTAGAACGTATACTTTCTCACGTACAAAAAAGTTGGTTGTAAACATTTTCACAAAAACTGCTCTAGGCCCATCATGATCATTCATTTATTACTCGGCCTATTATTTGTCGTATAGGGCTATAATTTTAAAAGGAGAATGGTCAAAAATACATGGAACCTGGACCCCATTGCACCAACAGCTTACCACTATTCACTTATCAACTTATCAATTCAAAGAAATTCTGATAAGCGTTGCAGGAAGCCATTTTACATTTCACTCAATTATCATTATCAAGTTGTCATATTTTTGCTTAGTGAAAATGATAAGTGTTTCTTCAACTAAAAACCCAAGTTATCAAAATCACTTCTTTGCTAAGCACTTATCACACAATTGATAAGTTTTCTCGATCATCTCTTAGTGAGGAATTTACCGTTTTGCACATTTTGTCAAGAAGTTGAAAAAATTGATTAATTTAAACATAACTTTTTTAAAAATAGTCCAATCTTCAAGGTTAAGGTCTTAAATTAATCGGGAAACTTACGGCTACTTGGTGGTGGGGTCAAGCCTTCAATACGAAACATATGCGTTAAGCCATTTTTCAATTGATTTTTATTCTTTAAATGCAAAACATGAAGAAAAATTTTACAATATCAAAAAAACAATATTTTACAAATTTATTCCCCCAACCCTCTTCTACAAAAAAGTCATTGGTAGTGTACCGATAAATTCAACAGCAACACAGAAATACTTTTATTGAAACACATAATACGAGAAAAAGGATTTGGATGAGAAAAATTAATAGTGATAGGTTAGTAGATTAATTTGTAACTCCCAAAATCCTTACCGGATTTTCAATATTAAGGTCGCAAAATACTGTCATAAAGACAACCATGTATCTCATAAAAAAATTTCATATTTATAGATGTCTACACTGAAAAAAAAAATCAGAAATAAATTGTAGTAGTGTTTTTTATCCATTCAATTAATAAATTAATTAGTTTAATTTGGTAAAAAAAATCAAAATATATAAAAATAATTATTTAATATAATCTTTAAATATTGGTAAAACATTTTAAAGCTGAAAACAGGAGACTTGATAAAATTCAATTTCCAATTTAATATTTGTTTCCCTTAAAATTTTTGATACAAAGCTTGGTTCAGATTATCATTAATAACTTTTGACAACACTAACGGATTAAAATAAAATGTGTTTCGTTCTCTTAAAGACAACAAAACGCTCATTTTCTTATATAAAGATGTACTTGACCTAAAAACATACTAAAATGTTCTTAAGACAAAATTGAAAAAAATGATCGAATACATAATTTTTTATTTCTAAGGTACTCGTGAGGCAAGAAAATTTTTAAAATTATTAATTTTACTGCAAAATTATTATTATTAGTCTTTAATCATATTCAATTTTGGCTCAAAAAATTTAGCTTTGATTGCATTTCGTGGTATTTATATAAAAAAAAAATTATTTTATTCATTAATATAAATAATGCAGATATTAATATTAATTAAAAAGGCATATACTAAGCCTTGTACATCAAATTTATTCTTCTCTCTTTCAAAGCAAAATGATCTATGATTTGGTAATAATATTTTCCTTTGGCTAGAATTCTTTGAGCAATTGCTTTTCAATAGAAATGAGAGCTAAGTTTGACTACCTTTCTTGAGCACATATATTTCTTAAGAAAGTTTCTATTCTTTTTAGACATGAAAATGACCTCTCGACTGATGCTGCGGTTGTAACAGGAAAGGTCAACATAAGTTTGCATAGTTTAAAATATTCCGTGGAACTTTCATTTAAATCAGTATTTATTAAAAATCTCAATTTTTCTGGCAGGTCTTTTTCTGTTTTTAATGCTGGAATGTCAAAATATCCCGGGTCGGGAAAATCAGTTTGCGAAAAAAACTCGTTAAAAAAATTGAGAAGAACAATACATAAGACCTTTCAATAGAATTATAGCTTCATTGTCCCAATCTTCTTCTTTTTCTATGATACTTTCAAAAAAAGTTAAAAGATGGCCTTTTAGATCAAAAGTTGTATTGCAAATGCGCCCATTATATTTCCAACGAGTTGGGGCAGCGCTGGGAATTTTTCTTTTCATCCAAAAAGCTGCAGCTCTTTTGGATGAATGAGGAAAAAAACTAACCAAGCTATGTAAGCTTTTAAACTGAGTTAAAACTAAATTAAGCCTATGAGCAAAACAGTGAATGTAATGTGCGACTGAAATATTTTTTTTTTATTTTTGCTTGCAAACCATTTGAGCTTCCCGACATAACAGCCGCACCATCGATCGTAGCTTTGACAAAGTAACTTGTTAAATATTTTTTTTTTATTAAAAATGGTACAGTAAAATCGAACAAATTTTGAGCTGATCTTTCAAGCGAAACATCGATGAAACAAATAAACCTTTCATTGCACTTAAATGAGAACTGCATTCTTTTCCATGCCTTTTTCCGGCTTTTGAAATATTGTTCATATCAATAAATCCACTACTATTCCAAAAACTTTTTTCATTTGCAAATATAGCTTACTTGTAAACTTTCATAAAACTGCATTGAAAAATGGCTGGTACATCTCTTTGTAATGGTGTTTATTTCTACAAATGGCTTTGGCCTCCCACTACCTATTATATTTTTTTGAAGAAGACTTTCAACTATACAATTACATGTACATATTCATTTTATTATATTGTAATTAAACAAAACAATCTAACCAAAAACACTTGCAATAGAAAAGTGGCCCAGGCAACTTTTTTTGTAAACAAAACACTACCAACCTACTGAACAGGAACAAATCCGATTTAAACACATACAGATACACACACTGCACGTAGTAGCACACAGAAATCCATTTTTCTACTTCTTTTAAAGTTGCACTCATTGACAGTCAGTAACAACTCATATCTTCTGTACCTGGTTTTTGATTTTTTCTTAACGAATTTTGGGAATAAATTAACTCAATTTATTCTAGAAAGCATCAGTGAAACGATAGAAAATGAAACGATTTAAGTTTGACTGGGTTGAGATGTGAGTGATCCTGATCAGTGATGAAAAGCAAAAGGAGTGATGATGTGTACTCTCAATTGCCTTCGAATATAAGAGAAGCTTATGTTGCTTTTGTAGTATTGCAGTTGTAGCGTTGTTTCCTTTAGCATTTAAAGTTCAAAGAAGAGATACTATTAGAAAAATACATTATAAAGTACATAAATAGATGTAGGAAATGATTTATAATTTCAAATTAACTAGTAGGTATTCGCTTTGAATATTATATTTTTTTTTTTTTGATAATTCTTAACGGAAGCACTCATTCCACATAGTATGTATGTATATGTATAAACTGACTTGGCTTACATTACTTTTTATTTAATTGATAAACGAACGTTAGGTATATAACCAGTTTTTAATATTATTAACATGATTTTATACATTAGGGTGGTCTTTATAAAAATAACAAAAAAAAATTGCTGCAGCAAAAAATGAGTCGACATTTTTTTTTTAAATTTAAGCTTACAAAAATAATTTACTCTTTTCTCTTATTTTTTTCTATACCATTAAGCAATTTAACAGTTTATATCTACTTATGCATTATTATTTATATGCATTATATCTGCATATTATATATAGGTAAATAAATAAATGAATAAATAAATAAATAAATAAGGACTCAATTTATCCATTTCAATGTATATTAACAACAAGAATTCGTACCGAAATACAATTCTGAAAAAGAATTGATAATTCAATTTTTTCTTAGTAAAATTAATTTCCACCAAAAGTCCAAGCAACAGAATGTTAGTGCAACAGAAACAGATAAATTTAGTTATTTTTGATAAGCTTATCCACAGGGATGGGATTTTGTATTTATGCATTTTGTTTTGCCTTTTCTTGCCTTATTGCTTTTTTACCTTTTCTTGTGTTATTGCCTTCTTCTCATCTTTTTAGCCTTTTTCTAAAATACATAGGAACAAAAAAATCAAATTTTCAAACAAAAAGCTAATTTACTCAATGTACATGCATGCATATATGCATATGCATACATCCCATTCAAAAAATAGGTCAACAAAAAAATTTGAGTGAGCTTTTTTGTTTAGCATCCCTATAATTGAATGCACTTGTTAAGCTTAGAAAAAAAACACAAAAGGGTAAAAACATTGGGTACCTACCTACCTTTTACTTTTTTTAGTAGGTACTTACGTAATTTTTGATTGTCCTCAAAGGACAATCATAAACTGGGACAACAACGGAATAAATTTTTGCCGATTTGCGCGTGTGCAGCGTCGAAAAAACTACTATATTCAAAACTACTAAAACTAACCCTGGTCTACCTGGCGTCCAGAAACGAGACCTATGAAAATGATTAGGTACTATTGAGTGTATACGGGCATTTTTTTGTCCTAAACTATGGGAAATGGTTTAAATAAGCGACCAAAAATAAGAAAAACACTTCAAATTTCAATAAAGAAAGATGCTTCATAAGTTTATATTAATGTTTCATCAAGAATTACATTGTTCATATGTTCATGTTTGCCAGCTTGAGGTATGAAAGTTTTGATGTTGGGCCCAACATAAATACCATAAAATGGATATGACATGTGCACTGTGCACACGTACCGATCCACAGTGCGTCGAATGTATGGAGAAGGTGGACAAAATTCTGTTTTTCATAAAAAAATGTTTTTGTGTGAAGTATTAGTTTTGAAAATACAAAATGAAGTAAAATTCAATCAAACCATACACTTTAAACTTCATAGTGATAGTTGCAAGATGACAAAAAGTGCTAATCAGAAGAATGAAGGTTGACCATTAAGAACAAAAAAAAATTAAAATTTGTAACATTATATTTCGAATTTAGACAAATATTTAGGAACACATTATTTATTTTTAACTATCACATTATGAAAATTTATATTTATTTTAATATTAGAAACTAAAAAAAGTAGTAAATAAATAAGAATTAAAATTACAAGTTGCTCAATTCAAAGGGAATCACCATCCGAGTCTTCACTATCTATGTAACTTTGAATTGATGAATTTTCTGGAATTTGTGTGTATTCTTTAATATCATTATAGTCTTCTCTTTCAATTTTTGAATTTGTGATCCTATATTGTGATATAATAGGATCAGACCTAAGAAGTAAAACAGTCATTAAGTCTTCGTTTGTGGATTTTCTTGATGATTTTCGAGTGTGAGCTAGACGGTTCTTTCGGAATTCCTTATGGCTTGCTTCTAAGGCTTCTTCTGATAGTTGACCAATGGGAATTTCAAAAAACGATATAATATCCGGACCGTGAATTAACAGCTTATGAACACTTATTGGCATATAATACCAACTATAAAGTTCAAGATACAATTTTTTCGTTTCATTGAGCAATTCGGAAAATTTTGGTATGTTAACATTAAGCCCAGAAGCCAGAACTCTTAAAATAATTGAAAATTTTTTGATAAGTCGTTCATCCACTCCAGTTATTTCCGCAGTAGTCATTGAGTCCCTAAAAAACGTCTTGCAGTATTTCCATCGTTTGTTGATCCAAATCCTGGTTTAGGTTTGTCAACGATAAGGCCCATTCTTCTTTTAAAAGACTCCTGGATTTCTTTTTTTCTTTGGGCAAATATAATTTTGTTTTTCTGCATTTTCAGGTCAACGGAAGCAGTGGTTTCCGTTGCCTCCCTCTTGATGGGAAGCATTTGCTTTTTAAGCTTTCTGAGTTTGTATAAGCTGGGAAAACAGTCTTTGTGCAACGCATTAACGACTGAACGTAATAAATTATACTTTTTCTCTGAAAGATCCAGATCTAAATATAATGCCAAGGCTTCTTGTGGCGTTAAAAACATTTTTTTTTCAGCTTGATCAACCCCTTCACTAGAAAAACGACTAGATAGTTCCGCTGCAAATTTAAGCTCTTCGCTGGTTTTTGAGACTAAAATATCCTCTACTCTTCGTTTTTTAGTCTTGTGTGAAGCAACTTCAAATGGTTTTTTCGGTCTTCCACGACTAGTTCCAGGTGTATTATTAGAAACATTATTATTTATTATAATATTTAAAATTCCACAAGGAAGTGTAAAATTTTTTTTTAGCCAAGTTCCATGGCGTTTGAAAAATAGGGCTCGGTTTCGCGAGCATTGTTTCCATCGCCTATCTATATTTAAGTCGAAAAACTTAACTTTTTGGGCCAAATCACTTCTAATTGAATAAGAACAGTTGCTTTTTTTCAATTTATTTAATAAAAAATCAATAACTTCTTCAATCCTGGAAGTCTTAGCAGAAGAAACCCATTTTTCAAAAATTTGTTCGTTTTTTATGGTTTGACCTTGTAATACGAAAAGTTAAATATTTTGAAGGTTAGCAAAAAGTAGCAATGAAAGTTTTTATTATTGCAAAGTAGAATAATAGCAGAATACAACGACACAAAATATTTTGATATGTTTTTTTTAAAACTCAACCTAAAGGAATTTTTCATGCCTCAAAATTGGGTTTTTTTTAGTATTTTATTTTACACTAAATCCACTAAAAAATTAATTAAAAAATATTCTCACCAGCTCTTAAGGTATCCATAATTGTAATTCACAAGAAAAAAAAATTATAATAGCAGTAATTCTTAAGCGAGAGATCTCTAATGACACAGCAAAATCAAATTGCAACTAAACTGAAGCTTAAATTACCTGGACTGCTGATAACAATCCCGCTAATCTACGAAGAAGAAAAGAAAAGACAATTAAAAATAACAAATAACTGTTATTAAAGATGTTCTAGTTGAGCTCCAATGCATTGCAGCTTTAAATCGCACATTAATTTTTTTGATTTTTGTCCACTGGTCAACGCACTGTGATCGTACGTTGCGACATCCTGTTAAACAAGTGCAGTAGTAGTGCTTGAAAACAAAAAACATAAAAAACTACAAAAGAAAAAACAGCTGGAAACAAAGTACAATTTTATACTGTAAAAAGGAAACAGTATGATTTTTTTCAATATACTGCGTGAACCTCATGGTTTACAGTTTAAATTTAAAAAAAAATTACATTGAGTTCGACACACATACATACATATAAATAGTATTTTACAATTTTATCCAATTTTGAATTTTCAAACTCCGCTGCTTCGACTGAGCAGTTTTATTTTTTTTTATTTTTAATTTAAATCCCGATCTATTATAATCCCGCTTTTTAAAATCCCGTCAAATCCCGCCAAACATGTTATTTGCAATGCATATCCATGTAACTTAACTTATTGTTGTTTATATTCTTTTATTATTATGTAAAGATGAAAAAAAAATACGTCATGATGTTTTTGGTTTGCACTGTACAAATGTACTACTTTTTTGAAAATTAGCAAAACAGGTTTTTTTGCGTTGTATCACACACAATGTTCAGTTGAACTAATAAGAAATACTGCAAAATGTTATGTTATTTTTTATTATTATTTTGTTAATCATCAGAAGCTTATATTTTTTTTAGATATTCTGTATTAGATATCTTATTTGATATTGTAATATTTGTTATACGTTTAAATAAAATGCATTTAAAAAATCACATCTTTTGTTATTTTTTAAATATTTTATAAATATAAAATAAAACAACTCGTTTTGATTGCAAAAGCGGGATAATAAAAAACGGGATTATAAAAAAACGGGATTATAAGAGACGGGACAATAAAAAGCGGTATTTTAAGAAAACGGGATTTTAAAAACTGGATTATAAAAATCGGGATTAAAGAAGCGTGATTAAAAAAAAAACGGGATTATAAAAAGCGGGATAAAGTACTCAACCCATTTTAGAAATCACTCATGCCGTATGCACAGCCACACAATCAAGGCCATACACGTTCAGTTCGCATACATAATCACTGTATTGCGCATGCAGGCATGAGTAGTATATGGGTCCTATTAGTAGTGTTGGTACATTTTCGTATTCTCTATTTCCTGTCATCCGTCACCGTTGAATCGCTGTTGCTGTTGTTACTCGCAGCCACTTCATTAGCTGAATTTACTTTCATCATCATCATCGTCTCGACAACCGGGGTCCGGTCCTGGCCTCATTCAACAAGTCTCCATCTATCCCGGTTTCGAGCCGACGACATCCAGTTGCGCACCCCAAGGCGTCTGGCGTCATGGTCTACGCCATCTCTCCAGCGCAAGCATGTTCTACCACGCTGCCGTCTACCATAGAATATACCACAAAGGACTTTCCGAGCCTCTTCGCTCATGCGAGCCCTGCGTGCCCTGCCCACCGGAGTCTACCGAGCCTAATTTTTGTCACTATGTCTGCTTCAAGGTAGATTGCGTACAATTCATGATTGTACCGTCTCCGGAATCGTCCTTTCTTACATATGGGGCCAACAATCTCCTTAAGACTTTTCTCTCGAAGGCGGCTAAGAGATCGGAGTGTCTTTTGCTAATCACCCAAGCCTCGGATCCATACGTGAGTACTGGCAGGACCATGGTCCTGTACAGCAGCAGTTTTGAAGTTATGGTGAGATTTCTGGATTTGAAGAGCTTTAACAGACTATAGTAGGCTTTGTTGGAATTGAGCAGCCGCCCGCGTATTTCTTCTTCTATATTATTATCGGCTGCTACTATTGACCCAAGGTATTTAAAGGATTGCACCACTTCAAATTCGTGCTCCGCTACCTTGATTGTTTGACCAACTGTTCTTCTCGCATTCGACGCCACCATGTACTTTGTTTTACCTTCACTAATGTGCAGCCCCAGATTTTGTGCCGCCTGCTCAATCTGGATGAAGGAATCGTGTACAGCTTGTTCGGTCCTTCCGATGATGTCAATGTCGTCTGCGTAAGCCAGTATCTGGCTGGAACTGCTGGCTGGATTGCTTTCTCCAACGCCAGGTTGAAGAGGAGGCAGGCCAAACCATCCCCTTGTCGGTGTCCATTAAAGATGTTGATTGATCTGGATAGCAATCCGGCTATTTTTACTTGGCTTGTTACGTTGGTCATGGTGATCCTACAAAGTCGTGTCAATTTATTTGGGATGCCGAATTCTCTCATGGCTTTGTAAAGTTCTACCCTGGCTATGCTATCAAAGGCGGCCTTAAAGTCTATAAACAGATGGTATGTTGGGATGTTAAATTCTAGACATTTTTCCATCGCTTGCCTAAGGGTAAAGATCTGATCAGTTGTTGATTTGCCTGGTTTTAGCGTATGGGGCTATCCGTTCTTGTAGGATAGAGGAGAGTATCTTATAGGCGGTACTCAACAACGTGATACCTCTATAATTGCTGCACGTTGTGACATCTCCTTTCTTATGTATGGGGCAAATTATACCTTTTCGCCAGTCTTCTGGCACATCTTCCTGCTCCTATACGTGCACTAGAATATCGTGAATTGCTTGACGTAAGGCTGGCCCACCGTGGTGGAATAATTCGGCTGCTATGCCATCGACCGGCCCCCGGGGCCGGGCTATAGCCTTCTCAACCTCTTCTATGCTTGGTGGCGGTACATAAGGTATTCTTCTTGAAGTAGTGGAGCCTCTACTTCTGCAGTGAGCTGACCATTTAGCAATTCATTAAAGTACACTTTCCATCGCTGATCGGTGATCAGATTTTTTTTTGTCTGTGAAGCCGTTTTTCTATTCTTCTAAGCTCTTTATATTTATCTTCTAGTGCCCGCGTTCTATGAGATTGTTGCATTGCCCGGTACGCAACATTCTTACGTTCAGTAGAATGTCGTTCCGACTTCTACGACTGCTGCCTAAGATGGAGTTGGCAGTACTAATGACAGTGTTCTTAAGGCGTGTCCACTTCTCCTCTACGCCCAGCATACTGGCTCCAGGACTTACTCTCCCTGGATCGAGTGGTTCCAGGGCGAGTCCTAACGCATGTCCAAAGGTGTTACTGGTGTTTTCATTGCGTAGTGCAGCCGTGTTGATTCGAACCTGATCGGCGGATGCAATACGTCTTCGCAAGGCAATCCGCCCTCGGAAAACCATACCAACAAGATAGTGATCCGAGTCGATACTAGCACCTCTAGTCTAGTCTTCCAACACACAAGATTGCGAGCATTAAGAGACAGCAACCAAGTTGTGTATTGGCGATACTGGTTTAAAGACTTTGGGGTTGTGGTGGAATGTTGAAGTCGACTGCTGTGAGTTCCGTGCGTCGCGTCATTACATACCCAGGTGCACAAGTTACAAAACGTTAAGTGGTATCGGACATTGCGCTCGTCTTTGATCCATTTGGATGCCTTTTCCAACTGTTGAACTGTTGGCAAAATTAAGGTTTTCATGAAACGTTTTTGGTTAAGACAAATACGATGGGATACAATCGTAAGTTGGTAAGAGCGCGCACTTTTCATTTTAAGCCCAAATTGTGAAAAGGCTATAAGAGATATCAACTTGATTTTTTGCATGTGAACAAAAAAATGCAAACAAAAGTATTTTTGTCTTTTCTTACCTTTTGGTTGTACATTATTGTTTATTTTTCATTTAAGAAAAAAAGCAGTTTTATCATGTTAAGGCCGTAGCAAGTAGAACCCATCGGCTGCGGGCGGGCCAAGGCAAAAATATTGACAGGCCATTTTCAGACGTTATCAATGAAAAAAAATTTAATCCAGGGTTAATCCACTACTATTATTTCGTTCTCATTAAACTCCAATTCAAAAAAAAGTAATAAAACCAAGTTTAATGCTTCATAAATATAGCACATTTTATTAACTCTATATATTCATATACAAAGAATCAAAAACACCCTGTACTTATTATTTCATAATTACATTCATATTTTAACATATTTCGTTTCATTTCATTTCTGTAAATTAAATTTATATATTTTATGTATTATTATATTTCTAACAAAAACTACAAGTGGCCTCTGTTCAGGCGCTAAAAGACAAATTGTCTGCGATGGGTTTGCCTTCAAATGGAATTGAAGCCACGTTGAGAATTGGCATTTAAGAAGCAGCTCGACAATTGGATGATGTTCGCATGGATGAGTTTTTTCCTGAAAACAAATATCGAGGATTTTTTGCGTAAAGTACGCCGCCGGGAGCAAGCGTACTCCCAAATTTGCTTTATACACCTAAGTATCTCTTAATTAATAGTTTAAATATTAGATAAAAACATTATTTCCCGAACTTGCTTTGTCTGGCATATTTGTAAGCCGACTACAAAATAATTATTTATAAGATTTATATATTGATATACATATGAAAATTGTGTTTCAAAAGTCTCAATAATGAATTGAATTGAAATTGAATTTATTCAAAAATTGAGGATTCTTTGCAAACATTCTCTGACGATGATAGTTTGCCTATTGCAAAATGGATCACAAATTTTTAGCATTCAAAGGAAATTTATAACCTTGATGAATCAAACTGTTTCATTGTTGCGCAACGACTGTTGAGAGGAACTGCCAAGCTTTTCCTCAGGTCAGTTTCATGCCGCTCCTGGGAAGAATTAAAAACAGCATTAATGGACGAGTTTTGTCATCCGATGTACTTAACACCTTGAGGACCCGAAGGAAGCGCAAAGAAGAAAATTTACAACAATACGTTCTTACGATGCTAGAAATTGCGAGTTCATCTGACATTGAGGAGAATGATGTCATATCGTACATAGTAAAAGGTATACCCGACTCATCTTTTAACAAACAAATTCTTTTCACAGCTAATACTATACCTGAGCTGAAACCTGTTTTGAGAAGGTACGAAAAAATGAAACTGGAATGTGCATCAGGTTTTGCCGCTTTTCACAAAAATGCACCATAGTCAAAAACAATCTTAAACACAAATTACAAATTTGGCATCAAGTGTTACAATTGTAACGAAGCTGGTCACGTGTCATCAAAGTGTCCAAAGCCCCCAAGTGAACGAGGTTCTTGCTTTCGCTGTGGACAGCAGGGGCATATTATCAAAGATTGCCCAAAGTCATCTGAGTGTGTCTTCTTCAAGAAGCTGTTGATGATGATTCAACAATTTTACGAGATTTTCATGACGTCTTGGACTATCATCTTCAGAGCAGCGAACATGGAGCAGTTAGTACAACGATGCGCGCTGTAACCATGATTGATACAGGGAGTCCTATTTGTTTTGTGCAACCGAAATTTATTCCACCATATCTGACAACACCTGTAGAAACTTATTCCGAAGACTTTGTGGGTATAAACAACAGCAGATTGATTATCCTTGGTAAGGTGTTTTGTAAAATTAAATTTAATCAAAATTTTGTGGCTCAATGTTTATATATTGTTAAGAATGATACCATGAGAGATGCTTTTATATTAGGAAGAGATTTTTTAAGAAAAACAAATGTTAAATTAAGTTTAGAAAATCATAACGTAAACAAAATTAAATATGATAAAGATGTAAGCGAAAATAGTTTTGATAACGAAATAAATGAAGTTTTAAAAATTGATACGTTTGATGATCGCGATTTTAAATTCTGTTTAAATATAAATGAAAATTTAACGAATACGAATAAAATCAAAATTGAAAAGTTAGTTGCCAGAAGTATTTCAAACAGTGATGTTACGTACAGTGGTTCACCCAATGACTTAGAAGTGAAGATAGTTTTTAAAGATACAAAGTTTTTAGTTTCACACCTAGAAGGTTGCCATTTGCTCATAAAGTTGAGCTGAATAAAATCTTAGATGATCTTTTAATTATAAAAGTTATTCGTGAAAGTGATTCTCCATTTGTTTCACCTATAGTCTTAGCAAAAAAGAAAACGGGAGAACCGCGATTATGTGTTGACTACCGGGAGTTAAATAAATAAACAATTAAAACATAATTTTCCGCTACCTGTGATTGAAGACATTCATTTTACTCTGATAGATATAAAAAAACGGTTTCCAGCATGTAAAAATGGCTGATGATTCGACTAAACTTACTTCTTTTGTTACACCATCCGGGCAATTCGAGTATCTTTTTGTGCCATGAATGATGATGTAGATTTATTTAATCAAAGTTTAAGAAATTACTACGATCTGAAAAGTTAAAAATTTATATTGACGACTAGCTTGTGGCGACAGAAACATTAGATGAGCATTTTAATATTTTGGAAGAGGTTTTTGATATAGTCAAAGAAAATCATTTGCAGTTACGTTTCGATAAATGTTTATTTTTGTATGAGCAAATAACGTATTTAGGATACAAGATCTCTTTAAGTGGAATACGTCCAAATTCAGATGGTTTCAAGGTTTCCGGTTCCTAAGAACATAAAATACTTACACTCTTTCCTGGACTTATGCGCAATTTATCAAAGATTGTTCGATCGTCGCAAAACCTCTATGACCCTTTGAAAAAGGATTTGAAGTTTGTTTTTAGTGAAATAGAAATGTCGGTGTTTGAGTCTTTGAAGCAAAAACTTTTAGATGCTCCAGTGTTAAGTATTTACAATCCAAACGCAATGACTGAATTACACTGTGTTGCAAGTAGTTTCGGTTTTGGTGCTGTTTTGCTTCAGCAGCAAGATGACAAAATTTTCACCCAATCTTCTTTTTCTTAAAACGAGCAACCAAACAAGAGTCGAAATACCATTCATACGAACTTGAAACATTGGCAATAGTAATGACAAAATTAGATTCACAAGAGACACATAGAAGTGCAATAGCCGAACATGCACTTGACACACATCACTCCTTCTCACTCGAAAGCTTCAAATTATTAGAATGTGAGAATCAATATATGCGTCTCAACATTTTAGAATCTCTTCATATTTTTTTTTAAATAAAGATAACAATATAAATAGAGATGAAGGGCCACATTGATCATCCCTTTTTAATATATTATAATTTTATAATGATATATATATGTAACCCTTTCTATAACTTTTTGTTTTGGTTTTATAATCTATGTATTTAACTTAGTCGACATCTTACAGCTGATGATGACGCATTAAAAGCGTCGAAACAATTGTTCTATTTTTTAATAAATAAAAATTGTATGTGACATAGAGGTGTTTGTCGTAATTTCATTTTCATTATACAGGGTGAGTCATGAGCAATGCGACAAAATGCTAGGGCGTGTAGGTTGCGTTGAAACAAGAAAAAAATCGTATGGGAGGTGGCGTCTATTCCCCTCCGTTTAGTCGGGAGGGGCAATTTTCGAAAAAAACTGACTTAAAATGGGAAAAAAATTATTTAAAATCAACGGCTTCATTCACAATGCTGTGCGATACGTTTTTGAAAAGCCAATAACTTTTTCTTTCATTCTGTGTTTAAATAAATCTATTCTAAGAAATAGTTTTTGAAATATTAATTTTCAAAGTCAAAATTTTGAAAAAAAAAATTGAAAAAAAAATTTCAAATTCATTTTTTTCAAAATTTTACGTAATTAAGTGCTAATTTTAATTTCAAAATTCAATGCTGTTATTAATTTTAAGTCAAAATAAGAAAATCGGATGCAAAAATTTTATGTCGTTCTCAAGAAATTAAAAAAAAACCAAAACCACCTTTTTCTAAGAAAAACATTTATTTTTATTGTAACGAAGCAATTTAAGAAGCATTAATCTTAGTTTTTTTAGTTTTTTTATTCCTTTTATTTTTACTATGTTTTTTATTGGAAGTACTTATAAAAAATTCTCGATATGATCTCCATTGTTTACAAGGCATAGGTTAATGTAATGGCTTGTAATGGCTTCACATAAGTTTATGCTTAAGAAATTTTCCTGCAATTTGACTCCAGCGACTTCAATTCGTTCCTTCAGTTGTTCCAATGATACTATTTCCACTTCGTAAACATAATTCTTCATAAATCCCCATGCATAGAAATCTAGGGGAGTTAAATCTGGTGACCTAGGCGGCCATTCCGTGGGGCCCCTTCTTCCGATCCAACGGTCACTAAAATGATCATCCAGCCAGTTTCTCACCTGTAAGCTGTAGTGTGCTGGAGCACCATCTTGTTGGTAGATTAAAGTATCTGCTATAACCAATGGAACGCTGTCTAATAAATCGGGTAAAAGGTCTCGTAGAAATTGCAGGTATGATTCTCCATTAATAATGGAATTCAAAATCCGGGGCCCGATCACAGTGTGTCCAACAATACCAAGCCAAACATTACAACTAAAGCGATGTTGTGATTTGTTTTGTTTTTTTTCTGGGGGGCTATTATGAAAAACGATAATCGTTTTTAATACGGAGTATTTGTGAAATTGCGATTACGAAAAACGATTGCAGAAGCGCGTATTTGTAAAATTGCGATTACGAAAAACGAGAATCGTAAAAAAACGATACTCGTATTTTTATTTACGAGTGCCTTCAAGCACTCGTTCAGCTTTTGTTTTGGCGGGTTACTGTCAAGTGTCAAACATTAATGTGTTTTGGTTTTTTTTTTTTTGGTTTGGTTTTCATTTTTTTGAGGGAGAAAAAATGTAAGTTAAATAATAAATAAAATGGTGAAAAACATAAAAATAAGATATTTCTAATATTTAGGCCTACAACGAATGCTAAACAAATAGACTTGATGGTAGCTTTCATGGAAAGTAATCCAAATGTTGCTAAAAATTGACATTTGTAAATAGGTGTGAAGTTAGTTGCGTTTTAAAAAAATACCATTTTTCATTTTTGGCTGGCAACATTTTCTTGATTTCATTTTCGTTTCTCATAATCGCTCTACGCCATGAGTTTCGTTTTTCTGGGTTTCGTTTTTTCTGCCGTTCGTTTCGTATTTCATAATAAGGGCCCTGTGGATTTGCGCTACTCCAATAATGTAAATTGTGGAAGTTAGTAACCTCATCCCTAGTAAACTGTGCTTCATCCGTCCAGAATATTCTTCTAAAATAGTTTTGTTCGGTTTCATTTCTAAGTAGTAATGTTCTACAAAATTCGGTTCTCAATAACTTGTCGTTTGAGGTGAGTTCCTGAACAGGCGTAAACTGGTACGGGTGTAAATTTTCCGCCCGAAGTACTCGACATGCTCTAGATTGGGACACTCCAAGCATAGTGGATATCCTTCTTGTACTGACGGAGGGATTATTTCGGACTAAATCCAGAATTCTTTCATCTAAGATTCTTGACTCATCAGAAACTGGCCTTTCGCTTCTTCGATGCTCCAGCACTCCATGATCTCTTAGACGTCGGTGGATTCTTGGAAACGTGCTATGATGGGGACACCTCCTATCGGGATATCTTTCAGCGTACAGTCTTTCGGCTTCACGACTTCGACCATTAGCTAAACCGTAGCAGAAATGCATGTCCGTTAATTCTTCTCGGGTGTATGAGCTTGACATCGTTACGTGTTAATGAGTTAATATTCAAATTGGAAATAATTACTAAGCAAAACTGCAATGCCTTTTATTTATCTTGCGTTGCAATTTTCTTTTTTTTTTCATTAAAAAAAATGCGGTTGTATTGTCCCTATTGTCCCCATAACAGGTAGAAGGTAGAACCCATGGGCTGCGGGCAGGCCAAGGCAATAATATTGACAGGTCAGTTTTCAGAAGTTATCAATGAAAATAATATTAATCCAGGGTTATTCCAATACTATTTAATTTTATTACGTTCTCATAAAACTCCAATTAAAAAAAAAGTAAAAAAACTAAGATTAATGCTAAATAAATAAATAAATTGCTTCGTTACAATAAAAATAAATGTTTTTCTTAGAAAAAGGTGATTTTGGTTTTTTTTTAATTTCTTGAGAACGACATAAAATTGAAATTGAAATTGAAATTAGCACTTAATTACGTAAAATTTTGAAAAAAATGAATTTGAAATTTTTTTTTCAATTTTTTTTTTCAAAATTTTGACTTTGAAAATTAATATTTCAAAAACTATTTCTTAGAATCGATTTATTTAAACACAGAATGAAAGAAAAAGTTATTGGCTTTTCAAAAACGTATCGCACAGCATTGTGAATGAAGTCGTTGATTTTAAATAATTTTTTTTCCATTTTAAGTCAGTTTTATCGAAAATTGCCCCTCCCGGCTAAACGGAGGGGAATAGACCCCCCCCCCCCTCCCATACGATTTTTTTCTTATCTCAACGCAACCTACACGCCATAGCATTTTTTCGCATTGCTCATGACTCACCCTGTATACTAGTCACATAGTCCTCCATTAATAAATAATTTTGATTGTCAATAGTGTACGCTTTTAGATTCCGAGGTTATTTGGCCGGTATTAATTTTAAAATACTTACTGACTGCAAGTCTTTGACCCTTACTCTCAACAAAAAACTTCTCAACCCGAGAATATCTCGCTGGGCTTTATAGCTACAGGATTATAATTATACAATTTAACACAGAGATGGCAAAAAAAATGCTTGAAAAGAGGGAAAGCCATTTGTATGAGCTAATAAACGGTATATAGAAAATTGAAAGGTCAAGTTTTCTTTTACATTCCATCCCAAATGGAAAGAAATGTAATCCAGAAGTACCACGAAGGTCTTTGTCATGCTGGCTCTGAAAAATGTTATGACTTTATTAGAAAAACTTATTGGTTTCCTTTTATGAAGGCTAAAATAAAAAACTATGCCAGGAGCTGTTTAAAATGTTTTCATTTCGCCCCACAAAGTGGTAAAAAAGAAGGTGTGTTACACAGCATTCCTAAAGGTGAAAATCCATTTGAAACCATACATATTGACCACTATGGTCCCCTTCCTTCTTCTGTTCATAATTTGAAAAAACACATTATATTGACGTTATTGACGGATTTTCAAAATTTACAAAACTTTTTGCAGTCAGAACAACAAGCACAAAAGAAGTATTGAAATACTTAGAATCTTATTTTGCATCATAAAGTCGACTAACATGTATTCTGTCGGACAGAGGAAGCTGTTTTACTTCAGAAGATTTTGACAACTTTTGTAGCAGCAAAAACATACAGCATATAAAAATAGCAACAAGTTCGCCTCAGTCTAATGGACAGGTGGAAAGGATAAATAGGACCTTAACATCTATGCTTGGCAAAGAAAGCGAAATAGATCCTTCTGAATGGACAAAACATCTTAGTAAAGTAGAGTTTGCTTTAAATAATATCAATAACAAAAGCACAGATTTTGTCCTAGTATGTTATTATTTGGTGTTGCTCAGAAGGGTGAAGTAAATGATAGAATTCGCGAGTATCTTACTAAAAATTTAACAAAACTAAGCCTCGAAAATTTAGAATCTTTAAGGGAGAAAGCATCTAAAAATATTGTTTGTTCTCAGAAAAAAAACAAAATTTATTTTAATAAAAAACACAAAAAACATATCCTTACAAAGAAGGTGATCTTGTTTTGATAAAAAATACTGATAAACTCCTGGAACTACTAAAAAATTGCATCAAAAGTACAAAGGAGCCTATGAAATAATAAAATTATTTCCTAATGACAGATTTCTTATAAAAGATTTAGAAAATTTTCAAATTTCGGGGATACCGTATGATTATCGTTGCAAGTATCAATATTTTTCTATCTTGTTAATACTTTATTCTTTATATTTTCTTTTTACATATATAAAAATATACGTACATATCTATATACATATGTATATGTATGTATGTATGTATCTATGTTTATATGTATATATTTAGAACAATATTTTATTTTACAAAAATATGTAACAAAACTAAATTTTCGAAATGGTTTAATTTTAAATGATAATTAAAAGATTTAGGCCCATTTGCTGATACAGAACATAAATACTTATGTTCCACATGAACTCTTATGTGACAGTTTACGCAGAGGAACAAGTAGAACATAAGCGCTTAGGTTGAACATAAATATTTAACATTCGTTTCAGCAAATGGCCCTTAATGATTTAATTTGAAATAATTTTTAATTTATTTGATATTTTTCTTGTCAAATTCGTTGATTTATTTTACTGAGAAAATCGAGGGCGATTTATTTGTAGGAGGGTGGAGCTATAGCACATTTTATTTTATGAACTCTATATTCATATACATACAAAGAACTTATTACTTCATAAAATTTTTTTTTTCATTTTTTTTAATCAAAATTTTGACTGAAAATTAATTTTTCAAAAACTGTGCCTTAGAATAGATTTATTTACAAATAAAATGAAAGAAAAAGTTTTTGGCTTTTCAAAAAGGTATCGCACAGCATTGTAGATGAAGCCGTTGATTTTAAATATTTTTTTTGTTCCATTTTAAGTCCATTTTTTCGAAAATTGCCCTTCCTGGCTATTTTTTTTTTTTTTGTCGCAACTCAACCTACACGCCCTAGCATTTTGGCGCACTGCTCATGACTCACCCTGTATATGCATACGAGGAAATGTTAATTATTATCTTCTGTATAGTGTTGCTGTTATTAAAATCATTAATAATAAATATGTAGACCATAATGAAGCTTTTTCAAAGTGCAAACATTCTCAATTAAGAACAACAAACATATGCGAAAATAAATGTAAATATCTTTATTTTGTATACATATACAAAAACACATCCTTTCTCATCGCAAAAGCTTACCCTACTAGGTTTTTCGTTCTCAGAGTTTTCCAATCGACCCGCAACCCAATTCTGTGTTATTGCACACGTATAACTTAATAGATATGGTCACGCGCAGCAGAAATACTCACTACCTCCCTCTCTCCTGCTATACTTCACAATTCAATATTTCAGTAAAAAAAAAAACTCATCGAAATGATTTTAAAAACTTCAGCTCAACTATAGAAGCGGAAGGGAGTGAGCTTGTCGTAGCCAAAGGATTACCTCCGTTTTTCGCAACCTTACACCCACAAACAGCGCGTTGATTGACTACAGCTATACCTTTACATGACTGCAAGGGAAGCGGCTCGGCTTCGGGATTCGGGGTTACAAGATCAACGACGCCGACGATGCAATGCGAGGAAAAGGCATGTGAACCAGAAAGTATTTGTTTTGTTTGCGGCCAGACGAAAGGGCAAACTTAAGCCGATTATCTTGCTGTTGTCCACTATCTCGAAGGTGTAGATTCACTTCGTACATTTTGTTTAGTATGTATAGATATGTATGTATTCTCCAGATTTAGTGGATGCCCTACCGGTTCAGCCAGACTAGACCAATTCAACACCACAACCATTACAGCTCTCAGGTTGGTGATGATGAAAACGAAACAGGGCCGAACTGAGTCATTAAGAAAATGACAGGGCCTATTTTAAGCGGCAGTTCTGAGATTTTCTGCAGTTCTGAAACTTGAATCTGCAGTTGCTAACCTACATTTCTGCAGTTTTTTTTTTTCAGAAATAAAAACATCAACGATGGCGTTATAAAGCTGAAAATAACTGTCTTGAATCCAAGAAAACTCGAACGAAGGAGAATGTACAATAAAAACCTTGAACTAAAAAAATGTGCAGAAACTAAAATTTATTTATGAACGCTTTGAACCCGACAAGGAAATAATCGTCTCGTACTTGAAAACTAGAGAATACACAGTATTGACCATTTTGGTGCTATTCCACATTCAGCCGATGGGGAACGTGTTATTTCTGCGAATAATTTACTGAAAACTATTTTAAGTCATCTATTCAAAAAAAAATAGATATGTATGTATCTTTACGTTAATTTCAATATGTCGTCACTATTTGAATGTGAGCCAAAAGATGTGCTTAACTCGGTACTAAAAAAAAACGCCAGCACGATTTGCTAATTGAAAAGTACAAGGCTGAACTGCAATCACATTTTCTTGGTGACGCAGAAAATGGAGGTACTGTGCTTACGTCGCGTCGTTTACCAAATATAAATTTATTCGGCGGACTTTTAATATTCCGGTTTTTGATTAAACTACCTGAAAATGTACTGTGCTGAAACAATTACCTAAAATATTGAAAACAACCATACAATATTAAAATACTTTTAAACGTTTTATCTATTTTACAGCATATACCTTTCAACAGTTTAATAGTAATAACAGTTTAATAAATAATATTCATGAAATTTTCAAATTAATTAGAGATGAGACAAATTTTTATTAATTCGAGACGAAACTGTGATGAGATTGTACTAAAATTACCGACCGAGGCTTACCGAGAGTCTCAGTGTTGTTTCCAGGAAAAATCCTTCAAAAAAAAGATAAGAGGCTGAACGGAGCGTTGGGGTCCATTCGCTTTACAGCCACCCAAGTCGCTGGACCTTGACTCTTTTGACTAAATCAGAGTCGCTATAGATATAGAGCCCATACAATTCGTGGTTATATCTTCTTCTTCTTCTCCATCTATGCAGATAGACCAAAAATTCCTCGAAGAAATTTTCTTTCGAAACATTCTAAAGCGTTCTTATCTACCGGGACTATAACTTTCTACTTCCTCGAGGCTTTGCAATACAATTGTCTTTTTAGCCCAAAGAAACTGCGACTAACAAGTGTTATTCTTCCTTTGATTTCAGCATTTATGTCACTGTCTGAATTTATAGCTCCGACTAAGTACCTATATTGACATTCTTTCCAAGAAATTCTGTCTACTCTCGATAAAAATCGGTAGACAGTTCCTCGGTTTTTATTCAAAGATCTGCTGTAGTGTAAAAATTTGATCTATTGTGAACTTTTCTGGTCTAAAACACTTATCAGGTTTTCGACGAATGGCTTCATAGCCTCACAATACAGCAGAGAAGATCTTACATGCGATAATTAGAAGATTGATACTTTTGAAGTTGGCGCCTTTAAGAGGGTCTCCTTTCTTCAGGACCTGAGAAATAATACTGAGTTCCATTAATTTATAATGTTACATACTCTAACATTCTTTGGCTTTAGATAAGTCACAAAATATTAAAACATTAGTTTTTAGATCATACCCAAACAATAATATTGAACTACACTCAAAAATGTTTGTTAACTTTATTTTAAAGTGGATAAGAAACTGTCAACTTAAATAAATAGGATGTGTTGGATGGCAGGGGGTCGAAATGCTGTATTTTAAAAAACTATATGGTCCACATTCTGAATGATACTGTATGGTTAATTCTGTATTTCAAAATAATACTGTATCTCATAATAATCAAATCTCAAAATGCTGGACAAGCATAATACTGTATCTAAAACATAAATATTTTTGCGTGATTCCGTTCTAAAACATCCATTCCATTCCAAAAGTGCGCACTTTTTTTAATTATCAGTTTTATTTTTCAGCCTATTTTCAGCATTTTCAAATACAGTACAGAATTTTGACTTCCGGTATTTTGAGATACAGTATTTTAAACACAGTATTATGACCCGTACAGTATTTTGACCCCAACCCATGTTGGACATAAGGAAGGACAACTGTAGTTATATATTTCAAAATTTTTATAGGCAGTTTCGCCAACGTGCCATAGGTCTCTGAGATCTCCCGCTGTGAGAGGGTGTCATTTCTACCCTTTATCAAATGCAACAAAAATTATCTTGAGATCAATGTTTTATTAATAATTCTTCTTAATAATCTTAATAAATTGATCATTCGACACTGTACTCTACAGGGTGAGTCGTGAGCAACAAAATGCTAGGGCGTGTAGGTTGCGTTGAGACAAGAAAAAAATCGTATGGGAGGGGGGGTCTATTCCCCTCCGTTTAGCCGGGAGGGGCAATTTTCGATAAAACTGACTTAAAATGGAAAAAAAATTATTTAAAATCAACGACTTCATTCACAATGCTGTGCGATACGTTTTTGAAAAGCCAATAACTTTTTCTTTCATTCTGTGTTTAAATAAATCGATTCTAAGAAATAGTTTTTGAAATATTAATTTTCAAAGTCAAAATTTTGAAAAAAAAAATTGAAAAAAAAATTTCAAATTCATTTTTTTCAAAATTTTACGTAATTAAGTGCTAATTTCAATTTCAATTTCAATTTTATGTCGTTCTCAAGAAATTAAAAAAAAACCAAAATCACCTTTTTCTAAGAAAAACATTTATTTTTATTGTAACGAAGCAATTTATTTATTTATTTAGCATTAATCTTAGTTTTTTTACTTCTTTTTTAATTGGAGTTTTATGAGAACGTAATAAAATTAAATAGTATTGGAATAACCCTGGATTAATATTATTTTCATTGATAACTTCTGAAAACTGACCTGTCAATATTTTTGCCTTGGCCTGCCCGCAGCCCATGGGTTCTACCTGTTATGGGGACAATAGGGACAATACAACCGCATTTTTTTAATGAAAAAAAAAGAAAATTGCAACGCAAGATAAATAAAAGGCATTGCAGTTTTGCTTAGTAATTATTTCCAATTTGAATATTAACTCATTAACACGTAACGATGTCAAGCTCATACACCCGAGAAGAATTAACGGACATGCATTTCTGCTACGGTTTAGCTAATGGTCGAAGTCGTGAAGCCGAAAGACTGTACGCTGAAAGATATCTCGATAGGAGGTGTCCCCATCATAGCACGTTTCCAAGAATCCACCGACGTCTAAGAGATCATGGAGTGCTGGAGCATCGAAGAAGCGAAAGGCCAGTTTCTGATGAGTCAAGAATCTTAGATGAAAGAATTCTGGATTTAGTCCGAAATAATCCCTCCGTCAGTACAAGAAGGATATCCACTATGCTTGGAGTGTCCCAATCTAGAGCATGTCGAGTACTTCGGGCGGAAAATTTACACCCGTACCAGTTTACGCCTGTTCAGGAACTCACCTCAAACGACAAGTTATTGAGAACCGAATTTTGTAGAACATTACTACTTAGAAATGAAACCGAACAAAACTATTTTAGAAGAATATTCTGGACGGATGAAGCACAGTTTACTAGGGATGGGGTTACTAACTTCCACAATTTACATTATTGGAGTAGCGCCAATCCACAGGGCCCTTATTATGAAATACGAAACGAACGGCAGAAAAAACGAAACCCAGAAAAACGTAACTCGATTCGATTATGAGCGATTATGAGAAACGAAAATGAAATCAAGAAAATGTTGCCAGCCAAAAATGAAAAATGGTATTTTTTTAAAACGCAACTAACTTCACACCTATTTACAAATGTCAATTTTTAGCAACATTTGGATTACTTTCCATGAAAGCTACCATCAAGTCTATTTGTTTAGCATTGGTTGTAGGCCTAAATATTAGAAATATCTTATTTTTATGTTTTTCACCATTTTATTTATTATTTAACTTACATTTTTTCTCCCTCAAAAAAATGAAAACCAAACCAAAAAAAAAAAAAAAACCAAACAACATTAATGTTTGACACTTGACAGTAACCCGCCAAAACAAAAGCTGAACGAGTGCTTGAAGGCACTCGTAAATAAAAATACGAGTATCGTTTTTTTACGATTCTCGTTTTTCGTAATCGCAATTTTACAAATACGCGCTTCTGCAATCGTTTTTCGTAATCGCAATTTCACAAATACTCCGTATTAAAAACGATTATCGTTTTTCATAATAGCCCCCCAGAAAAAAAACAAAACAAATCACAACATCGCTTTAGTTGTAATGTTTGGCTTGGTATTGTTGGACACACTGTGATCGGGCCCCGGATTTTGAATTCCATTATTAATGGAGAATCATACCTGCAATTTCTACGAGACTTTTTACCCGATTTATTAGACAGCGTTCCATTGGTTATAGCAGATACTTTAATCTACCAACAAGATGGTGCTCCAGCACACTACAGCTTACAGGTGAGAAACTGGCTGGATGATCATTTTAGTGACCGTTGGATCGGAAGAAGGGGCCCCACGGAATGGCCGCCTAGGTCACCAGATTTAACTCCCCTAGATTTCTATGCATGGGGATTTATGAAGAATTATGTTTACGAAGTGGAAATAGTATCATTGGAACAACTGAAGGAACGAATTGAAGTCGCTGGAGTCAAATTGCAGGAAAATTTGTCAAGCATAAACTTATGTGAAGCCATTACAAGCCATTACATTAATCTATGCCTTCTAAACAATGGAGATCATATCGAGAATTTTTTATAAGTACTTCCAATAAAAAACATAGTAAAAATAAAAGGAACTAAAAAAACTAAGATTAATGCTTCTTAAATTGCTTCGTTACAATAAAAATAAATGTTTTTCTTAGAAAAAGGTGGTTTTGGTTTTTTTTTTAATTTCTTGAGAACGACATAAAATGTTTGCATCCGGTTTTCTTATTTAGACTTTAAATTAATAACAGCATTGAATTTTGAAATTAAAATTAGCACTTAATTACGTAAAATTTTGAAAAAAATGAATTTGAAATTTTTTTTTCAATTTTTTTTTTCAAAATTTTGACTTTGAAAATTAATATTTCAAAAACTATTTCTTAGAATAGATTTATTTAAACACAGAAAGAAAAAGTTATTGGCTTTTCAAAAACGTATCGCACAGCATTGTGAATGAAGCCGTTGATTTTAAATAATTTTTTTCCCATTTTAAGTCAGTTTTTTTCGAAAATTGCCCCTCCCGACTAAACGGAGGGGAATAGACCCCCCCTCCCATACGATTTTTTTCTTGTCTCAACGCAACCTACACGCCCTAGCATTTTGTCGCATTGCTCATGACTCACCCTGTATATATCAGTATAGAGACAAAATGCTAGTACCAACTTGCTTAAGTAAAATGAATGGATTGATGGATGGATGCTTTGGATGAATGAACGAACGGTGCACGTTCGTGTTTTTGTTGATCATATGTACCTACTCAATTATTATTTTAACTCTCATTTTGTGGATTTACTCGGAACGCTGAAAACTAGATAAGTACCTTTTCAAGTTGTAAGTTAAGTTCATTCATCCAAAGTTGTTGTCTATTATTAGCTAATGAAAATGTTTGACATTATGTACGATTTGAATCCTGTATGTGTGGTGGTCTTGTTCTAGTGAGCTGCGTTCGTTATTGTTTTGTAAATTAAAGACTTTCAGGTATATTTTGCCAATTGTAGGTATTCCTCCTACGAATTCGATTCCATCGTCAAGCTCAAAAAATACACCAACCACCAGCTATTGAGCCTTGAGAAAAAAGAGGAAATAATGCAGAATAGCGAAATAAAGTCATGTTTAAAATTTTGTTTTTTCTTGCAATTTTTTTTTAAATTTTGAAATAACGCAACGTACAATTTTGAATAAAAAATAAGATCCAAAAACAAGAAGAGTGAGAAAAAGTTTGTTGTATGGTTTTCATCCAAAAAGAATGTCATATCAAAACAGTAGAGACAATTCATTTGGTCATTTCATAAGTTTACAAAACAGTTTTAAAAAGAAATATTATTGAATTGAACCGAAATATATATATTACATAATGTATATTGCACCTCCGGTGCAATAACTCTCTAATTTAATTCTCTAAAAGCGAAATTTAACCTTTTGAAAATTTTTTTTTTTATAAAAAAACATATGTTTTTTTACGAAGTTTAAGAATTTCGTTTCAAAATGTAAAATTTCGATTGTAAATTTTTTTTTATAAAATTATTTTTAGTGTTGTTAATTGAATTTTTCAAAAACAAAATTGATAGTGTGAAGAACTCCTTAGAATTTTTTGAGTTCGAGGAACTATCTAAAGAAAAAATTCAAAATATTTATTTCTTGACTCTGATCTTTGAAGAAGTGGAAGCTTCTGTAACATGTTAATTCCAACACCGTAAATTTTGTTTTGCGCTTTAAAATTGTTTGAACATTTTTTTCAAAAAAACTAATCATGACAAAACAAAAAAAAAAATCAGTGAGTGTCTAGATCTAGAATATTCCATCGAGTTTCGGGTACTTCATTTTTAAGGTACCTACACAAAGTAAATCAATGTGTTCATGGTCCTGAGAGATTGTCCCACTCCACTGCTTCACACTAAGGCTCATGTCGACAGGACTCTCGGTTTTGTTTTGTGACATCTCTGAGTATAAAAAATGGCAGGCGTCGTTGCATTTGTTTGATCAAGGAATTTTTGCGCCTTCCTTTCTTCCGTGACAGTCTTAGAGCTTGAAAGTACCAGAGTTAAGTTGATGATGCTGTATGGTTTGATTTTCTTCCTTCTTATTCGAGCAATTAAATCAATTTCTATTTGCAAGAAAAATTATTTGTTCTAAATTTAATCAACTTCCGTTAGCATAAATATGATAAAATACCAACAAGTATTCTTTTATAATTGCTTTTCATGGGTTTTAATATTGTTCGAAAAACAGGTTTTTGTAGCTTGAGTAACAAGATTTATTTTAAAAATTTAATACTCATCTGATGTTGGAAAATTCTAAAAATGAAATAATGCTTAGACTGTTTTCGCATAGAGGTTTTTTTAAGGATTCGGTTGTGTTTGCTATGGAATGACACAATTTATACCTTTTGATTATGAAAATTTTATAATTCTGCAACAACTTAGAAAAACAGAATTCACGCTTCTCTTCCCGCAAAGAAGTCAATAAGTCATAACATAACAATCATAATTGTCGTTCTACGGATCTAATGGTAATGTCTCAATGAAAGAAGTTACGGTACAAAAAAAAATATAAAGCAACAACTTGGAAAAGGGTGGGTGTTCCCTTGATGCAACAAAATGTTCAAAGTACGAAACACAGAAGAAGAAATAAAAACGAAAAATTTGACACCCTGCGCCCAGATCAACTGTATAAAAAATAGATAGAGAACAAGAAACCAACAACAGCAAAATAACTGAAATAATGTCACATGTTGCTTAACAACGCCATCCAATAGATGAAGAGATTGTCATCTCTTGCTTCGATATTAGGATCAACCCTTGAGTTTTTTTTGGTAGGGATAGAGATATATATTTATTAGTGTGTTAATAAAGTGATATTAGTAATGGCAAATGATAGATATCTACATATGTATATAAAATATTTATCTAAAACGCAGGTGGTTCTTTTTCTTTTTTTTTTTAAGCGGGGTGATTTGCATAAAGGTGTGACAAAAGACTAGCTTGTTCTTGAATTTAACCAAGACAAGAAACAAATCATGATGGGAAGATGGGTTTATGTATCTCTCCCCAATAGGGTGGGGAAAATTAAAAAAAAAAATTTAAAAAACAAGCAAAACAAGACAAAAACATATACATACATATCTACATATAAAGTCGTACTATAGATTTTTTTAAAGCCAAAACTGCATTTCAATAAAATCCATGGCAAAATTTTGAAAAAAAAACTGATTTTTCTCAATTTCTCAGCTTATTTACAAACACACAAAAGCAAAAATTCTATTGATATGCATATTTCAGCAAATACGTATAGTAGAGTAAATTTATTTTTGTTTAAGGAAGTTGACCAATAAAAGGAGACCGAAAAGATACAAATTTTAATCCAAGATGATAACGAGGCTTTCCAATCAATATCGATACGTAGAGAGGTTTACTATAGTCTCTCCTGGTCTTGCCTCGTGGCCCAGCCCTATAATTAAAACTTTAATACTGTATTAAAGAAAATTATAGGTATGTATTAAAGGGATGAGTCCATTTTTCAATGATATTGTTGCCTTAAAGAAATGTCAAAATCATGTCTTTACCAATACCAAATTAACCCTTCAGTCGAGTGACGAGTGTATATTACTCGTATGTATGTATATATTAGAGCTATTGGGTAACCAAATATCCGGGTATTACCCGGGTACCCGAGTACCTACCCGCAAGGTGTCGGGTACCCGAAACATGATTGAGTACCCACCCGGATAAAAAGTTATAGAAAAAACTTTTAAAACAATACATTTTCTACAAAAAATGTTAGATAATTTTTTTCGGTAACTGCTTTTGTTAAGAGTTATAGTACATTTTGTTTTGTGTTGCTACTATAAGTCTTAAACGAAAACAATTATCAAAAAAGTTATTTAACATTTTTTGTAGAAAATTCATGGTTTTTCTTCTAAGATCAAAACTACGCGAGTTTAGTGCGGAAATCTCAATTTTAATCAAAAACAAGATGTCGGCCAAATAAAACCTGTCACAAATGTCAAAAATGTGATGTTGAGCTTGTGCAATGTTAGACTTTCATTTTATATTGAAAACTACAAAATACATTATTTTTTTGCACTACCCTTATACAAAATACATTTTTGAAAACGACAAAAAAAAATTTTGCACCACCTTAATACAAAATATTTTTTTTCGAAAGTTTGATCTTAACACAAGCCATATGGACTTTTTTAATTCTACCTGTACTTTAAAAAGCACCCTATTGTTATTTTTTCATTTCTCATCTCAATGGTTCATTGGGGCCAATTATATAAACTCACGGGTTCCCAGCAATGTGTCGGGCACCTAATCATGTTAAGGCTACCCATCACCTTGCGGGTACTATGTATGTATGTATATTAGACAGGGTGATTTGCATAAGGTGTTGGACTTAAACAAAAAAAATCGTATGGGAGAGGGGTCTTTTTCCCCTGTGTAGGCGGGAGGGGCAATTTCCAAAAGGAACTTCTGTTACCTAAATTTTTTGTTTTAAAGTTGAAATCTAACGAGTTATTTTACTAAACCAAAATTACCTTCAATTCAAAAAATGGTGGCCAAACCAAAAGATCTTACTTGAAAAAAATAGCCATATAGAAGTAACTGCATTTTAGTAACGAAATTAGTCAAGTTTGGGATTTTTTCTCATTTTTTTATTTTTATTTTTATACAGAAACTTATAGAAAAATTGATTTAAGACTAGGGAATGTTTAAATCATCAAAATCAAGCAGTAGAACTGAAACTTGCGACTATATTTATTTATTTAATTTGTGAAATCTTTTGAACTCGAGTTTTTGATCAAAGTTATATGAAGTCAAAAAAGTGGGTCTCGCAATTATATCTGTATGTTATTATATTTGTCTGCTTGTTGTTTTTTTGCCTTCAGTTAATCTGATTTTTTTTCGAAAACGCGGGTCCCTAGATTTAAAAAAAAAATAGTATTCTTTAAATTTAAATAGATGTTGTCTCACTTTTGATAAACAAAATTCCAAACTGTATTGTTAATTCCACATTCAAGCATCTAAAATTTGTAAATATTCAATACTTAAATTTTCAACAAAAAAAAATATTTTTTGAAATTCGAATTTAAATTTTTAAAATTTAATACAAAATAGTTTTTAAATACTACTTCTCATGATTTGAACAAAAATTAATTTTAGTTGCAATACAATTGTTGAAATTTTAAACAAAGAACTGTTCTCAAAACCTAAAATTTATCAAAAATGGCTCCGAGTATTTTGATAAAACTTTGTGTGTATTTGTAGCAGTAATGCATCCTACTCAGTGAAATTCGTAAATTTCTATAGTTAAAGGCTTCCAGAATTTTGATGCAACGGTTTGTGTGTGATGGCCTGTCATAAGACAATAACAAAATTGAAACTTAGACATTATTAACGGTACCTCCCATACAAATGTTTATAAAACTGATCTCAAAAATCATTAAACATTATTATTTGTTTTTTTTTTTCGATTGTATTGTATGTGTGGCGTTTGTATAAATATGATAAATCCAAAAATTGAATTTTTTTGTTTGACTGCCATTATGTTTCTTTTTGGTTATATTTTAATTCTATAACTAAACGAAATCTTTATCATCACTAGAAATAACTGTAAATTTTTGGCCCAAAGATGATAAGTACGGTTTCTATATTATATATTTATTTATATTTGTCCACTATTTAGATACCTATACGAAATTTAATTAAAAAGTACTTTCACTACCTACTTCTTATCTTGTTCATAGCGAGCCATCAGCAACACAAACAATGATTTGTCAAAACAATATAATGGATAAGTTAAACGTTGTTCATTAAAAAATTGGTTTAATAGAATACAGGATACCTATATAGACACGCAACGAAGCTCTTCATACATTTTATTTTATTTTATTGAAATGACAGAACAACTAACAGCCTTATTCATAAACGAATTATAGCGAGTGCATAACGCTATGTACTCCTTATAATGCCGCTGAACGCATAAACCTTATTCATAAAACTTATGCAACGTTGAATAGAGCCATTATTAGCTAAACGCGTTTAGGGGTAATATAGAGCCTACATAAGGAAATTATAGCGACGAAATGTCATTTTGATTTATGCCCATAATTTGTTTTGAATAATTGAAATTTAAAAAATAATAAAAAAAAATAAAATTTTTATTCTCAGGGATAGAGATCTTATCCTCAATCAATTGTCTAAGTAATATCTGCAGATTATAAAAAAAAGTTATATCAATTTATGTAAACATAAATCTGTTTTGCTACTGCAATTACCTTGTCCGACAAATCCCAGTTAATTGCCCGGTTTCTTTTGACTTTCGGCTGTTTCATTTTTTAATATTTTTATTTTTTTTATTAACTTATTTACAGCAACCGGCAGCCAAAATATTTCTTTTTCTTATCAGCTGATGAATAACAGCCGAGAAATCTATGTTTTGACGGCTTAATGTAATAGATTTCCCTTTTTTGGTACTTTTTTTTGGCACAAGCTCATTATAACTATATAATGGGTTGAAAAATATTTAATGAATAACAATTTATGCAACGTTGTATAGTGACTACATAAATCCTTATGCAGTGCATAACTATTCATCTGTTTAGAGGATTCTAATGAATAAGACTGTAAATGTTTTACAAAAAACTTTATTCATATGTATGTACCTACTCGTACCTACCTACATAATTCCTAATTTATACATAATTGTTTATCAAAACGAAATCATTTTTGTTACGATAAATATTTATAATAAAATTACCCCACCACATCCAAGCTCTGCTGCCATTTATCGACCCTATTTATCATATTTTTTACAAAACTTTAAAACATACTTTTTCTCGTTCGCAAGAAGCGTATTCCTATATGAGTGATTGCGATTAAAATTATGAAAAATAAACTTTTTTTATTTAATTTAAGATGAATTCTGTTACATATATGTTTTTTACTCTTATAAACCTTAATTACAATGAATAAACTTTTTTTTTTTAAAAAAAGGTAAGCCTGGGGCAACAAAGAAAAACAACATAAGTCACTTTTTGAAGTCGAAATATAGTTACTATAGTTTTATAAAAAGAGCATATGTCTATTTGTGTTGTTTCTGCTTCTGCAAAGTGAGCATAGAAAATTAATTATGTTTTTTTTCTGGGATATAATTCAGAAACCACAAGAGATACAAACACGTAATAAATATTGGAGGTAGAATGGCATATTGCCTATGTGATAGATTAACTCAATTTCGATATAAGTCGACTTATACTATTTTTTCTATTAATGCCACAGAAGTGTTCTTAACTTTGAATTACCTGTTATTTTGTTTTATAAACTTAAAAATAAAACCGAAAAATAAATTGATTTTTATGATAACTGCACAATTTTCTTATATTTTTTGTTCGTTTGCATTTGGTATAAACATGATAACTGCCACAAAATTCTAAAATCGAGTTTAAAAAAAAAGAATAAACATTTGAAGTGCAGATACAAATGTATATGCATAAACTTAATATAATGTTATAAAATAAATCCATTATTTCGAAACACTTTTTTTACAATGCTTGAATAGACATTCAAATGCGTTTTCTGAAATAGTCAAAAAATAGAGTTATCATATTAATACCAAACGCCACAGATATGTATTGTATAGTATAGTACTTTAACATAGGAGCAGTCGTGCATTTTATTTCTTTAACATTTCTACAGAGCATTGATGTTGTTGTTGATTGCTGTGTCTTACTATGTTTTTAACTACTGGTACATACGTACAAAACAAATTGGGGAAAAATAGGTCTAAAGATGATTCATATGGTGCCAATCTATTACATACATAAATAAAACAAAAAAAAAAACATTGCTTTGAAATACCAATAAAAGACAAAATGATAATTTTAATAAAACTGCATTGTACCCAGGCAAAAAAAGATATGTCACAGATTAAGATAACTATAAAGCATATCCTTTCCTTACCTACTACAGTACCCATGTATCGTATGTACATTTTACATGCATACGAAGTGTACAGCAGTTTAGTGTGAGTGTATACAAAACAGAAATCGAAGTGGAAGCTGGAAGGCAAGCAAGGCGGGCAGGGCAGCATGTTGAATCCCATTTTGCACTCAAACGATTTATTGGGGTTTTTCTTCCTGTATACTGCGACGACAATTTTATTTTTAAAGCCAACGTTGTAAATGTAATCTAAGTTCAGCATGAACGCGCGAGGTGCCACAGAACGAAGAGGTTTTCCAAGTATACAGAAAGGAAACCCTTGCTATGTATACCACTATAACTAGGGTGACCACTTTTCTCATTGCCAAATTTGGCATTCAGGAAAATGTATGTTTTATACAATACATATATGAAAAATGTATATACTCGTATGTACCTATACGAAGGTAAATTATTTAAATATTATATGAATATTTAATAGATAAAAATAAATATCATGTATTTTATTATTTTGCTTTTTGAATGAATATTTTCCATCGACAATATTCATACATTTTTGGCTGACTTTTTAGAAATAAAAGAATTCAAGATACCTATGAAATTTTTAAATGAACGAGTAAGTATTGTACCTAACGTACAAAAAGTCTTTCATAAGTAGAAATACTCCATTGCTTTTATCGGTGAACAATATCTTGTTCATTTGTGGTTGAAAACCATGGTGACTGTTTTTAGTAAATGCTTTGGCATATTTTGCTTTATAAAAATGTTGAAAACATTCGAACCATTGATGGTCCGTAGCAACGCTGTTTTACTTGCCTGATTTATTATTTTGAACATTAACTATGTACACATTTACTGTATTTTCATTTTAACATATGCTTTTTTTATTTTAAACTTTCAGTTAACACATTAAATTCATTCCACGCGTTTTGGGTGTTTTTTTTTTTTAATTTTTATAACAAAGAAATAATAGCACTCGCGAATATCGAAAGATAAAAAAAAATTAAATGTTACCATGGCTTTTCTTCGGTATAGCCTTAAATTTCGGTATTGTACCGATAATTTCAGTACAGATGGTAACCCCTCTATATTATATTCTAAACCTGAGTGTGTGTAGATTTTGTTGTCCTATAACAGATTCATGTTTATCGAAAAGGAGAGGTCCTTTCCTTTGACTGTATGTTCGGCAAATGGGGATGGATCGGAGCTCAACCCTCACAGACAAAACAGAAAAAAATATCTGAGAGTGGGTGATTTGTTATAAGGAAATGTTTTGTTGGTATTATTAAAATGGAATAAGAAACGTGTGTGTTTTGAAAGTTCAGGGCAACTAAAAATACACTTAATTATTAATGCTATTTATAGCTTGCTTGCAGTTGAAAATTGATAAACACTAAAATGATTAGAAATTTAATTGGAAAGTTTAGATATTGATTTTAGATTGAAGGTTCAACAATGTATTGTAGAAAGGACAATACTTAGTTTTTTTTTTTTAAATTAATAGGTATTGTTGGAATAAAAACAGAAGACAAAGATGTTTCTTATATGCCAATAACAGCGAATTAAAAAATTGACGTTTAAAATCATTACATAACGCTGCACAAACTTTTCAGCGGTACTTACTTTTGCTTTTGCCATACAATTCAAGAATTTTCTATCTAATGTTTCAGACCTAAAAAGACATACCCTTTGTATTTTGTTTAAAAAAAGCTTATTGCACTAATTTTATCTGTGCGTAGGTGCTACATTTAGTGCTGGCTACATGAAATATTAATCGCGGAAGTTTTGTATTATTTAAGCAAATTAAGAGTTGCCAAAAATTTAAAACTGGGCCCTATTGCACCAACAACTTATCACTTATCACTTAGCAACATATCATGAATTTTGATAATTTTTTGTTGCACCAACAAGGGATTTGATAAATATGTGTTTGAGTTTTGATAAGTGAAAATTACTCAACTTATCAGACACCAAACATGAATTGAGTGGTTCTACATTTTTGATTTGATAAGTGATAAGCTTATCAAAAATGACTAAAATTATCAGTTTCTGTTGCACTAACATTCTGTCTGTTGGACTTATCGATGGAAATTATGATAAGTTAAGCACAATTTTGCTAAGAAAAAATTGACTTATCAATTCTTTTTCAGAATTGTATTTCGGTACAAATTCTTGCTAAGGATGGATTAATATATATTACAATGGATAAATAAAGTTCTTATTTATTTATTTAACACATATACCTACATAGTGTGTATATAGATATTTACATATAATGCATATAAATAATAATGCATAAGTAGATATAAACTGTTAAATTGCTTAGTGGAATAGAAAAAAATTAGGAAAAAGGGTAGATTATTTTTGTAAGCTTAAATTTAAAAATAAATTTGATACAGTTTTTGATAGGTTCAGGCAATTTTTTTTTGTAGTTCAAATTTTTTTAAATTCTCAATAATAATGAAAAATACTTTAATAAGGACCACTCTAATGTATAAGATCATGTAAATAATATTAAAAACTGCTTATATAAGGTTCAGTATATCAATAAGCTAAAAGGTAATATAAACAATTTATACATAAATGTACATAATAATATAGGTACCTACATATGTATGTATATGTAATGTACTCCCTTATCTTTTCAAAACAAACAGAGGTAAAAGTAATTCGAAGTAAGATCTCTAGCTCGTTATCAGCGTCGTCAAGAACATTGAAAAATATAGAGGGTGTCTCATAATGAATGGTCCAACTGTGTAGCCAATTTTGGGCAGTAATATTAATAATTTTTATAATTTTCTTGCCTGTACGAATACCTTAAAAATAAAAAAAAATTCCATGATTTTTTTTTATGAACATTTTAGTACGTTTTTAGGTCATGTACATGTACACCTATGTTATGAAAATAAGCGTTTTTTGTCTTTAAGCGAATGAAACACCTTTTATTTAAATCCGTAAGTGTTGTCAAAAGTTATTAATGATAATCTGAACCGATCTTTGTATCAAAAAATTTAAGTCAAAAAAATATTAAATTGGAAAATTAATTTTATCAAGTCCCCTGTTGAACTTATATCTTTAAAATATTTTATCAATATTAAAATATTATATTTAATAATAATAAAAAAATATTTAGTTTTGTATATTTGGAAGTTTTATACCAAATTAAATTAATTAGTTTATTAATTGAATGGATAAAAAACACCACTGCAATTTATTTTTAAGTTTTTTCAGTGTAGGCATTTATAATTTTGAATTTTTTTTTTATGAGATATATGATTGTCTTAATGACAGTGTTTTGCGACCTTAATATTGAAAATCCGGTGAGAGTTTTGGAATTAAGAAATTAATTTATTAACCTATCTCTATAAATTTTTTTTCATTAAAATCCATTTTTTTGTATTATTTCAATTAAAGTGTTTCTGGCGTCTCTCCTGTTGAATTTATCGATCGGGGGAATAAATTTGTAGAATATTGTTTTTTGATATTGTACAATTTTCATCATGTTTTGCAATTAAAAGAAAAAAAATTAATTGAAAAATTACTTTATGTATATGTTTCTTATTGAAGGCGTGGCCTCACCCCCTTAATTTTCTTGCACCAAGTAGCCGTAAGTGTTCCGATCATTTTAAGACCTCAACCTTGAAGATTGGACTATTTTTAAAAAAGTTATGGATATTAGCTTTTAATTTATTCAATTTTTTCAACTTTTTTTGTTCACAAAATGTGCAAAACGGTAAATTCCTCACTGAGAGACGATCGAAGCGAACGAACAAGCAGAGAAAAAAAAACTTATCAATTGTGTGATAAGTGCTTAGCGAAGAAGTGATTTTGATAAGTTGGATTTTCAGTTGGTGAAACACTTATCATTTTCACTTAGCAAAGATATGATAAGTTGATAATTTTAATTGAGTGAAATGTAATATGGTTTTCTGCAACGCTTATCACTTACACTTATCAGAATTTCTTTAAATTGATAAGTTGCTAAGTGATAAGTTGTTGGTGCAATGGGGCACTGGTCTAAAAAGCCAATTGAAAAGATTTTGTTTTTAATTGTAAGAATTTGTAAGAATTTGTATTTATATTTAATACGTAATATACGAGATAATAGTATATACAAGATGTTATATACTATTGTGAAATAAAACAGATATATTTTTAAATAAACTTTTAGAATTGTATTTTCAGAAAAAAATTAGTTATGTAAATTATACCGAAAACTTTATATAACAATAAATTGATTGATTCTTGGTCTCTAAAATTAACCTTCCATTTTTATTAGGTGTGTTTATTGGTTCTTATAACAAATCGTTCCATCGTTGATAGGTATGTTTATTGGTTCTTACTAGTTACGAATAAAAACATAAATTAATTAGTTTTACCCCTGTAAGTTTATTTTCAAATACAAACCAATATTTTTTTTACATAATGTGTATATTGACTATTACAAAGGACAATATTTTATTTAATTTGTGAATGCCCTTGAACCAGAAGCTGAGAATACTTTTTTCGAAGAACTGTTTTTTGGCACTGTTACATTTATTTAAGTTTTATAAGTTGGTTTAAGGTGGCTTTCCCAATAAATACACTAACTTGTACTCATACATTACTTTACCATAGCTCACCTTATCGATACTCTTAACCAAAGCGCTTTTACATTAACACCCTAATTCATAACCAGATTTCAGCAAGTGCATAGCGCTATTACGCTTTATAATGCCACTGAACGTGAAAACTTAATATACAGGGTGAGTCATGAGCAATGCGACAAAATGCTAGGGCGTGTAGGTTGCGTTGAGACAAGAAAAAAATCGTATGGGAGGGGGGGGGTCTATCCCCCCCGTTTAGCCGGGAGGGGCAATTTTCGAAAAAAATGACCTAAAATGGAAAAAAAAATATTTAAAATCAACGGCTTCATTCAAAATGCTATGCGATACCTTTTTGAAAAGCTAACAACTTTTTCTTTCATTCTGTGTTTAAATAAATCTATTCTAAGAAATAGTTTTTGAAATATTAATTTTCAAAGTCAAAATTTTGAAAAAAAAATGGAAAAAAAATATTCAAATTAATTTTCTTCAAAATTTTACGTAATTAAGTGCTAATTTTAATTTCAAAATTAAGTGCTGTTATTGATTTTAATTCAAAATCAGAAAACCGGATGCAAAAAATTTAAGTCGTTCTCAAGAAATTAAAAGAATTCTAAAGCTAAAAATAAAAAATTAATGATCGCTAAACTTTTTAAAACAAAAAAATGATGATTTGCTTTAAAAAGTCCTTTTATTTTTACTATATTTTTTATTGGAAGGACTTATAAATAAAGCAAATCATCATTTTCTTGTTTTAAAAAGTTTAGCGATCATTAATTTTTTATTTTTAGCTTTAGAATTCTTTTAATTTCTTGAGAACGACATAAATTTTTTGCATCCGGTTTTCTGATTTTGAATTAAAATTAATAACAGCACTTAATTTTGAAATTAAAATTAGCACTTAATTACGTAAAATTTTGAAAAAAATTAATTTGAATATTTTTTTTCCATTTTTTTTTTCAAAATTTTGACTTTGAAAATTAATATTTCAAAAACTATTTCTTAGAATAGATTTATTTAAACACAGAATGAAAGAAAAAGTTGTTAGCTTTTCAAAAAGGTATCGCACAGCATTTTGAATGAAGCCGTTGATTTTAAATAATTTTTTTTCCATTTTAAGTTAATTTTTTCGAAAATTGCCCCTCCCGGCTAAACGGGGGGGAATAGACCCCCCCTCCGATACGATTTTTTTCTTGTCTCAACGCAACCTACACGCCCTAGCATTTTGTCGCATTGCTCATGACTCACCCTGTATATAAACTTTTGGCAACGTAGCATTAAGCCGTTATAAGCCATTACTCAGGTTAACGTTAGTCTTATCAATAACACTTCTCATATGTTTACTTTAATTGTAATATATAAAAGAAACTAAAAAAATTCAAAATTAGCGCCACTCTATCGATAAGTATATAAATAGATAACGTTATGTGCGAGTGCAATATTTCATTCAATAAACTAAATTAAATTACACTTACTTTTATTTTGTTAACAGCGAAAATTACACAAATGTAAAGCAATAATAACAATAATAATAAACAGCCAGAACTCTGTTTTATTGATTTTTCACAAATAGATGATTTTTCGCTTGTGTGTTTGGCAGTACAACTTATACTCCAGTTTGGTACTTTGCTTGAGATAGGCCCTGTATAACTAATTAAGACATGAAAAGATTTATAAATAAGAATTCATGTAAAGTTCACTTATTTCGGACATTCTGTAAATATATGTATGTAGCTACTGCCTACATAGGGGGTTTTTCTTTTTTAGTTCAGAACAGGGTATGAACTGTCAATCAAAAAATCGTGTTTCTTTTTGAGCTCAAAGTGTATAACAGTTCAAGTTTGTGTTTCTTTTTTTTGTTGAGAGCGTGTTCAGAGATTGTTCGGGGCGCACTCAATGAGCTCGGTATAAAAAAAACTGAGCAAACAGATTTCTCGCTGTCTCCGAGGAAAGCTCAGAGTATGTTCGATACTTTCGTGCTCTGTTCCGTGCTCTGTTCTGAACTAAAAAAGAAAAACCCCTATAGATGCCTTTCCCTATACAACTATACAAACTTAATTTATTTGCTTCTCCTGATTATGTTATCCTTAGGATACCTAACACTTATAGACACACACTTTATTAATAAATAGATCCTTCTTCTTTTATAAAATACTAATCATAGGAAAATAATCATTAATATTTTCTTTATTTTTATTTTCAGGTAAGATCTTTCTTAAGTTAAGTCCGAAAACGTGGTCGAATATGCAATTCTGTGTAAGCTAAGTACGGGTTAAATCTGATATCCTTATAAGCAAGTACCTACTTACAATTTATTTTACTATCTATTTTTATGGAGTTGGACTGCGAATATTTCTTTTAAAGTAATTATTATTTATTATTATTGTTTATTTTGCACTCATTTAATTTTTTAATATTAAACTCTTATAATTTTTTCAAAAAATAACGACTTTTTATGATACAAATTCCAATTGTCTGAATTCAATCATTCTACAGTAACATACCGTAGTTTGACTGTAGTACTTTTATTTCTGGGTTGCAGTTTGTACATTTATTCAAATGTGTTAATTATCCTTGATCTGTTTTCTTCACTGTTTCAAACTCCATAGCTCTGCATAGACATGTCAAATATTAATTCATTACCCTGATTGTACAAAGATTTTCGTGTTCTGCTATATTTGTGATTCGAATTACAAATCAATTAAATATGCACGAAAGGTGCAGGTTAATAAAAGCTTCTTCACTTTCCCCGCCCAATCCTAGATTCCTTCAAAAATTTCAATTTAAGCCTCATAAAAGTTTTATTTTTTAAAGAATGCTAACAAAATAGACTTAAATTGTGTATTCATCGTCGTTTAATTTTTTTCAAACGATTTGTTTTCAGCTTCTGTTGGGAAGCGAATATGTTGCTTCAGAAAGCATCGTAAGAAGAATTGCTTTTTGTCTCTTTTTGACCTTAATGCTGACTGGTCAATCCATGTTGAAATAATGGAACGCTTGCAAAGATCCCACTGCCAAAGTCGGTATTTCTTTAGCCATTTCAATTGTTATAATGGTAAATTTAATTTTTTTTATTGTATTAAAAAATCTTTATTTTAATATCTTAATTATATAATGAATTCCTCATAACAAAATATACGATTTCAAATTATTGACGTGTTAAATAATAAGACACCGATAATAAAGTGTTTCCGTAAATATTTCAAGTGTATAGTAGTGTCAAGTGTTATAGTAAAAAAGTCGATAAATGGGTATTTAACATTAGGTGCAAGCACATTTATACCATTTTATGTTCTTGTTTTATTTCAACAATCTAAATCAAAATTGCTTGCTTTTTAGATTATTATAAATGGGGCCATCAGTGCAATAGTGGAGAAACCCACCTTTTTTCAAAAATGAGTTTTTAATGAAAATGGGTCTCTTAATATATCTATTTTAATACAACAATATTTTATTATTTACACTCAAGACTAGATGGCACTCAAAAAAGTTTTTTTGCATTTTATAATTTGATCGTAGTTTGAGTGTAATAGTTGCGTAACCTTCATATTTCTCTTAGAAAGTTTTTGCTTCGGTAAAGATTGTGACCTTTTGTATTTGTATACCGAAACATAATATCGGCAGTGAAAAAGTTCACATGTATGTTTGGGAAGAGTCTACAGCGTAAAGGGGCCTCAAGAAATTAGATCTTGTCTTATGTATTATTTTAAGAACGTAGCACAGTCTATGTGGGGTTGGCCGTGGCGCGATGGTATGCGTGGTCGCCTGTCAACCTAACAGGTCCCAGGTTCGATCCCTGCCGTAGTTCTATGTCAATTTTTATTCCATTATCATTGATGATTGTTGGGCCGCTGGTTTACTCATTACATGTTGTTCAGGCATAACACTAACAACATGTGATTGAGTTAATACTAGTATGCCCAACAAATATGACAATGAAGAAAATAATGCGAATTATAAAGGGACATTGTTATAAGACACGACATTTCTCCGCTTTAACCCAGCCGCCAACCCTGGAGATAAAATCTGCGACAACCACCACCTTCAGTCTCAGTACCTCGCGCCACATACCTTACCATACACCGTTCCCATCCCTATCCTTCACGCCCGCGCTGTGTTAAAAACATATAAAGTGTACACCATCCCCTTGAGCGCGCGCAAATTATAAAAAAATTATTATGTATTCTTACCAATGTGGGGTTCAAAATAGAAACATAAAACTTTCCCTGTTGTGCCAATTTATGGTATCTCAACTCGATTTTATGGTTAAAGAAATCGACTATAAATTTTTAGTTAGTGACCGTTCCTAAAATGCCATCTGACCAAGATTTTGGTGTAATAGAAAAGAATACAAAATTTTATAAAGATATCTTCGTCCCAGATGATTGGGTTAGCGTCATTTCCTCGGCCACAAAGAGAAACCCATTCGAAATTGACTTCATCTGATTTTTTCCCACAAAATCTCTAGAAGAAAATATCACAAACAGGAAAATGTCCATTTCCTATTCCAAGGTTGAATGGTTTAAAATTAGTGGTTACATTTCGAAAAAAATAAAACATTTTCAATTTTTTTATAAGTATTCCAATGAAGTTGATGTTTTACTCGAAGAAGTAAATGTAAAAAAGAGACAATCCGAGGATATTAAAAAACTCAACCAGCTTGAGGAACCTAAAATAAATAATAAAAAAAAGAAAGACTTAATAGAACTACTTCAATTTATACCACAAATCCATCACTTTTTTTTTATAATAACTTAAGAACGTCAACAGGATTTTCCAATTGAAACATTTGACGTTTTATCAGACGAGAGCAAAATGATTAAAAAATAATTAAAAATGTATGTTTAATTTTTTATTGTTAAAATATGAACTATGAAAGAAATAAAAAAAAAAATATAATAAATTTGACGTAACATTTCTTTTTTCTTTATTTTTACAGAAAACCATGAATGCAATAGTGGCGTAACCCACTTTTTTCCAAAATAATGTTGAATTAAAAAAAAACTTGCCCTACAAAGTATGTCTTTTTTCAAACTCTTCCACGTTTTTAGATTAATGAAGAATGTCAAAAGGAAAATACAAAAAATGTTAAAAGAAACCCTGTTTCTTAAATCTCTAGTAGCTCTAAAGTGAATTTTATGCGTTACAACACTACAACTGCTCTCATGGCCTCCAATGTAAAGGTGGAAAACTGTGTGTGATTTTATATTCATTTTTTTTTTGATCCACCAGCAATTCCAAAGAAACACATCAAAAATAGAGAATTATTATTATTATAAAATCATTGAATAAATATAAATAGAAGGTGTCACTCAGAAAATGGCCACTATGGTTGGTCGGTGCCGCCACCATCGCTTGAAAAAATATAATAGGTCTGGATATTCAATAAGAAAATTTATCCTTAGTTATAAATGAGTTGTACAACGGGATTGTCTATCGGTATCAAACTTATTGGGATTCTAGTGTTTGTATTGCAGAAGTCAACAAAGCAATTGCTGCACCTTCGTTTATATTTAAAACAACCACCAACCAATGCGAGTTCATACAATAAATTGATTTGGATTCGATCTCAAATAATACATACTTATTTACAAGTAATGAAGATTGATTAAAAATAGCTTTTAATGCACCTAAGTATATGCTTGCTTCATCTCAGAAGGGTTTGTTAGCTGCAGAAATAATTGGAAAGTATAAGAAAAAACGCTATAATCATTTCGGGTTTTTTTTTGTATCCGCACCATTTGCTTGAAAACTAGGTGATATATTTTCAACAACGATATTAGCGAAAGTTAAATTGTCGGTGCTTGAAGCAACGAAACTGTTTAATAATTGTTAAAAAATTGTTAAAAAATTAAACGATTGACCAACAAAAAAATGTCGACTGTTCAAAATTTCGACTTTTATCGACTTTTTGGAAAGTTAAAATAACGATTTTCTTAATTGACTGCCAAAAAAACTCGATAGTTGTAAATCTCGACTTGACAAAATATCGACAGGTATTAAGAAAAAGTCGAGAAAAATGTCGACTGCTTGTTTTGTCTTATCTTAAGAAAATCTTATCATCCACGCCAACGCCGCCAACTTAAATCAAGTTATTTTAGCAAATAAATTGCGGGAAAACCGTTATCCACACAGAAAATAGGTGTATGCTTTTTATATGAAAACTATAGTAATCTCATGGCGAGTTTTTTTAGGGTTGCCCGGATCCTGGTGGTGGCGCTGCAAAATGTGAAGTGTAAAATTCGATTTGGTGAGTCTTTAAGCGTCGAAAATTGGTGGTAGGAGCAAGAGGAGACTATTTTTTGGATAATTGCATCCAAAAAATATCAATAAATATCATTTAAAACCTCCATAAGCTCTCCGCAAAAAAAAAAAGAGTAAGGGTTGCCCGCATATATTAGATGTCGCCCCATTCGACTTCCACCATGAGAGTACTATAGTTTTTATATACAAAGGTGTATGGTACATACAAATTTCTAACCTATATTGTTTAAATAAAAAATAATAAAGAATCGGTTGTGCTTTTGCAATGTTAAAACCAGCTAAAGTAAAAAGATGTAACATGCAGATTCATGCTTTTTCTAATATAGGATGCACCGTATTTAATAAGTAGGCAAACTCTTTAGGCAAATTAAAATGAATTTATTATGTACATGCAAATCATAAAATCAAAACCAGACTTCTTCTTGGATTCAATGCTTTATTTGAACTGACTTCTTAACTTAACATAAATTATACATTAGGAAAGCTTTTCTTAAGCATAAGATTTGATATACGAGTACAGTAAAAATTAAGTACATAAAAACTGTCATAGAGTCGTGTGATTATTCTGTTATTGGGGTCAATAGATACATAAAATTGAACGCATACCTAATTATAAATATGCTTTGAAGAAAAGCATTATTTAAAGCTTTTCGTTAGAAATGAATTAGTACTTGCGATCGTAAAGAGTTGCCAGATACTTTATTAAATTAATTAGTATTAAAAGTCTTATCGTAAGAGATACGATCTCTTACAACTCGATCATCCTGACAGTAAATCGTCCTCGATTTACGATCGCATGCCTTTACATAAAATTTCATTGATTCACTTTTTTTTTTATTATAAAATAATATAATAGTAGAAATTTTTAATATCTTTTGATATGAAATGAAGATTCATATATTTTGTATTTTTTTTTTATTCTTAGTAATATCTTGTTATTATCTTTCGATTAAAAGAATCTAAAACATTGTTATATTTCACGTTTTTGACAACATTAATTTTTTGTTTCTGAATATTTAAAAAAAATTATTATCTTATTTCAAAAAAAAAATACAACGATATGGAAAGTATTACATTGATTAATAAAATTATACAAAAGAAAATTTTAAATAGTAATATTAAAGTAAAGCGACTTTAAACATTGATACATGCAAAAAAAACTTATGTTTGTACATAAGGTTTCATATTTTGAGGACAAGATACTCCTTCATACCGGAGACGAGATATTTGTAAATTATCTAAATCCTTGATCAGATAACGATCGTTTGGCAATATCTTTACGACCTCATATGGCCCTTTATATTTAGCCAGAAACTTTTTGTTAATTCCGGGAGTATTAACAACGTTTTTTATTAATACTTGATCTCCAATTTTATACTGGATAGGTTTCTTGTGATGTTTATCAAAATATATTTTGTTTTGCGTTTGACTTTGAACAGTGTTTTCACTTGCCTTCTTTCGAAGCTCTTCCAAATTTCGGGGTTCTTGCTCTATAATATTTTGATCTAAATACTCTTTTATGTGATCGTTTATAACACCTTTTTGTGCAACTCCAAAAAGTAACATGCTGGGACTAATACCTGTACTCTTGTTTTCTGTGTTATTTAGTGCAAACTCAACTTTTTTCAAATATCTTATCCAATCACCTGGATCAATTTCAGACTCCTTTGACAACATATCGGTGTTAAGCACCTATTAATTCGCTCAACTTGGCCATTTGACTGGGGTGAGTTTGTTGCGACCTTTACATGTTGGATACTATATTTTTCACAAAAGGTAGAAAAATCATCAGCAGTAAAACAACTACCCCTGTCTGAAATGATACGAGTTGGTTTGCTGTAAAAAGAAAAATAAGATTCAAGGCATTCGATGACTTCTTTCGTTGTTGTACTTTTGACTGCATAAAGCTTAGTATATTTTGAAAATCCGTCAACTATTACAAAAATATGCTTCTTTCTATTGCTAACAGAAGTAGGTAATGGACCGTAATGGTCAATATGAAGTGTTTCGAAGGGTTTGTCACCTTTAGGTATGTTGTGAAGCACTGCTTCTTTTTTTCCGCTTGTCGGAGAAAAATGTACACATTTTAAGCAGTTGGCAATGTACTGTTTAATTTTGTTTTTCATACCAGGAAACCAGTATGTTTTCCCTAAAAAATCAAAACATTTTTCAACACCAAGATGACATAAACTTTCATGATGTGTTTGAATTATATTTCTCTCCATCTTAGATGGAACATAGAAGAATACCTTTTTGTTTATCTTTCGGTAAACAAGCCCATTAATGAGTTCGTAAGTGGAACTCTCCCTCTTCTCTAACATCGCGACTAAACTTTTTATAACAGGATCTTTTTGCTGAGATGCAGCAAGTACATGTTCAAAAGATTCAGATTCTACCATTAAAATGTTGTGACATCTACTCAGAGCATCCACATGACTCATTCTCTTACCATCTTTATGTTCAAGGACATAATCGAAATCTTGGAGCTCCAAAGCCCAACGTGAGATCCTAGGATTTAAAATCTTTTTATTCAGAGTTTGTGTCAGTGACCTACAGTCAGTGACTATTTTGAATCGGATGCCTGTTAGGTAGATTCGAAATCTGCGGAGTGCATATATAATGGCAAGTGTTTCCAACTCGTATGAGTGATATCTGGATTCCTGATCTGTTGATCGCTTTGAAAAAAAGAAGATCGGGTGAAGTTGATTATCATCCTGTCGTTGGAGTAGCACGGCTCCAAAACCTAAGCTACTAGCGTCACAGTGAAGCTCTGTATCGGCGGCGTTGGGATTGTAAATGCTCAAAAGCGGAGCATTAAGTAACTTATCTTTCAATTTCATAAAAATTTCTAACTCTTTTTCGCCAAATACAAAGTGTGCATCTTTTTTAATTAAATCGTAAAGCGGTTTAGTCAACAGAGAAAAGTCCTGTATGAATTTTCGAAAATATGAGCACAAACCCAAAAATGAATGCAGTTTCTTTTGGTTTGTAGGTACTGGAAAATCTGCCACGGCTTTCAAGCCACCGCAATTTGGACCTATTCCATTCACAGATACCTCATATCCTAAATATTTAATTGTTTCGTACATGAACACACATTTGTCAAGACGCAACTGCAATTTATTTTCGGAAACAACCTTCAAAACCTTCTTCAAAACCCTAAAATGTTCATCCTTTGTTTCTGTAGCAATTAACAAGTCATCTATGTATATTAAAAGTTCTCCTGTTCCTATAAGTTCTTTGAAAATTGTATTAATGTACCGTTGAAAAACCGATGGGGCGTTTTTCAGCCCAAAAGGCATACGCAGGTATTCGAACTGCCCAAGGGGTGTTACAAATGAGGTGAATTTAATAGAATCTTCAGCCATTTTCACATGGTTAAAACCGTTTTTAAGATCAAGGAGTGAAAAATATTTTTTGTTCCGCAGTCGATCAAGATGATCTTCAATTAATGGTAAGGGAAAGTTATCCTTAACCGTCATCTTATTTAAATGCCTAAAATCTATACAAAGACGAATTTCACCTGTCTTTTTCCGAGTTAACACAATTGGCGATGTATACGGGGAATTACTTTCGCGTATTACATTATTTTTAAGTAAATCATCTAGTATCTTTTGTAATTCAACCTTATGCGCGTACGGCAAACGTCTTGGAGTGCAATTGAAAAAACTGTTCGCATTTGTCAAAATTATTTTCATTTCATAGCTATTATCCGAATATTCTGAACTAGTATTTGAAATACTCCCGAAAACTAAACTTTTTAATATTATTTGTTCCTCATAACTAAGGTTTTCGTTAATTTTTAAAGAAATATTTTCATCGCGGTTATCGCATGTATCAATTTTTAAAATTTCTTTGTCAAATTCTAAATCATCACAATCTTTAAAATTATTTTCGTTATCTTTAAAATTATTTTCGTTTTTATCATTTGATATCATTGTTTTTTCTTTCGTTTCATAAATCATAAGCTTAATATTTGCGTTTTGTAAAAAATCACTACCCAGTATGATTGGATTTTTCATAGTTTTATCACATACAACATAAAGAGACAATTTAACATAACTACCATTAAATTTAACACTACAAAATAATTTACCTAAAATAACCAATTTTGAATTATTTATACCTACAAAGTCATTGTTGGATGGTTTTAGAGATGTCATCATAAACGGGTGCACATATTGTTGTTGTATGAAACTAATGGGGCTACCGGTATCAATCATAGCCATCACTTGCATGTTCAATCGCACATCTCCAGCTTCTAACTCAAGGTCCAGAACTTCATGGAAATCACTCAGCAATGTAGATAGTTTCGGTTCATTCGGAAGAATTCTGTCTTGAACCACCAGAACCGATGATTTTTGGGAGCAGTCGCTCACAACATGCCCCTTTTCTCCACAACGAAAACATGTGCCTTTTTCTCTGCGTGGCTTTGGACACTTGGTTGATATGTGGCCAACTTCGTTGCAGTTATAGCACTTGATTTTCGTCTCGACTCGTAGCATAGGTTTTGTCTGTTGCACAGGTTTGTTGGAAAAAGATGTCGTTGGTTGCACATCAGCCTTCATTTTCTCATACTTTCGCAAAATAGCTTTCAACTCACCAATGGTGTTCGCGGTTAGCATAAGCTGTTTGTTAAAAGTAGAATCTGGAATGCCCTTAATAATGTAGGCAATCACGTCTTGTTCGTCGATCTCTGCTGAAGACGCAATCTCCTGCATAATGAGGACGTACTGTTGATAATTTTCATCTCTACGTTTTTTTCGATTACGCAACGTATTATGGACGTCTGTTGCTGTTGTATGGTGATGAAATTCTGTCATAAGAGCAGCCTTAAGCTCACTCCATGACCGGAACGATTTCGACCTTAAAAATAATCTCGCAGTACCTTTGAGCAGCCTTTTAAAGTAAATAAAAGACTCTGGCTCACTAAGGTGGTATGTTACCGTTGCGTCCTCAACACTTTCCAGCCACTTTTTGATGGGAAAATCATCATCGCCAGAAAACGTAGGCAAGGAATCTTCGATGTCACGTGAGGAGTATGCACCGGCAGGGTGACGTTCTTGAACAGGGCTGTTCGTCTTCAATTCAGCTAATCTTTTCTCAAGTGAAAGAATCTCCTCTTTTTTCTTCACCATTTCTCGAAGTCTATCTAAACGTTGGGTGACCACATTTTCTTCCTCTCCCAAGTCGTCATCATCATCTTCGACAGGAAAAAACTCTTCAATTTGGTCAGGCTCAAGCGCTTCAATGGCCTCATTTAATCGTAATTTAAGCACAGCCTTTGCGCCATTTGTAGCCAAACCCATTTCGGCTAATTTGTCTTTAAGTAGCACCGCAGTGGCATTTTCCAAAAAGTTTGATGCACGTGCATTAGCATCCATAATTATAAATAATTTAAGATTTCGTAAGCAAAAAAAATCGTTCAAATAAAGCGTAATAAAATTTTCACATGCAATTATAATTCGATTAAACTAATGTACATAGGTACTTTATCGCACTTCTGATAATTTGTAACATGCAGATTCATGCTTTTTCTAATATAGGATGCACCGTATTTAATAAGTAGGCAAACTCTTTAGGCAAATTAAAATGAATTTATTATGTACATGCAAATCATAAAATCAAAACCAGACTTCTTCTTGGATTCAATGCTTTATTTGAACTGACTTCTTAACTTAACATAAATAATACATTAGGAAAGCTTTTCTTAAGCATAAGATTTGATATACGAGTACAGTAAAAATTAAGTACATAAAAACTGTCATAGCGTCGTGTGATTATTCTGTTATTGGGGTCAATAGATACATAAAATTGAACGCATACCTAATTATAAATATGCTTTGAAGAAAAGCATTATTTAAAGCTTTTCGTTAGAAATGAATTAGTACTTGCGATCGTAAAGAGTTGCCAGATACTTTATTAAATTAATTAGTATTAAAAGTCTTATCGTAAGAGATACGATCTCTTACAAAGAATAAAAATGATAAAACCTTTATAAGTCGGAATCATTATATGTACCTACTTTCTTTGTCCTTTGGCCTAACAGGAGGTGTACAAACTAGTAAAAAAAAAAAAACAAAGGAACAAAAACTAACAAAAAAAAGTTCTCTAATGTCTTGAACTTTTTTTTATAGTAAATCAAATAATGCATTCGTCGGTTAACTTGTTTATTCAATTGAAATTTGAAAATTTAACAAAAAGATAGATTTTTGAGAACAAAAAATTTTCTTATAAAGGTAACCTCATATAACTTTTAAGGTTTTCGCGGTTGGTTCAATTATACATTTTTAGATTTTAAAACTGTATGAAGGTAACCTCGTTGTATATGTATGTAAGTGTTTCCTAAAGCCGTAAAATACCGTATTGAGTTCATTGTTTTAACAATTTAGTTTCAATTTTGAGTTATAGATATTTCCAACAAGTATCTGAATATAATGCATTATTTTAACGTTATTTTAACATTAGGTATTTTTCTGAGTAAAAAATGTATTCGATTTGCTTTTAATTTAAAATAATCTACACCAAAAACTAGGTGTTTAAAAACATATTTACAAATCAAATAAACAAACAATCTTCAATTAATTTCTTATATTTACATTTCAATAGGCAAAAATGTACATTCATTTTCCGACAAAGAAATATCGACACATGAAACAAAATAATAAAAAACAACCCATACCCCTAAAGAAAACTACCCATACACATTTATAATCCATAAATCTATATTGAAATTTGAAAAAAAATCAAAATAAAACTAAATCTCTATGGATACGGAAAGGCACAAATATAAAAATACAATAAATAAATATCCCGTTGAAAATTGGTTTGTGTTCATGAAAACCCCACATCTTTTTTTTTGTTTCTCAAATTGGCCACAGGTAGCCGGTGCCGCTTTGAGCTCTGAGGTGTCACTTCTATTTATATTTATTCAATGATAAAATCTCTCTATTTACTGTACTATTACAAAAACTTCCCATCTTTATATTGATAATCTCTGCTTCCAAGTTATAATGTTGATTGATTTAAGACAAATGTATAAGACAAGTCCGCATTGCAATGAAACTTTAAACCAAAAGCTCAAAGCTTCTAAAAGCTTTGTTTTCTTATCTAAACATTCCCAATACTATCCTTAAAAAAAAACAGGACAAAAACTTTGCACATGGGGTAATGTTATTGGTTTTTCATGTTTGTGTTTATGATTATGAGGATTTGCCTTCTTGGTAAAGTTTCGCATATTTTCGGTTTGGGGGAAACTAGGAAGATTTCAACTGATTAAAAGGAAGGTATTTAATGTATATCAGTTTTTAATGACTTAATTAAAAGACAGAAGTGTCAGTCATTTTTTTAGATACATTGTATACCTTCCTGGATATCCGAACGATTTGCTTTACAAAATTCGAAAAATACTTTTATTATAATAGGTCTGTTGTAAACGTTATTTAGTTTACTATAATGAATGAATAATAATGGGTATAATTGCACTGCGATCTTAAGGTCTATTGTGTCCCCTTTTTTGATCTGGATGAGGTTTCTCATCTACAGTTCATCCTCCAAATTCGTTCCTTTGAGGAATTTGAGACTTTGGGGTATTTTTAGAGAATGTATTTGGTTCTCTTCTATATGGTACTTGCCCAGATATTTTTGCCTTTGATGCACTAGTGCGTCGCATCTTCTATTATGTGGTCCGGCGTTTCCTCATGAGCATTGCAGAATCTGCAAGAGGCACTGCTCACTAGGCCAAGGATGCTAAGATGTCTTCTCAGTTCACAATGGCCAGTGAGGAGACCCGTTACTCTCCTGAGACTGATACAGGATAGGAATTGTTCTCGGTTATAGTTCCCGAGTAAGAGTTGCGCCTGTCTAAGTTTGGGGAGTTCTTTCCAGATTTTTGATCTTTTTGCCTCCTCTTCTAATTTGATTTTGTTTTTAATCATATTCTCCCCTATGCTACAATAGGGTTCTGGTCCCGTTAGCCGTGCCATTGCTCCTATTTTTGCTAGGGAGTCAGCCTCTTCATTGCCCTGGACACCGACGTGACCTGGTACCCAATGTAGTGTGACTTTGTTATCCCTGCCCAGTTCAAGATCAAGCAAGTTGATTTTTAAATCATACCAAATAGCTTGCAAAGCGTTTTTACGACTGCAATGAAAAAAGTATTTCATTTTTTAAATTATAAAAGGACATTGCTTGTTACATATATGTACTAAGATTTTAGTATTATAAATTTGCAAACAATTTATGTTTTAAAAAGGTTGGGTACACTTTGTTTGTGTACGCGTACGCGTAAAATTATATCGCTAGGCTTAAATTCAGTGACAATATTTTATAGCTATACATATAGGTATATGTATATCTAACTATGATACTTTGTTCGGCGTTCGTACTACTAACGGGTCTGTGATAAAACCTTTGTGCCTGTGATGGAGACGATTTTACCTATATTATAAATAAATGAAAAAAATAATATAGGTAATACCAAACCCCAACTTATTAAAGATATGTATTCGCATATGAAAATCGAAAAGAAAACTTCAACCATTACACGAGTACATAAAATTAAATTTAAGAAAATTACAAAACTCCTAGCAACTGAGGGTTTTTGTTGATTTTTAATTGATTGTATCATGAATGAGTTTATTTGAAAAACTTTTTTACATTGTTTTCTAAGCATTGTGTGATTTCGAAAAAAGAACCAACCAATGAACCATGTTCAACTCAATTCATACCATTTGTCGATCGATTTTAATTTTATTTTAAATTCACTTTGAATCAATATTTTTTAGCCCATATGCATATGCACGGCAAATACACATAAGTAAATACATAAACCAACACACGACCGACCGTCGCGACGGAAGCAGAACTTACTGATTCTCTCTCACTCACATTCGTTTTCAAACACTTATTCTCGTAGGAGTATGATGAACGATACCCATTCAGTTTGGTTCAGTTGTCACTAAAGTATATAGGTCAGTCGGCAAAGGATTTTTTCTTTGCAAAAACACCCAACTCAAATTGTATGATGAAAAGATGGATGAACTTACAGTTAAAAAAGAAATAAACTAGATGTGGATGGAGTTAGTATAAATGAATCCGAAAGTATCTCAAATAAGTTCAACGGACACTTTACTGAAATTTCAGAGCAATTAAAACCTTCTTTTGAACCCCATAGTTGTTGTAGCTGTAACCTTCTGGAAAATCTTGTTTTTGAAGAGAGGCAAACAAATAGTTTCGTATTTAAAACAATTAACTCTGGTGAGCTCTCTAAACTTATTATGTCCTCTAAAAATAAAAATTCATGTACGAATGATGGCATAACTAATTCGTTTTTAAAGAAAATTGTTTGGGAAATAGTTGATATATTGACTTTTTTGTTTAACTTAAGTGTAAGCCAAGGTTGTTTTCCACACTCACTCAAATGTTCTGAGGTAATTCCGGTTTTTAAGAAAGGTAATAAAAAAATGTTTCAAACTATAGACCGATATTCTTATTACCAACTTTCGCGAAACTTCTTTTGGATCGTAATGAATTCTTTTCTGTTAACCAGTTTGGTTTTAGGTCTGGGCTATCAACTGAAGATGCTATTCTCAGGGTATGCAGTCAATTATATCATGAGCTAAACAGTAATCAATCGACAATGGGTTTGTTTATTGATATGACAAAAGCCTTTGATATGGTTGACCATCAGCTCTTGCTCAAGAAATTGTATACTGCTGGGTTTCGAGGAACTGTGCACAATTGGTTTAGCAGTTACCTAAAAGAAAGAATACAAAGGGTTAAAGTAAATGGTATTTTTATTGAAGTTAATGTCTTAAAAAATGGTGTACCCCAAGGATCTGTACTTGGCCCGGTCTTATTTCTGATTTACATTAACTTGATTTTCAAGCAAAAATTTAACGGGCTACCAACAGCTTTTGCAGATGACATAACATTCACATACAAGTACAAAAACAACTTCGAATGTATTGTTAAGATTGGGGAAGACCTAGAAAAATTAAGGATGTGTTTCACTGCTCATAAATTAATAATCAGCGAAAAAACTAAATTATTAACGTTCAAAATATCTAGGAATACTTTTAATGACTATATAACCTTTATTTTCATGCATGTGACTGCAAAAAATTCAGTTTACCACTTCACAATTGTAGCTTACCAAATTTTCATTCCAACAAATCGTGCTCAAATTTGTGTTTTAAAATTGAGTCAGTTAAATGCTTTAAATATTTAGGAGTGCTGATCACATATGTGCATTGTATATAAAACTTATAGTACTATCATCACGATGATTTTTGAGTTGTGTGCTGTGGTCGTCTGAGGGCGCAATTGTATATACACAGAAACAGCAACCAAAAAATTAGTAAGTGATGTGATCGCTTGGGGGCCGACGTGTGGAACGTGCTGGGGGTCGATTCCTGATCTGCGCAGCTGTGAAGTGAAGACAAATTTATCATTTTAGTCTTCACAGAGTTTCTTCATTTCTTCACTTCACGAACACACCTAATGCGATTGTCGAACTGTGTATGATAAAGAGTTGTACTAAAAAGTACTAAAGTGTTCTAAATAAAAGATTCTGACGGCTGTGTGTCATTTCATGTTTTTTTTTCGTGGTCTACATCAGAAAAATTTGTTTCATCTTTCAACACAAAATTGTAAAATAAAATATTCCTCATTCCAATTTAATTATGTCGGAAATAATATTACAAATTTTAATCAACAATAGACGTCGTGATGGGCATAGGTATTTATTTTGTCTTTTTCGCTGGAATAATAACCATTAATAGTTTTTTTTCCTAGGAACAAACTAAGAATTTTACGTCGTTCTCTTCGAGATGTGCAAAATCCCTTCGAAATGACTATACGAACGAGCACTTTGTGGAGCTTTATTGATATTATTATTTATGAAAAAAAAAGAATAAAAGATTTACTTACTTGTCAGTCGCTAAATCTGGTCTTCCCTCCAAAAAATCCAACAAATATCCTTTTTGGACTTCGGAGGCTTTAGCACCACGAGATTGTTTTGTTGACATTTTTGTTTGATTTGAGCTCTTCACGCCTTTTCACACAATAATTTGACAGTGAAGAGAATTTTATCATATGAAGAAAATTTGACATTTCAAATTTAATTTTCTCAGATCGAGAATCGCATTTGTGGGGAAGCGGTGATAAAATTTTTCACTTCACTGCTTCACAGATCGGGAATCGACCCCCTGATGATAGTACTATGCAAATTTATATGCAATGCATATGAGTCTAATTGCTCGTAAAATGTATCTCATTAAACCATACTGCTCAAAAAAAGTTTTATGTAAAATATACTATGGTCTTGCACATTCAAAGTAACAATATGGTGTAACTACATAGTTGGGGTTGGACTTGTTTAAACACACTTGATCCTGTCTTCATTGCACAAAAACACTTGTTCGCATTATCTCTCAGTGTAATCATCGCACTCATAGTTGGTCTCTATTTAATAAACTCAAAATCTTACGAATAAAACATCTAGATATATATTTTCAAGGTATTAAGGGAATTTTTCAAACAAAGTGGTAATATACCAAGTCGACACAATAAATCTCATAATTTAAGAATAAACAACATGGCTTTTGTTAACATAGTGACACGTACAACTCATTTTTCTCATTTTTACTTATTTACTGCCCCAAAATATTTTAATAAACTTCCGTATTCAATGCAAATAAATCAAAATAAAAATATTTTTATTAAAGAAATTAAAGATTGGTTGTTTACTTTTGATCACGCCAATATTGAATCTATATTCAGAGTATAAAGGCGGCAGAATAGGAATGTTTTTCTCTTGATTGTTTTTTCTCTATTTTCCCTATTATTATTTATATCCATTTTTGTTATGTGATACTATCTAAGAAATTCATTTAGTTCTATGAATTGCCTTTAACTTTATATATACAACTATGAATTACTTCTTCTTATTTAATATTGTTAAAAAAATTTCTTGAAGTGTCGTTCATCACTAATTTTGAACTTTATGTTCTAAGATTACTGAACGATTACTAATTCATCCATTTCTTAAATTTTCTTAAAGTTATCCTACTTTTGTTATATTTAAATTAATTTGAAATGAAATAAATAAATTATAATAAAAAAAAAAACTGGCGTATCTGTAAGTGTTCAGCTATGGCCGTCATTAAAAAAAAACGCGTCTTTATCCTTATTTCGACAGCTGCTCATTATACAAGAAATTTGTGAGTTCTATTTCGATTCAAAATTTAATCTTTTTTTTTACAACACTTTCCAATATAACTTACACTTTGAGAGTTAACTAGCCTAAAAGTGTGGTTCTTTTTTATATTTTTTATTATTACCTGTTAGGGAGATATAAGAATAAAGCGAGAAAAATAAACTCTTAGGCGCTTTAACTCGTCACCAGCCAAAGTGCGACTTACTCTCGCGCCATCTTTATTTTAGACAAATATAATGATTTGAATAAATAGGTATATTCTTTTATTTAATTCATTAGAACGGGCAACTATCTAGACTCCTAGACATAGTAGATAAAAAAAATTTTAAACAACTTTTGTTCTGTAATTTTTTTTTAATTGAAAAGAAACGAGTTATCAAAACCAAAACTATTTACCTTTAGTTTTAAATTGTGATGAACGCAAAAGGTCTGTGAAGAAAAATTTCAGTTTTTATGTTATAAAGAGCACAAATGAACAACATTCCTGTTTGACTGCTATAGATCGAATGATTTTTTTATTCAAAACAATCCTGAATATTTATTCATTGTCGATTCTCTAAAAATATAAAGTGTCTCCACATTAATAAGTGAAGTACACAATACTACAAAAGTCAGTATAGACTCCTCCAACGATTAAATTTGTTTAAAAAATCCCTTCAATTTTTAGGGAGTTTCAAATACATCCCGACTGTGCTAATGATAATTGAAGAGAAACCAGCAGTAACAACGTATTCTCATAAACTAACAGGGACGGCACTTATTCAGAGAAATTTTCACATTCTACCCTTTTGTGTGTAAACTTAGTTACTCGGACCTATTATGCCCGTGAGTTTCCCCTTGTCTCTTTGAATGTCCTTATATATATGTATGTACATAGAAGTATTTTTGTAGAAAACAAAATTGGTATGTAAGTTTGTTACATTTGATAATGTACAATGTACATATACAATACATACACCTAAAAACAAATTTTTGAAAGAAAACATCAACCAATTTTCAAAACACGTAAGTATTGAGTTTGTAAAAAAAAATAGATCTTTTTTTGAAAAAAAATTATATAGGGATATTATTAGGACCCTTTCATAAAAAGTTGTATCGCAATCCGTCAAATCGTTTATGAGAACATCAAAAATCCTGTTCTATGGCAGTAACCGTTACGATTGTTTGACAAATATTTTTGGCAAATAATTTTAACCGCTTACTTATAAAGCCAAACCGAAAAATCATCAAAATCGTTTTCGAGGTAAACATGTTTTGCCTAAGGAGTACCTAGTTATTTTTAGAGCTAAAGAAATTAGTCCAAAGTTTTAAGAAAATAATTTAAGCTGTAGATAGGTACAGGCAGACATAATCGCCGATTGCGGGACCCAGTTTTTTCACGTCCTCTATTCCCTTCCGTGTCCGGGATTTTTCTTGACGGCCTTGAAAATACCAGAATTAACATATAATTTTGTTGTCAATTATCAGGACACCTTCCTACATATTTTTATAGAAAACTAAGGTAAAAAAAACTAATTGCTGATTGCAAATCACATAAAAGAACGACAAAAATCTTGGCTTCATTGCCAACACGGCCATCTTTAGGTTACACAATCGTATCTGTCTGTCCTTAGTTAGTGGTGGCGGTCGGCAACACTGGTAAAGTTCAATTTTGAATGAATAATATTAGGAGACTAGAGAGGGAAACCATCCTTGTTGTCCCGATTTTTCGGCTGCAATACGAAATATCTAAGAAATCCCTTTTCGTGTGCACTTTGCAGCAATACAAAATAAACATAAGTAAATATAATGTATGTTGCGCCATTATAACAGAAATAAACAATGCATAGAAACATAGAGATAGACGTACAGAATACAATTGAACTATGCGCACTTGCGAAGAAACAACATTTTAAGTTAAATTAGAAAAGCAGTGTAACCAGATACAAAAATCTTTTTATTATTTGAAACCTACAAATGTGTACATACTCGTATAATATGTACATACATTATATAACATATATATAAGGTTATTTTTGTTTTCCAAATAAATTAAAAAATTGTAGAAAACAAACAATAATCTTTGAAATTATAATAGCTAACTGAAGAGCGCCCAATTTGTTCTTCGCAATCGTCGCCGAAGAAGCGTAAATTCATACATAGGTCAATCGTTATCTGGACGAAAGCACAAGCCGAAATTGTTTACAGCTAGGTTTACTCTGTACAATAATGTTTAACTCGGATCTACATATGTATGTATGACAGAAATCGTTTGCGCCCACGTAGAATAGTATATACCTACTAACATACAGGGTGTCCCAATAGTGCGTCGTCAATTATATTGGGGAGAGAACGATAACTCAGGCGACAAAGTTTAATGACTGATTTGTATAGAACAGTTAAAAATAAGCATGAAAACTAGATGATGACTAGATGAAAATTGAAAATTACCAAAAAAAATATTTTAATTAAATTATTTTTTCTTGCTTGAGTATTTACGTAGTCTTATTTTGATAGTAATAATCCAATATGGATCAAGATACACCAGCTTATTTAAATGCAAAAGAAACCTTGCACCCACCCTAAATCCTATGGTGAGCTAAAGCAGGGGGGTTGCAGGGGGCAGCATGCCCCCCATACACACCACTGTTGCATACACCCAAACTCGCATCTACCATATTACTATCAAAATAAGACCACTCAACCAAAAAAAACATAAATAAAATAGTAGTTGTGGTTATTTTCAATTTTCTCAAAAACTAAAAGGCATAAAATTATTTAGTTTTCAGTTTTTGATTAACTATTAATAAGAGCAAGAAATTATTGAAAAAAAAAAATATTTATAAACTTATGGTTTTGAAATATTGAAATTAAAAAAAAAAATTTAACTTTTTTTTACTCAAATTTTGAGTTTAAAATTAAATTTTTCAAAGACTATGCATAGTTTTGACTTGATTTAAAAACTGGCTAATAGAATAGAATGTTAGCTTTAGAAAAATGTATAATACTGTCCGTTATTTTTTTAATTATTTTTTTTTTCTATTTACCGTACATATTTTTTAAATTGCCCCTAACGCCTAAACGGGGGAGATAGACCCCCCCTCCTATAGTAAAAAAATGCTTATTTTTAACTGATCTATACAAATCCGTCATTAAACTTTGTCGCATGAGTTATCGTACTCTTGCCATTATATTTTAGGGCATAATTATTCTATGTATGTAGCTCTAATGCTAAAGTAGCCTTGAATTTATAGAAGATGTCATGAAAACATAGATAAAGTGACATTTCAAAAAGTTCAATTTTTCAATTTTTAAAACAATTTCATAGCAAGTTTGAGTTAAAAAAAATTTTTAATTGTTAAATGTTAAAAAATAAGAAATTATGTATTTGTTGTATTACTGTAAACCCCGTTAATGTGAAACGAATGAAACGGTAAGACTTGGAAATTTTCAGCGACATTCGAAATGTTTTAATTTAATAGTTTATTCCTTTTTTATCGTGTTTTGCAAATTTCACTTTTAAGAATACTCGTTTGCCTGAAAATTCCTTGGGATCCGCGAAAATGTCATACAATGCAAGATATGCAGGTACCTATCAAAAAAATACGTATTTTTGAGAAAAAAATCCGTTTTTAATATGTATAAAATTTTTAAATTATTTTTATAAAAAAATTGAATTAAAATTATGAAAATTTTAATATGAATACATTTGTAACTACAAGTTGAGAAGACTCAAACCAAATGCTCACAATACAAAACTTAACCGCTTTCGCCATGACCATTTCATCGAAAAGCTATTTTTAACAAACGAGCGAAATGGAAATCTTTTTTTCATTGTTTTCGGCGTATAGAAAATTTAATTGGATGAACAATTTTTCATGTTAGAATTTTAATTTTTTCTTAACAAGTTATGAAAACCAGTGTTTTTTCCAAAGTAATATGGAACCCATAGAGGCACATTATATGGAACCGGGTTCCATGTTACCATGAAGTACTTTTTTTTTCTTTATCGTGCAAAGTTTTTTTTAGTATTGGGACAAAAAAAATGGTTGATGCAATTAAAAACATTATTGTAAAATGTTATTTTTTCATACTTATAATATGGAACCCGGGTTTCCATATTGCCAACACAAAAACTGAAAATGTAAAAATGGTTTTTTTTTAAATAAATACAAAAATTCAATACAATAAGTAGGTACTCAGAATATGTTTTTTTTTTCTTATGTATATATAACGTAAAACTAAATAATTAGTATAATTAAACAATTTTTGATGTCTTTAGGTAATGGGAATGAACAAAAAATTTTAAAACTAAATGGGGTTCCATATTCCCACCTTCTCCTCTACCGTTAGTCAATTTTAAAATCCAAAGTTTGAAGACACTCCCTCCAGTAAAATTCCGGGTCTAGGAGTAGCCCCGATACCGAAAACGGTTTTTAAAAAATTTCAGTCTCGCTCTTTTTTTAATTTGAAGGGAAACTTCTTTGGAGAACAATTTCAAGGCTTAATTTTATCCTTTTAATCTATGACGTTGATTTTATCGTCTTTCGTCTAGCTAAGCGGTGGGTGGTGCATTAAAATTAAAAATTTATATTGATGGGCTGATTTATTTATTCTATCGTGCAAAAATATTATACATACATACAATCTACGTATGTATATGTATAATAGGGCAAATCGTGGCTTTAACTCTATTTTCTACTTTTGTTATTTATTTTATTTAATACTGTAACGAAGATTAGTTAACTACTTTTGAATCATAATATAACGACTTTTACATTCGACCTATATCGATTCTCGAATGCGATGGCGCTGTCATCTAGTACATCTAGTACCTTTGCGATTTAAAACAACCTGCTATGAGCTTTGAATGAGCTTCTTCGAACATTGGTAAATGTCGAAGCCCGAAGGGGAATTATTTCATCTATCTGTCAGAATAGAAAGATCGAGATACAGGTTCTAAAGATTTCTATTGCTTTCGAGATTAGACCAGAACCAGATATTTCCCTATATAAGCTTGATGGCGCTACCGATTAGACACAGTTTATTTTTGAAAGTGAAAGAATAAAGTTTGTGTAAAGTGTTGTGCCAGTGATTAATAAAAGTTATTTCAATTGAAGTAAAGTGTGTTTTATTTTAAATGTAATAAGAAGTTAAGAAATAAAGTAAATAAGTTTTTATTGCGAACCCTTAGCAGAATATTACATTGGTGTTAGAAGTGGAATAAAAACTTATGTTGTCTGTGCATTCAGATAATTTGTGGTGATAAAAAAAAAAAAATACGTGTGTGTGTTTTGATAAAACAAAGCCAAAAAGTGACTGTGAGAAGAAAAATAAAAGGGAAATGGGTAAGACAGTGATTGAATTGAATTGTGTTGAACTTAAGGCAGAGCTGAATAAACGAGGCCTTCCTACTGCTGGAAGAAAAGCTGACCTCATAATTCGTCTGCAAGAGGATTTAAGTCAACGCGGAGAAGACCCAGACACATTCCTATTCGAAATAGAAATGCCTGAAGAACAAGTAAGTACTTGTGTCGACTTGTCGGCAATGATGGCACTTCTCATTGACAAGCTCGAAGAACAACGTACAGAACAAAAGAATCTTCTCGAAGAACAACGTACAGAACAAAAGAACTAACTGGAACAAATGGAAAAACAACAAAAGAATCTTTTCGAACAAATGGAAAAACAACAAAAGTGTGAACAAAAGAACCTTCTCCAACAAATAGAAAAACAACAAAAGTGTGAACAGGAGAACCTTCTCGAACGAATGGAAAAACAACAAAAGAACCTTCTAGAAGAACAGAAGACTCATCGAAGGTAAGCTTGATGCTTTTGAGAGCAAGTTCGTTACTATTGATGGACGCTTTGATTGCTTCGAAAAACAATTTTCAAAACTCGAGAGCGTTCAAGAAAAATTCGAGGATAAAATACAAAGTATTGCCGACGAATTAGACAAAGTTCGAAAAATTAAGATTAGAGAAAGTGTTGGCGATTACCCAAGGAAGAAGGAAATACATCCACCGGCTTTTGACGGGCAAACTTCTTGGTCGATCTATAAAAAACAGTTTGAGGCAGCCGCAGCGAAAAATGGCTGGGATGAAGAAGACAAATTTATAGCTCTGACGGTTGCCCTCAGAGGATCTGCTGCTGAACTGCTGCAAACCATTCCAGCAGATAAGAATGGTAACTTCAGTGCTCTTGTTCAGGCGATAGACAAACGCTTTGGAGATGGCCATATGCAAGAAGTCTTCCGCGTCCAACTGAATACTAGAGTCCAGAAAAGAGGAGAAACTCTGCAGCAACTTCAAGCGGACATTGAACGGTTGGCGCATCTCGCATATCCAGCTGCAGGGGATGAAATCGTCAACCAACTTGCAACAGAAGCCTTCATCCGTGCTGTATCTGACATCAACTTACAGCGAGCAATTAGAACTGCTGGAAAACGTACGCTTCCTGAAGCTTTAGCGTTTGCTCTGACAGCAGAACAAGCTTCCCAAGGAGTTCATCGAGTCAGAGAAGTCGAAGTTGAAGAATGCTCTTGTCAGAAAATCGCATTCCAACGCTCGAGAACAACCAAGCAATAGTACCAACACTCCTTGTTTCCCAGACGGCAAACGAGTAAGAACCAACTTCGAGGGGCAGAAGCTGGTTTCTGGTATCGATGGCCCCAGAAACACTATCCAAGTCTCACAGACTAAACGAGACAACAAAAGTCTGACAGTGGAGGCAATAATAAACAATAAGAAACACGTGGCTACAATCGACACCGGTGCCACCGCCTCCATTGTACGAAGAGACTTGGTTAAGATGTCTTGGCTACACAACACCAATAACTACCGTTTGAAGACCGCCACAGGAGAGGCAGCAAAAGTGTATGGTGAGGTTCGTCTTATGATCCGTTCGGCAGAACTAGAGTTTTCGCACCTATTCCTGGTAGCGGATATATGTGACGAGTGCATCGTTGGAATCGACTTCATGAAGGAGCATGGAATAATTTTGGATATCGGTAAACAAGTTCTTAAGTACCAAAATGTGGAGATTCCGATGGTCTATGGCAATGAAAACTCAACAACTATCAGGACCGTCATCAAAGAAGACATTTGCTTATCTGCTTCTTCGGAAGTATTCGTATGGACGAAACTAAAGGGTGACTTTGGAAGCCATCGATACCTCATGGTGGAACCAGATGCGGAACAACGTTCCCAAAACATCATGGTAGGGAAGACTCTGGTGGCACCAAAGAACAACATGGTGCCTGTACGGATACTGAACATCAAACCGTACGAAATTAAGCTCAAGAAGGGAGAAAAGTTGGGCAATGTGAACCTGTATCCGCGATTACTAAGATCACCGAAGCGGAAACAAAGAAGCCCCTGAGCTTTGACAGATTAAAAGACCAAATTCTGAAGTCATCAAGTCTGAGTCAACATCAGTTTAATGTTGCTGGAGATCTTCTTCATGAGTATGCTGATATATTCTCTTCACCCAACGGACAATATGGTCGAACACAACTAGTACGGCATCGAATTGATACAGGAGATGCAAGACCAATTCGCCAACCAGCAAGACGTCTCCCTCTAGCAAAACAAACTGAAGTTAAAGAAATGATATCGACAATGAAGAAAGATGGGGTAATCGAAAATTTTAAAAGCCCTTGGGCATCACCAGTCGTTCTTGTCAAAAAGAAGGATGGAAGCACTCGATTTTGTGTAGACTACCGAAGACTGAACGACGTGACAAAGAAAGATAGCTACCCTCTACCCAGAATCAGCGACACCTTAGACGCGATGGAAGGAGCCCAATGGTTTTCAACTTTGGATTTGAAGAGCGGTTATTGGCAAGTCGAAATTCACCCAGAAGATCGGGAAAAGACGGCGTTCTCCACAGGAAACGGTCTGTGGCAATTTAATGTGATGCCATTTGGACTATGCAACGCTCCAGCAACTTTCGAGCGTTTGATGGAGTGCGTTCTACATGGACTAACCTGGAAATCTTGCCTGGTCTACCTGGACGATGTCATCGTGTACGGAAAAACATTTGACGAACATTGTAAAAACTTTAAAGCCGTATTCCAGAGCCTTCGAGAGGCACATTTAAAGTTAAATCCTAAGAAATGTTCGTTTTTCAAGACCGAAGTTAAATATTTGGGACATATCATCTCATCCCAAGGAGTAAAAACTGATCCTGAGAAAGTTGACACTGTAAAGAATTGGCCAACGCCTCAGGACAAACATCAACTCCGGAGCTTTCTTGGTCTGGCCACATATTATCGGCGTTTCGTGAAGGATTTTGCTAAGATCGCCAAAAGCTTGCATCTGCGTTTATGTAATGCACCTGTACTGGCCTATCCAACTCCAGGAAAATCTTTCATCATCGACGCTGATGCAAGTAACGTTGGAAGTGGAGCTGTACTATCGCAAGTACATGACGGAGAGGAAAAAGTTGTCGCCTACTACAGCAAGGTACTCTCGAAGCCAGAAAGGAATTATTGCGTTACAAGAAGGGAACTTCTCGCCCTGATATTGGCAACAAAGCACTACCATAAGTACATCTATGAACAGAAGTTCCTTCTTCGAACAGATCATGGTGCGCTCAATTGGCTTTTAAACTTCAAAAATCCAGAAGGTCAAGTAGGAAGATGGATCGAGAGGTTGCAGACGTATGACTATGAGATTCAACATCGAAGAGGAAAGCTGCATTCAAACGCAGACGCGCTATTCCGGCGACCGTGTAAACCAGATTGTAAGCATTGCACACGCCAAGAAGAAAAGGAAATAGTCATCGTTCAACGAACAAGATCTGATCCCATTTACGGTTGGAACAACGAAGAACTCAGAACGGCCCAACAAGAATATCCGGATATCGAACCCATTCTTGCCTGGAAAGAACACCAAGAGAAACCAGAATGGTGTGATATCTCTTACCGAAGTCCGGCTCTCAAAGCATATTGGGCACAATGGGACTCGCTTCATGTGCAAGAAGTGGGAATCCGCAGACGGCAAATCTTATGTGATGCAGCTAGTCGTACCTCGGTCAAAGGTTAAAAACGTACTTCAAGAGATGCATGATGGAACTTTTAGAGGTCATTTGGGAGTGAATAAGACGCTGGAAAAGGTACGACAACGATTCTACTGGCTACACGCAAGAGATGACGTCGAAAGATGGTGCCGAAAATGCGATACTTGTGCTGCTAGCAAGGGACCAGGTAGAAAAATTCAAAGTAAAATGCTGCAGTATAATGTGGGCACACCTTTTGAAAGAATTGCAATAGAACTAACAACGGAAACCGATACATCCTTGTAGTCATGGACTATTTCAGCAAGTGGCCTGAAGCATTTGCCATCCCAAACCAAGAAACCAAAACAGTTGTGGATCAAATTGTCTTCAATTGGGTGAGCAGGTTCGGTGTTCCCATGGAGCTTCATTCTGACCAAGGAAGGAACTTCGAATCTAAAGTCTTTCAGGAAGTTTGCTCGCTCCTTGGCATTAAAAAGACAAGAACAACACCGCTCCATCCACAATCTGATGGGATGGTTGAACGATTCAACAGAACACTTAAAGAACATCTGTCTAAGGTTGTCGGCGACTACCAACGAGACTGGGACCGACATATCCCATTGTTCCTTATGGCATATCGAAGTGCAACCCATAGCTCGACAGGAAAAACACCATCGGAAATCCTGTTCGGATCAACTATACGGCTGCCAAGTGAAGTGAAATTTGGTTGTCATCCAAATGAGTCACAGGGAACAGACGAATATGTGGATGACCTCAAGAAAAGGCTTATTGACATAACAAGGACAAATATAAAATTGTCTAGTGATCGGATGAAAACAAGATACGACGCAAGAGCGACAGCAACGGGATTTCAAGAAGGAGACCTTGTGTGGTTTTACAATCCTCATCGACAAAAGGGGCTATCACCAAAACTCCAACAAAACTGGGAGGGCCCATATACTGTGGTAAAAAGAATCCATGATGTGGTTTACCTTATACAAAGAGGCGTAAGAGGCAAACTAAAAGTAGTTCACGCTGACCGGTTACATCGATATAACGGTGAAAGAGGTGATGAAATTGTTCGGGACGATCAATTCTAAGAGGGGGGCAATGTAACGAATATTAGTTAACTACTTTTGAATCATAATATAACGACTTTTACATTCGACCTATATCGATTCTCGAATGCGATGACAGCGCCATCTAGTACCTTTGCGATTTAAAACAACCTGCTATGAGCTTTGAATGAGCTTTTTCGAACATTGGTAAATGTCGAAGCCCGAAGGGGAATTATTCCATCTATCTGTCAGAATAGAAAGATCGAGATACAGGTTCTAAAGATTTCTATTGCTTTCGAGATTAGACCAGAACCAGATATTTCCCTATATAAGTTTGATGGCGCTACCGATTGGACACAGTTTATTTTTGAAAGTGAAAGAATAAAGTTTGTGTAAAGTGTTGTGCCAGTGATTAATAAAAGTGATTTCAATTGAAGTAAAGTGTGTTTTATTTTAAATGTAATAAGAAGAAGTTAAGAAATAAAGTAAATAAGTTTTTATTGCGAATCCTTAGCAGAATATTACAATACTATAAATCCAGGGGAGTGACTAAAAAAAAAAACATTTTACATGTCTGTGTATTTTAAATGGCGGAATTTTTTGAAACAGTACATTTTTGAAAAGTCGTAAAGAAGTTTCACTTCTGTCAACTAGTTGTACACTCATTTTTTGCATGGATTTTTGTAAAAAAAACACGTTTATTTAATTTTAATGGACTTTAGAACTCATTACGAATAGATTAATAAATATGCTTTGTAAGGTATTTTGTCTCATTTAGTCGATATCTGCATCAAAATCATTAAAACATAAATAGATCATAATGAAAATTATTAAAAGAAAAACGGCAGTTGACTTTAACTTCCCCCTAGTCAGGACCGGTTTCTATATATTGCTATAATAAAACAACCGCTACAATAGTGCTACATAAGTACTTGGCCCTGTTTCCTCAACTCATTTATAGTATACACTATCTTCTTTTTTCTCAAAAAAATAGTCATCTACGAATCATATTTAAAAAAAATTTAGCTAAGATATGCTAAGGCTGAGTGTTGCGAATGGATTTGAAATTAAATCTCAAAGTAAAGTTGGATCTTGTGATATTTTTGTAACGATAATTCGGGTCGAATCAAAATAAAATAGAGTTAACATTTTTCATCATATTTTGGTTTCGAAAATATTAAAATGAGCACGCTTTACAACTAGAAGATTTTCCCCCATATACAATGTTTAACTACATTGAGTCTGCTGCAACATTTTCATAACGGCTTTGTACTAACAACTCCCAAGCGCCCGTACAAACACCCCTTTCATACAGTAAATCTAATAACGAACTACTTAGTTACTTCAATTAAAAAATAAAATGTCATTATTTTTAAATGTGGTGTGCATTGTTTTGATTTTCTTCAGGAATAAAAATAAAACTTTTTATTCAATTTGCACGAGCAAAAGCACACTCAAATCAACAATAGCGCACTGCCGATGATGATGAAGTCTGCTTTGCTTGGCAAAGTTGCACAGCAATACCTATAGCTTGGCAATCCGCATGCATACTGCTGAAGCTGATAGACAGATACAAACTAACTGAACTTTGGGTGGATTTCAGTTTTCAGCTTTTTTGAATCGCCTTGTCGGGTAGTATTCAATTGACAGCGATACACACGACAACGATGAGAGTGCGAATCGCTACTTTCCTCTCAGAGTTGTGTAGTAAGTTGTTGTGTGATCTGTTGTGAAGAATCATTTAGATACAACATTTTAATCCAACTTGTGTTTTGTGCTTCTGTTGGCTACTTCGGTTGCTAGTTACTACTGCTAGTGAATTGTTTTGTAAATTTTCGGTACGGTACTTTGTGTTATATTTTAGTGTTATGCTGAAAGAGTAGTTCCGAATATCTGTTCAAAGCGAACAGAAAAAAGTGAGACAGAAAAAAAACGAAAAAAAAAGAGAAGAATTATATACCCACGATAGTGAAGACTGAAGAGCAGCAGTGGTGAATTTTTCTTCGCTTTATTTTTTATTGAATAGTGAATAGTAAAAGAAAATTAGGAACAACAATTTTTTTATTCTTCAATCATATCGTGTTTTATGCAATCGGCATCTTCTCTCCCTCACTTGGCCATCTTCAAGCTATATATTGCTCACATATTCTTAGTTTCAATGGCAAAACTGTGTGTGAGAACAGAAAGGCAGTGCAATTTGGTTTTTGAAGCGGGAGTTATTAGAGTTGCTATTGTTTTGTTGATGTTTTCTTTTCCCACCACTTTTGGAATGTGGGTGGTTTTAAATTATATTCCTTTTGTTATTGTGTTCCGTTCAACGAAAATATTATCTCTTCAGTAAACAATTTGCATCAATTTTCTTTAATAGAGACTCAATTCATTAATTGATAATCGAACCTACATACATTCATAGCTACTCGTACATAAGTTGATAAATTTTTTTTTAAATTATTATTATTGTTATTATTCTTTTATTATTATTATTCTTTATTATTATTCTTTTTAAATTATTATTTTTTAGGTTAAATAGGTATGTATTGTAGGAACGAATAGATATATAGGTATTTTATTTCCCTTTTTTATGTTCATTGTATTATTGTGCGTATGGCCTAAAAAGCGTGAATGAATTTTTTTTTTCGTGTCAAGGATTTTTGGTTCATTCATACTTTGTATTTTCTTTTGACTCAGTTATATCAACGAGCGTGATTGAGTGATGTTTGTTAACATTACTCCGTTGAAACAATTTTTTAATTTCCCTCACTCTTTATGTAATTATTAGTATTTAAATTATTTTGAGGCAGGGCTATTAGCTGTAAAAATTAACCTAGGTCATTGTATATCAATTTGCATAGTACTCTCATGAACACGTTCCAATCGTTGTGTGATGTGGTCGTTTGAGGGCGCACTTGTATATACACAGAAACAGCAACCAAAAAATTAGTAAGTGATGTGATCGCTAGATGGCCGACGTGTGGAACGTGTTAATGAGAGTACTATGCAAATCTATATACAATGCCTAGGTATAAAATTATGCTTGATACCTATATGTTTACATTCAGCACTCATGTAATTCAAATTTAACTTATCGTATTTAAAATGAACCTGATTAAAATACGAATTAAGCTTGGATTCGACTTCATAACTTTTTTCCACCGAAGAAAATCTCAAATTTCAGTTTAAATTTTCATATCTCTCCATACAACAACATGGGCATTGTACATATATGAAATCTATAGCACTCTCAGCAGCACGTTCCACACAGCTTTGTGGTGTGGTCGTTTGAGGGCGCACTTGTTTATAAACAGAAACAGCAACCAAAAAATTAGTAAGTGGTCATTGTATATGAATTTGCATAGTACTCTCTTGAACACGTTCCACACGTCGGCCACCTAGCGATCAGACCCCTAACTAATTTTCTGGTTGCTGTTTCTGTGTATATACAAGTGCGCCCTCAGACGACCACACCCCACAACACAAAAACCATCGTGATGATAGTACTGTAAGTTTTATATACAATGAACATGGGTACATACGAAATATATTTAAAGATTTTTTTAATTTTCAAAAAACTTATAGGTGCGCGCAATTAATATTTGGGGTGACTAACTAATAGCTATGTATATGGAAAACAGAAGTCGAATGGGTCGACATCTAAGAAGTGGCGGCAACCCTTACTCTTTCTTTTTGCGGAGAGCTTATGGAGGTTTTAATTGAAATTTACTGATATTTTTTGGATGCAGTAATCCAAAAAATAGTCTCCTCTTGCCCCTACCACCAATTTCCGACGCTTAAAGACACCTCACATTGCAGCGCTACCACAAGGGTCGGGGCAACATTAAAAAATACACGCCATGATAGTATTATGCTTTTCATATACAAAGCTAATAGCTAACTAATAGCAAAAATGGGGTTGGTAGTGGCGCGATGGTTTGCGTGGTCTCCTGTCAACCTCATGGTCACAGGTTCGATCCCTACCGTAGTCTATGTCATGTTTTTATTCCATTATAACCTCTGTAAATTATCAGGCATAACACTAACAACATGTGATTGAATAAATACTAGTATGCCCAACAAATATGACAACGAACAAAATAATGTGAATTATAAAGGGACATAGATATAAGACACGGCATTTTTCCGCTTTAGTCCAGCCGCCAACCCTGCAGATAAAATCTGAGACAACCACCACCTTCAGTCTCAGTACCTCGCGCCACACACCTTTCCATACACCTCTCCCTTCCCATCCTAACCTATCATTCTCGCCCGCGCTGTGTTGTAACATATAACGGGTACGCCGAAAATCCCCTTGAGCGCGCAAATTATTAAAAAAAAAATATCGATATTTAAGAAGGTGGTTGTTTTTTGATGAACAGAGTCTGTTTTCTTCAGACAATGAACAGCGTCTGGACATCCCGGGCAACATTTCACCAGCTCCTTTGATTTGACATTTCTCAGTTCATTCTCAATAAACATTTTAGCGAGGATTTTTAGCTTGGCATGCGCAGTTTACGACATAAACTCAACTTGTAATCTAGTAATTGCTTCAAAGTTTCCAATCTATTCAGTGGCTGGGCGAAATAGTTTCAAAACATTTTTACACAGATAAATTTTGACATTTGAGAATAGTTAAAGGAAATAGACAAAATGTTTCAAAATTTATGGAGAGTTTAATCAAACGATTGTAGAAATAAAATGGGAGGAGATAAAATAGAGTTTAGCTTGATTTGCATAGCAGGCTTAAGTTCATGAAGCGCGAGAGCGCTCAAGATGCTTCGCATGACTACAGGAGTGACAATATGTGAAACCGAGAAAATCGGAGGAAGTATGACCAACTCAAGTGGTACTGTCATGTACAAGAGAGCCCTTCTAAGAACCCATTTCAAAGGCAAGCTCAAAAATCCTGGTTGAAACAAAAGTGTCGAACATTGAAGAATGCTAAACCGAGAGGCTTGCCGAAGTTTTCTTAGTTAAACCCAATGAAACTCCTCTTGTGGGATTTCTGTGTTTAATGTTCAGTATTACACAAAACTTCTTTATGGCAAAAGCTTTACGTTTTTTTTTTCATTTTATGTATTCATTTTTGTATATTTTTATGAACAATTTGCTTCTAAAACTATCAAAATAAATTTTTTACTTTTTTCAAATGTAGATTTAATTTTCATTGTTGCATAACACTGTGATTAATTATTTTTGTATTTTTTTTAAGACAGCAATACCAGCTTTTCATTTTTTTTTTGTGCTTTATTTACGTTTTCGAAACATTTTTTTTTTTTATGTCTAGAATTTTCTAAAACATACTAAATAAGATAGACTCTATACACAATTTAGAAACCTAGAATTTTGTGAAAAGAATTCCGACCAAAAAATGCTCCGATCATGCGGAATCTGTCAGTCGTTTATTTCTTGCTTATACCAACAACTGTTGATTGTAGTGGCATCTGCCTTCCCCTCTCTTCACTCCTTATTCATAGAAAAAATAATAAATTCGTTTTTAACCGCACTACCTATACATATTATTTATGTTTTACTTTATCAGAAATAACTGTGCTTATTTATGAATTACTTCTCATTTCTGGTTTCGATAAATATTTTATCGACATGACTATCCAAACGAAAACTTAATAAAAAGATGATTAAATCTTATTTATGACTGCAAAAATAAAATTTAATTAATTTTTCCGCACATATGTATATATAATTTAATTTAAATTAAAAGCTTTTTTCCTTCAATCTATGTATGTGTGAGTAGGTAGGTATGTATGTAATTATGTATAGGTGTTCCTACTTACTTACTATGATCTGATTTTTTTTTTGTTCTACTTAAATAAAAGCTGTTTTGTAATGTTTTTTTTTTCTCTCAAATAAGATTTATAGATTCTTTGGCATTTAATTTAATCTTGAAATTGAAGTTGTTTTCGAAGTTAGAAAGCAATATCTATTTATTTTACATTGGCTTTTTTAGAATATTCTTCTATCATTATATCTTGTAAATATGGCTGGGTTTATAATTTCTATTGAGACGTTTAAGTGTTGTTTATTTAGTAAAATTAATTTGCAAAGAAAATCGGGAACAAATATATGTTAAATAGAACTGAGACGTTTTAGTGTTGTTTATTTAGTAAAATTAATTTGCAAAGAAAATCGGGAACAAATATATGTTAAATAGAACTGCACAACTTACCTGCAAATATTATTTGAGTTCAAATATGTCTAAAATGGCTGTGAAAAAATTAAGTCATCAACATTCAATGCTAGCTCTTATTAATTTAAAGTCAAGCACTGAAAACTATACGATGTGGCTGGTTCGTTTGTGGTGGGTTAATTTAATTTCAAGATTATTCCAACGGGCAAATTCTATAATGTGCACGTAAACTTAATTTTCTTCACAAAGAGTCCATAGTTTGAGTTGTAAATCTTGAATTTAAGTATGTAATCAGGCAATTTTGGATGATTAGCGGCATTTATCTAAAAATCCGAAAGTTGTGTTAGAACCTATAATTTTAAAGATACACGCAAATATGTAAAACATCTCTGGTATAAAAAAAGAAAAATTTGAAATAGAGTGACTTAACTATTTTACTGGTCACGTTTGGATTTGTATCTTTAGCTATCCGTAAAACTTTTTGCTGTTGTAAGCCCACGCGAAAAACAGTCGATCACTGCTGTAGCTACGAAATTCAAGCTATCTCATTTTTGGATATCTCAATTAAAATATAAACTCTGCCATTTACTAAAACTAGAGCAGAAAGTCAAAGTGTCAGTATTTTTGTGGTCGATTGGTCGTAAAATTAATTTTTTGTTAAATTTCAATATCCTGACAAAATTATGCTGAGTTTGGATTTGAATTCAAGAACCTTCGTAAAATTATATTTTATTTTTTTTTTTAACAAAAATCTTGTTGACCAGTGTTATCAAATTAAATACTATACATTTTCAACGTCACACTTTATTTTGAATAAAATGTGAATACCGTTAAGGCTCGGGCTCTCAAAACAGTTATTTTGTTTGATTGATTCGTTGCTTGCGTTTTCATTTGTGATTTGTGCTTTATTATTATGATTTCCGGAGCTTTGTTTGCTTAAAAAGATCTATTTGCTTATTTCAATGGGGACCATTCCGTATGCTCATGTACAATGTCCGATGTTTCTCACTTTATTTGATGTATTTAAATATACAGGAGAAAATTTTTTATTTTGTTTTAAAGAACTTTGTTCTATATAGGGTGAGTGCATAAAAATATCTAGGGTGAACATTTTTTATCTTTTTAAGGTGTTATGTATTATCAAGATCTATGGAAAAGGCAACCTTTCCCCTTAAAAAGGAGCACCCTTTCGAGTCAGATGGTTTTAGGAACTCTTTTTATTTTTATTTTTATGAAATGTTTGTTCCAATTTTCGCTTACAGGCCACTATTTTAAATATACGTTTGGTCAATGTTGTAGGTACTCAAAAATAAAATCATCAAATCATAAAAGGCACAAATTTTTTCAACAAGTTAGCTTTTAGTCTCATTAGATAGATCAACATAATTATACCCTAAAATAATGCTTAATGTTAATATTCTATAAAAATAAATACATCAGTTTGATAAACTTTTACCTCCCCCTGACTCCAAACCTCTTAAAATGCGCCTGTAATCCAAAAGGCATTAATTGAGGTTAAATTCGTGCGAATTATTTATTGTTAATTTTTATGTTCTCAGAAGACCAAGAAGATGTGAACGAAGAAGAGCATGTCGCACGCCCGATCACTTCAACAACAGTATTGGCCAATCATCGAATCACCGTTAGTGAAGTTGCTGAGGACCTAAACATATCGATTTTTATGAATGATTTGAGCATTTCCGGCATTGGACGGGTGGCCGCAAAATTCGTATCAAAATTGCTCAATTCTGACCAAAAACAGCATCGCATGAACGTCGCTAATGAGCTTTCTATGCCGAAGTTGTCGGCATAAGTAAGAACCATGAGTAACAACATAACGCCACAAAAAAATCGAAATTCGAATATGTGTAAACCTGCGAAAATCAAAATTCTTTACACATTTTGGCCACTTTTTACACCTCGTATTTAACTTTTTTTGTTTTAACACAGGAGCGGTGGCGGCGGCGGCGACGCGGTGTGACCATGAAGAATTTTTTGCCTTCTTCAACTTATGCACTACACTAAGATAAAAAGCTTATTCAAGATATTAATTCCAATTTCGATAAATTGTAGTTAATAAGTTCATTATTTTGTTGATTCAAAAGTTGAATTACTTGTATTTTTATGTATTTCAAATTTACTGCGAAGCATGTGGTTGTTGCTGGCTTTATGTTTTGTCTGCTCTTGACTTTGTTTAAGTAGGTATACATTTTCGTCTTCTTTCTTTAATAAATATAAAAATTAAATCACAAATTCGGCACTTTAACCTTCTTCTTAATCTTTGTTTTTTAGTAAGACGAGTTAGTGTTGCCACTTAACTAAAATTTCAATAAAAAAAATTTGAGAATATACCTGCATAAGAATATACCTACTATTTATATATATTTAGTCATATTCGTCTTGGCCAAAGTAAGGCACGGCCCATAAAATGTGCGGAGCGCCCAACTCATAGTTGTGGTTTCAGTCATCAGCGGACGACAATTAATGTTTGTGTTTAATTGTCGTCCGCTGATGATGGTTCCGCAGCTGAGAACCGAAATACATTCGTGTTGAATAAAAATAATTAAAATTTAAAAAATATCAAAATTTTGTCTTTTTATTACGATTTTTGCGGTCAATAAGGAAAAACCTTTTTTAAATAATTAATTAATCCGAATACAAACCTGGCAAAAATTAATTGTGACGCTTCTAGTAAACTAAAACTTGAGACTAGAGAAAGCAGAAATGCCTTCAAAACGGTTTCAAATACAGATTTAAAATAATAAAAGAATTTTTCAGTTAATCCAGGATTAATCAATCTTATTTTTTGAATTAACTTGGTTTAACTTTAAGTTGTCGCAGTGAAAAGGTGGACCAAAACAAAAAAAGAAACATTAAACTAAGCACAATTTTATATTGTACCTACGTTTTAGTGCGAAAGATTTTTTTTTTTACATTTCAAAACCATTTTTGTCTCACAAACCAGGAAATGCAAATGTTAGAAAAAGAAATGTTTATGAAAGATGCATATTGACAATTATTAATGAAATTGATCGAAACGCTTATAAATTATATTAACTTTTGTGTATTACAAATTACAAATGCAGTTACTTTGCGCAGTTACAATTTTATGTTGAACGTTTTGAATGAACAAAAACAGCTCATGTGTTATTCACAATGTTTGTGAATAGCAGAAATGTACTGAGCTGGTTTTTTTGCTCATTCAAAAAACATGGCTATAATTTTTTGGTTGGGTTTAAATTGTAATCTACTGAAATAAATTTGTCACGTCTGAAAACGTAAAAAATTCATTTTATTTTGGAAATTCATTCCATACTAACATAATTAGTTGTTAATGACTCTAAAGGGCCATTCATATAAGCTGAGAATAATTCTTTTAAAGCTTTTTCTAAAGCAACTATCAACTTATATTTATATCAATTGTTTGATTAAGTAAATAAATGAATATACATATTTACAAATTTAAATAGATAATATTGCGTATAATCAGTTAAAACTACAAATAAAACACATTTCAATATATTCCATGCGACCAAAAACTGCGAGCTAACAAATGTGAATGCGCAGTCCACAGCTGCGAACAAGTAATTCTGGTCTGGTTGTCTGGTACGCAGCTGTCTGCGAACACTCATATGAATGAAATGTCTTTGCGAACATTTCCAATTCGCAGACGCAGGTCTTACATTTGCATATTGAGGTCTAGTTTTAATAAATTGTTAACATTTCTGAAGAATAAAATATTTATGATCAAAGTAAATACCTACTCAATATTAAGAAAAAAAATAGTAAGGGTATTCATGCAACAAGATAATTTTCCGTTTTGCAGAAAGATATAATTTTCCGCTTTACGTTTGCATGAGCACCCCATAAAAATTCTTGCATAAATATGAGAAATAATCAGCTGTCACAACTAAACGTCACAAATTACTTCTCGAAACTTTATGAGGTTTATTTCTTCACTTTCTGCATCAATTTTGTGGGATAAAATTATCTGGTTTGCAGAATTTTTTTCCCATACAAATTTTGACAGCTCGTTTCTGCGGAGATAAAATTATCTGGTTTCTGCGTTTATCCGAGTTTTCCACCGTTGCATGAATACCCCTAATGAGAAGCTGGCAACGCCGAGGCCTCATCGGCTGTTTGAGACATTTTTATTGTGCATGGTAGGTATGGACTGTGGTGAAATACCGCAACTCTTCGTCGTCATCGAAGTCATAGTCTCGTAGTTACTAGTGGTGGTGGCCGAATGTATCCGTTGCTTTGCTTTGTATTGCATTGTGTTATTCACTTAAATCTTTTTCGTCTTTAAGTACATATCTAGGTATTTTGTTATGGCCTCAGAACATCTCAGTGAGTCAGTAGGTATAACATAGATACGTACTTATTTTCTAGCTCAGTTGCGAACTGTTTTTTTGTTTGCTTTAAAATCTAAAGCAGTTTTAAACGCTGTTCTATTTTGACGATTTTAAAGTCATTGAAAATCTAGACAATTGAAACAAATGCAAAATAAGATAGTTTGTTTGCCTTTTGGTGATAGAATTCAATTTAATTACATTTCTCACCCTTTTTATAATCATTTAGAGTAGGTATTGTAATGCAACGAAGAGATACATAGGGATACCTACTATATATATTATTAACTACATAGATAACATAGCTAGCCAGTCACAAATAGATGGGTGGACGGAAATTATGCTCAAAACATTTAGCATTTTTGTCTGTGTTCATTCATTTTTTACTTGCGACTACAGGTACTACAGGGCAAGTTTTGGATTCGTACAAAAAATCGAACTCGAGATATTAATCAGACCTAACATTACGATGATGGAGAACGCGAAAAAAGTGGGTCCCGCAATTCTGTCAGTCTGTTTGTCGGCCTGTCTGTACCTCGACCTACAGCCTAAACTACTGAAGCGATTTTCTTCAAACTTTGGTCATAAGGTTTGGGGAGATTGCCTAGTGGAAATCGAAATTTTTTTAGCTCCAAAAATAAAGATACCTTTCATAGTACCGTTTATATAAAACATTTTTATCTCGAAAACGGCTCTAACGATTTTTATGAAATTTTTTAAATGGAGTTTGCCACTTTAATAATTTAGTCAAACAATAGTTTTGAAAAAAACGTTATGAACGGTACTCGCCATAGAACCGGATTTTTGGTTTCATGTTTTCTCGTAAACTATTGAACGGATTTTTATGAAAATTCTTCTAAAGGAGGAGGTCCTATATAATGTTATCATTACATATCAACATTTTCAAAAAAATATTTTTTGTATTTAAAAAAATGGCAAGCATGAAATAGCTATAACTCCTGCCAAAATAAAATATAAAGGAATTAATAAGAAAATTAATTCGTAAAAAACAATTGGTGGAAGTGCCTTAAAGTTGTTATTGTTGTTCGCAAAATTCAAATGAAATTGACGGAATATGGAATGGTCAAGTCTAATAAACTGACATTCTATGTACAAAAGAGTACAATAAAAATTTAAAAAAAAGTAATAAAAATAAAATTTGTTTTTGAAAACTCAATATTTTGAAAACTGATAAATATTTTTTTTTATTTGGTTTTAAGCGTATGTTATCAAAAAAGTACTAAAAATGTGCATACCACCTTTTTTTTAAATAAAAATACTTAAAAATATATATGTACATATGTATATGTACATATATGAAATAAAATTTACTGACAAAACAGTTGAAATTTGTTTTTTTCAAAAATTTGTATTTTTATGATATGTACACAAGATGGCATCTTCAGTTTTAAGATTAAACTTCTTGTTTGGCTTATTTTATCAATTCAAATAATGAATTTCAGGCTTTTTCATGTTTTTACTTGTGACGATAATATATAAGTAGTCGGTATGATTATTTTCAAATAAATTTGTTTTTTATACTCAGACCTTAAAACCAAAATGTTATCGCTCATAGGAGCAAGAACATGCGACCCAGTCGTGCATTTTATTTTTTTTCTCCTTATCTCATATTACGAGTACATATATGTATATATATTTTATTTTGCTTTCAATTTTATTTCCGTTTTATTGATGGGTTTTCATTTCGTTTTGTTATTGCTCAATGAAACTGTGTGCGGCATTGGAGGTTTGGCTGTTCGATGGGTACGGATTCTTAATTTTCATGTCCAAAAATAAAGCATCAAATATATACTCCACTAAAATAAAAAAAATATTTTTTTGACTTTATTTCAATGGGGCATATTCATAGTCAAATTTTAGAACCGAGTCCAACTGGCCTCGAGTCTAAAGTTAACACACAGGTTAGAAACAGCTGCTATTTATAGAGAATTTTGCAGCTCTGTTTAGTAAAAAACAGAAATCTACTACAATTTTATTAGTATTGCCCGTCAATCCATTGAAATTCAATACATTTCAAACAACTTAGTCAAAGAGTCAGCCGTTTTTAAAGTTGAGCTACAGTTTATCTTTTGGACCCGGGTCCAAATTGTCTATGAATAACATAAACTCCAGGTTAGCTTAGAAGAGACAAAGAAACAACTTGTCAGACGACTATGAATATGCCCCAATATGTTTAAGGTAAGGTATGTAAATGTACTTAAAGATGATTCATAACAAATAAATAAATATTATTTATTATTCTAAACAAATATTTTTAAGTGCTAAATAAATTGCCATTTTACTTTACTGATGAGGGATATGATAAAATATACATAATTTCAAATCAAGATTTGGACTTTGATTTCAAAAAATGGTTAACAAAAAAATATTAAGTGCGGCTCTATTGTCCTTTCTAGTTACCATTGTCTGTAATATTGTAGGTTCACTGGCAATATATCTAGGTAGATGGAAGGCAATTATTGCTATTGTAGTATTGTAGATGGCAATCTATTTTGATATTTCTTCTTGTTGATTTCTCTGCAAAATTTAAAGACTGTCTGTTATTTTCAAATTAACGCTAAAAGAAAATAAAGTCTTTCAACCGTTTTGTATCAGGCAAAAACGTCAACAGTAAAAAAAATGTTTCAGTATTTCTTATTAATACCTTACTGGTGCACCTTGGAATTAAAAATTGTCTATAAGGTTAGGAAGCCAACCTATGATAGTAACCGCTATCGTAAGTCATATTCATCTCAAACAGGTAAAATATTTAGGTTGTTTTCTACCCATGGTTATTAAAAATAAACGAGATGTTGTTTTTTTTTATATTTAAAAAAATTATTTGTTATGTCTATCTAATAGTTGGCGATTAAAATAAAGAAGCCAAAGAAGGGAGGAAGATGCTAGAAAAAATTCCAGAACTACGAATAATTTGCTAAACAAAAACAATTTGAGATTTTATTTAAAAATGAAGAATCAATTAAACTACAATATGAATAGAAAATCAGTGCAAAAGTAAGGTATAAGTATGAAAGTGATTAAGAAACCACACATTTATAATAATGCATAAGCATTAAAAAAAAAATTATATCAAAACTGAATGCAGCAATAAAAGTATATAAAGAGAGCATAAACGCCGATATTTCTTACGAATATATAGTAAATAAACCAAGATCAACGATTTTTAATGAATATTTGGGTAAATATATTGCTATTCATAGATTTTAATAAATAACATAATATTTTTACTACACATATCAATTGAATTCATTTATGTTATACTCGTAAGTTAATGAAAAATATATATATATATATATATATATATAATATAACTTTTTAAATTCGTTAATCAACAAAATGTGAACTATAATTTTTTTTTTAATTTCAGCAACAAAAATTCCTCAAAAGACCAGCGGAAGATGTGGACAATGGGGCTGATAATTTTGAACCACCCGTAAAGCTACAACACAATGGTTCAGAAAATTTAACCAAATTCTCAGTAGAAATTGTGCAACAATTAGAGTTCACAACCTCGGCGGCAAACTCACAACCACAACAAATAAGCACAAATGTCACAGTAAAGGCGCTTACCAATACATCTGTAAAAAGTGAAGGTGGTGGTCAGAATCAACAGCAACAAAATTCGGGGAGCAATCAACAACAGCAGCAGCATCAAGGCGGTGGTGGTGGCCTTCCTGGGCATGGCGGTGATCTAAGTGGAAATAATGGCATGGGTGGCGGACAACAAGGAAACGGGAGCGGTCTAATGGGTGGACATAACAAAGGATCAACGCTGGGTGGCTTAGCCAATCTCGTTGAATGTAAACAGGAGCCTGATCATGATTTCTCTGATTTGGGTGTGGGGCTCGAAAAAGATGGTGGAGGTCCAAATGGAAATTTTCCTGGATTTCCTGATCTTATGGGTGATGATACAGATGAAGGAAACGATACGTTTAAGGATCTGATATCTGATCTGCAAGATTTTAATCCTGGATTCTTGGATGGATTTGATGAGAAACCGCTGATCGATATTAAGACAGAAGATGGTATTAAGGTGGAACCGCCAAGTGCTCAGGATCTTATGAGTAGTCTCAATGTTAAATCGGAAAACCCCATGGCACAATTTGCCTCGACATTTGGTGGACCAGGAATGGCTGGACAAGGAATGGGTGACAACCAAGGATTAAATAAGATGCGCAATCAATTCCAAAATGGTCCTAACGGCCCAATCACAGAGCTCTCTCTGGCACAAACGCTCAAACATATGGCAGAGCAGCATCAGCATAAAAACGCCATGAGTGGCATCAACTTTCCCCGTCCTCCTATGCAACCTCCGCAACAGAGCCAGATGATGGGTGGCGGTAGTGGTAATCCAAACAACCGGTATAATGATTTTGGACCATTTGCAAATGACTTTATGTCTTCTGGTGGCCAGAATGGCTCAAACGTAAATAACGGAAATCCTATTGGAACCCAACAACAGCAAAATTCCCAACAACAGCAACAACAACTGCCTCCGCAATACCACAAAGGTCCTACATCCGCACAATCATTTGTCGATATTAAACAGGAACTCTTTTACTCTTCTCAAAACGATTTCGATCTAAAAAGGTTGCAGCAACAGGCTCAAATGCAACACCAACAGCAGCAACACCAGCAGCAGCAGCATCAAGCGCATCACCAACAACAACAACCAAATCCCAATATTGGACCAAAAATGGGTGGAGTTGTTGGCCCAGGCTTCCCTAAACCCACCAACCCCCAAGCTGCGCAACAGCAACAGTCAGCTGCCGCTGCCCAACAAGCTCAGCAACAGCAATACTCGCCATACACTTCGCCCATGTCACAGCAAGGAAACAATAGTCCAGCAGGGCCCAATTTCATGCAGCCATCACGTGGCGTTAACACCGGGGTCCCACCTAACATGTCTTCGCAATGCCCGCCGCCCCAACAGCAACAACAGCAGCAACAACAACAGCCGCAGCAGCAACAACCTTCTCAACAACAAAGCTCGGCAAATGCTTCGAACGCCCAACGGCAGAATTCAGCGGGTGGTGGTAATGGAGTCAATCCAAATTCCAGTGGTCCAAATAGTGGTGGCATTCAGTCAACAGGGACAACAACATTGCAAATGAAGCAGACCCAACAGTTGCACATAAGTCAGCAAAGTGGAGCACATGGCATTCAAGTGAGTTGATTTTTGTTATACTTTTAAAACTCTTCATTTGTTGAAGTTTGGAAAGTCTGAAGGAGAGAGTTAACCTATGATATGCCTGGGTCTATATTAAGCATACTTGTATCCTTAAATTTATATAAATTTAGAGCCGTTTCGAGATAACAAACTTAAATATTTATGTTCTACTTAAACATAAATATAATTTTTCCTCGCAATTAGAAAAGAATATTAAGAAATACAAATATGCGTATTAGGTATCCTGATCATGATAATTTTTTTTACAGAAACTATTTTAATTGGATTAAATATTTATGTGGACAATAAATACTACAAAACCTAGTTTTTAACAGGAACATACATAAAAAATGTCTGTACCTATTTATTATATAGATATGTATGGGAGATCCAAACCACAGTTTTATAAAAATCAAAATATTTCCTTATAGAACATGTTTTGAAAAAAATTCAAAGATTATTAGAAATCTATATGCATAAAAAAAGTCATTTCTCCTTCTGAGATATCTTCAAAACACTCATCAAATTGCTCTTACTCTCTATTTTTCAAGAAATACCTACCCCTATTATTCTTATTGAAGCTTTAACAACCATTCCATTAACATTCCGTTTATAGAGATTCTTATATCTACCTTAATTTTTCTATTTACGGAGAAATTTATATCCAAGAGGAGATTTGTCCGCGGACCGAAAAACGACCTACACCATCATCATGAACCTTTCCGTCCACATCGCTATATCCATCGCTGCCTTTTTTTATCACTTCTTACCTACCTGTGAAGCAATTTTAAAATGAAAGCCAGAATGAATATATTATTTAAGCTTTTAACATCTTCAATTACTTAACTCCAATAAGCTCTGAAATCAACCAAACCCCAAACCATTTGCTCGTCGTCGTCAAATCCAACAAGCCTCTGTGTCCCCACCCACTTCTCTCTCAGTCCAATTCCCCAACATATTATATGTGAATGTTCGAAAAAGGGGGGTTATTCTATAAATGGTTGGGTTGTTCTGAATTTTTGATATGTTGTTACGGGTTCATAGTAGATGAAAAATTTTAATTTACACAACCACGCCCCCTCCGCCCCTGGTGTTTTTTTTTTTTTAATTTGCCGGATTTGGTTGCTCCTACGCCTTGAAAATCATAAGTCGGCTTGTTTAAAGTAAACGAATTTGTAGGTAATTCAATTGACTTCAATATTGATTTATTATTAATGACTTTTGCTTTGAGATCAAAATATTAGGAGGCACAGCACTCCAACTTATCAAAATACCTATGACATTTAAGGCTTTCTACGAGCTTAATAGCTATGTTTGTAATGGTTGTACAAAATAGATTTCGTTTCATTATTTTTAAGAGTTTTTTTTTCCCTTAAAATGCATCAAAACAAAATTATGGGCCACAAAAACAAAAATTAGTACAGAATAGTACAAATTGATAGTTTATTAGAAGATGGTGAGAAGTGTGTGTTGGCTGGGGTACGGTTTACGCTTTAAACCATAATTTTATTTTATTTAATAAAATAATTTAATTTAATAAATATTCCTTTAGAAAACCTACTACAAAAAGTAAGAATTCCCTCGGTTATATTCTTTGTCAACTAAGTATACATGTATGTATAGTAGTCAAATGCTTGCGTCCGTCTATATTTTTTTGTTTTATTCTTGTTTGTAAAAAAAAACTCTAACAAGAAAAACAAATTCAACTTTCCTTTGAAGACATATCTTCTTTCTGAGATCTTGTTCACGTGGAAATTTCATAGGGTACAATGGGGATAGAGTTGGGCAGTTTAATTTATTTTCGTTGGAAAAAAAATTGCAAAGAGAGCTTGAGCTTTTTAAAATATTCGAAACATTTCTTTTAATATTTCCAGAATTTTGTAAAACAAAATTTTACTTACGTTATTTAAATGACGATTTTTTGGAAATACCTACGGAAACTGCTATATATTTATATACAAGCTGCCATCTTTAATTTATGTTTGTTTTTTTATTAATTCAATTATTTTTGGTTTTAAAAAGAAAAACAACTTGTTCAATCTGATCTAACTCCTCTTATAGGGTTTGAAGTTTATTCATAGCAAATTAATATCTTTAAGCATGTCACAAACTTTGGCTTTTTTATTTCTTGTCATACAGAAAAATGTTGTATGACAGAATTTTAGAAAATTTTAAGCCTCAAAAACTTGTGATAATATTTTTTCAAATTTTTATTAAAAGTGTGCCAAAATTTCAAAAATGTATGGAAAATTTAAATTTTCTAACAATGTTTTTATTTATGTTTATTATTATCAACAACAATATTGAAAATTTTTTGATAACATAAATAGGTAATTTCATTCTCTACACTTTTTATCTTAATTTTTTTCTGTAGAGCTAACATTTATATAACATTTATATTTTAAAAGCTGAAATTCAAGATGACGAAGAAAGAAAAATTTCACGATTTCAAAAAATGAAATTTATAACATTTAATACATTCTTTTGCGAATGAACGAAAAAAATTTGGGTACGTCAAAAACTTCTGGGTCAGAATAAATATGCAATGGTCTACTTAGGAGAGTAGCAATTTTATTTTATTAAAGAAATTCGCCCTTCATCAATAGATTTACGCATAACCCTTCGCCTTTATTAATTTGGGTGCAATAATTTAGAACTACCCCATTTTTTGCACGATAATATATTTCCATTTACTGGACTGGCATCCTACTGTTGTGCTTTGTGTCACTATCCAACAACTACAGCCACCATTACCTACTTTCCTACCTATCCTCCCCATCTAGCTAGGTTGTTCTGCAAGCATAAAAGGTATCTTTAACTCTATATGAGGTTGTGGATATATTATGTAGGAAGAGGGCAGCACGCTCACAAGGGATAGTAGGTTGTTAAATTTGAAGGTAGAATTACCAACATTAACATATCATTTTGCTTTTTGTCGGCAAACAACTTCCTTAAGCACTTGTTTGCTTTTCACATAGATACATATTCCAAACATACACACTCATACACCCACATACATACATATTTATTTATAATTTTTCTTTTTGAAGTTTCTAGATGTGTGGGGATAATGGAACTGTGAAGATGCAGGAGTAAAAGCTCATTTCTTGGGGCTGCTGTTTAGTTTTTATTATTATGTATATGTAATTTCTTTTGCATGTCCCCAATCAAATTTAATCTCCCAAAAACGGTCAGATAGTATATAACAACTTTCATGGGCTTGGGATATCTTTTTTTAATTAATCAATAAAATTACAAGTAAAGAAATTTTATTCAGTAGGTACATTTCGCTTGTTGAAACATCCCTTGGCGTCAAAGTATATCTGTTATCAGGAATTCAGATTATTCAAAACTGTTAGCGTTATGTACCTACATATATATACAAAAAAAAAAAGAAATTCAGGAGTGTCATAAAGACATAGTTCATTGGGGCCTTGGGGGTGTATTGATACTGTTTTGTCTACTAAATGATAATAGTCGTTTGTAAAAAAGCTATTAAGTAACAACTGGTATGATTTGTGCTGAGCGGGGGTTGATTATTTAGTTTTTTGCTCTATAGGTATATATGGTGAGGAAAAAGCACTACAACTTGAATATTTCATGTTCATGCGCTATAGCTCAGATTGAAATAAAGATTCGCAGGGTAAAATATACATTTGTTGAAACTGCGCATGTTTGTTCCTGCAACATGTTGTCGGTTTTTCGTTAAACAAAATGTCCGCAGATTTTGTCAATATTTCTAATGCAAATTGATGGGAACAAGAATTCAACAATACAAAGACGCAACTGCGCAATGTAGTATCTGCAATATGTTACTCATGTTTTTGCATATTTTCTTCTCAATAATATTTTAAGGGAATGAAATTTAATTGTGGTAGGAAATGCTCTTTTCATTGTGGCTGTTGTTCTGGCATTCGATTTAGAGCTTCGTTGTATGTTGTTGGTATGGTGACAAAGACTACATGTAGGTATATATTTCTATTGTCTTGAAAAAATAACTGTTCATATTTTATCAATTTTGATTTGATAAGAAGGGGCTTCTAGCAATGTTGCGGATATAGAGTTGTACACAAGATGAATATATTTTCTCAGTCTAGTCTATTAAAAGGTATGCGGATATGTTATTTGAAGCTTTTAAACCGATTTAAGAATTTTCAATTATGTAAATTAACATTGTTCCTACAAGCCCAGCTTATATTGAATAAAATAGTGGAAAGCTCTAATAAGCGGACACTCATGGTCCCCAAATTTTTGTCCGGTTAAGGGAAATCCACTAAATACCTTTTAATATAACATCGCACTGTCCGGTTATTAGATCTTCGCGTACGGTTATGGGGGAGTTTGTTTTATGTTTAATACTTACGTATTAAACATAAAACAGAAACAGTAAAGATTTCTGTTCTTTTCCCTTTCATTTCTTGAAACAAAAAAATCCTAAAATAAAATAATGTGTCCGCGTATGGGAAGTTTTCTATCTAAAATTAGCAAGAAAACGTGTCCGCGTCCGTTTATTAGCGTGTCCGTTTATAGGAAAGTAATTTGTATGAGAATTTCGAAAAAGCAGTTCGTTCCCGAAAATATGTCCGTATAAGGGAATTGTCCGCTTATTGGAGCTGTCCGAAAGTAGAGCTTTCACTGTATATGTTTATCAAATACACCGTGTCAGTAAGATGAGGACAAACCTGAAGCATTTTTACCAAAACTCATATTTCAGAAAGACAGAAGAAAGTTACGAAAAATTTCGATTTTATTTGAAAAAAAATTATTTTTTTTAGTTTTGTACAGCAATAGATATAATATACCTGAATTTTAAGTACCTACGTTGTCCATCACTGGATTGAAAAAAAAAAATTAATTAATAGGATTCCGTAAAAAATATTTTATTACTTTTGTTGTCTAATTAAAAAAAAAAAAAAAACCTTGTAAAATTAATACATTTTCTTCATAACTTCAATGATTCAGGTAGATATTGATGAAATTCATTCACAGTTTTCGATGCACTAGGCTTGTGTACCAGTTTTCTATCCTGGATTATATGGATAACAATTATGGCCTAAACTGGAGCAGATATTAACAATATTTCTCGTGGGAGCTTTGATAAATTTAGTAATAAAGAGAAAACAACACATTGTTGTTGTTCACAAAAATTCAATGAAATTGACGGAATAAAGAACAGTCAAGTCTAATAAACTGACGTTCTATGTACAAGTAGTGCACTTAAAAAATAAATAAAAAAGAATAAATTGTGACCGGCCATTGGCCGATTCTTTCGAAACTCTCCCCCTTTGATACGTACTACGATATATTGTAGTCTATCGAAGTAAGGTATGGAGAAAAAATGGAGGCGGAACAAGATAGCATACTTTAAGGCGCTTTTAAAAATGCTGTGATTCCAAATGCATTTGATGAACAAGTACCACATCTCGACACATAGCGTCAGAGATCTAAAGTGTTGTAGTGCGTAAGCGCACATGACTGCTGAGACTGAGCAAATCTGATATGCGTGGGTTCGAATCCAACACGTGTTCTTCAAAATAAAATTGGATTAAAGCTCAACTCAGCATTAAGGAGTCTGATGATTGCCTGTCAAGCATGAAATAGCTATAACTCCGGCCAAAATAAAATATAATTGAATTAATAAGAAAATTAATTCATGCAAAACAATTGGTGGTAGTGCTTTTAAGTTGTTGTTGTTGTTCACAAAAATTCAAAATATTGTCTTCATTGGCTCGTCGTCGTCAGCGAATATTTCTCTTTGGTTTGGGAGAGATTTAAAGTATAACTTTGTATATAAAAACTATAGTACTCTCATGGTGGAAGTCGAATGGGGCGACATCTAATGTATGCGGGCAACCCTTACTCTTTTTTTTTTGCGGAGAGCTTATGGAGGTTTTAAATGATATTTATTGATATTTTTTGGATGCAATTATCCAAAAAATAGTCTCCTCTTGCCCCTACCACCAATTTTCGACGCTAAAAGACTCACCAAATCGAATTTTACACCTCACATTTTGCAGCGCCACCACCAGGATCCGGGCAACCCTAAAAAAACTCGCCATGAGAGTACTATAGTTTTCATATACAAAGAGTATAATAACATCGAATACACATACATACCATAAACTTTTTTAAATTTCATTTAAAAATTGATGTTTTTTTTAGGAAAAAGCTGAAAGGTAAGGCTAACATAATAACCGTTCGATAATTTTCGTCTTACGTGAGTAGGCCGCAGATTGTTTTATATTTATTTATATCCTCAAAAAATTTAAGGTTCCGAAAAAAAATTTACAGATACGGGCTTAAATATCACTAGTTTACAAAATTTTGGGTCACCGATGCTATCTAAAAAAAAAACAATTTTTTTTTACTAATTTGGGGTCGCTGAAAACGAAAATGGCATTAATTTTTTTTTCAAAGAACCGTTTTCGGGATATACTCAAAAAAAGGTTTTTTGGTCTATTTTTAGAACACTGGCTTATATCTCTTAAGTGATCTTTTTAATTTACATATAGTAAATATTTTTGAAAAGATAACACTTTCTGCATTCCAACGGTATACGGTTTGTTATAATCGGTGGCGAATTCATTAAGATACAAGCAATCAAAGATTATAAAAATCGATTTTTTCGAGCTTTTTTGAAAATTTATCATTTTCAATTGAACTGTGTGGATGGAAAAAAAAATATAAAAAAATATTTTTTTGGCTCAAATAAAATATATTTTTATAACAAAAATTTGAAGACCAAATTCGTTAAAATTGAAGGACATGTAGAAGCTATGAAATAATAAAGTCATTGTCTTAAAAATTTAGTATATTCTATGTAAATTTGTTTTTTTTTTTTTTATTAAATAAAGTAGTAATATGAAAACGATTTCGTATGAAAAAATGACTGACTTGTTTTTCTTATTTATTTCATAGCTTCTACATTTCTCCTTCAATTTTAACGATTCTCTATACCACCCTTCACCAACTTCATCATCCGTTTTGCATTCCATATGCGAATTAACAACATAAATTTTGATGTTTAATAAAATGGAATGGCGTTCGTGTAAATTATATTTTACATTTTCTAACTCCCCCGTCTAGTCCAGTTTTTTGTTTCTTTGTGTGTAATAACGTCGCGTACGTGCTGTACTCCCTATATGTTCCGTCCCCTATTCTCATTCCAGAGCCACATGGTAGCATAAAAATTGAATCTCGCAGTATAAAAACGTAAACAAAAGAATAGAAAATTAGTAGCACGACGAAAATAATTTTTTGTAGTACGCCGACGAGAAGAAAATGCTTATAATGTGTACCTATGGACAGAAAATGAGAAATGTTTTCTTTCTTATTAAAACAATACTTAAAAATGTCTATTTTTACAGCAAGAGATGAACGAATTGTTGTTGGTGCCAATGATGTATTACAATCAAGTCGATTACAGAATCCGCAAAACTCGATCCGCAATGATTCACAGTGTAGTGTTCTCTTTTCTTTTCACGATAAATGAATAGGTGGGTAACAGAGCTCTAACTGCGGATCGAGTTTTGCGGATTCTGTAATCGACATGAATAATTTCTTTCGAATGGGATGACATTGCAAAGCAATTGAAACAAAGCAATTGAAACATATTGTCAGATGGGTTGTTTCTATATTTTTTCAAGTGTACAGCCATGCGTTAAAATAAAACGAAGTTTCTATACAGATAGGTTGGGTGGGTGAAAAATAAAGAAAAAGATATCGCAATGACTTATGGCCAGTTCAGTGTGAATCTGACGGCTCTCAACCAACAAGCTTTTCGAATCATCTCGGATCCTAGCAGCCTTCAATTTTGCACTTCAACTTGGGTTTTCCGTTGTTACCTGAGCCACAATTTGTAACTGCTATCCCCTGCGGTTCTAATTTTAAAAAAAAATTATTTTTTGGAATGTAAAAAAAGAAAATAGGTTTTATTCCGGTATTCACCGAGCATTCTCAAGTTTAAGAATCTTAATTAAAAAACTTCTCCCTCATTAGCCCATGAAATGAAAATATTTATGGGAAGGATTTTTGAGTTAGATTAGAGTTTCATAATTATGTATAAGAATTGTTTTTTTTTTAATAATAATGTTTCCCCTCCCACCTAAAGGGCGGGGGGAATAGACCCCCTCCCATATTATTTTTCCGCGTAGCGTGTTCAAACCTACTTATACAGGGTGAGTCATGAGCAATGCGACAAAATGCTAGGGCGTGTAGGTTGCGTTGAGACAAGAAAAAAATCGTATGGGAGGGGGGGGTCTATTCCCCTCCGTTTAGCCGGGAGGGGCAATTTTCGAAAAAAACTGACTTAAAATGGGGAAAAAATTATTTAAAATCAACGGCTTCATTCACAATGCTGTGCGATACGTTTTTGAAAAGCCAATAACTTTTTCTTTCATTCTGTGTTTAAATAAATCTATTCTAAGAAATAGTTTTTGAAATATTAATTTTCAAAGTCAAAATTTTGAAAAAAAAAATTGAAAAAAAAATTTCAAATTCATTTTTTTCAAAATTTTACGTAATTAAGTGCTAATTTTAATTTCAAAATTCAATGCTGTTATTAATTTTAAGTCAAATTCAGATAACCGGATTCAAAAATTTTATGTCGTTCTCAAGAAACCAAAACTACTTTCTTCTAAAAAAAACATTTATTTTTATTTTAACGAAGCAATTTATGAAGCATTAATCTTAGTTTTTTTTTACTTTTTTTTTGAATTGGAGTTTTATGAGAACGTAATAAAATGAAATAGTGTTGGAATAACCCTGGATTAATTTTATTTTCATTGATAACTTCTGAAAACTGACCTGACATGGCCATTGGGTTCTACCTGTTAGGGTGGACAATAAGAGCAATAGAACCGCAATTTTTTTTAAATAATAAAAAAAGAAAATTGCAATGCAAGATAAATAAAAGGCATTGCAGTTTGCTTAGTAATTATTTCCAATTTGAATATTAACTCATTAACACGTAACGATGTCAAGCTGATACACCCGAAAAGAATTAACGGACATGCATTTCTGCTACGGTTTAGCTAATGGTCGAGGTCGTGAAGCCAGTCTTTCGGCATGACGCTGAAAGATATCGCAATAGGAGGTGTCCCCATCATAGCACGTTTTCAAGAATCCACCGATCATGGAGTGCTGGAGCATCGAAGAAGCTTATTGTCCACCCTAACAGGTAGAACCCATGGGCCATGACAGGTCAGTTTTCAGAAGTTATCAATGAAAATAATATTAATCCAGGGTTATTCCAATACTATTTAATTTTATTACGTTCTCATAAAACTCCAATTCAAAAAAAGTAAAAAAAAAAAGATTAATGCTTCATAAATTGCTTCGTTAAAATATAAATAAATGTTTTTCTTAGAAAAAGGTGGTTTTGGTTTTTTTTTTTTATTTCTTGAGAATGACATAAAATTTTTGCATCCGGTTTTCTGATTTTGACTTAAAATTAATAACAGCATTGAATTTTGAAATTAAAATTAGCACTTAATTAACTATTTCTTAGAATAGATTTATTTAAAAACAAAATGAAAGGAAAAGTTTTTGGCTTTTCAAAAAAGTATCGCGCAGCATTGTGAATGAAGCCGTTGATTTTAAATAATTTTTTTTTCCATTTTAAGTCAATTTTTTCGAAAATGCCCCTGCTGGCTAAACGGGGGGAATAGACCCTCCCTCCTATTCGATTTTTTTCTTGTCTCAACGCAACCTACACGCCCTAGCATTTTGTCGCACTGCTCGTGACTCACCCTGTATACATACAAAGGATAAATTTTGACGTACATTTTGGTGTAAATTGTACTCTATTTTCACCAACAGATGTCCCTAAAGTATGTGTGTATTCTTTTTCAATTTTTTGCAAAAAGTGTCGATTGTAGTTTTTTGTAGGCTTTTTTTGGTCACAATACATGTGGCAACGAAACGATAAAGTTACATTAAGGGTAATCATGCAAAGAGATAATTTTCCGCTTTGCAGAAAGATATAATTTTCCGTTAGACTTTCGCATGAGCACCCCATAAAAATTCTGGCATAAATGTGAGAAATAATCAGCTGTCTCAAATAAACGTCACAAATTATCTTTCTAAACTTTATGAGGTTTATTTCTACCCTTTCTACATCAAATCTATGAGATATACTTACATATCCGTACCCATGTTCTGTAACTGAGGCGATAACTTTTCGCATCTTTAAAAAATGAAACAACTCATTCCTCAGTTGTCGCCTGTGGAAGAAATCGGGTTTCTGTAACTGAACGCGATAAACTCAATTCGCGAACCATTATGACTGGAATATCCAGTGGAAGGCGATAAGTCGAACTGTCTATCTTCTGTGAATAAAATAAAAAAAAAAAAAAAAAAAAATAAAGTATGTAATTGAGAAAATTAAGTAGTTGAGAATATCTAAAATAAAAGCAAAACTGAATTAAATAATAATTGTAAATATGTTTGGAATAAATTTATTATTTGAAATTGACCAAGGGCACAATAGGATGCGTTTACCAAAAAAATTTGTTTTCGCTCATGAAGTCCACAAGAGCGTCCTTTTGGCTTTTGGAAATCCTTGCGCATCTCTAAATATATATATTCATTAATATAAACTTTTGAAATGAATTATTTAATATTTTGCTTACCTCCTTGCCTCAGATATGTTTCCTTTTCGCCTGCTTTTATGTGGCGATAAGATTTGACGTTTAACTTGAAAAAGTTATCGCATTTCGAGCTTACAGAACACTATTTTATTGCACTTTCCAAAGATGTTCATTCCATATTGTTCCATGCGATAAAATTATCGCCTATCCAGTTTACAGAACCCCAATGCCGTCAGTGGAAACTGCTACCGACGCTTTGGTTCGCAGGTTAATGGTTCGTTGGTTTGTCATTCTTCCAGCGCCCGTGCTCTGTAGAATCTGCGCTTGACCTATGGCACTTGATTTACAACTAAAAGTTTGGCTAAGACGAAGTGCACTCTTGGCCGCCGATTCTTGTACAAAAAGATATAGGGGTTTTAAATTGAGGATAGCATCCAGACCCCTCGCGGTGGGAGTGATCCTCATATCCTCTTTGATTCTAGTGCATGCCATTCCTTGTACTTTGGTCATGTTTGGTTGGTAACTTTGTCCAATGCATTCCAGTAGACTTTATAAATTTTGGGTTCAGCCCCCAGGTTTTGCCAAAAATCCTGTTGCTGGAGAAGAATGCAAACATGGCCTTGTTAGTTATTTCTTTAATATTGAGACCCCAGTTCAGTTTCTTAACCAAGATCACACCAAGATACTTTGCCTGGTCGGAGAGTTTGAGCTGGATCCCTTCAATACAAGGAATCTTGAAGGGTGGTATTTTCCCTTTGTTTTGTTCGTAAAAAGGACCATTTCGGATTTTGCAGGTTAACCGCTAAGCCGCATTTACTAGTCCAAGTATGCACTATTGATAAGGCATTTTCAATCTGCTCACTTATAATGGAGGGGAATTTTCTTGTCGCTAGTAGTGCTAAGACATCTGTATAAGCTATAGCTTTAACACCACTATACTTGAGTCTCATAAGGACTATATTCATAACGAATATCCAGAGAAGCGGTAGGTGCCCCCCCCCCCATTGTGGGGTACTCCTAAGAGTAGATACTTTGATCTGAACCCCCTAACTCGGAATTGATCTGTCTGTTATTTAACATGTACATTATCCATCTGATGGAGTTGTCCATGTCCACATTAAGATTAACAAACGCTCCTTCCACCGCTTCGTTTTGAACATTATTGAAAGCACCTTCAATGACCAGAAAAGCGGCCGAGTGTATTCTTTGTCTTTGAGGGTTTTTTTTTAAGGGAGACGGCAAAAATCCCGAAAATCGAAATCCCGAAAACTCAAACTCCCGAAAACCCAAACTTGTTTGCTCACATGAAACATTGTATTGGTGGAAAAAACGTTGTTTTGGCTCTGTCTTTAAGCACCTCATTACCTACATACACAAAATTTGTATATGATAATGGCTCATGACAATGATCAGAAGGACCTCTTTCACTTCATGAGTTCCTAAATCATTTAAAATTGTACTTAAACGTGCTTTACATTCGAAAAAAGTGTTTCCGCAATTCTGTCAGTCTGCCTGTATGTCGGTCTGTCTGTACCTCGACCTACAGCCTAAACTACTGAAGTAATTTTCTTCAAACTTTGAACATAAGGTATTAGGAATATTGCCTAGAGAGGAAATCGAAATTTTTTTTTAGCTCCAAAAATAACTGTTAGGTTAGGTTAGGTTAGGTTAAAGTGGCTGTTGGCTTGGAAGTCCAACACTTAGACCAAAATTAGGTCCGTTGTGACACCACATGGATCAGTTGATCAAACTCCCTCGTTGAACCAGTTAGAGCTTCGAATGATGCGTATGAGACAAGTGATGTCGCAGTTTACTAGATCACTGGGATCATCGAAGAAGAATTCTCCAAGATGGAGTTTTCGTCTTTATGATAGGACGGCTGACGTTGTTTTCACCCATCAACTCCTAACTGGAAATATTGACTGTCCTTCTCTTCTCCAAAAAATCTCCATCAAAACTAATTCCAATAATCTCCGATCCATAGCTCTCTTTCAAATCAATTTTCATCGTACCAATTATGGTAGCAATGAACCTATGACACGTATGCTACGCACGTCAAACAGCGTTTCCAACCCATTCGACTTCCATTTAAGCAAATCCAGACTCAAATCCTCCCTTTATAGTACCTCGTACCCTTTCTAACCATACCCGAAAATTTTCTAGTTTTTAAGAATTTATGTTAGTCTTAAGTAAGTTAAGTTATTTTTTAAGTTGATTGCTTGTATTAAGCTAATGAAGTTAAACAAACAGATGGAGGTGAGAGGGGCCTTCTCCCCTCTCTCCCTTTGTGTTTGTCCTAGTCCACGGGTTTCTGAAACGAAACCTGCACTTACACCAGTATGCATCTTGGAGCCGTGCGTCGGTGGAAACTGCTACCGACGCTTTGGTTCGCAGGTTAATGGTTCGTTGGTTTGTCATTCTTCCAGCGCCCGTGCTCTGTAGAATCTGCGCCTGACCTATTGCACTTGATTTACAACTAAAAGTTTGGCTAAGACGAAGTGCACTCTTGGCCGCCGATTCTTGTACAAAAAGATGTAGGGGTTTTAAATTGAGCATAGCATCCAGACCCCTCGCGATGGGAGTGATCCTCATATCCTCTGTGATTCTAGTACATGCCATTCCTTGTACTTTGGTCATGTTTTTAAGGTTGGTAACTTTGTCCGATGCATTCCAGCAGACTACATTACCATATGTCAAAACAGGCCTTGCTATGACCGTGAACATCGACTTTATAAATTTTGGGTTCAGCCCCCAGGTTTTGCCAAAAATCCTGTTGCTGGAGAAAAATGCAAACATGGCCTTGTTAGTTATTTCTTTAATATTGAGACCCAGTTCAGTTTCTTAACCAAGATCACACCAAGATACTTTGCCTGGTCGGAGAGTTTGAGCTGGATCCCTTCAATACAAGGAATCTTGAAGGGTGGTATTTTCCCTTTGTTTTGTTCGTAAAAAGGACCATTTCGGATTTTGCAGGTTAACCGCTAAGCCGCATTTACTAGTCCAAGTATGCACTATTGATAAGGCATTTTCAATCTGCTCACTTATAATGGAGGGGAATTTTCTTGTCGCTAGTAGTGCTAAGACATCTGTATAAGCTATAGCTTTAACACCACTATACTTGAGTCTCATAAGGACTATATTCATAACGAATATTCAGAGAAGCGGTAGGTGTGTCCCTCCCCCTTGTGGGCTACCCCGAAGAGTAGATACTTTGATCTGAACCCCCTAACTCGGAATTGATCTGTCTGTTCTTTAACATGTACATTATCCATCTGATGGAGTTGTCCATGTCCACATTAAGATTAACAAACGCTCCTTCCACCGCGTTTTGACCCAAACTTGTTTGCTCACATGAAACTTTGTATTGGTGGAAAAAACGTTGTTTTGGCTCTGTCTTTAAGCACCTCATTACCTACATACACAAAATTTGTATATGATAATGGCTCATGACAATGATCAGAAGGACCTCTTTCACTTCATGAGTTCCTAAATCATTTAAAATTGTACTTAAACGTGCTTTACATTCGAAAAAAGTGTTTCCGCAATTCTGTCAGTCTGCCTGTCGGTCTGTCTGTACCTCGACCTACAGCCGAAACTACTGAAGTGATTTTCTTCAAACTTTGAACATAAGGTATTAGGAATATTGCCTAGAGATGAAATCGAAATTTTTTTTTAGCTCCAAAAATAACAGTTAGGTTAGGTTAGGTTAAAGTGGCTGTTGGCTTGGAAGTCCAACACACTTAGACCATAATTAGGTCCGTTGTGACACCACATGGATCAGTTGATCAACCTCCCTCGTTGAACCAGTTAGAGCTTCGAATGAAACGCAGGAGACAAGTGATGTCGCAATTTACTAGATCACTGGGATTATCGGAGAAAAATTCTCCAAGATGGAGTTTTCGTCTTTGTGATAGGGCGGGACAGGTGCAAAGAAGATGAGAGACTGTCTCCTTTCATTTGCAGGAGCTCCAAGTCGAAGTACATGTCTGCCTATTAAGCAGTGTCCAGTCAGGACACCTATAACATAGCTAATATGCAATCTATTCAGAGAGATCAACTGCTTAGAGCGTTTGGCACTAAGTTTAGGCCAAATTAGTTTTGTCGCTAAACAGGTGGTGATGTTATTCCACCTGAAGTTTGTTTTCTCTATAGTATCTTGCTTTAGCATGCGTTTGCATTTAGCCAGAGGCATACCCAGGAAAGGACTTCTTTAATAGCCAGGATTTCAGCTTGGAACACGCTACAATGATCAGGTAGACGAAATGAGAGACTCAGGTTTAGTCTATCAGAGTATACGCCTCCACCAACCCCGTCATCCGTTTTTGATCCGTCACGTCGGTGTATAAGTTGATAGGATCATCGTTCAGAAATGATGTATCCTCCCAAGTAGACCTGGAAGGGATAGTCACCGTGAAGCTATGTTGGATGAAGTGAGGATGGGGAATGGTGTAGTCGATATTACCTACTATTTATCGATCTGAACGAATTCAGAATAGCGGAGTGGCCAATCTCATTATTGATCCACTGTGAGGAGGCTTGAAGCCGTATGGCAGTGTTTGCAGCCATTTAGAACATCAAGTGCGGCGGAGGGGGTAGAGCGGAGTGCTCAACCCATATACAGGCAGGCTGTTCGTTAGACTTTGCTGAGTTTGTCATGATTTGTCGCTATATCTAGCGCAGTCCGTAAGTAAGGATCGGCCTTGCAGACCGAGATAAATAGGCAGTGTGTAGTTTAGGGTTTTAATCCCTTTTTATTACCAATGGCTCTCTTACAAGAAAACAGGGCTACTGTGGCCTTGTTTATTCTTTCTTGAATGTTAGATTTCCAACTTAATTTCCTATCCAGAATTAGACCTTGGTATTTTGCATGATCTGAAAATTTAAGTGGTACACCGTTTATATGGGGAGGGTCAATATTTGGGATTTTGTATCTCCTGGTGAAGAGGACAAGTTCAGTTTTATGTGGGTTAACGCCTGATCCACACCGGTTTGTCCAGTTATTGAGCTTATTTAAAGCGTTTTGTAAGAGCTCTTTAAGCGTATTGGGAGGTTTTCCTGTCACAGCGATAGCTACATCGTCCGCATAGACAAACACTCTGTATCCCTCTCTTTCTACTCGTAGAGTGATAAGTAGTTCATTTATTACTAAGTTCCAGAAAAGAGGTGGTAGAACACCGCCTTGCGGCGTACCTCTGAAGACACTCCTTTATGCAGTAGAATCGCCAAGTTTAGAGTTGATAATCCTGCTTATCAGCATCTGATTTATCAACGTGCTAATCGATTCATCTACCTTCAGATGTGTCGACATTGTTAAATGCTCCTTCTGTATCTAGGAAGGCAACAAAAGTGTACACTTTGATGAAGGGAGTGTTCGATTGTACGACTGTACGTACTATACAGTGTAGAGCCGTTTCAACCGATTTCCCTTTATTGTAAGCATGCTGAGCTCTTGAAAGGAGGGACTTATCAATGTTTGTCCTCAAATAGATATCAATCAAACGTTCAAAAGTCATAAGAGGGAATGATGATAAGCTAATAGGTCTTAGATCTTTGGGGTTTACATGGCTGGATTTTCCAGCTTTTGGGATAAAAACAACTTTGACTTGTCTCCATGCCATAGGGATATAGGAAAGTTTGAAACATCCCTTGAAGATGTTTTCTAGGATGGGTATTAGAATTGTCAAGGGTTTGTCAAGTAACCTTAACAAAAAAAATTTTTGAAACCGTTATTAACGGTACTTGCCATAGATTTTTGGTTTTCGGTTTTCTCGTAAACTATTGAACGGATTTCGATGAACTTTTTTCTAAAGGAGGTCCTATATAATCTTATTAATATTGCATATCAAAATTTTCAAAAAAAATCAATTTTTTTTTTGAAAACTAAAATATTTTTTTTTTTTAATTTGGTTTAAATTGTATGTTATCAAATACTAAAAATTTGCATACCAATTTTTTTTATGAAAATACCTAAAAATATTTTTTGAGAAAATAGCTCTAACGATTTTTGAATTTTTTTTTCTAAAGTTTGTTTTTTTTTTGATACTTAAGATGGCATCTTCAATTTTAAGATTAAACTTCTTTTTTGGCTTATTTTATCAATTCAAATAATGAATTTCAAGATCTTTCATATTTTTACTTGTGACTATAATAGATAGGATAGTATTTGTTTTTATACTCAGACCTTAAAACAACTTTTTATTTTTTTTTATTTCCAAAGAAGGGTGAATAAATAAAGAAAGCTATTCTGTTACAAAAAAAAATTTTAAGTTTTATTCCTGCAAAAAAATATAATTCATTCTGATGTAATTTTTCGTTTTTGGGGGTGTGAAAACAAGCGTAACTCCCTCAATTTTCAACATAATTTAACAATTTAAAAATATTTATAAAACTTAAACTTACGGTTTTCAAGTTCAAAATCAACGTTTTTTTTTTAATTGAAAGCTTTGGAAAGGGAAAAATCTCCAAAATGTCAAACATTTCTTTTATGAAACCATGACTACCAGTTTTTATTTTCAATTCAATAGTTTACTTCATTCCCCTGGGAGCTTGTTTTATTATCTTATTTCTTATCTTATTTCGGATTCAATTTACAATAGGTAAAGAAATTGTAACCATAAGTTTCATAATTTAAATTTTTGAAAAGAGGTCTATTTTGCGTTTTTTAACAACAAACTCCTTTCCACACGCATACAAAGAAGTTTAAAGTTCAGCAGTATGTATCAGCGCCAGCTCTCTGTTCTCTCTCAAAAGCAAATATCGCACATGCTCTCTCATATATTTTTGTTACTGTTTTTTCCAATTATATATTTTTTTTTCGATTTCGATTCTCGCGACAGGAACAGAATACATAAAAATAACCTTTTGTTGATAGTTTTTCTTTAGCTGACAGGTCTTCTCGGTGGTTGGTCAGCAATATTTCGGATGGAGGGAGGGAAATAAGTAAAAAAAAGTATATGGTACATGCGCTCCCATACATTTTTTTTTGTGTCTTCTTTTCTCATTTCGCAGTAATTAAGTAATGTATAAAAAAAAACCTATTCTTCAATATGCCAACATGTTTTTTTTTTTTTGCTAAATGTTTGATATTTTTTCTTATTTGGTGAAAATCATGAATCACAACCGTATTAGGAAAAGTAAATGTAAAAGAAAATGTTGAGAGAAAGCTGGAATAATGTTTTTTTTAGCACAGGGTAGTTTTAGCAGTTTTAGTTTGGTTGATGATTAGAAACATTGCAAAGGATAGGGTGGTAGAAAAACTAATTTGTAAGCTTTCTGGTCAGAGTAGTTAATCTCTGTATAGGTTTCTAGTATTTGACTTTAATTTTTTTTTTAATTTTAAGGTTTTTGGTAGATTTTTTCTAAAATTCACGGGAAATGTGATACATTTTTTTAAAATAGAATAATATAATAGCTCCCAAGGGAATTAAACTATTGAATTCAAAAAAAAAAATTAAAAAAAATGTAACTGGTAGCCATGATTTTATGGGTTCTTATTACCGTTAGAGGTGCAACCCGGAAAGTGAGCGTTTAGTAGGAGTTCTAGTGTTTCACTACACGATTCCGTCCAATGTCCATTCGGTTCCTCAAGGAAACCTAGAACAGTGGGTTCCTTAGCAAGTACTTTTGTGAGTCTTGCTGATTCAGTTGTGCTCTCAACATGACTACAGAAGTTTCTCCAGGAGCTGCGTTTGGCTCTCTGTGTTTCAATTTTGACTGGATTTATAAGTTTCTCAGTCACTGTCTGTTCTAGTGCGCTTGACAACATTGAAAAGCCTTCTTGTTTCCTGCCTAGTATTGCCTAGTTCACTTGTCCACCAGGTTGGTTTCTTTTTACTTTGCCTACAAAGTTTCAGTGTGCACCCTTTTTCTAATGCGTTACCGAGAATCTCAGTGAGGCTATCATTAGCTTTATTTATAAACTCAGGTTCTAACATCGTATATTAAAGTTCAACTTGGGTATTTCGGTATCTACTATCCTATTAAAAATATCCCCGTTTGTTCTTTTTATATTTCGTTGTCGGGTGTTTTGAACTCTAACAGTTTATGGTCAGAAAATGACTCATCTTTTAATACTCTCCTCTGGTCTATAGAAACAGTATCCAAGTTGCTTGAAAAAGTAACATCAAGCACTTCTTTACGTTTTTAAGTGACAAAAGTAGGTTCGTTACCCCTGTTATAGCTACCAAAATGTTATTTTCTATAATGAATTCAAAAAGTAACTCACCCCTATCAGTGCAGTGCTCCCCACTGTAAATGGTGCGCGTTGGCAACACAGCCCACAACAGCGTCCAATTGCTCTAGTGTGGCACGTTGGATAAGCTCTCTTGTTGTCTCCACCGGTGGTCCTTCCAATACATCACCCGGTATATAGCATGATGCTATGGGCATCCGGCTCGCTCTAGTTTGACGGTCGTCTAGTCTGAACAGCTGTCCAATTTCTCCAGAAGGGCAAGTAGAATAACGTAGAGTTGCGCAAAACAGTTCCATTTGCGGAACGAATATGGAACGGTTCTTTTGCTTCTCGGAACTAGTTCCTGGAACCATGTACGCGGAACTATTAATTTTTTTCGTACATGAACATCGCTGGCTATGAACATACCAGCGATGGGACCGATTTTGTCATTAACTATTTAAAAAATATTTTATGAAATTTAATGCTCCGTTGATTTCATATACTTGGACATAATAATAACGAAGTTTGGAAAAAAAAAAACCTTCAGAAAAAAATATTTTCTGTAGGTCGTCTGGTCTAAACATGGATAGAAGAAAAAGATTAATCTGTTTTCCGGCTACAATACAGGCTCTACAACTACTGTTTGCCTACATTTGTGGTTTTGTACAACCTGAGTTCTTTGGGTGTAGGCTCTTTATTCTGCCACCTGCGGTCTAGTGTTCTTGAATAAGGCAATGTCTATGAGTCTGCTCTCCATGAGGTAGACTAGATTAGCACTAACGGCCTTACTGTGTTGGAGATTAATTTGAATTACTTTCATGGTTTTCTAGAAATACCAATTATCACTCAATTATCTTTTTCTTGGTAGCTACCAGCCGCAATTTACATCGGTTTGTATCGACGCGCACCTTGAAATTTTACGCAGAAGTGGTATTGATTTGTGATTTAAGATCACTACCACTTCTGTGCCATCTTTGGTCTGCTCCCAGTCTTGACTGAGGCGGTCAGTGTTGAGTGACCTGAGGTATCGTTCAACACGGTCCCTCGGAATGAGCGGTCCTCTCATTGTGAGCTTAGCTCTAGGCCTATAGAGCTCACCGATTTCTTTCTTCCCCATTAGGAGACGGTAGCGTTGGGGCAGGAAGCTTCAGCTTTCAACACAAAGTCTTGCAGGTTTTTTCATCCTCACATGACAGCATTTTGAATCCTTGAGGGTACCGAAGAGCGGCGGTGGCCGACTTTTGACGATAGCGTCGCTGACCTCCAAAGTTCTAATTGTTGCCATTGATCCTCCGTCAGTTTCCTGTTAGGGTTCCTATAGTCTACTATGGCAACTTGTTGATCTACAGGCACCTTGGAGAATTTGACTTTCAACTTTTTACTAATAGGTGAACCATTAATCGGTGAGTCTAAGTCCTTCATTGCTCGCTTTGAAGTACACGCAGCTGGTGTGTCAGTAGGAGGCATTGCGATCTCTATAGACACCTCTTCTTCTTGTTGTCAGTCATCGTTTGTGGTGTAGTAAGTCTAAGATTGGATCTGTCCAGAGCTAGCCTTTCCCTCACCTTTAAGGTTTCAAGGTTCTTGCCAGCTAAGAACCGGACAGTCCTTTTCATCGTTCCGTCTTTGTCGTCTTTGTAACTGTTTGTAAACAATTTGGATGTAATATATTGAAATAATTTCGGTACTCTTCGAATCTCTGCCAACAATGCATTCGCTTGATATCTTATTTATGCTGCTTCGGTTTTTGTGGGCCTCGAAAATAGTACCACAAAAAACGTGTTCGTCGTTTTATTATATGATATAATTTTTTTTTAATAGTTCTAAAGTAGGTAAAGTCTATTTAAGTTTTCTTTATATTAAGAAGAGTAATGGTGACCAATTAAATGATTTTAAAATTAACGCACATGAAAACCAGGGACCGAATTTTCTCATCAGCCAGCTTCTTACGTCACTGAATTATTTAAACTGCCACTACTATTTAAAATGGAGCAGTAATGCTAAATTATAATAATTTAGTTATGTACTCCGAATTGCGGGAATTCGCTTCAGCAATAAAATAAAAATACTTGGATTTGCTGCCATATCGTGGAGAGAAATTTAGAACATTTGACTACGCACTGTGTTGGCTTAGGCATAAAATTACGAAAAGTTAAAAGGTGCATGAACAAAATGTGACCTTAAAATGTTGGGCTCATTAAAAAGATTTATTTAATGCCCTAAGCACCTAACTAACTTAGTGCTTCTGAATGCAAAATGAGTTAAAATATAAGAAATCAATTTAATAATATTTTCTCTATTAAACATCGAAATTGTTTTAATAAATTACTGGCTATTTTTTTTCGTTCATAAGTCTTAAGAGTTATTAGAAAAGATAAAAGTTTCCAATTTCTTTGGCTAACTTTGTGGTCAAAATTAAATAATACCTACTATATTATATATACATTTTTTAATTTGTTTGCCAAAAAAGCAAACACGTTGAATTAGCATTTCGCAATATAATACTAATACTACAATTAATTAACTTTTGGATTTTAGTCCCTAAAAATAATAAATAATAAAACGCACGAACACAGAAACAAATTAAAACCATATTAATAGATCCGTAAAGGTGTAACGTATTCTTACGTATGTTTTGATGCTTATTCTATTCACCCTAACTATCCTGTTAAAAGCAAATAAGCTTTTGGTGAGAAACGATTCTAATAAATTTGCTCCCCTTTTTAAAAACGACAAGGACGAAGTCAGAAAAAAAAGAAAGGGAGATATCTTTAGGAACAACATCGCCCCAATAATATTATAATAGGCATAAATGGTGCCTATATTTTTAAAATATAAAATGTGCTTAACTACTAACCGGAGGTGAATCGTATCGAAAAAGCTTACGAAACAGAACTGTAATTGTGTAGGTTTTATTATACTAAGTGAGTAGTTGTTTCGTGTTTCTCTCCCATTAGTAGAGTAGGGAATTGAAGGAGCAGCGTAGAAAAAAGCTCATTGAAAGTGTTTTAAAGCTTTTAAGCACCTTCACAAGGACCCGGGGTCTGTACTTTGTATTATCGAGATTTCAAAGCTTAGTGGGGAAAGGGGATGCTGCCGAAGCGGGGATGATGTTTGAAATACCATCAATTTATAACGAGATGATGCTGCAAAAGAATTTACAGTTAGCACAAAACTTAGTTCCTTTTGTTCGCAAATGGTTGTTTGTAGAAAAATTAAAATTCTTTATTTTAATATTCGTTAATATCAACAATTACTCAGACGGTGATAAATTGTTCAAGTTAACAACAATATTTTCTTCATCTCTTATATGTATGTTTGGTATTCAACTACCAAAAAATTTAAATCCAGTTCCTTAACTTTTAACCTATTTTCAATTATTATCATATATGTAATGTTGGTTATCCTTTATTTACTTGTCATAAACAAGGGGACATGGTAATGATGCGATTTGTTCTATTGAAATGTGGTTCCTGTTTAAAACCATTCAATATCCCAAAAAAGTAAAAAAAAAGTACAAGAAAAATTCTTAGTCTAGTAGATACCGTTAAGTTCTTATCTTCAAATTTTTTTTTAAATTAGCGCGCACTCAAGGATATTTTATATTCCCTCTATACGCCAGAGACACAGTGCGAGTTTTAGGTAAGTAGGAGGGGATTTTAAAGGAGATGTCAGTGAACATTAGTCATGAATTTCAGTACATCACAATGAGAGGGAAAGACAGAGCGTGGAAGGGTATTCCACATTCGCGTGGTACGGCTAAAGAACGAATCCCTGAACTTGACAATACGACCGAAATTGGGTTCAAGAGTAAACTGATGAGCATTTCTGGAAGCGAGAGTATTTCGGTTGAATCGTTTATGGGGAGGAATGCAACTGGCTATTTCATTTGAGCACTTACCGTAAAAGTAACGATAAAAGAGCGAGAGACAAGAAACGTTACGCCGGTGTTCGAGTGACGTAAAAGTATCGATGATGTTCCTGTCTCCGATCATTTTGAAGGCTCGTCTTTGTATATTGTCCACGAGGCTTAAGCAAGTTGCTGGAGCACCAGCCCAGAGATGGGAGTTATACTTAAGCTTTGGACGTATATTACTTATATAGATAATACCCATATCAGAAGGGGAAAAGAATTTCTTGCATCTCCAAAGGAAACCTAAACATCTTGTGGCATTTTTGGCGACGTTAATTATGTGATCATTCCACAAAAGATGGTTTGTGATACACATACCTAAAATCGCAGGCTGATTAGTTTCTTTGATCCAAGTGCCACTCATTAATAATGGCAGACAGAAGGCAGCATTGAGTTTTCGAAGCATTAAATTCTACGCGATCTAATCCCCATTGTACAATGCTGTCTAAGTCAAAATTTAATGTACTTATCATATTTAGCCGTTTCAGTTCCACGTCCGTAGAGCAGGGATGTGAATCTGGAAACAAATGTGAAAAGCTAAGGGTGCTATCGTCAGCGAAACAATTTAATGGATTAGTAGTTGTAGACAGGAGATCATTAATGAAAATGAGAAAGAGGGTCGGAGATAAAACAGAACCCTGTGGCACACCAGCATTCATGTTGTGGGCTTCAGACTTGAATCCGTCTAATACTACTTGTATAGAGCTATTCGAAAGAAAGTTACTAATCCGACGAAGAAGGGTTTCATCGATACCAAAAGCTCGCATTTTCGATAAAAGAGCAGGATTGGAAACTTTCACCAAAACGATGTAAAGATTTGTCCCACTGTTCGGTGAGATAAACCATCAAGTCACAAGTGGACCTATTGCTGCGAAAGCCGTACTGACGGTAATTAAGAAGCTTTCGATTTTCGAGATATTTCTTGAGCTGCTAGTTTATCAGCCTTTCCATGACCTTGGAAAGAAGGGACGTAAGTGCAATTGGTCGGTAATTTGAGGTTGAAGAAGATTCACATTTTTTGGGATAGGCTGGACAAATGCTGTTTCATTTACGTGCTCAAGAGCTGGGGTAGTCATAACACTATCAGACAGCGTAGAGTTGGCGGCGAACTGCCTATTGAATAAGTTAGCTTTCTCGAGAGAGCTAACGAAGGGAGTGTCATTGTCAACGAGTGCTGGGACCCAGGAAGATGTTTGGTTTCTTATGTTTTTTATGAAAGACCAACAATTTTTACTAGCTGTGGGACATTATAGTATTTTTTGCCTTAATTTTTGGTCATACAAAAATTTGGTCTTTTGAATATGGGCGTTGCAGGCCTTCTGGCTTGTTTGAATTATTTTCAGTTTTCCTCAGTTGGGTTGGCTCTAAAACATCGGAAGGTAACTTCTTTGACCCTAATAACCTCTTTACTATTCGCATCGAACCATGATTTCTCTTTGGGTCTGATGCTCTTAGTCCTATTCGGAATAAAAGTTCTTATTTCCAAAAGAATCATATTAGGAATCATATCCGCGCTGGAGACTACGTCACTTCCGAGGACGCATAGTGAACAGTTAAAGATCCTGAAAAATTTATTCAGATCGTCCCAGTTGGCTTTCTCGTATTGCCAAACGGTTGTCACGGCAGCTTTTTCTCTAACTGGATTTGTTTGGCATGAAAAATTTTCGGAAATGATACTATGGCAGATGTGCCTAGAGGCGTTAATACACTGATTGTGTATTTACCGGGGTCAGAGGTTAGGAACAAGTCAAGAGTATTTTCGGCTCGACAATTAACGTCCGATATTCGGGTGGGCTCGTTGACAAGCTGAGTAAGATGATTAAAATCAGCAAAGATCTCAGCACACATACCTTCGGGTGTTGTCTGGCCCGAATGCTGAAGCCGAAATTATCACCATTGCAAGCCTAAGCGCGACTGCATATTATTTTATTTTTGCATTATGCAAAATATAAAAATGGTGGAATGAACTCACGGGTTCTTTTTTAAGTACATAATTTCTAAGTCTTCTTATTTTTGACAAAAGTCGCATTTGCGAACATGTTTCTGCTTTCACTATCGTCGACATCATCATCATCTGCGTTGTCAACATCTACATCATCATCACTATCATCATCATTATTGTCATCATCATCATCATCATCATTATTTTCACACAGCTTCTTTTAAACTCCGATCTCTTACCTATTAGGTATTTGCGAAAATTGTCTTAAAAGAGATTGATCTTTTTCAGACCAAGTGTGCCCGCAAATTTAAGTTAAAATCAATATTGTACATACCTAGTTGCAGTGAAAAGAAAAACTTTTTTTTATCAAATGAAAATTTTTTGTAGTTTTTTTTTAGGTAGCATCGGTGACCCAAAATTTTGTTAACTAGTGATATGCTGACTAAAGCTTTTATACAAAATCCATCAACTTCCAAATGATTTTGTAGGTTTTTGTTAAAATGTTCTTGTTTTGTTAAAAGTGAACTTATGTATATGGTGAAATAAAAAAAAAGGAAATAAATCACGTTGAGATTTCTAAAATTCTGATAAAATAGTTTTTTTTTTTCATTTTAGCCTACCATTTCAAACCTCTGAGATTTATGGGTACTAAATTTTGGTTTATTCCTTTCAGATATCATGTTAAAAAAACTAACGGTTAATATTTAAAAAAACAAACATCACGTCTGCGGTTTTAATCGTTCTACATACTTGTGACTACAATAGGTACTATAGGGCAAGTTTTGGATTCGTGCAAGAAATCGAACTCGAGATATTAATCAGACCTAACATTACGATGAGCTCCAAAAATGACCTGTCATAGTAATCTTACCCCTTACTGCATGATTTTTTTTTGTTTTTGCGTGAAAAAAATTAGTTATAATTGAAGAAACACGTGTTTCAGAAATTTTGAGTTTTCCGGTTTGGATCATGTATAGCACATTGTGCAGAAAAGTAGGAAAAATTGTTTCAATAAATTAAATTAACTATTTATTCAAAAAAATTATGTAGTATGGAATAACATGAAATAGTTTCTTTTGTCATTAAGGCAAAGATTTACTTTGCATTTTCGGCACTCCACATAAGATCTTCCATTGCAGTCTGGAACTTTACACCGCTGTCTCGTGGACCAAACAGGAAGGTGATCTAAGTGATCTAATCGAACGTCCTGAGATGGCATTACTGCAACAGGTCCTTTCAGCTTCTTCAATTGCAGACTATTATCCATGTCATAAGAGTGTCGTCCACGTTTATTAGTGGAACTTGGTTTGCTGGCATGGCATAGATCTTCGCTACAGCGCACTTGAAATCAGCTAGTGGCAGCCACGCCTCAGAAAGTCAGAACCATCAAGCGTTCGTCTGTATAGTAGCCACGCATTCACAACCGCCATGTCGATCATGTGGAAGAATATCTTATGGTAAAATTTTTTAGATCTAATTTGTATTCTGTAATATCCAAGAAGAGCATTCAACAGATCAACTCCACCCATATGCCGATTAAATGCCATGACTGCCTTTGGACATGATACAGTTTGGTAGCTCTTTTCTTTTATGTTGAACCGTTGGACTTCAGAAGACGGTTTGCTGCCGACGTATGTCGAAGCAAGGTTCACAATTCTGTTGTCAAACCATATTGCCACAGAAATATCCAAGTCATCAACTGTCGCTAGTTTCTCCACAGTTGCACCTCTTCCTTTTTTTTTCATTTCTTTTTCGGCAGAAACTTTATAACCCGGGATCCGATTGGCTTTTATTGTGCCTAACGGTAAAATTGCTTTCTTTGCCAGGTAAGTCAACAGCGGTAAGGACGTGTACCAGTTGTCAAAGAATAATTTATAGTTCGATCCGTCAGTCGAACAACAACGTCGCTGGATGTACTGATCTTTTGCAAATCGGTCAACAACTGTACATGTCCTTGAGCTCTAGTATAAAGTTCAAAGTCGTAGCTGAACCCAGAGCTACCACTGAGAACAAAATTTGTATGTCCCCATTTGTGTGGTTTTTTGGGTTGTATTGCCGCATAGATGATCTGCATTTGTTGGTATAATATGTTCATCTACTGCCATGTAAACTTCTCTGGGGACCGTAAGAAGTCTCTGCTTTGTTTGGTCCAAAAATGGTCGAATTTTATGAAGGGGATCATGTCCTGGTTATCCTTTGGGTACTTGCGTGGAGTTGGTGTTGAAATGTATGAACCTTTTTACTTCTTCGAACCGGTTACATGTCATTACACAATTAATTTTTGGGTAACCTAGGCTTTCATTCCAATAAAACCTTGTTGATGGTAACTGTACGATAGACATGTAAAGGCATATTCCAATAAACTGTTGAAGCTCCATAGCTGTTATAAGGGCAATCTTTTCGGGACGTTTTTCACAAGAATATCGGATTGTTTCTTGTTCTATATATTTGAACATGTCGTCTGTAAACAGGTACTTAAGAACTGTATTGGCGTATCCAAGCTCCTTATTTCCTCAGGCTATGTCGTATCACCTGTGAATGCGGTTTCACTATCATCTTTTTCCAAAAACCCATCCCGCCATCGGGGTTTATTAGCTCTCGCACTTCTACTTGAGGAAGGTGTCATCTGGGATAGAGGGATGTTATCTTCTAATTCCCAATCGGATTCATCAGACTCTGGAATATATAGAGGTGGAAGATTTTGGCCTCTGTTCACCTCGTGTTCTTCATCTGAAAGATCTTCGCCACTGCTGTTGTCGGGAAAATTTTGTATAGTTGTATGGATACCTCCGTAAAACCGATGTCATATCAGATTTCTGTAATGTTCGTATAAATAATTACGAAACCAAATTGTGGACTTTTTTTAACTCTTTACCTTACTTTCACTCAAAAAACTCCAATTCTATAAATATAAAAAACTCTTTTATTTTATCCGTTATCTGTAACGTATTCCAATTGAATTATCACGATCGTTTGATTCCTATTGTAAATACAGTTGGTTATATATGAATATCCTTGTTGTTGTGCATGACCTCTAGTGGAATATACAGGAAGTTGTGACATAAAGTAATTAAAAAGTACTTAGGGGTGTTGCCAGCAGCTCGTTTTTTTATGAGACACGTAAATATGTATGTAACAAAAAACGAATATAGATAAAAAAAAATATTTAATTTTGATACATTTGTGCATGGTGTGCCATATATGATCCAAACACTTTTCTTATTGTATAAGTACTTGTTACTTCATAAAATCGAAAAAATACACATTGTCAATAATATTTATATTATCTGCTTTGCTGATAATTTTTTTCAAGCACTGCATTTCATTTTTATATTTTTATACAATTTTGAATTTCTCAAACACGCGGTTTTCCTACTGCACCGTCTGTGAAGAGTTTGACGGAAAATTTTGTTCTCGCAACTCGTTCATAGATGGCGTTTACAAATAAAATCTAGAGCGTATATATTACTATTTTCACACTGTATGCACAAAACAAGCTAATTTGTTGAAAACTGAAAAATATTATAATAAATATGGTTTGGCTCATATTTGAGCCACTATGCGGCAAAGGGTTTTAATAATATTGCATATCAAAATTTTCAAAAAGTATTTTTTTGTATTAAAAAAAAATCAATTTTTTTTGAAAACTCAATATTTGGTTTTAAGTGTATGTTATCAAATACTAAAAATGTGCATACCAACTTTTTTTTATAAAAATACTTAAAAAATTGTTTTGCAAAAACAGCTTTAACGATTTTTGAAATTTTTTTTTCGAAAATTTGTACTTTTATGATACATAGATGGCGTCTTCAGTTTTAAGACTAAACTTCTTTTTTGGCTTATTTTATCAATTCGAATAGTGAATTTCAAGCTTTTACTTATTTTTACTTGTAACTATATAATACTCGCAATAGATAGTATGATAAATTTGTTTTTATACTCAGACTTTAAAACAAATATGTTTTCGCACATAGGAGCAAGTACTTGCGACCCAGTCGTGCATTTTATTTTTTTCTATAACACCATTCTTTTGGGCAGGATTCCAGTAGGTACAAAGACAAAATTGATTTAAATTTTACGTTTTTTAATTCAAAAATAATATTAAAAAGCACAATAAAAAAAAAAGTAAAAACATCACGTCTAGCAAAATTTATTCTCAACACAATGCTTTTTTAAAATTTTGAAAAATCATTTCAAAATACCTCCAGATTCCAGTTTAAAATTTTTTGAGTTTTCCTCTGCAATCTTCAGCTTCATATAATTTTTAGAATCAATTTAATAAATTTTTTATGGTGATTGAATTTTTTTTATAAAAGATACTCGTAAATCCCTTGTAATTTGTAAGGATATCAAAAATGTAACAATTTTAAAAATTTATACGAGTAATGTTGAATGTAGATTTTAATTATATACAATTTTATTATGTATTGCATTATTTCCATCATAGATATAAATCAAACCAAAATCATGAAACTGTTAATGTTCTTTAAACAAATATTTACATTAATTGCACCAAATTTAATGATCATTAAAGCCCAACTAAAAAATACACTTTAAAGATTTAAGATTATATGATCAAACCAAATAAATTCTATGTTCACATACATAGTACATAATTTATTGGTAGATATGTCTACCGACGGCATCACCCATTGGCAACACTTATTCCTTCTTTTAACTTGCAACTCATCCCCCCATTTGAAATAATTTAACTTGCGTTGGGAGTCTGTTTGCCACATAAGGCCCATATCAATAAATTGATATCGAATCGTATTAAGTGTATTAATGAACATACACTTTCCTCCTCCTATGGTGTTTAAAACATTGCCAAATTCCTGAAATGCAAATTATTTTATCGTTTTCGCTCATTCCATCTTTTATACTTTTATCCTCCACCCCGGTCTTTTATGGGTGCAACCCATACGAATCCATTCATATGGGATACATACGGGAAATATAATTTATAATTATTGCCCTATAACTTATAGAATACATCCTGCGTGCTAATATAGATATACATATATTTATTTTTTATGTATGTACATATGTATTTTGTTTCACATACAATATAAACACACTCGTATCTAGTGATTGAGTTGAAAGGAGACAGATGGAAATCGACTACGAAATTGAAATAATTTGATTTGTTTTATTGCTATACACTTGGTGTTAAACTATAATTTTTACGAGCTCAATTTTTTAGATGGGATTTTCTAAAATCCTTAAAATAAGAATTAGATTGTTGTTTGATTGTAGTAGAGAGTTGAATATTTAGAACAGTTTTAATTAGAGTATTCTTGAAAAATATTTATGTGGAGAGAACGATAACTCAGGCGACAAAGTTTAATGACGGATTTGTATAGAACAGCTAAAAATAAGCATTTTTTACTATGGGAGGGGGTCTATCTCCCCCCGTTTAGGCGGTAGGGGCAATTTAAAAAATATGTACGTTAAATGGAAAAAAAATAATTAAAAAATAAAGGTAATACTCACAATTAGGTACCTATTATACGTTTTTTTAAAGCATTTAAAGCAACATTATATTCTATTAGCCAGTTTTTAAATCAAGTCAAAACTATGCATCATCATCATCATCACCTCCTTCAACAAGTTTCTCCACCTATCCCGGTCTTGAGCCGACGCCATCCAGTTGCGCACCCCAAGGCTTCGGGCGTCCTGGTCTACGCCATCTCTCCAGCGCAAGCATGGTCTACCACGCTGCCGTCTACCATGGAATGTACCACAAAGGACTTTCCGAGTAGGTTCCTCTTCACTCATGCGAGCTAGGTGCCCTGCCCACCGGAGTCTACCGAGCTTAATTTTTGTCACTATGTCTGCTTCAAGGTAGATTGCGTACAATTCATGATTGTACCGTCTCCGGAATCGCCCTTCCTCACATATGGGGCCAACAATTCTCCTTAAGACTTTTCTCTCGAACGCGGCTAAGAGGTCGGAGTGTCTTTTGCTAAGCACCCAAGTCTCGGATCCATACGTGAGTACTGGCAGGACCATGGTCCTGTACAGCAGCAGTTTTGAAGTTATGGTGAGATTTCTGGATTTGAAGAGCTTTGACAGACTATAGTAGGCTTTGTTGGAATTGAGCAGCCGCCCGCGTATTTCTTCTTCTATATTATTATCGGCTGCTACTATTGACCCAAGGTATTTAAAGGATTGCACCACTTCAAATTCGTGCTCCGCTACCTTGATTGTTTGACCAACTGTTCTTCTCGCATTCGACGCCACCATGTACTTTGTTTTACCTTCACTAATGTGCAGCCCCAGATTTTGTGCCGCCTGCTCGATCTGGATGAAGGAATCGTGTACAGCTTGTTCGGTTCTTCCGATGATGTCAATGTCGTCTGCGTAAGCCAGTATCTGGCTGGACCTGTTGTTGCCGTGCCAGAGTCACGGATTGCTTTCTCCAACGCCAGGTTGAAGAGGAGGCAGGCCAAACCATCCCCTTGTCGGAGTCCATTAAAGATGTTGATTGGTCTGGATAGCAATCCGGCTCCTACAAAGTCGTGTCAACTTATTTGGGATGCCGAATTCTCTCATGGCTTTGTAAAGTTCTACCCTGGCTATGCTATCATAGGCGGCCTTAAAGTCTATAGACAGATGGTATGTTGGGATGTTAAATTCTAGACATTTTTCCATCGCCTGCCTAAGGGTAAAGGGTAAGGGTAAAAATATGCATAGTTTTTGAAAAAAATTGTTTTAAACTCAAAATTTGGGCAACAAATGTTTAAAGTGCAATTCTTCAAAACTTTAAGATTATCTATTGTTTTTTTTTTTAATTCATTGCTCTTATTTGGTTTTGATTAAAAACTGAAAACTAGATGAATTTATTAGATGAAAATTGAAAATTACCAAAAAAAAATATTTTAATTTAATTTCGGAAAGAGAGGATTTCATTTGAATACGGGGTATTTAAAAAATTGCTATGTGTAAAATAAAATATATGATACAAACAAATTATTTATTAAATTTTGAACATTAAATAATTAAAAACCCGACGGAATAGAGCAGTTCTGGGTTAAGATTCAAGTCTTGCAAACAAAAATAAATTTTGGATTTATTTCTAGAACAAACATTTAAATATTTCTATGAAATTTATATAGAGAAAAGTTGTACTTAACCACTGATCATCTTCTAAACGTTGGTTCTTTCCTATAAAATGATTATGATCATTTTTTTTTAGAACATCAAATTTGCTTTTCAAATATGCATTCTGATTCATTTTATAACAAAGGGTTGAAAGTTAAAAAATTTCAAACTTTTCTTCATGCCATTTGTATGGAAAAAACAAAATGGCGATAAGCGACCTCAAAACGTTAATAATTTTAGCTCATTTTTTTTTTTGTTGAGACTTTTTATAATTTGAATTACACTAATGTATAAGTATGTACAGTGAAATCTCCCTTAACGGACACCTCCCTTAGGCGGACACCTCCCTTAGACGGACAAATTTTTTTGTACGGAAATTGCTCCATAATATAAGCTTCATTGTTTTCAGTTTCTCTTAGACGGACACTCCCTTGGACGGACACGGACAGAATTTTCACGTATGAATGACAAAATATATTTTCTTAGGCGGACACCAGAGCAGGATTGAACATGTCATCACGCTGATAATTTTGGCAACGGTATTTTTTTAAGTTGCAGTTTACAGCCCACATCAAATTCTTTTCATCACGAAAAGGAAAAATATATGCGTGCCAGCTGTCAGTCTAGAAACTCTATTATGTGTGTGAGAATTTTGTGTATCTGTTGAGTGTATATGTGAGGGATTGTAAATATCTTTTGGTTCTTTTTACATTTTTATTCTTTCATTCGTGTGGTGGAACGTGGAAGTCAATTGCTTGCATTAAAAAAGTTTATTTTTGGAGTTTCAGATTTTTGTTGATTTGCGCGCAGGTAGTGTTTTTGTTTGGTTTCCCTTAAACGGACAACTCCCTTGGGCGGACAAAAATTTCTGCACCATGGCTGTCCGCCCAAGGGAGATTTCACTGTATATCCTTTAAATTTTCTAGTGACCTTTGCTTGAAAATATACGTAAAACGTAATCATTCGTTCAACATTTTTTTGGCCAAAAAGTAAAACCTGAAATTTAACCCAAAATTATTCGTGCGAAAGTCAAAATAAAATAACAAATTTTATAACTAACCTAAAGATTGGCTAGACTAGGGTCAGTATTTAAATTAATTTTTTTCAAACAAATCTAAGTATGTATCTAGTGCCTACATTGAGCTATTGGCATTCACAGACTCAAACTAATTTTCATGATTTATAAAATTAAAAATATTCAAATTTCATTTTCTGGTACGAGTTCTTTGTTACATATGGAATTATCTCGAGATAGGTACCTGTCCACATTTTTCCAAAAACTTGAAACCCGGTTACAATATTTATTTATTTCGAATTAAAATCATATATAGTTAGATGGTTCGACATTGCACCAAGTGATATTATTTTTTAACGACTTGAATATGACTCTGTGAGTAAAGTGTTTGGACAATTTATGGAACAATGACCCATGAATGAAGCGAATGTATTTTTCTTTATTTTTCCTTTCGCCTTCCTTTTTATTTTCTATCACCACTTCTATTTTCTTTTACTTTGTATATATGGTATGTTTTTCATGTAGTGCTTCATGATGAGTCCGTTTATATGAAGTTATAAATAATGAGAGAGGAGTGTGCTAGATTTACATGTCATGAAACGAAACTCACCACTTTTTGTTGTGAACGTTTTTATTCAAGTTGTATGTACATATGTACACATGCTAATTCATTGCCACCTCACACACCCTTTCTATTTCTCCTCCGCCAAGAGCCACCAACCACAGACAATGCAACAAATGTTTTTTTCTGTGGGAAAAAGAGAAGGAGAGAGTGTCTAGATTTCTGAATGTTGAATTGGAATTTATTTTTGTCGTTGCCATTCTTGTAGTTTCTTTTCATTGTTTGTTACTAACCATTAGTTTTGTACGATGGAACATGGAATTGAATCGTAGCGACGTCGACGAGCGGTAGGCTTTTACATAAGTGCATTGAGGGCTATTGTGCATTGTGCATTGTGCGGCTATTTGAAAAGCTGCTGCATTCGATGCAGAAACAGGCAAATGTGTGTTCTGTATTGATGACACCACAATAACTAATCGGAAGCAGTAGGTGTACTGCTAAGGAAATTAGCAATAATTTTAACAATTTTATAATCAGCAGTTTTTAATACTAATTGTATGATTTATTTGCTTCAGGAAATATTTGCCAACATTATATTTGCCGCTATGGCCAAAAATTCACCAATTTTAATATTTGGTGTCCGTTCATTCGAAGCCATACTTTGCGATGTGATTCTTGGTCATATTCTAAGAAAAAAGTTGTTCCACAGAAAAATCTGATTTTCAACTTTGACATCACTTTTTGACGAGTTAAAAAAAAATTCTAAGTTTTTGTACCTTGACTCATGTTAAGTTAATTTCTCTGTTATACCTTCTGTTTAACCTGAAAAAGGAAATAGTATAAAATTAAAAGCGTAAAAAACATAGAACAGCCAAATTGCCAAAAGATTTTATTATAATAGCAATGCTTCTTTAAAGTTTTCAATGCAATTGCGCAATCGGTTTTGTTTCATGAAGCAAAAACTTTGGGATAGCTCTATGCCCTCTACCTATACATTCGATGCTGTGGAAAGCATGCTTTGATTTAATTTTTTTTTATTAATTGTAGATATAATTACTTGCAAAATACATAAAATGGTAAAATTAAATAGAAAAAAAGGTGGCAAGCATTTTTCATACCCGTTATTTATAATTTTTTTACGTTTACATTTTTGTTTAGAAATTATGATTTTAATGCGGACAATAACGAAGCAGACGTTATATTTCTTAATATAGGAACTAGAAATGAATAATAGAGAAATACGAAACTAATGTTAGTAAGTTGTAGGTACGTCTTAGCAGATTAATTTAAAATTTTGTGGGTAGTGTGAAATCTCTCCAAAAAGTATAAGCTGTTTTTTTATGTCCTGGCGTTTCCCGTGATTCAAAATTTGAGAAAATTTGGAAAAATTCCATAGCAGCGATTGTTGATATTGCAGAATTTATATTAATAAATATTTGATCAATTAATTATTATCATCACTAAATGCAAGATTCATAAAAAATTCTTCTCGTTTCTTCAAACTGCTGGAACTATTTGGTGTAGACCAACAAGTAGATGGCGATGATATAATTAAGTTCTACAAAGATGACTTTGATAAACAAAGGCTTATCAGTGATAGGGACGTATTCCTTTTGCTTTTGACAAGACAGAATGATTTTTTGCAAAAATACGAGTGGAGTCGGGGATTTTTTTTGAGTTTGTACGGTTCGTCCGGTTGCTAATCACAATCCCAGGATCATCTTGCTCAAATGAGCGAAGTTTATCCGTTCTTAAAAACTAGTGACTAATCAAAAGAATAAATAATAAAAAACTTAAAATAAAAAGTTTTGACTTTTTTACTAGTGCATTTAAGCTTTTACATCTTAAAACAACTACCCACTCGAGCTGAAGCTGTCCTGACGGGCCTAGTACAAACTTTAAAATTTAAAGCAAATTATAGACTTGTCTCTTACAATATAGATTTCTTGATCCAAATACTTTTATATAAACTTTAAATTTTTGCCTAGACAAAGTATGCACATCAAATTCTCAATAGAATCACTGAAATTGCTTTTTTCCTCATCCTGTTCATTAAGTTTATGTCACGTTAAATTTAAATGAAAACTCGAATAAAGAAATCCCTCAGGTGTTTTTCATTATACATTTTCTGATGCCTGTTTTTTTTTAGTTTACGAAGCTGAACTCGTTTTTCTCAGTTTCTTTGCTTTTTTTAAATTTTATTGCACAGCCTTACAAAAACAAAAACATGCACACGCATTCACTTTATATCTTGTAGTTTGTACAGAGGAGAATACCTTCTGTTGAAATTTCACTTTAAGTGATTAAATAAAAAATTAGGTATTATCTCAACTAATGAAAATTGAAAATCGACACCCTTTATATCAACGTTAATATATAGGGTGATTTGCATACGGTGTGCAAAGCAAAAAGGTTAAATTGAGACAAGTAAACAAGTATTTTTCATAAGTCTTAAAATTAGTTTTTGAATAGTTTTAATTGGTCCGTTAACTCATCATCGGTTGACTATAAAACTCTTAAACTTTCCGAAGTTTTGAATTTTGTTTTTGAAAATTTTATTCCGAAAAAACTAGTGTCATCTAATACGATTCAATATTAACTAATTTTAGAAATCGCAAAAATAGAGCTCATCGCAAATGAGTGGTTTTGATGATTATAAAAATTTTCTAAGTAGATACCTACGATGAGTATAGGAGATACGACAAATTATGTTATGACAGATACGTTTTCAAAACTGGATCTATTATTAAAAAAAATACCCTTGTCACTTTTATAAACTTATAAACTTTAAACGCAATGTTTCTAATTTTCCGTCAACAATGCATTCGGGTAAGGGGGCTTGCTCTGATGCGAATGATTTATGTGAATTGTTTGCATAGTTTTTTGAAACAGTCTATAATAAATCGATAAATTTTGACTGTAATGATTTCACTCCTATTCTTGAAAATAAGGTTAACTTGGGTTCTATGACAATTACAATGTTCAAAATGGCTCGTGAACTAAAATCCATTGACGTTAACAAGGATAGTTGTCCCGATGGTGTTCCACCATTATTCTTGAGAAAAACAGCCGAAACTTTGCTTGAACGTTTTAACCTTTCTCTTTCCAATAGTAGTTTTCCCGATACATGGCGAAATTATTTGCTAATACCAATTTTAAAAAACGGAGATAGGTCAAATATAAATAATTACCGGGGAATTGCAATTTCGGGAGCTATTCCTAAATTAATTGAAAAATTAGAAACTGATAAGTTGAGTATTGAACTACATAAATTCGGTCATAAGTGAGCATCAACATGGTTTTTTTAAGGGTAGACCCACAACTACTAGTCTTGCAGATTATACTTCTTGTATTCTTCAAGAAATGGACAAGGGCAACCAGGTTGAGGCGATCTTCACTGACTTTATTAAAGTCTTCGACAAAGTTGACCACGGTCTGCTTCTTATTTATTTATTTGTTGATTCATTCATTCATCTACGAATATTATATATTACAGACTACTAGCAATTCATTATATTTAAATAACAAAATATATATAAATATATATACATGTATAAATAAGAAGATTTAAATAAATACTTAACTTAGAGCTAATGTAAAATATTTTGTAAATTAATTCTAAATTCTAATCTGAGATCAAGTTCTTTACATAAAAATTGAAAAGTTTAATAGACCTAGAAAAGTATTCATTGCAACCATAACGACGTAGACGCAATTCTCTCTCCGTAATATAGATCCAAAAGTAATTTAGAATTGGTGGACACTTAATACGGTAAGAAAATACATCATGCACAACCAACAAACACTGAATAGACCGTCTTTTTTCCAAAGAATCAAGTCCAATTAAGGCACACCTAGATGCATATGATGGAGTGTCAATTCTCTATTTCAGCTGCCTAACTACAAATCTTGTAAACGCTTTCTGCACTCTCTCAATATACGTGTTATCCTAATGGAAGTAGAAGGAGACCACACAATTGAACAATACTCAAGGATTGGACGAACTAAAGACATGTAAACTGATTTTAAAGCGTAAGGGTTAAAGAACTCATTGCAGTATTGCTTAACGAAAACAACATATCTACATGTAACGAAAACAACAACTTTGGATCAAAAATGAATCTAAGAACACGAATCTCAGATTTGCGATCAAGAATCTGGTTGAAAATTTGCTAGCCGTGTATTATTGGAGCTAAAGTACGATGTGCCGTAAAAACATTACATTTTTGTAAATTCAAAGGAAGAACATTTTTTTCACACCAAACGGATAAAGTATTAAAATCATTTTGAAAATGTTGATGATCGATTTTTTTTTTTATGCAAAGATATATATTTTCAGGTCATGCTGATGACCATTAAGCAAACAGAATTATTTAGAAGAAATGTTAAATAGAAGTGGTCCAAGGTGACTTCCTTGAGGAACTCCAGATGAAACTTGTTATTTGAGACGAAATTTCCCAATTTCACATATTGTGTTCTATCATTAAGGCAGCTAGATACTCGTATCCATTCCAAAAGCGACACATGAATCCCAAAAACTTTTAGTTTAGTTATAAAAATTTTATGACAAATTGAGTCAAAAGCTTTCACAAAATCAGTATAAACAGTATCAACCTGGTAGCCAGCTATCCGGCATAAATCCATGCGGATTCAAAAAGATTAAGTGTTGAAATATTAGCATTACTACTGGAATGGCTTTCTTTTTGAAAAATATTAACTGAGGAATGGTCAACGTAAACCGACTTGAAAAATTGAGAAAAAAGTTCACACGAACCTTGTTAATCGTTTGATGTTTGACCATTAAACCCCATATTTTCCTGAAGAGCTTTTGGATCACAAGAAATGCTGGCTTGGATATTCAGTACATATTTTGGTGCAAGTACTTATTCCGAAAATCATATTCCTTTCGAAATTGGCAGAAAAGCTTTCTGTCAGCTTCAGAATTTAATTTGCTGAATTTTTTAAAACCTTTTTTTTACATTTTTTAATCTTACCAAACGTTTATTGGACCGAGGAGCTGTAAATGATTTCCAGGATTTTTTTTAGGAATATAAAGATTTAAACCGATAGAAAAAATATCCAAAAATCTGTTATACGCACTTTGTAAAGATAAATCTGCAAGAGAATGCGTCTAGTTAGTTGTTGCAATGTCATAATTGAGTGCAATGAAATCACCTTTGTTGAAATCAAAAAATTCGTCATTAGATAAACGTAAAGAGTTTTTTACACAGTTTTCGATTTTTAAAATAGAGCATATTGCGACATGGTGAAATGAGTTTTTAAGTAGTTGAAATTAAACTTGAATAATTTCAAAATGAATATTATTTATAAAAAATAAATCTAACAATCTTTTTAAAGAATTGTGAACATGATTAACTTGAAAAATATCCATAGAAAACATTGAATCAATAAAAATATATTCATAATCTTTTTTCATACTCTAAGGAATAAGACATTTATCTTCACTTGAATAATTCCATGTTATATCTCCTAGATTAAAAACGCCAGCAATAAATTGGTACTGATTTTCCAATAAATTACTTACTTAATTACTTATTTTCTTAATTTACTTAATTACTATTTGCTATATTATAAATATGGTTTTCAGTACATATCTAATATGCTCTTTGGATGTATATAACTATCTATAGACAAAATTTCTTTTCCGTAAAAACTAACATTAACACTTATCTATCTGCTCTATATTTTCTTCCATCTTAGGCAATATATTGCTTTTACTTGGATAAATAGTTTTTACTGCAATTAAAACTCCTCCTGTTTTTAAATATTCAGTATATAATCTATCTAAGCGACTTGAAACTTGAAAAGTATAGCATTCACTTGAATTTACTAAAGTGGATAGGTTCTTATCTGTCTAAACGTCTTCGAAAAATATATGTCTTTTGGGGTTCCCCAAGGAATTCATCTCGGTCCCCTCTTTTTTTAACTTTTTATAAATGACTTGCCCTTATTGTTCACAGGGTTCAGATATCTTTTATATGCAGATGACATTAAATTGTTTCAAAGTGTTAATAGTTCAATAGATGGATGTTCCTTGCAACAATGTTTGAACTCTCTTCCACGCTGGTGTAAGGTAAATGGAATGAAGCTAAATGTGGAAAAATGCAATGAAATTTCCTTCTTAAGGGAAAAAAATGCTTTTACTAAAAAATGCTTTTTGACGCACAAAAATTAATTAAAATGGACGTAATTAAGGACTTAGGAGTTTAACTTGACAGAAAACTTAATTTTAAACACTATAGGCAAAATACACTCTAAAAGCATGTGTATATAATGTAGGTGTAGGTTTTGTAAAACGAAGATACAAAGAATTTGACGATCCTTACATAACGAAAGCAATTTATTGTTCACTTGTACGGTGTTTATTAGAATATTATATTTTTATTTGGTCTCCGTTTTTTGATGTTGATTTAAGAAACTTGTGTCTGTCAAAAACAATTTTTGTTGCTTGCTTTTAGAGGTTTGTGGTGTAGCTCTGACAGTTTTGTACTGCCTCTTTATTATCATCGTCTAAAGCTTATTAATATGTATAATCTTCATAATCGAAGAGAATTGTCTGAGGTGTTATTTGCGTTTGGCCTCTATAAAGGTAATATCCATCCAGTCATCTTTTTTATGTTCCAAAATATCCGTTAATCCTAATGTCCGAACTTTAAGATACACAATTTTTTTTGAAGGAAGTACTAATTTCAAAGAGAAATTATGCGTCTCACGGGCCTTTGAATCGGTGTTCTAAGATCTTTAATAAATATTGTGATATTTTTAAATTAAATATGTCTAGAGACACATACATACATACATACATCTAAAAATAAAAATTTGATAAAAATGATTGTTAAAGAGTCTTCGAGATAATGCAATTTTTACTTTCAAAATAACTATTGTAAATCAATTAATTTCTTTAATGTACATACATATACTTATTTTTATTTTTTTGGTCTCTAATGTTAAACTTTTGTGTATGTATATATTATTATTTATTTTCAATTATTTTTCAATGTTTTTCTAAACAATTGTTATGTTATATTGTTAAATTGTTGTCTTCTCTTTGGCAAAATAAACTAAAACACTAAAAATTCGTAATGGGGAATTACAGTTTTCCTCCCTAGTTTTGAAGCGAGTCACAGTAAGAGCTGTAACAAACAATGACAACACCTAGAAAATCATCGGAATCTATTCCTTGACTTGCTTTGAAAATTATGTTTTTTTTTTAACAATTAGTTATGGAAAAATTTATTTTCAAACTCACAACATTGAAAAAAAACTACGTTCTACTACAATACAAGAACAACACTTATCAACAACAATTGCTAATGTTCGAATCTTGAAATGTGTGAACGATAGCCGAAGACTTGATGCGTACGAGAGCCTATATATCCACAGAGATGCAGCAGCTTTAAATGCAGATATGGGGAATATAGAGTCTAACTTGTTCAACCTATAGTAATAATTTTTTAATTGTGTTTCTTTCCCTTTCATTTCTTTCTCTCACTTAATTTTTAAATTTTAAATTTAAACTAAATGTTTTGTTGTTTTAATTCCAAAGAAGCTTTTTTAAAATGTATTGTATTTATTTAATGTATTTATTTGTAGATATACATATATTTTATATTCTATGTTCTATGTTCATATTAGAGAAAGCTTCCATCAGTCGTGTTGCTGATGATGGCTGGTAGACTATCCGAAATGCATTCAAGCTTCTGATTTTAATTTATTTTTGTAAACCAAAAAAAAGTTTCAATAAAGAAATTTAAAATCCGTATATGTGATCTCAATATAATGGTGTTTAAGTTTCAAAAAAGTTAGATACGTTCTACTAATTCGTCACACCGGATGCAAATCACCCTGTATGTATTTGTGTATGATTCGTTGCAAAAGCGATAAAGACTGCACCATTTAATTTCTTATTACCTATTTTTTATGTAATGCTGATATCAATAATATTTCATAAAATGTTATAAGCTGATTTAAATTTTGCTAGTATACGAGGACGAGGACCATCTATGTACCTATGTTTTTACGGGTTTGTATATTTAAAAAAATATATGGGCAATTCTTCCGAATGTTATTTTTCTCAGTTCCATATTTCCAAAATTATATACCTAATCATTGTTAAAATTGAATTTTATCATAGAAAGTCGATTTAATATATCAAAAATGCTTTTTCTATTCATGGTCTAAAATATTCAAATTAATTAAAAATATCAAAATACATACATATTCTAAGTCCAATACATAGCATTAATGTACATGATATCCTTTATTTAACACAAAAGTTTGCATTAACTCGAGAAATTTATAGGTAGCATCAACAAATCTGAAACTTATAGGTATTTCAAATAAATTTGCTGCCAAGGTGTCAGTTTTTATGGATACCTATACCTAAAAAATATTTTCAATTTCCTAATTGAAAGCTTACATCTTGTTTATGCTTATGTTAGTATGTATGCGTTGCGTATAAATAAAAGTTAAAATAACGCATATGGTATAGATATAAGGTTTAGGAAAGCTTTCTACCCTTCCAAATGGTTTAATATGGTAGGCAGTCACTTTATTTTACTTGAAAAAATGAAACAAATGTTGAAGAAAAATGTTGAAAAAGAACGAAATTGTTTAAATACTTGAATTGTACAATACAACACATATTTCGATCACTAAATTGTTTATGAACAAATAATATCTTAGCTTGAAAACCGTCGGCACACTGTGTTATTTTTTTCTTATTTAATTTTAATAATTCGGTTGCCTTTTAGGCTTAATTTCACAAAACAACTGAAAATCTGCAAAGTTTTTGAGAAATGGTAGTGGAAGACACACATTAATATTTACGTAATTTTACAGGTAATGAATGGAACTTGAACATCGTCATAGTGGATTTCTAAGTTCATAATACTCGTGCAATTATTTTGTTCACCTTTTCGAAAAAGATGACTTTATTAAAAAATGTATTTAATTACATTAACATTTTTGCACCACCCTAATACAAAATATTTTTTTTAAACGACTTTTTTTAATTCTACCTGTACCTTAAGAAGCACCCTGTTGTTATTGTTATTTTTCATCTCCCATCTGAGTTATAATGGTTCATTGGGACCAATTACATATGTATATAAATTCACGGGTACCCGACACCTGACGGGTATCAAGAGCTCTAGTTAGTTGTTTGGTTGTTTATTTAAGTAAGTAAGTTTCTTAATTATTTAAATAATTTTTTTTCAGAAAGTTTTTAAAATTGTTTTAAATTTAATTCATTAATTTGAATGACAATAACTTTTAAAGTCGCCTGTCAGTGTTTATACTATTATAAATCTATTTAAAGAAAATTAATTTTAAATAAAATTTCGATATTTTAAAGCGTTTCTTAAGAACTGATCAGGGTAACGGCTTTCACTTCTCAGGAACTGTTTTCTGAGTGTCCGAAAACAAGGGCACACTCCTACAAGGTGGAATGTATTTTCAGTAGCAGATCGTACAAATGCTATCGAACGTCTTCAATATGCTCTTGTATTGAGATTGGGCAATCCAAACCTATACTTAAATAACGTACTTATGATAAGTGAATTTCTGTCTTCAAAGTTGTTTGGCACCTCTGTTTCTATGTATATTCTGTCCAATATCTTTCCATAAGTTTTTTGCAAGTATTCCCTGTTAAAGTCTATCTATGCCTTCTTCATTAAAAAAAATTTGGCCAAGTAAATCTTTTTCCCTGTGATGATTTTTCTTCAGCTGTCCAACGTCCACCATTTCGGATTCTGACCTTGTATGTAAATACCCATACATAATGCACAACACAAATTTTATAAAAATAGTAAAAATTTTTTTAATTTTTTAACTGTCATTGTCTCACATCAGTGAGACATCACTAATTTAGTCTAATTCTACAAATTCGATTCCAAATGTTCTTATTTCTCTCTTTATATTCATAATTCGAAACGAAATTCACCACAAACCATAAAATTTTTTATCCTATGAAACGATACAATGTACTTGAGGCACAGTCAGACCATATCATCTTAATAAGGTATACGGATAAAATTTCATCAATATTTTGTATATTAACAATATTATTTGTCTTTAAATAAATTAATGTTAAAACTGCCATATACGAGTATGATTTTTATTATTATTTTCGCTTCACACTTACTTCATTTTAAGAAAAAAGCAGATACCTACCTAACTAAATTACAAAAATATCTATATAAATATTATTATGCCTTTCGTTTATTGGAACTTACACATCTACAAACGTTTTCATATTATACCTTCCATCCTAATACATCCAAGCAAATAAAGCTTTGAAAGGACAGTATTTCTTTTTGTACACCTAGATGTTTGTAGGTTTTTAGAGGTGAATTAAGTAGTATACCTATACCTAAGCATAATACTATAGGTTGCGTTAGATAAACTTTGCATACTTTTTTGGTTGCGAGGGTTCCCTTACATTTGCTACTAGGTATAAAGATATTTGTCTTACGCGTGTTTTACTTACACAGACATTTTATAGGTGTAGAACGAGGCATATTATAAAAGGCCCTTTCTATTTTATAATCATACTGTTATTCTCTTTATAGTTACATCTTTTATGGGAGTTAATTCCCGTCTGTATGAAGTTTTTCGGATGAAAGATACCGTTCAGGTTTATCCTTGTAATAATAATTCCAACGAGAACATAAATCTTTTGGCACACATAAACCTGACTGCTAGACAATAGAAAAAAAAGGAAAACACATCGCGCACATCTAAAATGAGAATCTGTAGGTAATGCTGGACATGATAAATAAAAGATTCTGAATGAGTTGTTAAAATATATACATAGGTAGATATTCTTTTACTTGTAAGATAAAATAGATGAAATGTTCTGTTTTGTTTTGTATATATGTAATTGTAAGTTTGTGTGCACTGAAGTATTTTTGTATAGTTTCTTAAATCATAACAAAGCATGTAGTATGTAGGTATATGTAGATGCGGTTTATTTTACAAAATCAAAGTAAACTTCCAATTTAACTTTGTTCTTATATCTAGGTACATGTTCTTACCGATAAGCTCTAGCTTCGATTAAATATTTTTACACAAGAAATAATAAATACATATGTAGATATACTTTCCATGACTTGATTGAGGCCACTCCGTTGGCAAATTTTACTAGCGACTATACGAGAAGCTGATATAAGTCTTGCAGGCGTAAAAAAAAATTGAACTTGAGATTTTGATCAACCTTGACATAATACGGAAGACGAAAAAAGTGGATCTCGCAACTCTGTTGGTCACCAAGGCTGTCTGGGTTTCTACAGTCTGGATTCTTTTCAAACTTGTTATTTATAGTTTTTTCATTTCATTTTTTTAAAGACCAATCTTACGACTAGGTAGCATCGGTGACCAGAAATTTTGTAAACTAGTGATATTGATTACCTTTTATAATATTGTGTGTTCTCAAAAAAAAAAAAGGGGATGGGGTGGCTGTTGCTACGACTATTTCTGCTCTTCTCAAAAACCATTTATTTAATGTTTGATAATTTTATTTTTGCACAGGTGACAAAAAGTTATAAACAGTATTCAATACAAACATTTTGAATTTTTTTTTTTGGAATTTTGAAAAAAACAGCTGATCGATTTTTTTTATTTTCGGAAGCAATGAGTTTTAACAGCATACGTTAATGGATGAAATATTTTTTTTAAGTACTTTAATTTTTTGGTGAACTCAATCGGAACAGAAAAAAATTGCATTTGCGTGAGTCCAGAAAATTCTCAATCCACTGATTAGTTGAGCAGAAAAAAAGTTTAGAAATTCTATTTTTTTTATTATTAGGGTTGATTATCTTTCTGTTTTAATTTGAAATATGTAAAAATACATCAAAGGAAGTTGAGAAAATGTAATAAAGATGATTTTGAGGAAGTGTCGCTCCGTATGACCTAGTAGATATTCTATGAAAAAGACATAAGTTTAATACAATCAGACTCTGTTATAACCATTTTTTAATATGAAACTAGACAAAAATTGTTTGATTTTACATCCCTACTGGAATTCGCCTTAAATTTACTAAAGTTTTCAAAACTTTTCAAATATTACAATAATATTTACACTCATATATACATATTTGTATAGTGTGTCCGGTTGTAAATGTATGTTTTATAATGCAAATAATGGTTCCCCAAAAGCTAGAAAATTATTTTATGGAAAAGTTTCTGAAGTATTTGGACATTTCTTTTAAGCTATGCTGTTTGGCGATCGAATAATGATCCATATTTAAACTTAGTTTGTTTGTTAAACTACTTCAACTCTGAATACGCCCTAGCCTGGGCTCACCAAAAAATTAAAGGCCACCAAAGTCATAATAATGTTTAAAAAAAGCTTGACTTTAAAGAAAAATCAAAAAGCATAGCTCAAAAATTATGAGCACATAATCACAGGTTAAGATTAAACTGGTTTTTGAGGCTATTAGTTATTATTATTCATCACACCTGGGCCCAATTGCACCAATCAATAATCACTTATCAATTTAAAGAAATTCTGATAAGTGTAAGTGATAAGCGTTGCAGAAAGCCATTTAACATTTCACTAAATTAACATTATCAAGTTATCATATTTTTGTGAAAATGATAGGTGTTTCTCCAACCAAAAAACCCAACTTATCAAAATCACTTCTTTGCTAAGCACTTATCACACAATTGATAGTTTTTTTTTATTCTCCGCTTGTTCGTTCGCTTCGATTGGGTCTCAGTAAGTAATTTACCGTTTTCGACATTTTGTGAAGAAAATAAGTTAAAAAAATTGATTAAATTAAACATAACTTTTTTAAAAATAGTCCAATCTTCGAGGTTAAGATCTTAAAATAATCGGGAGACTTGCATACGTCTACTTGGTGTAGGTAAAAAAATAAAGGGGTAGGCCACACTTTCAATACGAAACATATGAATGAAGCCATTTTTCAATCGATTTTTATTCCTTAAAATGCAAAACATGAATTAAAATTTTATTATATCTATCAAAAACCAATGTTCTACAAGTTTATTCCCCTAACCCTCTTCTGCAAAAAAAAATTAGTGGTAGTGTAGATAAATTCAACAGGAGAGACGCCAGAAACACTTTAATTGAAATAATACGAATAACGGTTAATAAATTAATTTCTAACTTCTAAAATTCTCATCGGATTTTCAATATTATGGTCGTAAAATACAACCATGTATTTATCTCATAAAAAAAGTTTCGTATTTATACATGCCTACACTGAAAAAAAATTATAAATAAATTGCAGTAGTATTTTTTATCCATTCAATTAATAAAGTAATTAGTTTTGGTATCTATAAAAAACCTAAAATGTACAAAAATAAATATTTTATATTAATATTTAATATAATCTTTAAATATTTGTAAAACAATTTAATATTTTTTGACTTACATTTTTTGATACAAAGCTTGGTTCAGATTATCATTAAAAACTTTTGACAACACTTACGGATTTAGATAAAATGTGTTTTATTCGCTAAGAGACAAAAAAAAAACGATTATTTTCATATATGTATAAAACATAGGTAAACACTGCACATGACCTAAAAACCGTCTGAAATGTTCATAAGAAAAATTCATCGAATAATTTTTTATTTTTAAGGTATTCGTAGTGGCAAGAAAATTTTTAAAATTATTATTTTAACGAAACAAAATTGGCTACACAGTTGGACCATTCATTATGGGACACCCTCTATATTTTTCAAAGTACTTGATGACGGTGATAACGGGCTAGAGATCTTACTTCGAATTACTTTTAGCCCTGTTTCTTTTCAAAAGATAAGGGAAAACTGTGTACATAGGTATAAATTGACTTTGCTTACATTACTTTTTAGCTAATTGATAAACACAACGTTATATAACCATTTTTTAATATTATTTACATGACTTTATAAATTAGGGTGATCCTTATAAAAGTATTTTTTTTAATTATTACTGAGCCTTAAAAAACATTTCCAAAAAAAAATGTACTTTTAGCAAAAAATGTGTCGAATTTTTTTTTAAATTTAAGCTTACAAAAATAATTTACCCTCTTATACTTACTTTTTTTCTATTTCATTAAGCAATTTAACAATTTATGTAGGTATTATTATTTATATGCGTTATGTGTATTTACATATTAGTACATATGTATATATGTATGTATGTATTATATAAATATGTAAATAAATAAGGACTTAATATATCCATTGCCAATATACAATGTATATGTATATGTATATTAATCCATTCTTAACAAGAACTCGTACCGAAATATAAGTCTAAAAAAGAATTGATAACACTTATCTGATAAGTTGATTACTTTTCACTTATCAAAACTCAAAAAAATATGTATCAAATATTTTGTTGGTGCAACAAAAAATTATCAAAATTCATGATAAGTTGCTAAGTGATAAGTTGCTGATACAATGGGGCCCTGGTTTCTAAAAAAATTTAATCCCCCCCCCATAACGCTGGAGTATATTTTACGTTAAGACTCCTCAAGAAAATTGACCAGCTATCCTCCCTTATACTACGTTTTCACCAAGAGTTAAATCGCGATTTAAGTAGATTATCCATAAATATTGTACAAATCTCGAAGATTTACCATATTAATAAATCTTGAGATTTCAAGGAGAAATGTATAAATCTTCATGGACAAATAGTTTCGAAAACCGAACATCCCTAAATTCATATTCTCTTTGTGTTGTGGAACGTATTCCAAAATTTTTTTTGCACTGTTTGACACAGATGGAACCCTCTATCTCACTCACTTCATAAGAAATAAGAGAACGCCATTTGAATTTACAAGGAATTGACAGCTTATTTAATCTTATTTAAATCTTTTTAATGTGGTGGAAACACTTCAGAAGATTTACTAATCCCCAACGAGATTAACTTTTGGTGAAAACGTAGTATTAAGTCACCAAGGTCTGCAGATTTAACTCAATTGGGTTTTATTTTATTGGCGAATACCAAACTATAATCCCGGTCTGTGATGCCGTTCTGCCATTAAACTCACGATATTCAGTTAAGACTATTTATTATGTTTATTTTCGATGAGTTGTAAAATGAAAACAAATGAATCTTTATTTATACATATTTAATTCAGTTCTTTATTCATTTTAAATTATGAAATACTTTTAAAGTTACTCAATTAGGTTAAAGTTTTTACGTCGTGCTCATCAATCAAAAGTGTGCAATCAAGTGAAGTTAGAACTATGTGACTTTGATAGTAAGGTCTGTTCATATTGATGAGGTCACAACACTATTCTAGAACAAGATGAGTCACTTCCAACAACACTTCCAGGGGAGAGTATGATAACCGGGGCGCCGAGAAATGATAACGGAGTTTTGTAGAACACGGCAATACAAGCATTTTTTTTACTGTGGGAGGGGGGTCTATCTCCCCCCGTTTAGGCGGTAGGGGCAATTTAAAAAATATGTACGTTAAATGGAAAACAAATAATTAAAAAATAACGGTAATACTTAGAACTAAATTTTATATATTTTTTTAAAGCCAACACTTCTGTCTATTAGCTAGTTTTTTGAATCAAAACTATGCATAGTTTTTGAAAAAAATTGTTTTAAACTCAAAAAAAGTTAAAAATAAGGTTTAAAGTGTAATTTTTCTAAACTTTAACATGACCTACTGTTGTTTTTTTTTTAAATTCATTGCTTTAATTTGTTTTTGATCAAAAACTGAAAACTAGATGATTTTATGTCTTCTAGTTCTTGAGAAAATTGAAAATTACCAAAAAAATTTTTTAATTAAATTATTTTTTCCTTGCTTGAGTATTTACGTGGTCTTATTTTGATAGTAATAATCGAATATGGTTTGAGATATACTAGGATAAATTAATTTTTCTTAAATCCAGCTTATTTAAATGCAAAAGAAACTTTGCATTCACCCCACCTAGCACCCACCCCATCTTGCACGCACCCCAAATCCTATAGTGAGGCCAAACAGGGGGGTTGCAACACCCATACACACCTCGGTGTGTCATACACCCAACCTCGCACCTACCCCAAATCCTACAGTGGGCCCAAGCAGGGGGGTTGCATACACACCCCACTGTTGCATACATATAAACTCACACACACCCCACTTTTGGATATACCCAAGCTCGCACCTACCATTATTACATTCAAAATAAGACCACTCAAGCAAAAAAAATATAAATAAATTAAAATAGTACTTGTGGTTATTTTCAATTTTCTCAAAACCTAAAAGGCATAAAATCATCCACTTTTCAGTTTTTGATTGAAAATTAATAAAAATTAATTTGCAATATTCAAATTAAAAATTTTTTTTTTAACTTTTTTTTACTCAAATTTTGAGTTTAAAATTAAATTTTTCAAAACCATGAATAGCTTTGACTTGATTTAAAAACTGGCTAATAGAATAGAATGTTGGCTTTAAAATAACGTATAATACTTAATTTTAAGGACTTATAATTTTTCAGGTTTAAAAATTAAATTTAACACTCATATCAATATTTAAGCATATGTTTTAAAAATATAAATAGGTACCTTATAATTTTAAAATATATTTAATTCACTTCGCATTCGATTGGATTGAACGAAATCTTTGACAAAAATAAACTTTAAAAGGTTCCAAAGTTCAACTGATTACATTATTATAATTATTTATATAAAAAATTTCTAAAATGTTTCTTTCAGGTATCAGCTGGCCAACATTTACATCTTTCTGGTGATCTGAAGAGCAATGTTTCAGTTGCGGCTCAGCAAGGAGTTTTCTTTAATCAACAACAGGCTCAACAGCAACAACAACAGCAGCACCAGCATCAGCAACAACAGCAGCAACAAAATCAACAATCTCAACAACATACGCAGCAAGGAAGCAATAACATAAGCAATAACCCACAGAATCAGCAATCAAATCAAAACATAAGCAACTCATCTGGTAAGTTATTTATCTGTTTTAAACATTGTTATTCATAAAACATACATAAATTTACTAAATTTTTTTACTTAAAGGCCCTGGAAATGATTCCTACACCATGTCTCAGACACAATCCATCAGCTTCACTCAACAGCAACAACAACAGCAATCACTAAGACAGCGACAGTCACAAGCAGCCGCCGCAGCAGTTGCTAATATGGGTGGTGCTGCACCTGGTAGCGGTTCCACAATCGGCGCTGCTTCTAACAATGTACCCAATAACAATGTTTCAAACCAATCAACAGGCAATCCCTCAGCGTCTGGCTCTATGGCGAACATGACTCAAATTGCAGCCAATGCACCAACTTCTAACGTGGCAATGAGTCAAGGAGGCATGAATGCAAATATGGGCGCTCAGAGCATGGGCCAAATGACACATGGCAACAGTGGCGCAGGTGGAATTGGAGCAATGGGCATGGGTGGTATGAGCGGAATGCCTGGTCAAATGGGTGGCATGGGTTCAATGGTCCCGAACGCAATGAATCAGACCGCTGGAGGAGCTGGAATGGGTCCAAACTCAATGATGATGTCGAGCGGACCGATGGGAATAAATCAGGCCAAGTTCTTACAACAACAACAAATGTTACGAGCGCAAGCAATGCATCAACAGCACATCGGTAGCAATCGGCCACCACCTCCTGAGTATAAGGCAACAACAGCTCAGCTTATGCAAGCTCAAATGATGCATCAGGGTCCCAATGTGAGGTTTCCAAATGCAGCGGCGCAAGCAGCTGCTATGAGGAGAATGAGTCAACAGCCAATACCCCCTTCTGGTATTATTGCTTATTTTACTAATAACCTGACATTAAAAAAAAAACGGGTAATCTGCTCGTCGGTCAAATTTGTATGTATCAGTCGATTAATTTTTATATGTCATCAAAGTGGACCGCTAAAAATGAAGCTCTAAAACTTTTGGTAGAACGTTTAAGACATTACTTACTCATCGTTGACATTTCGTGTTTCGATTGTTTATTAATTGTTCATACAATATAAAAAAAAGTTCAACTTACATTCGGGTAGCGGGACAAAATAATTTGATGTAATTTCAATTTTATTGCCTTGCTCTTCAGGTTTTAAGCAACAACAAAAAATTCTTTTTTTTTTTATTTACTACTATGTATTTTAAAATTTCAAAAACATTTTGTTGAAAAAAATTAATGAAAATTCGTTTCTTTTACTATTTCCTTTGTATATGAAAACTATAGTACTCTCATGGTGGATGTCGAATGGGGCGACATCTAATGTATGCCGGCAACCCTTACTCTTTTTTTTTTGCGGAGAGCTTATGTAGGTTTTAAATGATATTTATTGATATTTTTTGGATGCAATTATACAAAAAATAGTCTCCTCTTGCTCCTACCACCAATTTTCGACGCTTAAAGACTCACCAAATCGAATTTTGCACCTCACATTTTGCAGCGCCACCACCAGGATCCGGGCAACCCTAAAAAAAACTCGCCATGAGAGTACTATAGTTTTCATATACAAAGCTATTTCATACTTTCCCTGAATTTGAAGATTGCACGGATGACTTTGTCCGCTGGTGGAACATAAGTGCACGTTTTTACATCAGTAATAAGGTATCTTATAAGTTGTAACCATGCTTAATTCCAAGAAAGAAAAGAACTAAATTTCGAAAAAATGCAGTTTTGGGGGCTTAGGTATACTGTACCGCTATTCGAATTATGATGATGAGCAGATAAAGTTTTTTTAATTGTTTGTTTGCAAGTTTCAAACGCACAAAGAAGCGTTGTCCCGCTGTCTGGTTTCAATTTCACAGAACATATATCACATATATATTTTTAATTGAATTTGAATCAAATGACGCACATTGTGAATTTGGAATTTAAAAAAAAACTAAAATTTGCATTCCATTCTACGGATCATACATTGTATGATGTAAAATTCGTGAAGTAGGCTCATGTCTGTAAGTGGTGTCTCTTGGTAAGGCTTTAAATACTGTCGCGGACTACATTTATAATATTCTATTTTTTCCTATGGAATGATATTTTCATATCGCTCTATAACAGTTGAAAAGCTTTGATATTCAGTATATTCAGATTAAAATTGATAAAAAAGTGATATTTTTAGTTTTGTCTTACGTTTTTTTTTATACACAAATTCCATTACTTGCATGATATAAGCGAAGCAGATGAATAGTATACTAATGTTACAAGTACTTAGTGATTTATTAAAGATCATAATAATAATTCTGTAGAAAAAAAAATATCAAAATATGTTACATGGATAGTTTTTTTATAATTAATAAATTTATAATTATGTGTCGGTTTCAGGGCCAATGATGCGGCCGCAACATTCAATATATATGCAACATTCCGCAGGAGGTGGCCCTCGTTCAGCAATGGGGCCTTATGGAGGACCAATGGGAGCAGGACCGCAACGACCACCAAATGTACAAGTCACCCCCGAAGGTATGCCAATAGGCTCACAACAGGAATGGCGTCACATGATGATGTCCCAGCAACAGAATATGTCATTTGGTGTACAGAGTGGTGCTCCAGGTCCAATAAGGCAGCCGCCGAATTCAGGATTCAATTCAGGTAAGACACTAACATTTTATTACATGATCTTTACAATAATGCCTTTATTAAAAAAAAAAACAGGATTTATGTCAAATACAACAGCCGGTGGTGGTCCCGGTATGTCTCAGGTTCCAAATCCGAGCATGCAATCGACACCTTCTCAAATGCAACAGCAATTGTTACGTCAACAACAACAAAATCAACTCGTTGCTGCACAACAGAGCCAACAACAGCAGAGTATGATGGGCAACATGAACCAGAATCAGCAAGCCGCTGTAATGCAACAAATGCTACAACAACAACAGCATCATCAACAACAGCAGCCACAACAACAAAGCATGATGACTCAAATGCAAATGGCTTCTATGCACATGTCTCAATCACAACAAATCACAATTCAACAACAACAACAACAGCAACAGCAACAGCAATTCGTTCAACAAACAACCACGACAACCACCCATCAACAACATACCCAGCAGATGATCCAAATGACCGGTGCCTCTGGAAATAACCCCAATGCAGTGCAAGGTGCTATTTCGAGTGGACCGCTATCCGCACCATCGACATCAATGCAAACTGCAACTACTTCAATCAACCAGGCCATAAACTCGGTCGTTGGCAACACAAACGATCTATGTCTTGAGTTTTTTGACAACTTGCCAGTTGGCGACGCCAGTAATTTCTCAACTCAAGACTTGCTGAATTCGTTGGATAATGACAGTTTTAATATTCAAGATATTTTGCAGTAAACCAAGAGATTTAATTTTTTTTTTATTTATGCGAATACTTTTGGTCAGTTGAATTAGTTGTTGTTGATAAATTTTATTTTTTGTTACTTATTTTAGTAAGAGTATGGCTTGTGCGCTTGTGAGAGATAAGATGTGTTTTTAAGATTAATTTTTTATCAAAGACATTCCCTTCTTTATGCTGAAAGAAGTTTTTAATTTATTTATGTAATTTTATTGAAAGCGAATATGTATGAAACTCAAAATGATACAAAACTTTAAAGATAAGTACCTTTTTATGTGTTTGTTTTATTAAGAAAAATAAATTAAACCCATAATTTAATAATATATTTTATGACACTTCTTCCATTGAAAAATAAGATGCATGTTTCATACCGTGAAACTCCGTTTTATTTCTGTTCGAAAGCCTTGTGTATTGAAAATTTTGCAATAATGTAAAACTTTTATTTAAATATGCCTCCTTCCGTACCCATTGTGAGTCTGGAATTTATATTGACTTATCAAAAAACAATGCATTGATTCTTAAGAGCGTACAATTTTGGTTCTCAGATACAAAACTTCGTTCTTTCTTTTTTCTAATTTCTAAAAAAATCTTTTTAACCTATGGTATTTATTCATATTTCCACCGCACTTGGAAAGATAACTGTTACAAAACAATTGTTAGCAATGTCCGAAAATTGGCATGGATCTAAAATCCAGCTGTAATAATTTCGTAAGGTCAATATGGAACTTCTAATAAAAACCTAATTACATACTTAAAATGAACCAAAACTTTCTAGTATAAATAAACTAAGCAAGGATTATGAATGTAAGATTTCCTCGCTGTTTACGTTTGTCTCACAGGTTAAGAGTAAGTACGAAGTTAAATTTAAAGGTGATATCCTTGCTATAGAGTCACATTGAAATCAATTTTGTTCTGATTTGAATTATTGCTGGAGTTGTAGATTACGTTAAAAAAACTATATAAAGCAGAAAATCTTCACATGATTCTTTACCTTCTCAAAGTACTATTTTTGTGAAGCTGGATTTGCACATTGAAAATATATGGTAAGATCATCAAACATACTTGTCACTTTGGTTGAATTGTATTTTTCTGTAATCAAGCAACTATTGTAATAACACATATTATTGTTATTTTTATTAAATTTTTTGTGCCTATTGTCGTTAAATTCATATTGTGCAGCAAATAGAAAAAATACTAGGATAAGAAACAACAAGTTTTTCTGAAAAGTATAAAATATAAAAAATATTCTTAGAAGGAACTTGGCAGCAAACTCAATCAACATGTAGCTTAAAAATATTGTATTTGCAATGTTTAAAAAATAGGGTGCTGGCAAAATATCCAGAAACAAAATCTAAAATCCCCACACTTTTTAAAATCACCTCACACAAAATCCAGAAACCAAAATCCTCAAACCAAGTGGTTGTTGTAATTCCTGTCATAGTCAGCAGTAATGTATCGAATATGTAATGAAAAGGGGTCACTTAAAAAATACCCAAAACTAAAAAAACGTTATTGAAAGCCATACAAAACTGGGTTAGTTGATAGCCTTACAACTTTTCCCTATTTTGATTTTGTTATACTCGTAGTTACAAATAATTACTTAAAAAACAATAAAAATTGTTTTCATTAAACTATCGAAAGTCAAAATTCTTAAACATATTCCCCATAGCCAAAAATACTTGAGCCGTGGGGAATTAGTGTTTAAGGATTTTTATTTGTGGATTTAGGTTTTGGCACCCAACCCGAATTAAACATCTATTATCGCTATGCTTGAATATGACTCAAGAGTCGAAAAAAAATTAGCGAACATAAATCCAATGAAATCACGGCGACCAAGAGCAACGTGTTCTTATTATTGTTCGTCTTCTTAACCGAATAACTCACAATTTTAGAAACGATATGAAAGGTTAAATAGAGATCTAAAAAGTGCTTACAAACATTAACTCATTTATGCCGCAATTCAAGAGAAACCTGTGCTGCATAAAAAGATCATTCTGAGAAAAATCTTCTTATTAAGAATGTTATTAGTTGGAGGCTTTTTTTGTATTTTAATATCGAAAAAATCATACGAATATAAAGATTATCATTTCATTCGTCTGCGCTTACAATATTAAATTTAGAAACATTTTTCATTACATGAAAAAGTTGCAACATAATTCATAATTTGGTATAACTGAGCAAAACACTTGATATGTTTGAAGTGCGTTCTGTTTGGTTTCCGAAGTATTGCAAAAGAATCTCTTTAAATAACTTTCAAACGAAGCCAACTCTTGCAACCACAAATTATACTAAAAACAAGAAAAAAAATTGGTGATATTTATTAAATGTTAAAATTAAAATATAAATTAAAAACAAAAAATTAAATTTGTAAATTATACTTTATATTAGCTGTTGAAAATGTAACAAGGAACATTTTGTATCATACGAACCCAAAAAAAATCATTAAAATAAAATCACAAACACACAACATTAATAAATAGAACAAATAATAAAATTAGTGTTGGCAGTAGTATGACCACTTAATACTAAAATTTAAATACTTTAGTGATACAAATTAGTAAATAGGAGTTTAAGCTAATTAATTACCATACATAGGAAATATGTATAGAAAAGCATAAAATAATAATTTTTGTAAATTGTATTTTTTATTTATCATTTTTCTTGTGTTTTATTATTTTACTTGTATTTAAGCTATATTTTTAAGCAATATTTGTATTTTTATATCATGCAATTTATTTCAATGTTACTTAAATTGTTTTTTTTTTTATAGATATTTTTTAATCCAAACTTTTTTCTAAAAAAAGTACATGCATACATATATATACACAGACAAAAGGGACTAAAACAACTTATTTCAATTAATATAAAAAAGTAAAAGTAGCAGACAAAATAAACATTTTCAATATGCATATACACAAATAAATTAAAATTCCTTCAATCTATAACTTTTAAAAAAATCATCAATAGAAATAATGTATGAAATTTTAATTGAAATCGTTTTACCAATATACACAAATAAACATATTTAATAATTATTAAATTATGTATACACAAAATATTATATATATACACAAAATACATACAAACATATATCTACTATTATTATTAAAGTTTAAATTACGAATAAAAGCAAAATAAATATTAGAGACGGCATCTTTATACATAGATAAATTTTAAAGGTTAAGATTATAAAAATAAACACAAACATTTTTAAGTTTTTGTTAAATCCATTAAAGAAAAAGAAGAATAAATCAAAAATGAACAAAGAAAAATTATTATTTTACCCATATATGTAATATGTATATCCAAAATCATTTATATTTTTTTATAATTTCTTTATGTATTGGCGATTTATTCAGGTGTTTTTCTTTCTTGATTGCAATTCTTGTGCATTGCTATTCGGCCCTATCAAGGTAACCGTCGGAGCGGAACTTTCTCCGCAACGCATCCTTCGTCGGAGATTCTATTTAGGTTCGAAGTAGCTGTCATCGGATCAAAGAAAAACTTCCGCGGCAAGAACTTGTCCGAGGACTTCGGAGAAAATATTTTAAAAAAAGAGCGATTTGAAGTACTTCATCGCATGCAAACAGCATGCGTTTAATTTCGTCGGAGAGAATTTCCGATCAGCTGATCGGAGAACTACCTCGAAGCAAAATGTCTACAATTCGTAGAATTTCGGAGAGAATTCCGTTCCGATGGTTACCTCGATAGGGCCGATTATTTCGGAATCAAAAGTGAGAGACAAGATTGTAAAGAATATGACTTGCGACTATAATATATAGAACTATAGAGTATCAGTCAAAAAACAAATCGACGTGGAGATAACAGCACATAAAGATGATAGAGAACGCGAAACAATCGTGTCCCGAAATTCTGTTTGTCTGTATCTCGACCTACATAAACTTCAGGAAGGATTTTCTTCAAACTTTGAACTATAATAAAATAATATGATTTGTTTTGCTTTCTTTTGTAGTAAGACAATGCTACATTAATAATATTTGGATTTTCTTCCAGTAAATCAAGTTCTTTCTTTCTTTGCATTTAATGTTATTAAAATAAAGTAATATTGGGAGAAGGCATTGTATATAAATTTGCATAGTACACTCATGAACACGTTCCACACGTCGGCCACCTAGCGATCACAACCCTAACTAATTTTTTGGTTGCTGTTTCTGTGTATATACAAGTGCGCCCCCAGACGACCACACAACACAACTCAAAAATCATCGTGATGATAGTACTATAAGTTTTATATACAATGACATGGGTAAAAGCCACAGTACACATAAATATATGTATGTGTACACATAAATATATGCATGTGTCTGTGGGTAAAAGCAGGGATTCTTTGAGGAAATTATTTACACTACCTGCTTTTTTGGATGCATTTATATTTAGACAATTATGTATATATCCTTGACCACGAAAACTTTCCTTTCTAATCATCAACCATAGATTTCTCACTTGTTCTTCATTTGAACAAAAAAAAAGCTTAAATGACTCAATCATGAAAATGTTAAAATATCAGACGACCACTGTTCGGTGTCTTTACTCCCATTTTACTCTTGTTAATATCTACGGATGAAGCGTTTAAATTAAAAAATTTGCACATACATAATACATTAAAAAAAACGAATATTTTTCCAGCACAGTTCCGTTGCGAATTATTTGGTGATAGGAACTCAACTGAGCCAGTGCAATTGATTCGAATTCAGACCATTTTCACTTGAAATATTTATCTATCTATCTATCTAAAACTTAGTTTTTCGTATGAGATATATTTTTAATTTTGAATAGCTAAAAGAATCAAACCACTCGAAATATGTGCCAGTCCATGATATTCGTGTCTTTGTTTTTCGTTATATCCAAAAACTTCTTAAGTTAAGAATCTGTTGGTATGTCATATTTGTTGAAGTTTGGTCCACTCATAATTTTTAAACACACGGTAAATACTCGTTAGCTAACCAACCGTTTTTAGTTGAGTAGCGCCGTTTGACCTCTAAAGCCTCTGAGAATTATGTTAGAAACATAATGCACTATCAGAAAACAGGCTCTAAGTCATCGTGCTTAAAATTATTAAAACTAAAGTCTCATCATAATAAAATTTCTATCGATTGTTACAGTCGCTTAATTAAAACGAGTTATGATAAAATTAAAAGTGTAGCCAGTTAAAGATGGTCGTGATGTACCTAATCCCTTTTTTTCTCATCTGACTGTACCTTTCAATCTGTTTGCCAAAATTTATTTTTATTCAAAAAACATACTTTCTTTTTTATCAATGCATTTTTTTATTGTCTTACGAATAGTGTTAACGACCAGAAAAAAACAGTTTGCTTTTCCATTTCATTTATCTGTAATAAAAAAGGAAGTCCAATTAATTATTCTTAGATTCTTAAATAATAAGTATGCATGTACCTTTTTCTGTATACACAGGGTTTCAGTGAGAAAGGCGTCAACTTGGCTTCCTTTGAGACATTCATGACCTTTTTGAATTGAAAGAAGAGGAATAACTTTATCGAAGAGTCTTTTTTGACCAAACTAAAGCCGCAGCTTTCCAAAGACTTAATGAACTGCCTCACATCATCGAAGCGAGACTCAATCTCTGCCGCTAACAATAAGCCACCCATTTTTAAACAGCGGTTCGCTTCCAGCAAGTAATCATTCAAGTTTGTTCCCATAAGTGAGAGACAGTAGACCGCAACGTTCAGACATTGGTTATCGAGCGGAGTGTTGGCCATATCGGCGGCAATGATGTCCTTTCTAAAGGACACAAGATCAATTGAAAACACCTTGTTGGGAATCGATTCAGCAAGTTTTCCCTCCCCACAGCCAAAGTCACCGATCACTGAATCTTTTGGTAATTTTTTTATGTCTTTGATGATTTTGTTTAATGGATTTAATGGCCATTTTTGAACTTGGTGGCGATAGCCTTCATGGTAGGCTTCAAATGCTGATTTGTCATCTTTAAACAGCTTATTAGCCAATTTACTGTTCATGGTATAAAGTTGTTCGTTTATAAAACGAAATCGACCCCCCATTAAGTTTTCTTTTAATTTACTTTCAAAACTAGAAGATTGCATTGGTTTGGTTGTGGAGATGTCGTCTTTTTTGGCCAAATCCTTAACTGCTTTCGATTTTTTTTCAGGTTTAGTTATACGTCCACGAAGAATTGATTTAGTTTGCTTAGTTAAAAATAATTCCTCGTTCGCTGGTGGTGAAGGTGCTGGCGCTAGAGGAGGCCGTGTTAACACCCCTATAGAAACGGTTGAAGAATCATTCCTGGCATCTTTCTTCTTTTTTATTGCTTTTTTACTAGCGGACGTGTCGGCTTTTTGTTGCTTCGGGACAGATGCAAATTGCATGGGTCTTTCACCTTTACCCCAGCTACTAGCTATGAAAAACTTTTTCATTTTATTGTTTATTCAAATCAATAAACGATCAAGCCTGAAGCACGAAACAGAAACACTACAGAATTGCAGGAAAAGGTGTACTTGACAGAAGTATCGACATGAAATCCAACTGTCACTTTATTGACAAACAACTGTCACAATTCAAAATTTTTCTTACAGGGGCGAAATAGTTCTTTTTTGTAATAAGGTAAGTGCAGAGCTTTGAGTATATATAATATGGAGTGCTCCTTTGTATATGAAAACTATAGTACTATTATGGTGGAAGTCGCATGGGGCGACATCTAATTTACCTATGCAACCCTTACTCTTTTTTTTTGCGGAGAGCTTATGGAGGTTTTAAATGATATTTATTGATATTTTTTGGATGCAATAATCCAAAAAATAGTCTCCTCTTACTCCTACTACCAATTTTCGACGCTTAAAGACTCACTTTCAAAATTTTCAACTCCGTACAATTCTCCTAATTATATTCCAACCTGCAATACAACCCATTGTATATAGAAACTATAGTACTACTATGGAACACGATTTTATGTTACCTTTCCCTCTCTTTTGGTGGCGCTGGTGTTGCCTAAAAAGTAGATTGGAGAGATCGAAATGAAGGTAGGCAGAAGGAATATAAAATAATTTATAAAGTGAGAGGAATAATTATTTTGATTCTGACAATTGCTGACAACAATTAGGCAGGGTAAGGGAGATAGGTGAGCCAGCTGGGGTGTTATGGCAACAAGGGGAAAATGAAAAGAATTTATTGGGCTGTGGATTTATTCAACGGTTTTTTTGCATTTTTCATATATGTAGAAGTATAGATATAGCTACATTATTTTTAATTTTCAAATAATTTCGTATATTTTATTTGATTTTGTGAGATTTGAAATATTATGAGAGCTATGTTGCAAATTTTCATGTCTTACAGATACATTTAAAGTTTTTTTTTCTTGCTTGTGGTAGAATTTACTATACGTATTTGGTTTTTGTGAACTATGTACGTTGCGAATTTTCATGTTTTACAGAAACACTATATTTTTTTTCTTGCAAGTGATAGATAGAATTGAATTGAATACGTATTTGATATTTGTCATGTGTTTACAGTTATATTTTTATGATATCTTTTTTTATTTCTTCTTTATAGGTACATGATACCCTTTTAATTTCTCAAATCTGAAGCAATGACCATTTGAAAATTAAAAGGAGGATAAAATTGATGTACCTAAAATCACTAAAAATAGTTTATGCAACCGTTTTTTGTTTTTAATTTTACTGCTTAAAAAAAGGTTTCCGTGCGAATTTCAATCAGTAAAATTAAAAAAAGTTTTTTTTACAAAAAATTTCTTGAACAAAATCAAATACATATTTTTAAAAATAAACGTATTTGTGTATTCATTTTTCAGTAAATTTAAAATATCACGTCAATTTTCAAAACTTTTAAGTAAATTTGAGATACCACGTGAATTTTAGTATTTTTAACAAATCGAAAAATTTAACCTGAATTTTCAAGTTTAAATAATTTTCACGTGAATTTTTGTAACTCAAATGAAGTTAAAAATTTCACGTGGATAGTTCTCAATGAAATTTAAAATTTTAAAAAGTTTTTTAGTAAATTAAGTACCTACATCCTACATATTTAATTCCAAAAATTTCACGTGAAATTTCAAAAGTTTTAATTATTTAAAAAATTTCATAGTTCATAGTTTTAACCTTTTTTTTTAATTTTCCTTTGGATTTTTCGTAGTTCTCAAAGAAATTTAAAATTTCTTGTGAATTTTCGAGAAATTTCACGAGTTTAAAAAAAAAACCCCAACTTTAAAAAACACGTAGTTTTAATATTCCAAGTTAATTCTCAAGAAATTACATTATTTTATAAATTTCAAGTGAATTTTCAAAAAAAAACACAGAACTTTAAAAAGCACGTAGTTTTCAAAAAACTTACTTAATTTTACTATTCTAGGTGTATTTCCAAAGAATTAGAACATTTTATAAATTTCACGTCAATTTTCCAAAAACACGTCATTTTATTGCTCACTGTTTTTATATTTTACGGGTATTTTAAGAATTCTTGGATTTTCAAGTCCTAAACAAATTTTAAATACCGCGTGAATTTTCAAAAGAAATTAATAATTTTAAATTTTCACGGTGATTTTCATGTTTCTTAAGTAAATTAAGACTTTGACGTGACTTTTTAAAGTTCTAAAGTAAAAAAAAATTTACTTCAATTTTCCATAGCAATATTTTTTTATTTTAAAATATCACGTAAGTATAAACAACTACGTAAAATTAAAAAACAATTGATAAAATATTAAGAAATTCCTTTCATAATTACTTCAATTTTCAAGAATAAATAAAATTAAAATAATCTTAAAAATATTTTTCTATGTGCAAAGTGACGAAGTGCATACGGGCCTTTTGCTTGAAAAATTTCTAAACAAAATCGTTTTTTCTTCAAGTCTACACTCGTCTCCACTTCAGGTTGGAAAAAGCTTCCGTCCGTCTCATCAGAGGTCGCGTCGTTCGTTCCTCTCCATAGTAGTACTATTCCATTTCATATACAATGTACAACCGTATGAATGAGCCGGTAAGTGAAATGTTCTTTCAAAAAATTCTCAAAAGAAAACTTACATTTTACATAATATGTACCTAACTAATAATGAATATTTTTTTGCAATTAGAAGATCATATCATAACAAACAAAAAAATATGTAGGTAGATATCTACCTACAACAAATAAAAATATCCACCGCCACCAAACCGAAAACCCCTCTCTAGCATTATGTATATCGTTTTTTGTTGTTATTCATATTATGTTTATTACTTTTCTCATTTCTCATAGTATGACATACTCGTAACATCCAAAAAACAAAACAACTACCTACCTATAGCAAAAAAAAAAAACTTAAAAAACATCATTCGCGCCGTGCCTATGTCATCGCCACCGTCCGGGCCGTCGCGTCGCGTGTCGGTCAGACTCATCTCTCATGCTTTGTATATAAATTTATATAGTACTACCATTGTATATAGATTTACATAGTACTATTATGAAGAGGAACGAACGACGCGACCTCTGGGGAACGGGCCCGCCAAAGTAGTCCTACCTTTAGTGGAGATTAGTGTAGAGTAATTTATAGGGGAAGTACAAAGAAAAAGAATAATAAATATGAATGTCTAGAGAATAACAGAGGATAGAGAAAGCTGTATAAAATTGGAATACAATTTGGTGGGAGTTCGAGGGAGCTAGAAAAAAAGACTTATTGATTTTTTCTTCATTGTCTTTCTTGCAAAGGGGAATTATTTGAATTTTTTTTGCTAGGTAGGTAGGGAATGAGCAATGAAAATTCGTGAAGAAAAAACGATTTTGTTTTGAAATTTTTTAAGCAAAAGGCCCGTATGCACTTCGTCACTTTGCACATAGAAAAATATTTTTAAGATTATTTTAATTTTATTTATTCTTGAAAATTGAAGTAATTATGAAAGGAATTTCTTAATATTTTATCAATTGTTTTTTAATTTTACGTAGTTGTTTATACTTACGTGATATTTTAAAATAAAAAAATATTGCTATGGAAAATTGAAGTAAATTTTTTTTTACTTTAGAACTTTAAAAAGTCACGTCAAAGTCTTAATTTACTTAAGAAACATGAAAATCACCGTGAAAATTTAAAATTATTAATTTCTTTTGAAAATTCACGCGGTATTTAAAATTTGTTTAGGACTTGAAAATCCAAGAATTCTTAAAATACCCGTAAAATATAAAAACAGTGAGCAATAAAATGACGTGTTTTTGGAAAATTGACGTAAAATTTATAAAATGTTCTAATTCTTTGGAAATACACCTAGAATAGTAAAATTAAGTAAGTTTTTTGAAAACTACGTGTTTTTTAAAGTTCCGTGTTTTTTTTTTGAAAATTCACTTGAAATTTATAAAATAATGTAATTTCTTGAGAATTAACCTGGAATATTAAAACTACGTGTTTTTTTTAAAGTTCGGTGTTTTTTCTGAAAACTCACGTGAAATTTCTCGAAAATTCACAAGAAGTTTTAAATTTCTTTGAAAACTACGAAAAATCCACAGGAAAATTAAAAGAAAAAGGTTAAAACTATGAATTTATTTTTAAATAATTACATAAAACTTGAAATTTCACGTGAAATTTTTGGAATTAAATATGTAGGTACTTAATTTACTAAAATACTTTCTAAAATTTTAAATTTCATTGAGAACTATCCACGTGAAATTTTTAACTTCATTTGAGTTACAAAAATTCACGTGAAAATTATTTCAACTTTAAAATACTAAAATTCACGTGGTATCTCAACTTTACTTAAAAATTTTGAAAATTGACGTGATATTTTAAATTTACTGAAAAATTAATATACAAATACGTTTAAAAATATTTGATTTTGTTCAAGAAATTTTCTTTCAAGCAAATATTTTTTTATAAAAAAAACTTTATTTAATTTTACTGATGGAAATTCGGACGGAAACCTTTTTTTAAGCAGTAAAATTATAACAAAACACTGTTGCATAAACTTTTTTTAGTGATTTTAGGTACATCAATTTTTTTATCCTTTTAATTTTCAAATGGTCATTTCTTCAGATTTGAGAAATTAAAAGGATATCATGTACCTACCTACCTATAAAAAAGAAAGATAACATAAAAATATCACTGTAACCAAATGACAAAAACCAAATACCTACAATTCTATCACTTGCAAGAAAAAAAAATATAAATGTTTCTGTAAAACATGAAATTTGGCAAAGTACATAGTTGACAAAAACCAAATACGTATAATAAATTCTATCGCAAGCAAGAAAAAAAAAGTTTAAATGTATCTGTAAGACATGAAAATTTGCAACATAGCTCTTTGTATATATAAAGTATGTTATCTTGTTCCGCCTCCATTTTTTCTCCATACCTTACTTCGATAGACTACAGATCGTAGTCTGTATCAAAGGGGGGAGAGTTACGGAAGAGTTTGGCGCTGGCCACAGTTTTATTCTTATTACTTTATTATTTTTATTGTACTATTTTGTACATAGAATGTCAGTTTATTAGACTTAACCATTCTTCCGTCAATTGCATTGAATTTTTTGTGAACAACAACAACAACTTTAAGGCACTACCACCAATTGTTTTTACGAATTAATTTTATATTAATTCGTTTATATTTTTATTTTTGGCCGGAGTTATAGCTATTTCATGCTTGCCAGACAATCATCAGACTCCTTTTAGTGGCGCTGAGCTTTAATCCAATTTTATTTGAAGAACACTTGTAGGATTCGAACCCACGCATATCAGATTTGCTCAGTCTTTGTAGTCATGTGCTCTTACGCACTACACCACTGCAGACCACTGATGCTACGTGTCCAGAAGTCGTGACTCCAAATGCATTTGATGAACAAGTACGACATTTTCTATTCCAAATTTGTTGTGCGGTACTTCGTGGTTAACATCATATGCGTGGGAGGCGATTGCATTTTCAAGTTTCTTACATTTAACTGCACGAAGATGTTCATTGAACCTAGTTTGTAATGCTCTTCTTGTTTGACCTATATATTTTTGGTTGCAGTTGGTGCAGGTTACTTCATAGACGCCACTTAGTTGTTCAAACGGGGTTTTGTCTTTCGTGGAGCCAAGGGCGAGCTTTAGTTTGTTGTTGTTGGAGAAAACCATTTGCAAGTTTGATTTCTCAAAAATATTTTGAAGCTTGTTGGTCACAGAAGGTGCAAAGGGTACAGAAACTCGCCTTTTAAAATCAATCAGCAAACCTTCAAAGCTTGATGCCTATGAATCGTTATATATACATATAAATGACAACCTGATGAATCTTGAACCAGGAGCAATTCAATCACCTTTGTTTGGTTGTTTAAAAACAATAACAAAATAAGAAATAATATTTTTTTTATTCATGCTATCAATATAAATGTAACTTTACTATGTATGTAATTGTTTTTGTTTTTTCATTTTCATTTTGTTTTGCACTGTTTCTCTTTTGTAATCTTGTTTAGTGTATAATTGACGCTCGCTGATGATGGTCCTCCAGTGTTGGACCGAAATGCATTCTATAATTTAATAAATATGAATATAAAGAGCTCAGAAGAATAGAAAAACGGCTTCACAGACAGAAAAAATCAGCCTGGGAGAAGAACATCATCTGTGAATTAGAAAGAAGCCGAGAGCGAGGCCCGCACCAGGCGCGGAAGTTCTACCAATCCGTCCGAAACATGACGCAGTACACACCACGCTGCACCTACTGCAAGGACGGAGAGGGAAATCTGATCACCGATCCCCAAAGCATACTGGAGCGATGGGAAGTGTACTTTAATGAATTGCTAAATGGTCAGCTCACTGCAGAAGTAGAGGCTCCACTACTTCAAGAAGATTACCCTATGTTACCGCCACCAAGCATAGAAGAGGTTGAGAAGGCTATAGCCCGGCTTAAGAAAAACAAAGCCCCGGGAGCCGATGGCATACCAGCCGAACTATTCCACCACGGCGGGCCAGCCTTACGCCAAGCAATTCATGATATTCTAGTGCACGTATGGGAGCAGGAAGAAATGCCAGAAGACTGGCGAAAAGGTATAATTTGCCCCATACATAAGAAAGGAGATGTCACAACGTGCAGCAATTATAGAGGTATCACGTTGTTGAGTACCGCCTATAAGATACTCTCCTCTATCCTACAAGAACGGATAGCCCCATACGCTAAAACCATAATCGGCCAATATCAGTGTGGTTTCATTCCAGGCAAATCAACAACTGATCAGATCTTTACCCTTAGGCAGGCGATGGAAAAATGTCTAGAATTTAACATCCCAACATACCATCTGTTTATAGACTTTAAGGCCGCCTATGATAGCATAGCCAGGGTAGAACTTTACAAAGCCATGAGAGAATTCGGCATCCCAAATAAGTTGACACGACTTTGTAGGTTGACCATGACCAACGTAACAAGCCAAGTAAAAATAGCCGGATTGCTATCCAGACCAATCAACATCTTTAATGGACTCCGACAAGGGGATGGTTTGGCCTGCCTCCTCTTCAACCTGGCGTTGGAGAAAGCAATCCGTGACTCTGGCACGGCAACAAGAGGGACCATCGTCAACAGGTCCAGCCAGATACTGGCTTATGCAGACGACATTGACATCATCGGAAGAACCGAACAAGCTGTACACGATTCCTTCATCCAGATCGAGCAGGCGGCACAAAATCTGGGGCTGCACATTAGTGAAGGTAAAACAAAGTACATGGTGGCGTCGAATGCGAGAAGAACAGTTGGTCAAACAATCAAGGTAGCGGAGCACGAATTTGAAGTGGTGCAATCCTTTAAATACCTTGGGTCAATAGTAGCAGCCGATAATAATATAGAAGAAGAAATACGCGGGCGGCTGCTCAATTCCAACAAAGCCTACTATAGTCTGTCAAAGCTCTTCAAATCCAGAAATCTCACCATAACTTCAAAACTGCTGCTGTACAGGACCATGGTCCTGCCAGTACTCACGTATGGATCCGAGACTTGGGTGCTTAGCAAAAGGCACTCCGACCTCTTAGCCGCGTTCGAGAGAAAAGTCTTAAGGAGAATTGTTGGCCCCATATGTGAGGAAGGGCGATTCCGGAGACGGTACAATCATGAATTGTACGCAATCTACCTTGAAGCAGACATAGTGACAAAAATTAAGCTCGGTAGACTCCGGTGGGCAGGGCACCTAGCTCGCATGAGTGAAGAGGAACCTGCTCGGAAAGTCCTTTGTGGTACATTCTATGGTAGACGGCAGCGTGGTAGACCATGCTTGCGCTGGAGAGATGGCGTAGACCAGGACGCCCGAAGCCTTGGGGTGCGCAACTGGATGGCGTCGGCTCAAGACCGGGATAGGTGGAGAGACTTGTTGAAGGAGGCCAGGACCGGACCCCGGTTGTCGAGCCGATGATGATGATGATTCTTTGTTTGCATAATGTAAATTGAGTATTTTTATTTACGAATTTGCGGTCTATAAGGAATCGAATTTTCAAACGTTTATATAAACTGACCACAAAAAAGCTTTAATTTAGTGATTAAATTTGACTAAAACTTTTTATTTCTCTATTACTTATTTTATATTCTTTCTGCCTACCTTCATTCCGAACTCTCCAATCTGCTTTTTAGGCAACACCAGCGCCACCAAAAGAGAGAGAAAGGTAACTTAAAATCGTGTTCCATAGTAGTACTATGCACAGTGTTGTGCCCAATCACGTTCCACTTTTCCATTTCGTTTAGGGGAACGTGAAAATGAATCATTTTTGTTTGACATTATTTGACATTTTGAGTTTGACAACCAAAAAAATTATTAATTTAAATCTTTTTTCAAAAAAATAAAAATGAATGAAGATGAAGAGCTACAATGCGCAGCAATTATTTGTGCATCAGCTAGTGTGATTCTTTTAAATGAGTTATCAAAGAATAACAAGGCGACTAAAACCAAGAAGTGGATCCAATCTTGGAGGCTAAGGAGAAGCACCCAGAGTTCTTTTAAGCTGTTAAATGACGAACTTCGTTTGGAAGACAAAGATGCCTATCGACGGTACTTGAGGATGAACGAAGAATGCTTTGTAGAGCTGCTGGGAGTCGTTCGAGACGAAATTACCAAGCAAGATACATTAATGCGTAGCGCAATTTCAGCCGAAGAAGCTTTTACGATGTTTTTGCGGTTTTTAGCCACTGGGGAAACATTCAGGAGCCTCGATTATCAAACAAGGCTTTCAAGGTCCTACATTTCTCTTGCCGTTATGGCATGCTGCAAGGCTATATACAGTGCTTTAAGAAACGATTTTCTTGCGGTATGTAGTATTACAATGGGCAATAAAATTTTTGCATCAGAAACAAATTAATAATTTTAAAACCAAAAAGGCTGTTAAATTAAGCATTTTAAATGTTTCTTTTCTAAACAATCATCTACTTCGTTTCATGCCTTTTAAAAGTCACAAGGTGTACATATAGTTTTGTTTCTGTTACAAAAACCTTGTTGACCAGTATATACATACCTAATTAAACACTGCAAAATTTAAAACAATGTTTTTTTTTATTACAATGTAGTTTCCGAACACTATTCAAAAATGGGAAGATATTGGAAAAGACTTTTTTAATAAATGGCAATTTCCTCTTTGCCTAGGAGCTTTGGATGGTAAACATATCGGTTTTCGAGCATCCAAATCGGATGGAGCGGTGTACTACAACTACAAGGGTTTTAATAGTATCGTTCTCTTGGCAATGTGCGACGCAAACTATAGGTTTACTTATGTTGATATAGGATGTAATGGGAGAATAAGTGATGCGGGAGTGTTGAATCGGAGCGACTTGAGAAAAGTTTTAGACAAGGCTGATAAATATTTTCCACCCGAAAAAATAATTGGAAACAACCGGAATTTACCGTACGCTATTATCGGAGATGATGCGTTTGCACTTGAAAAACACGTTCTCAAGCCATATCCTTACAAAAGTAAAGAAAAAACAAAACAAATTTTCAATTTTCGTCTAAGCCACGCAAGGCAAACAATTGAGCACTCATTCGGCATGCTAGCAAACCGATTTCGAGTACTCCAAACACAAATTTACCTCAGGCCTGAAAAAGTTAAACAAGTGGTTCAAGCGTGCTGTGTTTTGCCCAACTTTTTGATTGATCGAAATGCAGCTAATACAGAGTCTTTGTCCAGTGGTCCAAAACCCCATACCCCAACCGAAGCTGAAAACAATGCACCAAAAAACCCTCAAAGAATGGCTTCAGCTTTCCGAGATAACTTTGCCGAATACTTTGCTTGTGAAGGAGAACTTCCATGGCAAAACCAATTCATATAAAAATACAAATATAATTTTATTTAATTTTTTTTAAATTTATATTGTAATAAAACTACGTACTAACTTAATCACTAAAAATATTATGTACTAACTTACACCCTAAGAACACTACATACTAACCTACACACAAAAATGTTACAAACTAATTCATTAAAGGTAAAATATTAAAAAAAAAAAAAAAGAAAAATTATTCAAGAACTTCAAAATCCTCGTAAATAATATCATCATAATATTGAGACATTGTATTGTCGGGCGTTTCAATTGAAGCTTGTGACATCTCCGCCGTTGAAGTTAATTCTTCATTCTGCATAAAAATTAAAAAAAATAATTTCGTATTTAGGGAGAAACGAATGCCAGAGAAATGCAGTGGAATCTCTGCCATTTCCTGAACATGAAAGTAAATTTGTTCATATTCAACAAATGGCAAAATTCTTTGATATTTAATATTCTAATGCTGTAGAAATTTTTACCTCTTGGTCTTTATATTTTTCTTGATTTTTTATTTCGTGACCCTCTTTGATTAGATCCATGAACTTCCATTTTATCTCGTTCTGAAGTTTTTCTGGAAATGTCAACATTTCAGACTCCACCATATTCAAGAACGGACGAAGTGATGATTCTTTTTTTTTCAGCATTTTTTTTCAATACTTCGGTCGCCGCGGCGATTGAAGTTATCGCGTGTTCTTTCAATTTAGCTTCAATACATTGTTTTTTCTATAATAATTTATATTGTTAAAAATGTGATCTCAAAATTTACATGGGTCTAATTTTTGATTACCTTCTTTTTTGGAATTAAAGGACTCTTTATTATGTTGCTGGCATTCGATGGTGGTATATCCTCGGTTTGAAGAGCCTCTGAATCATCCTACAATGAAAAACTAATTAATATCTAATTTTTATTGACTTTTTTCATTAACTTACATCACCAGTAAAAGAAATATTGGATTCCCCCGATAGGTCATCGTTTACATCATGGAGGAAATGCAAAATATCGAAACACCAAAGCTTACTTACTTACTTAAGGTGGCGCTACAGTCCGGGACGGACCTGGGCCTCAACCAACATGCGTCTCCAGCCAGCTCGGTCCCTAGCTAGCTGTCTCCAGTTTCGCACGCCAAGTTGGTTGAGGTCCTCTCCCACTTGCGTGCGCCACCTGAGCCGCGGTCTTCCTCTACTGCGCCGTCCCTCGGGATTGGATTCGAAGACTCTCCGGGCCGGAGCGTTGATGTCCATACGCTCTACATGACCCAGCCATCTAAGTCGTTGGACTTTGATTCGCTTGACCAGGTCAGTGTCGCTGTACAGCCCGTACAGTTCATGGTTGAATCTTCTCCTCCACTCACCATCTATGCAGACGGGACCAAAAATCACCCGGAGAATTTTCCTCTCGAAGCATCCTAAGACGTTCTCATCCTGCCTTGACAAGGTCCAAGCCTCAGCACCATAAATAATAACTGGGATGATAAGCGTCTTATAAAGGGTCACTTTGGTTGCTCGAGAGAGGACTTTATTACTCAATTGCCTTCTAAGTCCAAAGAAGCAGCGATTTGCAAGAGTTATTCTCCGTTTAATTTCAGCGCTGGTGTCGTTGTCTGAATTAATAGCGGTGCCTAGGTAGACAAAATCCTCAACTACCTCGAAGTTATAGCTGCCTATGGAGACGTTTTGTCCAAGACGTCGCCGTTCTATGTCCTTTCTTGAAGACAGCATATACTTCGTCTTGCCCTCATTGACCACTAAACCCATCTTCTTCGCTTCCGTCTCAATACTCACAAACGCGCTACTGACATCACGCATTGATCTTCCAACTATATCAATATCATCGGCGTATCCGAGTAATTGGACAGACCTTTGGAAGATTGTGCCCCTGGTGTTGACGAGTGAGTTTTGCACAATTCTTTCCAGAACGATGTTGAAGAAGTCGCATGACAGTGCATCGCCTTGTCTAAAACCTTTTTTGACATCAAATGCGTCGGTGAGATCTTGTCCGACCTTGATGGAGCAGCGTGCATTCTCCATCGTCATTCTGCACAAACGGACAAGTTTGGCAGGGATGTCAAAACTAGACATTGCTCTATACAGTTCTTGCCTATAGATGCTGTCATACGCGGCCTTGAAATCGATGAAGAGGTGGTGGGTATCGATTTGAAGTTCCTGGGTTTTTTCCAAGATCTGCCGTAGTGTGAATATTTGGTCGATGGTGGACTTTCCTGGTCTAAAGCCACACTGATATGGACCTATCAGGTTGTTGACGAACGGCTTCAGACGTTCACATAGTACGGCAGAAAGGATCTTGTATGCGATGTTCAGGAGACTGATGCCTCTATAGTTAGCGCAGTTCAGAGGGTCTCCTTTCTTGAGGATTGGGCAAACAATGCTGAGATTCCATTCATCGGGCATGCTTTCTTCCGACCATATTTTGCAGATGAGTTGGTGCATACTCCTTACCAAGTCATCGCCTGCTGCTTTGAACAGTTCGGCAGTGAGGCCGTCAGTCCCAGCAGCTTTGTTGGACTTAAGATTGGATATAGCTATCCTCACTTCGTCGAGGTCGGGTAGGCGGAATTGTTGGTCTGCGTCGCCTATGTCGAATGGTGCTATCTCCCTTACAGCGGAATTCGATTCGTCATCGCCGTTATAAAGCTTGGAAAAGTGGTCTTTCCATATTCTCAGCATGGACTGCGGTTCTACTACGATGTTCCCCTGATCATCTTTGCAGGCTTCGGTTCGCGGTCGGTAACCCTGGGAAGTCTTTTTTACCTTTTGGTAAAACTTCCGAACCTCATTCCTGTTGTGACATCCCTCTATCTCCACGATCGCGAGCTTCTCGTGCTCCCTCTTTTTCCTTCTGAGAAGCCGGTGTTCCTCTCTCCTCTTCTGCTCGTAGAGCTCGCGAGCAGCTCTGGTCCGTCTGTGCAGCGCCGCTTTGTATGCCTGTTGTTTAGCTGCATGCGCTTGCCGGCACTCGTCGTCAAACCAGGGGTTTCGCTGTGGTGGCCGTGTGAAACCCAGCACTTCAGAGGCGGCATCTCTGATGGCTGCTTGGCAATGTTGCCACTGGTTTTCAATACTTGATGCAGGCAGCATAGGACTTCTTAAGAGGTTGTTAGAGACTCGATCGGAGAAGGACATGGCGATCTCTTGCGATTGTAGCCGTTCAACGTCGAATTTTCTCACAGTAATTCCTTGTTTTGGCTTGGATCGGGATATCCGTAGTCGTACCTTGGCTACAACGAGGTAGTGGTCCGAGTCAATGTTGGCCCCTCGGAACGTTCGGACATCCTGTATACTGGAGAAGTGCCGCGCGTCGATCGCACCAAAGCTTAGGCACGTATATATCCTCACTCCCCGCACCGCTTTTCTTGGATCTCAGCACCTGGCTTTTTTCTTTGCAGTACTGGCTCCGGATCGTTCTAAATTTTAGCCTAATGTCTCTAACATTGGCATTAGGTTTCGAAAATTTAATTTTGTCCAACACTTCTAACAAACTTTTTTCTCTTTTTATTCTGTTGGTATAGTCCAAATGTTTTATGTTGTATAAATTGGGGTAATCTTCCAATATTTCGATTAGCTTTGTTGTCTGTTCTTTCGTCCATGTAGCCATTACACTCCCAAAAAATAAAAATTCACTCTTATAACAAAAAGAAACGGTGACTGACAAAATTTCATTAAAACGTACAAAAATTTTAAAACAGTAGAGCCAATATAAAAATATGGGTTGCTTAGGTATTCTTTTTATTTAAAAAACTATAGTAAAAATAATTTTTTTTCTGATGAAGAGTTGGTTTTGGGAGTTTTGGCTTTAAAAAAATCATAGCACGACATTTTATGTGTTGTAATTATTTTTTTTTTGTTTTAAGGCTAATGTATTTCCAGATCCAAATCATATTGGAAAATAAAAACAAAACAAAAGTTTTGATTGAAGTGACCTCAACCAAACATTGTCAACAAATTCCTGAAGTTATAATAGATTTTTCTTGTTACCTTATTCAATTGTCTTTATATAAGAAAATTTTAAGGAAAGGATTGCTGAAAGATAACTTAGGCCAATAATACAAACATCATGTGTTATGTTTATTATTTCTTTAATTAAAAAAGATTTGTACACAAAATTCAATATCTAATAAATATATGATAACTTATAGAAATATCAGTTTTAAATTGTCAGTGCAGTGTGCACTAGATCTGTCGGAATCAGGCTTATGATAAAGTCGAAACTAAATATGCAAAAAAAATAAATGTATTAGTGTAAACTTAGCACGAAATGGAACAATTTTCCTGATTTTCGCTATAAAATTTAATATATATTTGATCTAATAATGTCACGCTGGTTCTTTCGGTTGCTTCTTTTTTTTACTTGCGATCAAAGGTACTACAGGACATGGTTTGGGTTCTTGAAAAAATTCGAACTTCAGATTTAGATCAAACTTGACATAACTATGAAAGGGGAAGTCGAAAAAAGTGGGCCTCGAAGGCCAGGAGCTCCTTGGTTTCATATTCAAGAGAAATCTTAATATTATGTTATACACTATACATAATTTATAAAAAATCAAAAAATGTGCTATATAGATAATCTGTGATATATGTATGTATGTCGTTAAAATTTAAGTTTTACAATATTTTAAAGCTAAATAAAGATCATTCATTCATTCGTTCAAAAACATTATAATGAAAATATATTTAAAAATAATTTAAATGATTTTTATTCAGAAATATAATCTGATCAATTAATTTTCATTTCAAAGCAAAACTACTTCTATAATTATCTATTTGATCTTTAAAAGGGGCCTTGAAGCTAAGATTTACAAAGCCCAAAATACAATAATATGCTTCCGATAAATGTCGCAAACTCCCATAAGATCTACCCCACTGAGCCCACCACTTTATAGGTGATTCTTCTAGGCTAGCAAATGCTTAGTCACGGTAGCGTCTCAAATCCGTTTCAATGAAATTTTCATTTTTTAAACTTTTTTCGTTTGTGTCTCCTACGCAATCAACAAAGAACATTTTCAGATCTATAAATAAAATAAATGAAAAAAAACATTATCTTTAAGGCTCTTCTAAACTTCTTACTTGATTTTCTCGCATTCTTTTGTGATTCTTCCTTGGTAGGTGGACATTTTTGAATACGTCTTCGTTGCTTTCCCATTTGTTCAAATTTTTTCTCCAAGATATGCAAGTAGCTGCTGGTATTTTTCAATGAGATAAATTTATGAAACCTTGGATCTAGCATAGCCGTTACTGTTAAAAGATTATTCAAGCATACACTAATTTTTTGTACCTGGTATTTAAATATATGTTTTATGCTCTTAAACTTACTTTCTTTTGAATTCGTTTACTATTCTTTCTTTTATTTCACGAACTAAAGGATCATCAAGCTCGTTAAGCACGTAATGTTTTTCAACAATTTTTTGTGCAAACGGCAAAAACAAACTACTCAGAGGTGTTTCTTCTTCTCTTAACGTGTCAAGTGTCATCTGTAAACAATAATAATAATTATAAAGAAAATAGTTTAAAGTAAAATTTCATGTGTTACACTTGAAGTAACAGTGTTACTTCAAGTGGGAAAGTATGTCTAAAATTTGTTTAGCTTTTGTTAGGAGTAAATCCATGTCATCAGGCCAGGAGACACTGTCACAAAAAATCTCAGCAGATGTAATTTTGATATTTGCAATTCTTGACAAATTGATGGGATTTCAACAATCTTGATATCAAAAATATATTATTTATCGTTTAACTTTAAATAAACATTCAGTACTTACCTCAGAAGTTATTTCCGAAGCATAACGCGCCATAATGTCTAGTACGTCATTATAAGCCAAAATAATTTATGTTATTTCAAAAACATTTGAAAGGCAATCGTTGACAATACATATATGCAAAACAATGAACTATTGGAATGTCTACAAAAATTGGAGAAACTATTAGATTCATATACAAATAAATTTCATTTTAAATTCCTTACCACTGGTTGATAAAAATGTGTTAATGATTTCGTGATTGTTGTTAATTATCGCTGCTGAACAGTTTTGTAAGTTGAATCCGTGAAAAATCGATTCAAAAGGTGTATAACTATTAAGTTCAATGGTTATGTATGTATAAATTGTCACAAAATTGATCTTCAAATTCTTCAGATACATGATTGTAATGTATTGAAACAAATTGTTTTCTTTCAATATTAGACCAAACATCAAAGCTTAGCGAATACGGCTTGACTTGTAAATGAATTTTTATTCGGTCTTTCAAATTTATCGTTGTGAAGATTTTCGATTAAATTCTCCATCTAGAAACAAAAGTAAATTAGAGCATTAATAAAATTAAATTCAACAATTCCTGAGCTAAATAAATTAAAATCGAGAATTAATCCATAATATTAACTCACTGATCTTTTATACAACCACAGAAACTTTTTGGTTTTGATGTTTTGTATTTTAGAGTCTATTAAACTTATCCGCGGTAAAATTTTAAATTTGTTTCGAAATCAGTTGTCAAGCGGATAGGTAGAAATCCAAAACAAAACAAATATGTTTCTATTGAATTAATTTCAGAAAGAATCTTTTGGTATGGTTCTTTTTTGGGTAAAACGATTTTCTTAACAATGGATTGTATTTAAAGAAAGTCGTTTTCTCAGATAAGCTTTTAGCTTAGCACATTATATTCTAAGTTTAGCAATTAGGCAAATTACTCTACTTATTCGTGCATTAGCTGCATTCCATTATTAATATCAAATTTGTTGTTTCACAATCTGAATCGAAATTCTTACCTTACTTATCGATGGCAAGATCTGGTTGCTTAGAAAGCTCGTAAAGAATCCCTTCATTCCAATGTTATATATTGCAGACACATTTAGAAGAACTGAAACAATCATCTTAGTCAAAGCTTCTTCAATATTATAATTAACTTGAATGGGATTTATGTCGACAGTTATGTATATTAAGAGGAAGCACTTTTTGACTTTCATTTGCATTCCTTGGCAAAATAGTTTGATTATCATCGGCCAATGTCTCTTCGAATATTACATTCGATACTTCTTCAGTAGTTATCGCAGCATTTTCATCTTCTGCTGTGTCTTCATAGGTTATCGGTAAATTGATAGAGTCCTCTTCGATGAATGAATCACTATAATCTACTTTCAAATGTATGTACAGAACTTTCATTAAAGTATTTAAGTTTATAGAAATATTTGTTAAAATCTAATTATTATAACATAAGAACTTTTAATACAAAAATCCTTTGAATAAACGTTTAGAAAAATACATTCAAAAATACACTTTTTAACTTTAAGGGCAAAATATAGGTTTGAAAAAGAGCATTAGTTAACTGTATAAAAATAGAATTTCATACCGGATATGATTAAAATTGTAATCCTCAAACGGTTTTTTGCTAAGAATTTTCTCCACGTCTGCTTGAAAATGCATTACTGCTCTGATTAAGCCCGGTGCAATGTTTTTCTAAAAATATTTGAATTAATTGACATAAAATAAGGTACATAGTTGCGTTCATAAAAAAAAGTTCACTTGCCAGAATTGAATAGTACTATTGGGCGCATTCACTAATCTAGTGGCTACGTAGTCGAAATTCAACTAGATTTGTGAATGCAAAACTTCACTACAAAGCTAGTCAATCCTGAGCTGTCATATTAATGACAGATGCAAAAGCAAACAAACGCAAAATCGGATGTGCAATCAAATTTTGTTCCATGAATGCTGTGGCATACACTGGATCTGAAACAAAATTGTTAAGTGAATTGTTTTATTTATTGCACTTAAAAAAACATTACCTGTTAAGATTTGTTTGCAAATGTCTTCAGATGCCTCTATTTCGTACTTTATTTCTAGGTACTGAACTATGAGTTTCATTTTGATTGTTTGAATCTTTTGTAAATTTTTTCAACAGCTGATTATGAAACGTCAAAATCAGTGCCAACTAACTTTTTAGCCGAAATTTTTACACTACGTCGGAGGGGAAATTTCAACTACTTTTGTAGTTAGAATTAGCCAATCAGAATCGCTTGACTACGTAGAAACTAGATTAGTGAATGCGCCCATTATGAAGAGGAACGAACGACGCGACCTCTGATGAGACGGACGGAAGCTTTTACCAACCTGAAGTGGAGACGAGTGTAGACTTGAAAGTGGGGTAGTCACAAAGAGAAAGAATAATAAATATGAGTGTTGAGGAAATAACAGAAGATAGAGAACGATGTATAAAATTGGAATGGAAATTTATGGGAGTTGGAGGGAGTTAGGAAAAAAGACTTTTTTCTTCATTTCTTTTTTGCAAAGGGGAATTATTTGAATTTTTTTTGTTGGGTAGGTAAGGAATGGGCAATGAAAATTCGTGAAGAAAAAACGATTTTGTTTTGAAATTTTTCAAGCAAAAGGCCCGTATGCACTTCGTGACTTTGCACATAGAAAAATATTTTTAATTTTATTTTTTCTTTAAAATTGAAAAAATTATAAAAGGAATTTCTTAATATTTTATCAATTGTTTTTTAATTTCACGTAGTGGTTTATACTTACGTGATACTTTAAAATTATTGAAAGTCGACATAAAAAATATTGCTATGGAAAATTGAAGTAAATTTAAATTTTTTTTTCAGTTAGGTATTTGAAAATTCAAGTAACATTTTCAAATTGAAACGTGAGTTATTGAAGATGTTTAAAATTCACGTTAATTTTTAGAATTATTAAATTCTATTGAAAATTAAAGTGAAATTTTGAATTTACTTAAGAACTTTAAAAATTCACGTCAAAGTCTTAATTTACTTAAGAAACATGAAAATCACCGTGAAAATTTAAAATTGTTAAATTCTTTTGAAAATTCACGTGGTATTTAAAATCTGTTTAGGACTTGAAAATCCAAGAATTCTTAAAATACCCGTAAAATATAAAAACAGTGAGCAATAAAACGACGTGTTTTTGGAAAATTGACGTGAAATTTATAAAATGTTCTAATTCTTTGGAAATACACCTAGACTAGTAAAACTAAGTAAGTTTTTTGAAACCTAGGTGTTTTTTAAAGTTCCGTGTTTTTTTTTGAAAATTCACGTGAAAAATATTAAACGAGGTAATTTCTTGAGAAATAACCTGGAATATTAAAACTACGTGTTTTTTTAAAGTTCGGTGTTTTTTTTTTGAAATAATTAAAACTTGAAATTTCACGTGAAATTTTTGGAATTAAATATGTAGGTACGTAATTTACTAAAAAATGTTTTAAAATTTTAAATTTCATTGAAAACTATCCACGTGAAATTTTTAACTTCATTTGAGTTACAAAAATTCACGTGAAAATTATTTAAACTTTTGAAAATCCAGGCGGAATTTTTCGATTTGCTTAAAATACTAAAATTCACGTGGTATCTCAAATTTACTTAAAAATTTTGAAAATTGACGTGATATTTTAAATTTACTGAAAAAAATATACAAATACGTTTATTTTTAAAAATATGTATTTGATTTTGTTCAAGAAATTTTTTGTAAAAAAAACTTTTTTTAATTTTACTGATGGAAATTTGCACGGAAACCTTTTTTAAGCAGTAAAATTAAAAACAAAAAACTGTTGCATAAACTATTTTTAGTGATTTTAGGTACATCAATTTTGTTATCCTTTTAATTTTCAAATGGTCATTTCTTCAGATTTGAGAAATTAAAAGGATATCATGTACCTACCTATAAAAAAGAAAGATATCATAAAAATATAAATGTTTCTGTAAAACATGAAATTTGGCAAGGTACATAGTTCACAAAAACCAAATACGTATAGTAAATTCTATCACAAGCAAGAAAAAAAAAGTTTGAATGTATCTGTAAGACATGAAAATTTGCAACATAGCTCTCATAATATCTCAAATCTCACAAAATCAAATAAAATAGCTATACGAAATTATTTGAAAATTGAAAATAATGTAGCTATATCTATACTTCTACATATAGCAAAAATCGTCCTATGCAAAAAAAACCGTTGAATAAATCCACGCCAATAGAATTCTTTTCATTTTCTCATTTTCCCCTTGTTGCCATGACACCCATCAGCTGACTCACCTATCTCCCTTACCCTGCCTAATTGTTGTCAGCAATTGTCAGAATGAACATAATTAATTTATAGAAGTAGTTTTGCTTTGAAATGAAAATTAATTGATCAGATTATATTTCTGAATAAAAATCATTTAAATTATTTTTAAATATATTTTCATTATAATGTTTTTGAACGAATGAATGAATGATCTTTATTTAGCTTTAAAATATTGTAAAACTTAAATTTTAACGACATACATACATATATCACAGATTATCTATATAGCACATTTTTTGATTTTTTATAAATTATGTATAGTGTATAACATAATATTAAGATTTCTCTTGAATATGAAACCAAGGAGCTCCTGGCCTTCGAGGCCCACTTTTTTCGACTTCCCCTTTCATAGTTATGTCAAGTTTGATCTAAATCTGAAGTTCGAATTTTTTCAAGAACCCAAACCATGTCCTGTAGTACCTTTGATCGCAAGTAAAAAAAAGAAGCAACCGAAAGAACCAGCGTGACATTATTAGATCAAATATATATTAAATTTTATAGCGAAAATCAGGAAAATTGTTCCATTTCGTGCTAAGTTTACACTAATACATTTATTTTTTTTGCATATTTAGTTTCGACTTTATCATAAGCCTGATTCCGACAGATCTAGTGCACACTGCACTGACAATTTAAAACTGATATTTCTATAAGTTATCATATATTTATTAGATATTGAATTTTGTGTACAAATCTTTTTTAATTAAAGAAATAATAAACATAACACATGATGTTTGTATTATTGGCCTAAGTTATCTTTCAGCAATCCTTTCCTTAAAATTTTCTTATATAAAGACAATTGAATAAGGTAACAAGAAAAATCTATTATAACTTCAGGAATTTGTTGACAATGTTTGGTTGAGGTCACTTCAATCAAAACTTTTGTTTTGTTTTTATTTTCCAATATGATTTGGATCTGGAAATACATTAGCCTTAAAACAAAAAAAAATAATTACAACACATAAAATGTCGTGCTATGATTTTTTTAAAGCCAAAACTCCCAAAACCAACTCTTCATCAGAAAAAAAATTATTTTTACTATAGTTTTTTAAATAAAAAGAATAGCTAAGCAACCCATATTTTTATATTGGCTCTACTGTTTTAAAATTTTTGTACGTTTTAATGAAATTTTGTCAGTCACCGTTTCTTTTTGTTATAAGAGTGAATTTTTATTTTTTGGGAGTGTAATGGCTACATGGACGAAAGAACAGACAACAAAGCTAATCGAAATATTGGAAGATTACCCCAATTTATACAACATAAAACATTTGGACTATACCAACAGAATAAAAAGAGAAAAAAGTTTGTTAGAAGTGTTGGACAAAATTAAATTTTCGAAACCTAATGCCAATGTTAGAGACATTAGGCTAAAATTTAGAACGATCCGGAGCCAGTACTGCAAAGAAAAAAGCCAGGTGCTGAGATCCAAGAAAAGCGGTGCGGGGAGTGAGGATATATACGTGCCTAAGCTTTGGTGTTTCGATATTTTGCATTTCCTCCATGATGTAAACGATGACCTATCGGGGGAATCCAATATTTCTTTTACTGGTGATGTAAGTTAATGAAAAAAGTCAATAAAAATTAGATATTAATTAGTTTTTCATTGTAGGATGATTCAGAGGCTCTTCAAACCGAGGATATACCACCATCGAATGCCAGCAACATAATAAAGAGTCCTTTAATTCCAAAAAAGAAGGTAATCAAAAATTAGACCCATGTAAATTTTGAGATCACATTTTTAACAATATAAATTATTATAGAAAAAACAATGTATTGAAGCTAAATTGAAAGAACACGCGATAACTTCAATCGCCGCGGCAACCGAAGTATTGAAAAAAAATGCTGAAAAAAAAAAGAATCATCACTTCGTCCGTTCTTGAATATGGTGGAGTCTGAAATGTTGACATTTCCAGAAAAACTTCAGAACGAGATAAAATGGAAGTTCATGGATCTAATCAAAGAGGGTCACGAAATAAAAAATCAAGAAAAATATAAAGACCAAGAGGTAAAAATTTCTACAGCATTAGAATATTAAATATCAAAGAATTTTGCCATTTGTTGAATATGAACAAATTTACTTTCATGTTCAGGAAATGGCAGAGATTCCACTGCATTTCTCTGGCATTCGTTTCTCCCTAAATACGAAATTATTTTTTTTAATTTTTATGCAGAATCAAGAATTAACTTCAACGGCGGAGATGTCACAAGCTTCAATTGAAACGCCCGACAATACAATGTTTCAATATTATGATGATATTATTTACGAGGATTTTGAAGTTCTTGAATAATTTTTCTTTTTTTTTTTTTAATATTTTACCTTTAATGAATTAGTTTGTAACATTTTTGTGTGTAGGTTAGTATGTAGTGTTCTTAGGGTATAAGTTAGTACATAATATTTTTAGTGATTAAGTTAGTACGTAGTTTTATTACAATATAAATTTAAAAAAAATTAAATAAAATTATATTTGTATTTTTATATGAATTGGTTTTGCCATGGAAGTTCTCCTTCACAAGCAAAGTATTCGGCAAAGTTATCTCGGAAAGCTGAAGCCATTCTTTGAGGGTTTTTTGGTGCATTGTTTTCAGCTTCGGTTGGGGTATGGGGTTTTGGACCACTGGACAAAGACTCTGTATTAGCTGCATTTCGATCAATCAAAAAGTTGGGCAAAACACAGCACGCTTGAACCACTTGTTTAACTTTTTCAGGCCTGAGGTAAATTTGTGTTTGGAGTACTCGAAATCGGTTTGCTAGCATGCCGAATGAGTGCTCAATTGTTTGCCTTGCGTGGCTTAGACGAAAATTGAAAATTTGTTTTGTTTTTTCTTTACTTTTGTAAGGATATGGCTTGAGAACGTGTTTTTCAAGTGCAAACGCATCATCTCCGATAATAGCGTACGGTAAATTCCGGTTGTTTCCAATTATTTTTTCGGGTGGAAAATATTTATCAGCCTTGTCTAAAACTTTTCTCAAGTCGCTCCGATTCAACACTCCCGCATCACTTATTCTCCCATTACATCCTATATCAACATAAGTAAACCTATAGTTTGCGTCGCACATTGCCAAGAGAACGATACTATTAAAACCCTTGTAGTTGTAGTATACCGCTCCATCCGATTTGGATGCTCGAAAACCGATATGTTTACCATCCAAAGCTCCTAGGCAAAGAGGAAATTGCCATTTATTAAAAAAGTCATTTCCAATATCTTCCCATTTTTGAATAGTGTTCGGAAACTACATTGTAATAAAAAAAACATTGTTTTAAATTTTGCAGTGTTTAATTAGGTATGTATATACTGGTCAACAAGGTTTTTGTAACAGAAACAAAACTATATGTACACCTTGTGACTTTTAAAAGGCATGAAACGAAGTAGATGATTGTTTAGAAAAGAAACATTTAAAATGCTTAATTTAACAGCCTTTTTGGTTTTAAAATTATTAATTTGTTTCTGATGCAAAAATTTTATTGCCCATTGTAATACTACATACCGCAAGAAAATCGTTTTTTAAAGCACTGTATATAGCCTTGCAGCATGCCATAACGGCAAGAGAAATGTAGGACCTTGAAAGCCTTGTTTGATAATCGAGGCTCCTGAATGTTTCCCCAGTGGCTAAAAACCGCAAAAACATCGTAAAAGCTTCTTCGGCTGAAATTGCGCTACGCATTAATGTATCTTGCTTGGTAATTTCGTCTCGAACGACTCCCAGCAGCTCTACAAAGCATTCTTCGTTCATCCTCAAGTACCGTCGATAGGCATCTTTGTCTTCCAAACGTAGTTCGTCATTTAACAGCTTAAAAGAACTCTGGGTGCTTCTCCTTAGCCTCCAAGATTGGATCCACTTCTTGGTTTTAGTCGCCTTGTTATTCTTTGATAACTCATTTAAAAGAATCACACTAGCTGATGCACAAATAATTGCTGCGCATTGTAGCTCTTCATCTTCATTCATTTTTATTTTTTTGAAAAAAGATTTAAATTAATAATTTTTTTGGTTGTCAAACTCAAAATGTCAAATAATGTCAAACAAAAATGATTCATTTTCACGTTCCCTGGACGTCAGACTCGCTTGGAACCGCTGCTATATGGATCATAGACCTAAGGAAACATCCCGTCAAAAGTCAAGGCATAGAAACAGGCTTTGTTTGGGTGAAAATTGAGGGACTCACAATAATAAGCACCTATCTTAGTCCGAACGACAGGATCGACGAGTTTCGAAAAAAGCTGGAGGACCTGGAAGACTTCATGTCCAATATGGAAGGCGAGATACTGGTTGCTGGCGACTTCAACGCTAGAGCTCAAGAGTGGGGAATGCCAACTACTGATTCTCGAGGAAGGCAAATACTCGAGATGGCCGCGAGACGTGGACTATACGTAGCTAACGTAGGAGATACCCCCACTTTCAGGAGACCAGGACACAGAGGCACTATCCCAGATGTTACCTTTGCGACGGACACCGCATTCGCAAAAATCAAGAACTGGAGAGTTATCGAGGACTATACAGGTAGCGACCACCAGTATATCGTTTTTGACCTGGAGGATAACCAACGAGCCCTAAACCTACGTCACCAACCAAGGGCTCCAAGGTGGAACTTAAACAGGCTTAACGCGGATGTTTTTAAGGGAGTTATCGAGGAAGGTGCAGATGCTGTGCTCCAGGTACAAGGACCTGCCGAAACGAAAGCTGAAGCAACGATTCAACTAATTCGGCTTGCCTGCGATTCCTCAATGCCCCGAAGAAGCGGTGCCAACAGAAACAGAGATCCAGTGTACTGGTGGACAGAGGAGATAGCTGCCCTACGCCGGAGATGTCTACAACTTCGCCGCATGGTCACCAGGGGTAGAAGAAGAACAAACGCTGGGAATACAGAGAACGCTCTAGCGGAGTTCAGAACCAAGAGAGCCGAGCTCAAGAAGGCCATCAATTCGAGCAAGAGGCAGAAATGGGAGGATCTTCGTCGTGACGTCAACAATGACCCCTGGGGACTAGGCTACAAGATTGTAACGCGGAAACTCGGAGCTCTGAGAGCACCGCCTGTCCTTAGCGAAGAAAAAATGGAGCGCATAGTGGAAACACTGTTCCCAACTCATCCTGTCAGGCCACCCGACAACACACCGGTCCAAAGACAGGACATTCCAGCTTTTAGCGAGGAGGAGTTGAGTATAGCTGTGCAGTCCCTACAAAATGGAAGAGCACCTGGCCCCGACGGAATCCCTACAGAAGTATTGAAAGTGACCGCCCAAACATGTCCCCACTTGCTGCTGAACATGTTCAACAGCTTCCTGGAGGAAGGCGTCTTTCCCAAAAGCTGGAAAACACAACGGTTGGTGCTCATCAGCAAAGGCAAAGGAGACCCGGATATCCCATCGGCATACAGGCCCCTGTGCATGCTAGACACCGCGGGAAAGCTCTTGGAGAAGCTGCTGAAACCCCGACTTACAGCGGCAGTAGAAGCATCGGGCGATCTATCAGAGAGGCAGTACGGTTTTCGGTGAGGCCGCTCTACTATCGGAGCAATACAAGAAGTAGTGCACGCCACCCAAATCGCCCAACAAGGAAACCACTACTCGAAGAAGATCGTCTTGTTGGCAACGCTGGACGTAAGAAACGCCTTCAACTCGGCCAGGTGGAGTGATATACTGGATGCGCTCGAACGGAGATTTCATACTCCAGCATATCTGCTACGGATGGTGAAGGACTATCTCAGGGATCGAGAGCTACTTTACGAGACCATAGAAGGCCCGCGAAGGAAGGAAGTCACATGTGGTGCAGCGCAGGGATCAATCTTAGGACCAGACCTCTGGAACATCTCCTACGATGACATCCTTCGCATGGAGATGCCCGACGATGCCTTTCTGGTCGGGTATGCTGACGACATCGCCGCGGTGATTACGTCACGAGACACCGATAGCGCGCAAAGAAAGTTGAACCAGGTCATGCGACGAGCAAACTCGTGGATGGAAGAGCATGGACTTAGCTTAGCCACGGAGAAAACTGAGATAGTCCTTCTGACGAGGAAGAGGATCCCCACACAAATCGACTTCCAAATTGGGGCTGAAGTGATAAGAAGCAGTGCAGTGGTGAAGTACTTGGGATTGAGAATCGACACAAAGCTAACCTACTGGCAACAAATAAAGGCAGCAACGGAAAGAGCCTCAAAAACAACTACATCACTAAGCAGACTGATGGCGAATGTGGGCGGACCAACGGCCAGTAAACGGAAGTTACTGATGGCGACAACACATTCCATCCTTCTTTACGGTAGCGAAATCTGGGCAGATGCACTTAAGCAGGAGAAGTACCGGAAACAGATGGCGGCAGTTCAGAGATGCGCAGCGCTACGTGTCGCCAGCTCTTACCGAACGGTGTCGGAACCAGCCGTCCTTGTAGTCGCTGGAGTGACCCCTATCGATCTCCTAGCGATGGAAAGGAAGTATGTCTACGACAAAAAGACGGAAATGGGATTGGAAGCGGCACTAGAGGAGGCTAAGCAGCTGACAAAACAGAAGTGGCAAGAGCGCTGGAGCGCTGAAAGCAGAGGTCGATGGACAGCGAGGCTGATCAGGAATGTGGCTGACTGGAAGGACCGGAAACACGGTGAGGTAAACTATTACGTCACCCAGTTACTCACCGGACACGGATACTTCAACGCCTTTCTCCACAGGATCGGCAAAATGAGTAGCTCAGCCTGCCAGTATGGGGACTCTGAAGAAGACGACGCACAACATACCTTCTTCGCCTGCAGCAGATGGACAACACAAAGAGAAGAATTGGAGAGAAACATTGGCAACATCACTCCAGAGAACATAGTTGAAAAGATGCTAACTAGCCAAGATAATTGGAACGTCATTTGTACATACACCAGCAAGCTCCTCAAAATCAAGAAAAGGGAAGAAGAGCAGTTCCGCATTCCTAACCTAACCTAACCTAACCCATTAACCTACTAACCTAACTTAATCTAACCAAACCAACTTCAACTAACGCAACCTAACTTTACCTAACCAAAAACTAATTTAAAATAACATAACGTAACTAATCTAACCTTATCCTAACCTAACCTACCTAACCTAACCTAACCTAACCTAACCTAACCTAACCTAACCTAACCTAACCTAACCTAGGAACGAAGAAAAGAGAGGAAGAAAAGATCCCGGCAGAAGACGTGAGCCCAGAATGGGCGGTACAACAGGACCCCCCCTCGAAGAAATGCAACCAGTAGTCCCGAGGGAGGTGATCTTCGAGACACTTTTGGAGGTTTAGCCGGTATGCCATTATAAGGTTTAAATTCTTTGGTGAGTCCGGCACACGGAGAGGTATGGATATCTCTTTATGGTGCGTAACGCATTCCCCCACAAGTAAAGTAAAAAAAAAAAAAAAAAAATTATTATTATTATTATTATTATTATTATTATTATTATTATTATTATTATTATTATTATTATTATTATTATTATTATTATTATTATTATTATTATTATTATTATTATTATTATTATTATTATTATTATTATTATTATTATTATTATTATTATTATTATTATTATTATTATTATTATTATTATTATTATTATTATTATTATTATTATTATTATTATTATTATTATTATTATTATTATTATTATTATTATTATTATTATTATTATTATTATTATTATTATTATTATTATTATTATTATTATTATTATCATTATTATTATTATTATTATTATTATTATTATTATTATTATTATTATTATTATTATTATTATTATTATTATTATTATTATTATTATTATTATTATTATTATTATTATTATTATTATTATTATTATTATTATTATTATTATTATTATTATTATTATTATTATTATTATTATTATTATTATTATTATTATTATTATTATTATTATTATTATTATTATTATTATTATTATTATTATTATTATTATTATTATTATTATTATTATTATTATTATTATTATTATTATTATTATTATTATTATTATTATTATTATTATTATTATTATTATTATTATTATTATTATTATTATTATTATTATTATTATTATTATTATTATTATTATTATTATTATTATTATTATTATTATTATTATTATTATTATTATTATTATTATTATTATTATTATTATTATTATTATTATTATTATTATTATTATTATTATTATTATTATTATTATTATTATTATTATTATTATTATTATTATTATTATTATTATTATTATTATTATTATTATTATTATTATTATTATTATTATTATTATTATTATTATTATTATTATTATTATTATTATTATTATTATTATTATTATTATTATTATTATTATTATTATTATTATTATTATTATTATTATTATTATTATTATTATTATTATTATTATTATTATTATTATTATTATTATTATTATTATTATTATTATTATTATTATTATTATTATTATTATTATTATTATTATTATTATTATTATTATTATTATTATTATTATTATTATTATTATTATTATTATTATTATTATTATTATTATTATTATTATTATTATTATTATTATTATTATTATTATTATTATTATTATTATTATTATTATTATTATTATTATTATTATTATTATTATTATTATTATTATTATTATTATTATTATTATTATTATTATTATTATTATTATTATTATTATTATTATTATTATTATTATTATTATTATTATTATTATTATTATTATTATTATTATTATTATTATTATTATTATTATTATTATTATTATTATTATTATTATTATTATTATTATTATTATTATTATTATTATTATTATTATTATTATTATTATTATTATTATTATTATTATTATTATTATTATTATTATTATTATTATTATTATTATTATTATTATTATTATTATTATTATTATTATTATTATTATTATTATTATTATTATTATTATTATTATTATTATTATTATTATTATTATTATTATTATTATTCCTCGGGGGTTTTGTAGTTTTTCCCCTAGAGGACGCGCCCACAGGTGGCGGATAGTGGAGCGCTCGGCATTTCCTTTGGAATGCAGGGTATGTGGGAAATAAAATACCACACGCGGACCAACAAAAACTACTATGTGAAGGAACACAGAACAAGAAACCAAATATGGAAGGAGAAGATAGAGAGAACAATTTTACGTGCAGGGAGTCGGATCCCCAGTACCGGCGTGTGTCGGAGGTGAGCACGCGGGCCCCGAGACGTCGATATACACCGACCGCACAACAACAACAACAATGAGAACTGATTCGATGGGAGTGGAAAGCTTGGCTCCTACGGATCAAAATGCTACAAGCAAGAACAACGGTGACCCTTTTAAAAGAGTATCCAAAATACCTCGGACACCTCCGAAGAAGGATACTCCTACAGGCCCTAAGCCGCCTGAAGGGCCGAAGTCAGCAAGACGTGGGATTTTCCCGATTTCTCGAGCTGAAGCGGAAAAACCAGAAGAGGAAGCCAACAATGCTGCGCTGCCGACCTACGTTGAGAATATGTATGATTGAAGTAGCCAGATGAACCAAAACCGCCATACGAAGCTGACGTGCATTGTTCTCCGTGCAACAAGTGGTAAAACGAAAATTGCCTTATAAAAAGTTAAAATTTTCCGGTGAAATTAAATAAATTTATCTTGTTTTCGATAATAAAACTTAACAAACAAAAAAAAACCTGAAAAAAAAGGAAAATTAAAGGGAACGAACGTAAGAATGAAAATTGAGGGAATTTTCTTTTTTTTGAACAGAAATTTTTTTTGTTACACTTTCACCGTATGCCCTTAGCGGGATTGCTCTATCACATAGCGGCACCGCTGAACGGCACCGCTGAACGGCACCACTTAACAGCGCCGAGTACGCATAGCATAGCGGCGTGATATTCCAAATCAAAGCTACTTCGTGTGGCAAATAAAACTAAAAGTAATATTAACTTATAGGATTAACGAAATTAAAAAGGAAAAAAGGGCCTATTCATCGCCGTACCTACCGCGTAGGGTGTTCCTTGAAATTACCAATAAGGCAAAAGGCATATTATAGTGCCAATACCTACCTATCTCGTTAATGATATTGAAAGCGATCTTCGGAAACTTAGGAAATCATACTGAGAAAAAACTTCTCTTATTCTTTTTGGTGAGTCTTTTTGATTTTATACAAAAATTACTCTTTTATATTCGACATAATTTTTTGTGCAGTGTTTAATTAATATCTCTTGTGTGTGTTATCAGGATTTTGGGCAAATTGGCGATCCCGGACAAATTCAAGAGTCCGGATCGCCACCTCGTTATTGTGTGTGGTACATCGACAATTCAAGACGACAATCAAGTCGCATCACGCGAGCCTTCAATCAAGATCTAATTATCGTGTTTTTTTCAAAACTTTTGTTTCATCAACATTATTTGATAAAATTTTTAGTGCTGGTAGATAAAAGTTGTTTTTTTTTGGGAATTACGTATGAAAAGAATACGATTTGAAGTAGGAAGCTGGGTCGACGTCTTTGTTTTTTTGGTTAGATAAATCAATAGATTCCTAAATACTTAATATTTTTTTTTTTGTTTGATTCATTTTTTTTTAAATTATTCTCTTAATATTATAGTGTTACCATCCGAAGTTTTTTTTTTGAGATTACGATGGTAAATTATTCTCTTAGTTTGTAACGGAACCTAGTTGGTAGATTAAGAAGATATCGTACTCTCCCTAAGAGGAGGTGCCATTACCCTCAAAACAAAAATTCTCATATACGACACATCCACGAAATTCTTCCTTTGAGTTCTTAAAAACCTTCACCCCTTTATACTACCAGAGCAACCTACCGTCTACAGGTTACGATAGGCCGACCCTGATAGCAGGAGAGAAGGGTGTTCTAATCTAAGACGGCTCGGCATGCTTGCTATTCTGCCTTGGCTCTACTCGTCGAAGGGATGGGTTCTTGCCATCTTAGATGTGAACGGTCGTTACGTTCTTTAATCATGCCGAAAAAAAAAATTATTTAAATGTGTTTACTATAGGTTCAAAAAAAAAAAATTTCGGAACCCGAAATCCGTCCAATAGAAATCAAAAAAAATTTTAATAAATAAATTATTATTGTTTGAGATGACACTATGTTTTGATGACGAGAGAGAAAAAAAATTTAAAGCGTCGAGATGGTAACCCTAGAGCGAGTTGGACAGGTGTTATTGTCCTAAAGTGGCGAACCCTCCCACGCATCACCCCGTGATACGTCCATAGCTACCGCGACCACGATGCTTATTTGCGGTAGCTCCCTAAATTGGTGCTGGTCAGCTCATTAAAAACTCACCATCTCACTGTTCTCATCATGTCATTCTAGGATCGCCACATCCACCCTTCAAAAAAAAAATCTTACACGAACATTTTAGTTGTTCGTCACCTTAATCCAATTTCCAAAACAAGAAACAACTTCCCATCAAAAAGAATTGAAAAGAGTAACACCTTCTATTTCATTCATCAAAATTTCACAATCTTTTTATTCAATAAAAAAAAAAACTTATATAAACCAAAAAAAATTATATAAATAAGTATGTATACGATTATAAATGCATGATTTTAAATTCATATTCAAATTAATAAAAAAAAGTCAACTTCGCTATTTCTCAAAGCAAACTTTTCCTCTAATTTAGGTTTATGTATTTATATATGTACGTGTTTTGTATTGAAAAGCTTTTTCACATAAAAAAATATTGAGTAATCGTTGAGTTGATCTTGTTTGATATGTAGTTTTAAAATTTGTAATCACGTTTGCTTTTATACAAATCATTATTCTGAGTTTTAAATTATCTAGTTTTGTTAGTTTTATTAATTTCCTTTCCTTGCATGTATAAATATATAGTAATTTAAAAATTTTATTTATTCTTGTTAGTTTATTGTGTCTGAATTAGAATGAGTGCAAAATATCGAGGAATGTTGCCCCTGAAATTATGCTTTACTTTTTATATATTAAAGAACTGCGGGTGTTTGAATTTAAAAAAAAAATATATACATATATAGCGAATTCGTCGCAAAGCTTTCAAATATGATAAACAGAAAATATAATAAAATGACTTACCAAAGCTTTGTTTAGTTTTTTTGTATGGTTCTTACATATAGTTTCTTTCAATTGTTTATGATGTCGACGTCCAATGATGTGGTGCACCGCTTCAATTGGTTTGTCTGACGAATGTTGTTTTGATGTTAATAAAATGTTGTATAATTTAATTGTGTAGCAACTCAATCAACTCATATTTTATTTTTATAAACTTACTTAAATACTGAAAAGAGATGAACTCAAATAAAATTAATTAAGCCCTTCTGGCAACACTATTTTGTTAAAAATAAAGTAATTCTTAGAATGTCTGGCAATGTCCATTTAAAGTAAATGTCAAATTGAAAGCTCTTCAAGCTTAACCACTAAAAGAAAACTGGGAAAAAGCTTTGTAAAACCAATGTATAAAAGCCGAACATGAAAATGAATAAAGACACTCGACTGGTAGATTTAGATCAAGAAACATCTCGGTGGAGTACCTCCACCTTTTTGAATTTTGATCTTTTGACAGCAGTTATTAAATTAAAATTGAATGTGTTTGCGTTTTTATTTTTTTATAATTTTTTCAAATAATCTGCAGAACCCAGGCCCGGAATTAGATTAGTAGATTATCGCTGTGTAAAGTTCAGTACGGTAGAGCTACCTCAGCCTCTGAATACTTTACAGTGTTAGTTCACGACTCTAATACGACGAACCATAACCTCACTCTCTCTCACCTCTTACATTGGCGCCCAAACTAGTGGCCAGAGTTTTGAAAAAAAAGGGGAAAAAACAAGAATCAACAAAACACACATACCTACACATTATCGCATAGCAATAAAGCAACAGCAACGATGGCTACCTTCACAGAAGAGCAAGTCAACAAACTGTTAGCTACTGTGATGACAAAAAATTTACGATGCGATAGTTTTAGCAACTGTACAAGCCGTTTTTCGGGTGAAAAAGATCCTCTCAATGGCTACCTTCACAGAAGAGCAAGTCAACAAACTGCATTGTATATAGAAACTATAGTACTACTATGGAACACGATTTTATGTTACCTTTCCCTCTCTTTTGGTGGCGCTGGTGTTGCCTAAAAAGTAGATTGGAGAGATCGAAATGAAGGTAGGCAGAAGGAATATAAAATAATTTATAAAGTGAGAGGAATAATTATTTTGATTCTGACAATTGCTGACAACAATTAGGCAGGGTAAGGGAGATAGGTGAGCCAGCTGGGGTGTTATGGCAACAAGGGGAAAATGAAAAGAATTTATTGGGCTGTGGATTTATTCAACGGTTTTTTTGCATTTTTCATATATGTAGAAGTATAGATATAGCTACATTATTTTTAATTTTCAAATAATTTCGTATATTTTATTTGATTTTGTGAGATTTGAAATATTATGAGAGCTATGTTGCAAATTTTCATGTCTTACAGATACATTTAAAGTTTTTTTTTCTTGCTTGTGGTAGAATTTACTATACGTATTTGGTTTTTGTGAACTATGTACGTTGCGAATTTTCATGTTTTACAGAAACACTATATTTTTTTTCTTGCAAGTGATAGATAGAATTGAATTGAATACGTATTTGATATTTGTCATGTGTTTACAGTTATATTTTTATGATATCTTTTTTTATTTCTTCTTTATAGGTACATGATATCCTTTTAATTTCTCAAATCTGAAGCAATGACCATTTGAAAATTAAAAGGAGGATAAAATTGATGTACCTAAAATCACTAAAAATAGTTTATGCAACCGTTTTTTGTTTTTAATTTTACTGCTTAAAAAAAGGTTTCCGTGCGAATTTCAATCAGTAAAATTAAAAAAAGTTTTTTTTACAAAAAATTTCTTGAACAAAATCAAATACATATTTTTAAAAATAAACGTATTTGTGTATTCATTTTTCAGTAAATTTAAAATATCACGTCAATTTTCAAAATTTTTAAGTAAATTTGAGATACCACGTGAATTTTAGTATTTTTAACAAATCGAAAAATTTAACCTGAATTTTCAAGTTTAAATAATTTTCACGTGAATTTTTGTAACTCAAATGAAGTTAAAAATTTCACGTGGATAGTTCTCAATGAAATTTAAAATTTTAAAAAGTTTTTTAGTAAATTAAGTACCTACATCCTACATATTTAATTCCAAAAATTTCACGTGAAATTTCAAAAGTTTTAATTATTTAAAAAATTTCATAGTTCATAGTTTTAACCTTTTTTTTTAATTTTCCTTTGGATTTTTCGTAGTTCTCAAAGAAATTTAAAATTTCTTGTGAATTTTCGAGAAATTTCACGAGTTTAAAAAAAAAACCCCAACTTTAAAAAACACGTAGTTTTAATATTCCAAGTTAATTCTCAAGAAATTACATTATTTTATAAATTTCAAGTGAATTTTCAAAAAAAAACACAGAACTTTAAAAAGCACGTAGTTTTCAAAAAACTTACTTAATTTTACTATTCTAGGTGTATTTCCAAAGAATTAGAACATTTTATAAATTTCACGTCAATTTTCCAAAAACACGTCATTTTATTGCTCACTGTTTTTATATTTTACGGGTATTTTAAGAATTCTTGGATTTTCAAGTCCTAAACAAATTTTAAATACCGCGTGAATTTTCAAAAGAAATTAATAATTTTAAATTTTCACGGTGATTTTCATGTTTCTTAAGTAAATTAAGACTTTGACGTGACTTTTTAAAGTTCTAAAGTAAAAAAAAAATTACTTCAATTTTCCATAGCAATATTTTTTTATTTTAAAATATCACGTAAGTATAAACAACTACGTAAAATTAAAAAACAATTGATAAAATATTAAGAAATTCCTTTCATAATTACTTCAATTTTCAAGAATAAATAAAATTAAAATAATCTTAAAAATATTTTTCTATGTGCAAAGTGACGAAGTGCATACGGGCCTTTTGCTTGAAAAATTTCAAAACAAAATCGTTTTTTCTTCACGAATTTTCATTGCCCATTCCTTACGCCTTACCTACCTAGCAAAAACAATTCAAATAATTCCCCTTTGCAAAAAAGAAATGAAGAAAAAAGTCTTTTTTCCTAACTCCCTCCAACTCCCATAAACTTCCATTCCAATTTTATACATCGTTCTCTATCTTCTGTTATTTCCTCAACACTCATATTTATTATTCTTTTTCTTTGTGACTACCCCACTTTCAAGTCTACACTCGTCTCCACTTCAGGTTGGAAAAAGCTTCCGTCCGTCTCATCAGAGGTCGCGTCGTTCGTTCCTCTCCATAGTAGTACTATTCCATTTCATATACAATGCAAACTGTTAGCTACTGTGATGACAAAAAATGTACGATGCGGTAGTTTTAGCAACTGTACAAGCCGTTTTTCGGGTGAAAAAGATCCTCTCAAAGTGGAAGAATTTATTGCCACAAGTAGCTGCTATGGAGACGTCGAACACATCAGTGAAGCTGATGCCATAAAGAGATTCCCCTTATTATTAGAAGGCGATGCTCGAAGTTGGTGGCAGGGCATTAAAGCAGGAATAAAAACATGGAATGATGTTCTCACTGCCTTGCGTTGCGCGTATGCACCTACAAAACCAGCATACCGCATTTACCAAGAAACTTTCGAAAATAAACAAAAATTCAAAGAAAGTACAGATGATTTCATTCGAAAGAAAAGAGCACTACTCTCGCAATTGCCAGCTCCACAACCGCCAGAAACCATGATGCTAGATATGATATACGGGTTGTTGCATTTAACCATCCGCGATGGTGTACCGCGTGATTCGTTAAAAACATTTCAAGAACTGATCGACAAGGCAAGAATTGTTGAGCAAAGCATGGCTGAAATATATACAGCAAGAAATCCGACTTCGAAACCTGACGATGAGTCTACAAAGAAAAAGAATAGATGCAATTATTGTAACCATCTAAGACACACAACAGCAGAATGCAGGAAAAAACAAAAGGCCGAGCAAGAAAACCAAACAAAGTCTCCAGCAAATCCAGGCATTTTCTGTTACAAATGCAAGGCTCCAGGATATCTGAGATCTAATTGTCCAACTTGCAAAGAATTGCCAAAAGGTCCGCATACTGTTTCTTTCAACCTAATTAAAAACACTATTGGTAATGATTTGCCAACCATTCCAATTATGTCACATGGTGAAAATGGAATTGCATATGTTGATACAGCAGCAAGAACCAGTGTTGCCGGACGTCACTTGTTCGAACACCTTTCGCGGAATGGAACGAAATTTCGTCAAGTTGATGCTGACGTTACACTAGCTGATGGTAGTATTCAGCGCAGTGAAATTTGCATGGCTTCAACCACCATTATTTTTGGAAAGCGACTGCGACCCATTACCTTTGTTGCCCTTCCAAAAGCAAAAGAAAACCGCACCCTCATTGGAATTGATTTTCTGGAAGAAAATGGCGTAGTTCTCAACTTGGGACAACGATGCTGGCACTTTCAAGACAATCCAAAGGAAACATTTGATTTCTATGACACCTTGAACCATCACCACTCATAACGGAACTAAGACGTGAAGCTGAAAAACACACCCAATGGTTTGAAAAAATTCAACCAATTACACCTCTACGCAAAACTCCTATTTTTCAAAATTCAACTCCAACTAAGCCAGTAGTATTTTCAAGTTCAATTTTTAGCCCGAAAACACCTGTGCATATGGTCACCTTTGAAGAAGACGATGAAGCCTACGGTCCTGAACCATGGAACTCAAAAAAAATCATCAACCAATTCCAAAACAACGACTACTCACCTCATTCCATCAACAAAATCTTCAATGATTCATTGCGTGCTGAAGTAACACCGGAAAGGAAAAATAAAAATGAGCTCTTCCCTTATAAACCAAAACGATCTTGTGAGAAAATGGATGATTACGAATATTTCCTAGAATCATGGCAATAACCATAACATTAAGAGAAGATGAAGGAATCAATTTATGCCATCAAGAAACCAAAGAATTAAACAAAATTTTGTCTCGACACTCAACACTGTTCGAAAAGCTAGGAGAACCTACTCCATATATAGAACATAAGATTAAGATGGGAGATCACCCCCATTCGCTACCACACCATACAGACTTTCGTTCATTCGCAAACAACAACTAAAAAATGAACTGCAGAAAATGTTATCAAACGGAATTGTGGAGGAATGTGAATCACCATGGGCAGCCCCAGTAGTCATGGTACCCAAGAAAGATGGAGGAGTACGAGTCTGCATTGACTACCGCGGATTAAACAAAATTACCATTCCTGACCATTATCCAATACCAAGAATTGATGATACAATCCACTCTACAAAAAGTACAAAATTTATAACAACACTTAATCTTCAATCTGGGTAGTACCAAATAAAAGTTGCCGAAAAAACCGCGTTCATAACACCTTTTGGCATGTACTGCTTTAAGCGAATGCCTTTCGGTCTCAGAAACGCTCCTGCTACTTTCATGCGTCTTATGGATAAATTTCGTTCTGGACTCATTATAGAAGGAATGTGGCTTTTGGTATATCTTGATGATGTAATAATTTGTTCCAGTACTTTTAATGAGCATTGTAATCACCTTAATAAAGTTTTCGAACATCTTCACCAGTACAAGTTAAAAGTAAACAGGCAGAAATCAAAAATCTGTTGTAGCAGCGTCAAGTACCTCGGACATCTAATCACCAGCAGAGGAATAGAAGTAGATCCCGATAAAACCATTGCCATTTCTTCCAGATTAGAACCAAGGAACGTTAAAGAAGTTCTTTCCTTCATACAAACTTGTTCATGGTATCGTCGATTTGTTGAAAATTTTGCTAGTATAGCGAAGCCACAGTGTGGAAATGGGGAAAAGAAGAGCAAAGCGCATTCAACAAACTCAAAGCATCCTTAACTACCGCACCAGTTTTACAACAAGCTTGCGAAGACAAACCATTTTATGTGAAAACAGATGCTAGCAGTTATGCTATAGGTGCAGTATTGGTCCAGGGCCAGGGGGAGAAAGCTGAAGAACATCCCATCGAATACATTTACTGACTAAAACCGAGCAAAACTATTCCACAACAGAAAGAGAAGCCTTAGCAATCATCTATGCCGTAAATAAATTCCGTGGATACATAGAAGGAACCAAGTTCGTACTTCTAACTGATCATCAACCATTAAAATGGTTAATGACACTTAAATCTCCAACGGGAAGACTTGCCAGATGGGCATTACAGCTCCAACCCTATAGTGTCGACATACAATATACACCAGGAAGCACCAACAAAGTTGCTGATATGCTGTCCAGACCACCGTGTCAAGTCAGTGAACACACTATTGAATCCTGTGAAATCTGCAACGTGAAAATTGATATTCCAGCTAGAGAGGCTAGTGAAATTCGCCAAGCACAACTTGAAGATACCGAACTAAAACCCATCATCGAAGCATTTGAAGAAAATAATGAGAATTTACCACGTTGGACAGCTAGAGGTTATATTATGGGTAACGGAATCCTGTACAGGTATTCCCCAGAGTCCGATTCTGAAGATGCCCAGTTGGTAGTCCCACTTAAAGAGCGCGCAGAAATCTTACGATCACACCATGATGATGCCACTGCTGGTCATTATGGCATTGAACGAACAATATCAAAGATTACATCAAGATACTATTGGCCGAGGATGAGGACTGATATTACCAAACATATCGGAAACTGTTTAGCATGTCAAAGATATAAGCCAAGCAACTTAAAGCCAACTGGTTTACTACAAACAATACCAAGCAATCAAAGGTTTGAAGTTATTGCCGTTGATTTGTTTGGACCCTTGCCAAAAACTCAGGATGGATATCAATGGATTATCATCATCGAAGATATCACTAGCAGATGGACAGAAGTCCATCGCCCCCGCTGTGTTGATACATTTAAAGGGTAAACCAAAAATCCCCTTGAGCGCGCGCTTATTATACAAAAAAAAAAACCAGTTTACCATCCACAATCGAATCCCGTAGAAAGGAGAAATCGGGACATGAAGAGTCAACTTGCTATCCTTGTCGGAGACAACCACACAACATGGGCAAATCATTTGCCATCTATTCGATTCGCCATGAATAACGCTAAATGTCAAAGCACTGGTTATACACCTGCATATCTAACTTTTGGCCGAGAATGTCGAACAATAGACGAAGTCACCAACAACGTAAGATCAATCGAAGATGCTGAAATCTACATTCCTCAAATCACAACAAAACTAACCGAATTATCCACAATACTACAAAATGCGAAAGAACAAACCGAATACACTCAAGACCGAAATAAAGCCTATGTAGATACAAAAAGACGTCCACAAACTGAGATCAAAGAGGGAGATGAGTGGTTACCACACACGGATTGAGTCAATCTGCGAAAAACATCACTTCAAAGTTCGTTCCAAAACGAGATGGCCCATTTGTGGTTGTCAGTAAAGTTGGATCTTCCTCTTTCAAAATTGCAAACAAAGATGATTTAACACTTCCGGTTGGCATTTATCAAGTGTCCGCCCTAACCAAATTAAACCAAGATGAGAAGACCACTGTTGAACCGATACGAAGACTGCACAGAAGGGGCTACTAAACCTGTCACCTCGTCGAGACGACTGAAGTTCCAGAGGGGGAGACTGTAGCAACTCAATCAACTCATATTTTATTTTTATAAACTTACTTAAATACTGAAAAGAGATGAACTAAAATAAAATTAATTAAGCCCTTCTGGCAACACTATTTTGTTAAAAATAAAGTAATTCTTAGAATGTCTGGCAATGTCCATTTAAAGTAAATGTCAAATTAAAAGCTCTTCAAGCTTAACCACTAAAAGAAAACTGGGAAAAAGCTTTTTAAAACCAATGTATAAAAGCCGAACATGAAAATGAATAAAGACACTCGACTGGTAGATTTAGATTTGTACCTGTGAAATTAAATCAAATTTGAAAGAGTTGTGACTATTTCGCTTTACAATAAATAAGATATAAAAAAAAAACAATTTTTAATCAAGCTTTTAATTTGTTTTCTGCTTTTCTTTTTATGTTTTTGTTCTTCTTTTAATTCTATTTTTTTTATTATTTCTCTGAAGTCTCTAATTTTTAATTTCTTATTTTTTTTTATCTTAGTGTAGTTTTAGATTAATTACTTTGTTTTTCTTCTTTTTTTTTCTTTATTTTTTTGTAAATATTTTGTTATGCTTTGATAGTTTTAATTTTATTTCTTTTTAGTTGTTTTAATTAAATGAGTAATGTTCAAAATTCAAAGATTTAAAAAGAAATTTCATAATAATAAAAAAATTGTGCTATGAAAGGAGGTAGGTAGGTACTTAGCTTTTTTTTTTTTTTTTTTTTTGAATAATTATTTTGGTAGTTTATGTAGATGGTGTTGTAGCTGATGATGGTTATCGTATGTCCTGGTTGTTAAATTAGGTGTCGGATGTTGTGTGTTCTGGCTGATAAATTGACTGAAGATTTATATAAAATTGTTGTATGTAGATGTTGTTGTTGTCTGGGCTTGTAGATGTTGTTTTGTAGAGGTTGCTCGTTCTTGCTGGTAAGTATGTTTGTTGATGGTGTGGTGTCGCTGAGTTGCTTGTCTGTATTTTGTTCTTCTTGTAGATTTTGGTTGTAGATGGTGATGTTGTTGTCTTAACAGGGTGAGGTTGATTTGACGTTGATGACTGTGCAAGATGATGATGGTGGGTACCGGTTGCACGTTTATGCTGGAGGTATAGTGTGGTGATGTTCTGGCTGGTAGTATGGTCTGGATGGTTTTATTTTCGTAGGTGATGATGTAAATTTCCTCGGGAGTTTAAGGCTCCCCCTACGTTAATGGTCGTTAGATGTTGCCGATGTGGTTTTAAGGCAAAAAACACAGAAGTGTTTGAACCTTTTGGTGACGTAAGGCTGGTTTTTCTAATTTTGGCTTTAAGGGATGATTTCGTCCGTCAAATGGATGGCGATTCTGACGTGCCTACACCGCCCCTTACTTGGTTTTTGTCGTTGGTTTTGGTGTGTCTAGCGGGTTTATTTTTTTTTCTTTTTTTTTTAACGAATTTGGGATTATGATAAAAAAAATGTCTGAAGATCTTTAGAAGGGTTGCTACTTTCAAGCTCCCACGTGATTTTCTTTGGAAGGAAAATTTTTCTAAATTCCTGGAAAATTCCAGATCCATTTAGTACACTATTTTTTTTTCTTAATTCTTTATATTAATTAACAATCGATTTAACTTACTTCTTCTTTTTTTTCAAAATTTTTTTTTTTATTAACACCACTATTAACTTCTTTCACTTTTTTTCTTTTTATATATTTCGGGATCGGAATAACACCGCACTCGAACTATTCTTCACGACACGCCAAAACCAACTGAAGAATTTCTGTCTTTCTGGAACTTTCGTTTTCCCCTTTTTTTCGAAAACCATAGAATAATCGATCAATTTTTACCATGATGGAAGTGCTTCCGGTCCTGGTTTTCAAGGAATCCTGATCGGGATTTTGACTAGAAAAATCTAATTTTAATTTGTTATTTAAAACCCGATTTTTTACATATAGATGTATCCTTATTTTATTATTCTAGTCAAAATCCTTTCCAAAATCCTTACTTCCGACACCGATTATCACCCACACCAAATTGTCTCTTGGTAGTAGTTGACGAATTCAAATTCCCCTCTTTTTCAATCTTCGACATATGTTTTCGAATTCAAATCTTCGTTGACCAATAAAACCATTCCTTCATCTATTTTCCTTGTGCTCCTTCTAACTGACGATTTCCAACACCTTCCATGGCCGAGTTGTCCGGTCGCTCGGTCACGAATCCTCGGTCCTCCGGTTCGAATCCTGCGTCCATTCATTATTCCTTTTTTTTTTTTAATAATTTTATATTTGCATTAATTTTAATTTTTTTCACTTTCTACCTTTTTTTTACATCACATTTGTTTTTTTCTTATACTGTGAATTTTCTTTAGTTCACCCTGTATTTTCTGTCTATTTCCATATTAATGTTATTTATCAGTTTAATTTTCTACTTTCAAATCGTAACGTCTATCTATCCACTTCCTATAAAATTTCTACTTTTCGACATGTTCAACTTTCCATTATCTCCATTCCATTATATTATTTTAATTAAATCTGTAGCCCAATTAACATTATTTTCGATCATTTACCACAAACCTGATACTTTTTCAAGTGCTCATGAAGAAAAAGGAACAGGAAACTAAAACCAGAGCTCTCATGCACAGACTGAGTTTGCCGGGCCGTAGAGTTGCAAATTTACTTTTTCAGATCTTTGCAGTGATATACCCCGATGCGCTTGCCGTTCAGATCTTCGAGCTCATACAAATTGTTGCCAATAGGTTTTCGTATCCTCATCTTCAAAAATTTTGGGCACAGTTTTGCATTTAAGTGCTTTGATTTGTCGCTCAGTATAAAGTTACGTCTATAAACTATGTCGCCGGTATTATACTTTACATTTTTACTTCTGGTGTTGTAATGATTCTCGTATCTTGAATGTGCATTTGCCAGGGACTCTTTGAGTTGGGTTGGCCAAACAGAGCCTCGTACAGTGCCATACCAATAGCTGAATGAACAGCAGTTCGCAGCGCACAAGCTATGCCAGAGAGATGCGCGTCCCAATTCTTTTGGTCAGGGTCTATGTATGACCTTACCGCTGCAAGAATGGACCGGTTCACTCTCTCACTAGCATTCGCTTGTGGTGAGTATAATGCTGTCCTCACATGGTTAACACCGTACGAGGACATCAGCTTACCAAACTCCTTGCTCGTGAACTGTTTGCCTTTATCCGAAAGAATTGTCTCTGGCACCCCATACACATTGAAGATATCCTCCTACAGGATTTTTATGATTACATCACTTGTAGCTCGTCGCACTGGTTTAATTACAACAAATTTCGTAAATTGGTCCAAAATTATGTAGTGTGTGTTACCCCCCTTAGAACGAGGATAAGGCCCAAGAAAATCCATATATAACATTTGGAATGGCCTTCAAACGATTTGCCCATTGGTGGTCTTAGGGTCTGATTTGTCGCCTTACACATCTTGCACACATCACACTTCCCGATATAATCCTTCACCTGAGCTGCCATTCCGGGCCAAAAGAATTGGTTTCGCAGTCGGTAAAGAGTCTTTGAAATTCCACCATGCGAAGCTCGAGGTGGTCGATGAGCCAAGGATATCAAGTTTTCAGTCAGCTGTTTGGGTACCCAAAGCTTCCAAACAAGGTCATCCTGTAAAGGATTCCCTGTGCAATGTCTAACCTTCTTGTATACAAAATTGTTTGAAACTTGAAGGTCAGGTAGCTGTTCTTTTTGTTTTTCGACGTTTTCCAAGAGCTTGCAGTAATCCTCAGATTGAAAACTGGGGTCTGCAAGATCGATATGTAACACGTCGGTAGTTCCAGTTCCCATCGATCCATCGAAGTTCAGAGCTTCTACCTCGTATACTCGCGATAGAGCATCTGGGACCACATTTATTGAACCTTTTCGATGTTCGATGGTGAACTCTTGAAGCTTTAGGCTCCATCTAGCCAACCGTCCGCTTAAATCTCTCTGGCTCATCAGCCACTTCAAGCTCGCATGGTCTGTAACTATTTTGAATGCTTGAGCTTCGACATATGGGCGAAATTTTTTTACCCCTACTACTGTAGCCAGGCACTCGCGCTCGGTTACTCTATAGTTGCGTTGAGCCTTGTTTAGCTTCTGGGAATGGTAATATATGGGCCGCTCATTCCCTTCTTCGTCCAGTTGACATAGTACACAACCAATGCCTGAATTGGATGCATCGCATAAGATGATAAATTCTTTGTTGAAGTTTGGGTGGACCAGTATTGGATCTGTAGTCAACAGCTCTTTTATTTTGTTAAATGCAGCAATTGCCTCTTCGCCAAAAACAAACTTTTTCCCTTTCTTTAGCGTGTCAGTTAAAGGACTAGCTAGAGTCGAGAAGTCTCTGACGAAGCGCCTATACCACCCTGCTAGACCTAAAAAGCTCCTCACTTGTCGAACTGTCTTGGGAATTGGAAAGTCAACTATTCCTGATATTTTGCCCTTATCCATTTTTAGACCACCGTCACCTACAACAAAACCTAAGAACCTTAGCTCTTTGAAGCAAAACCTCGATTTTTGAACGTTGATCGTCAATCCTGCTTCTTTAAGTTTCTTAGCCAAAATCTCCAACAACTCAACGTGCTCTTCAAAGGTACTCGACACAGCAAATCATCGACATAAGGGAAAATTTTTTCTCGCAAATTCGTAGGTACCACTTTATCTATCAATTTACACATTGTTGGAACAGCGTTCTTAAGTCCAAAGGGCATTACCGTAAATTGCATTAAAGGGCGGCCGGGAACAGAAAAAGCTGTCTTCTCTCTCGCGGATTTCTCCAACGGTATCTGCCAGAACGCGTCCTTCAGATCTACACTAGAGATGTAGCGTGTTTCTTGAAGGCGCGCCAGCAGCCCCTCTATATGAGCCATTGGATACGCATTACCTTTGGTCTTGGCGTTTACTTTCCGATAGTCTAGGCATAGACGGTTCTTTCCGGGTTTCCGTACCAGTACTACCGGAGAACTCCATGCACTAGAGCTTTCTTCAATAACGCCAAGGCCTATCATGCGATCCAACTCCTCATATAGAAGTTTTTGTACCGCTGGAGAGACCGGATAGTGACGTTGCTTTATCGGCTCCGCGTCACCTGTATCTATTTCATGTTCCAAAAGAGCTGTTTTTCCTAAGCCTAATACAGCAGAGGATGGAAACAGATTTATGGCTTTTCCCAGAGTCTTTGACTGCTCGCTTGTCAACACATGAGCGTTTGGATTAATTTCCTTTTGGTTCACGTCAAGAGTCAGTTCGGAAATGAGATTTGGTGCGATGCTAAACTCTCTCCAAAAATCCACCACCAAATGTAAAGGCTGTTGTAAAGAAGCTACCAAGAACAAATTAATGTCCTTAGTAACTCCCTTGTAAGTTACCTTCACCGTTATTTTGCCGATTATGGCTTGGTTCTTACCGTCTGCCGTTTTTATATCAGAAGCGAATTTTTTAAGATTGATGTTTTTCCGGGCCAAGAACTCCAAACCACCCACGCCCAGGCAACTAATACTTGCTCCACTATCCAGTAAACCAAGTACAGGCTCCCCTAGTTCGTGCACCGTTGCATATGGCCGCGGATCGTCAGAACAACGCAGTGTCGTTGCTTCAATTGCCTTGTGTGTCTTCTTTTTGTCCTTAAACTTTTCTCGCAGTTTTTTTATCTTATCCGAGACTGTAGGACTATTTGAAGATCCAAAGATTCTCTGCCTCACTTCGTAATAGTTTTGGATTCTTTCGTGAAGAGTTTTAGGTGGTTGTTTCAGTGGTTGTTTAGTTGTTGAAATTTGAGTGGGATTTTCTTGTCTAATTGGTTTTAATATGGTCATAGCTGGTGTTTTCGTTATTGTATTTTTGTCATTGACAATTCCGGTGGGTGGTGTTGAAGTCGTCGTTTGGTTGCAAGATATTTGTTCTATTTCGATTCCGGATTCCGTTTCGGTGAGCAGCTTCTCCGGTTGTCTGAGCTGCTCCGAGAGGCGTTTCCCGAACATTTAGGGCACTGCGGAGAGGTGACATTTTCCATTCCACATTTAAAACATAACAAGTTCCGCTGGGGGTCAGGACATTCAAAAAACGAGTGTCCTTTCTCTTTACAATTCCAGCAACTCAACATTCGGGTTTCCCTCTTTGGCTGGAATGCTTCAATGTTATGACTTCCACCCTCACAACTATGATCATCAACTTCAACTTCCAACTCTGCAATCTTCTTATTGAGAGGTGGAATAAACTTTTGTTGTCTCTGGGAACTCTCTCTCTAGTTCAAATATTTTTCAATGCTTTTGCACACATACACCAGCTCTGGTAGACTTTCTGTTCGATAGGTTATCAGGAGCTCACCCATTCTCCTCTTAACATTAAGCTTTAACAGCTCCATTAACTCCTGGGGCGGTTTTGGAACTTTCAACCTGCTGTTCAGCTGCTGTATAGCGGAGTAGAAATCATCGAAAGTCTCAGAAGGAAGTTGGTGTCTGTCGAACATCCTCCTCGACAACTCTGAGTCCGTCTCCAAACTCCTGTACTGATCAATCAGCGCCATCCGAAGAGCCATCCAATTTATAGTCGGGTTAGATTTTAGGTGTATCCAGTACCAACTCTCTACCCTTCCAGTGACAAAGTGGTGGAAGTTTAGGACAACTTCCTCCCAACTTACTCCATAACTTATCCTCAACCTTTCCAATCGGAACAGAAAATCATCCACCGTCATTTGACGGTTGTCAAATTTTAATCCCCATTTATGAAAATGGTGGAATTTATTTCTGTTCGATGTTAAGGCTGAAGACAGTGGACTGTTGTACGAGTTGTCAAAGTTTAAGTTTTCTAATTGCCTTAAAAACGCATCCGCGGTTGATGTGCGGCCTTCATCATGACGTTGCACTGAAGGTTGACCTTGAGGATGGCTGCTAGTTGTTTGTGTTGGATTTTGAGTCGCTGTGTTTGCTCGGCTATTATTTGTTGTTGTCCTGTTCCCTTCAGTCCTGTTCCCTTGAGTTTCTGACCTGTTGTGTCGAAGTACTGTCTGGTTGTGCGAAGGTTCTGTCTGGTTGTGCTGAGGTTCTGTCCGGTTGATTTGATTTTCTATACTATTGTTCTGGAATGCTATCCTGTTGCTATGGGTTGCCGCCAATGTTGGGATCTCGCTATATCTTGCCGACATTAAATTTGGAGTGGGTGGTGAAACAGCTCCCAATGTTTGACGCAATATGTTCGCCACCTCATTGTGAAGATACGCCCTGCTTCTTTCTGCTTCAGCCCGGAGAAATTCCATGTCCTTAGCTCGGCTGAGCCCTATAGCCGCAGTTACCACTTCCTCGATATATTCTGCTAACTCTTCCTCTTCAGCAGCGTTCTCAGGTTCGACCATCGTCACTTCAGGATCATTTTGAATTGGATAAGAATCCTCTCGAGAATCCTCCGTATTATAACCAAGATTAATCCTTGTGCTACTTCGGGGCACATTTTGAGCTAACAAAGAAGCAGCTCCTAATTCCAATCTTTCACCTTCGCCTTGCGCTACACTTTCCACCATAGCATTTGGATTACTCCTCAAAACTTTGCGTTTTCTAAATTCAGCCAGTGGAAACTTTGGTGGCATCTTGTTAAAACTAAAAAAAAATATCCACAGCTAACCAAAACGACCTGTAACCAAAACTCTTACACCCGCAATCCCAAAACCAAATTTCAAAAATAAAGAACCCAGTAAAACAAAATGTAATCTAAATCTAATTATAAGAACAGAAAAAGAATTTAAATAAATTCTACTCTAATCGAAAAGTATAGTTGCGAAGAATAGTTACCTGTAACGGAACCTAAACTGAATCTAAACCCCAACAAAAATTCGATTAGAAAATACAATCTGCAATCTCAAAAAAAAAAATTCAACTCACAAAAAGAAAAATATTTTAGTAACCCCAAATAGAGTGAAAAGTTTCTGTTTCGAATTGATAACCTTAATAAAAACTTATTTATGTATAGTAAATCAAAAATCTAACTAACCAATCAATCTGATTAATTAAAATACAAATTTACCAAACAAAAGAGTTGATGTCCAAACTCGATTTAATAAAAACGAAATAAAAAATTTCAAAATCCAACGAAATTTATATGTTGTACTATTCATGAAAATTTAAGGGTGGATGTGGACGCTGCCTACTGAAACCCTCTAAATGACAAGATGACTACTCCACTCTAGATCACTCTTCCTAAACATTATCCTCATTTCTCACTCCTTCTTTCTCTCTCAATCTTCAATAATAAAAATCAAAAAAAAATTATTAGCCGCAAAAAAATTTATTTGTCTTCCTGATTACGATCTTCCTATGCACTTAGTAGTTTGTTGAGTTTCTGAATTTTTAAGGGTTAAATTTCGCTCTCGCTTCCGAAAACCAGTTTCTGTACCCTAGCTCTTGGGTCGAGTTAGTTACCAACCACTTAACGCAATTAATAACATTGAGTCAACATCATTATATCGAATGAAATTCATCAAATTAAAAGAAAAATGGATTAACTCCCATGATAAAAAATACTGTTTTGAATTGAAATTGCCATAAAAGCCTTACTGAACGCAACAGACTGAATAGGGATGCCAACTCTCCCATTCACTGGACGTCAGCTTGGTACTTCTACGGATTCATAAAATGAATACACTCTAACTCCAAAAACCAATAGTGCCTGAAAGACAAAAAAATCAAAAATTAAATATAAACAAATAGTTTCTCTTTGGCCTATCCTTTTTTTTCTATATTTTTTTTTTACTTTCCTTTTCTATATTCGAAGGACGAATTCGGTCCCACGTTGGGCGCCACCTGTAACGGAACCTAGTTGGTAGATTAAGGACTTTTCAGAAGATATCGTACTCTCCCTAAGAGGAGGTGCCATTACCCTCAAAAAAAATTCTCATATACGACACATCCACGAAATTCTTCCTTTGAGTTCTTAAAAACCTTCACCCCTTTATACTACCAGAGCAACCTACCGTCTACAGGTTACGATAGGCCGACCCTGATAGCAGGAGAGAAGGGTGTTCAAATCTAAGACGGCTCGGCATGCTTGCTATTCTTGCCATCTTAGATGTGAACGGTCGTTACGTTCTTTAATCATGCCGAAAAAAAAATTATTTAAATGTGTTTACTATAGGTTCAAAAAAAAAAAAATTCGGAACCCGAAATCCGTCCAATAGAAATCAAAAAAAATTTTAATAAATAAATTATTATTGTTTGAGATGACACTATGTTTTGATGACGAGAGAAAAAAAATTTAAAGCGTCGAGATGGTAACCCTAGAGCGAGTTGGACAGGTGTTATTGTCCTAAAGTGGCGAACCCTCCCACGCATCACCCCGTGACACGTCCATAGCTACCGCGACCACGATGCTTATTTGCGGTAGCTCCCTAAATTGGTGCTGGTCAGCTCATTAAAAACTCACCATCTCACTGTTCTCATCATGTCATTCTAGGATCGCCACATCCACCCTTCAAAAAAAAAATCTTACACGAACATTTTAGTTGTTCGTCACCTTAATCCAATTTCCAAAACAAGAAACAACTTCCCATCAAAAAGAATTGAAAAGAGTAACACCTTCTATTTCATTCATCAAAATTTCACAATCTTTTTATTCAATAAAAAAAAAAACTTATATAAACCAAAAAAAATTATATAAATAAGTATGTATACGATTATAAATGCATGATTTTAAATTCATATTCAAATTAATAAAAAAAAGTCAACTTCGCTATTTCTCAAAGCAAACTTTTCCTCTAATTTAGGTTTATGTATTTATATATGTACGTGTTTTGTATTGAAAAGCTTTTTCACATAAAAAAATATTGAGTAATCGTTGAGTTGATCTTGTTTGATATGTAGTTTTAAAATTTGTAATCACGTTTGCTTTTATACAAATCATTATTCTGAGTTTTAAATTATCTAGTTTTGTTAGTTTTATTAATTTCCTTTCCTTGCATGTATAAATATATAGTAATTTAAAAATTTTATTTATTCTTGTTAGTTTATTGTGTCTGAATTAGAATGAGTGCAAAATATCGAGGAATGTTGCCCCTGAAATTATGCTTTACTTTTTATATATTAAAGAACTGCGGGTGTTTGAATTTAAAAAAAAAATATATACATATATAGCGAATTCGTCGCAAAGCTTTCAAATATGATAAACAGAAAATATAATAAAATGACTTACCAAAGCTTTGTTTAGTTTTTTTGTATGGTTCTTACATATAGTTTCTTTCAATTGTTTATGATGTCGACGTCCAATGATGTGGTGCACCGCTTCAATTGGTTTGTCTGACGAATGTTGTTTTGATGTTAATAAAATGTTGTATAATTTAATTGTGTAGCAACTCAATCAACTCATATTTTATTTTTATAAACTTACTTAAATACTGAAAAGAGATGAACTCAAATAAAATTAATTAAGCCCTTCTGGCAACACTATTTTGTTAAAAATAAAGTAATTCTTAGAATGTCTGGCAATGTCCATTTAAAGTAAATGTCAAATTGAAAGCTCTTCAAGCTTAACCACTAAAAGAAAACTGGGAAAAAGCTTTGTAAAACCAATGTATAAAAGCCGAACATGAAAATGAATAAAGACACTCGACTGGTAGATTTAGATCAAGAAACATCTCGGTGGAGTACCTCCACCTTTTTGAATTTTGATCTTTTGACAGCAGTTATTAAATTAAAATTGAATGTGTTTGCGTTTTTATTTTTTTATAATTTTTTCAAATAATCTGCAGAACCCAGGCCCGGAATTAGATTAGTAGATTATCGCTGTGTAAAGTTCAGTACGGTAGAGCTACCTCAGCCTCTGAATACTTTACAGTGTTAGTTCACGACTCTAATACGACGAACCATAACCTCACTCTCTCTCACCTCTTACATTGGCGCCCAAACTAGTGGCCAGAGTTTTGAAAAAAAAGGGGAAAAAACAAGAATCAACAAAACACACATACCTACACATTATCGCATAGCAATAAAGCAACAGCAACGATGGCTACCTTCACAGAAGAGCAAGTCAACAAACTGTTAGCTACTGTGATGACAAAAAATGTACGATGCGGTAGTTTTAGCAACTGTACAAGCCGTTTTTCGGGTGAAAAAGATCTTCTCAATGGCTACCTTCACAGAAGAGCAAGTCAACAAACTGTTAGCTACTGTGATGACAAAAAATGTACGATGCGGTAGTTTTAGCAACTGTACAAGCCGTTTTTCGGGTGAAAAAGATCCTCTCAAAGTGGAAGAATTTATTGCCACAAGTAGCTGCTATGGAGACGTCGAACACATCAGTGAAGCTGATGCCATAAAGAGATTCCCCTTATTATTAGAAGGCGATGCTCGAAGTTGGTGGCAGGGCATTAAAGCAGGAATAAAAACATGGAATGATGTTCTCACTGCCTTGCGTTGCGCGTATGCACCTACAAAACCAGCATACCGCATTTACCAAGAAACTTTCGAAAATAAACAAAAATTCAAAGAAAATACAGATGATTTCATTCGAAAGAAAAGAGCACTACTCTCGCAATTGCCAGCTCCACAACCGCCAGAAACCATGATGCTAGATATGATATACGGGTTGTTGCATTTAACCATCCGCGATGGTGTACCGCGTGATTCGTTAAAAACATTTCAAGAACTGATCGACAAGGCAAGAATTGTTGAGCAAAGCATGGCTGAAATATATACAGCAAGAAATCCGACTTCGAAACCTGACGATGAGTCTACAAAGAAAAAGAATAGATGCAATTATTGTAACCATCTAAGACACACAACAGCAGAATGCAGGAAAAAACAAAAGGCCGAGCAAGAAAACCAAACAAAGTCTCCAGCAAATCCAGGCATTTTTTGTTACAAATGCAAGGCTCCAGGATATCTGAGATCTAATTGTCCAACTTGCAAAGAATTGCCAAAAGGTCCGCATACTGTTTCTTTCAACCTAATTAAAAACACTATTGGTAATGATTTGCCAACCATTCCAATTATGTCACATGGTGAAAATGGAATTGCATATGTTGATACAGCAGCAAGAACCAGTGTTGCCGGACATCACTTGTTCGAACACCTTTCGCGGAATGGAACGAAATTTCGTCAAGTTGATGCTGACGTTACACTAGCTGATGGTAGTATTCAGCGCAGTGAAATTTGCATGGCTTCAACCACCATTATTTTTGGAAAGCGACTGCGACCCATTACCTTTGTTGCCCTTCCAAAAGCAAAAGAAAACCGCACCCTCATTGGAATTGATTTTCTGGAAGAAAATGGCGTAGTTCTCAACTTGGGACAACGATGCTGGCACTTTCAAGACAATCCAAAGGAAACATTTGATTTCTATGACACCTTGAACCATGTAGTTTCACCACTCATAACGGAACTAAGACGTGAAGCTGAAAAACACACCCAATGGTTTGAAAAAATTCAACCAATTACACCTCTACGCAAAACTCCTATTTTTCAAAATTCAACTCCAACTAAGCCAGTAGTATTTTCAAGTTCAATTTTTAGCCCGAAAACACCTGTGCATATGGTCACCTTTGAAGAAGACGATGAAGCCTACCAAAGAATTAAACAAAATTTTGTCTCGACACTCAACACTGTTCGAAAAGCTAGGAGAACCTACTCCATATATAGAACATAAGATTAAGATGGGAGATCACCCCCATTCGCTACCACACCATACAGACTTTCGTTCATTCGCAAACAACAACTAAAAAATGAACTGCAGAAAATGTTATCAAACGGAATTGTGGAGGAATGTGAATCACCATGGGCAGCCCCAGTAGTCATGGTACCCAAGAAAGATGGAGGAGTACGAGTCTGCATTGACTACCGCGGATTAAACAAAATTACCATTCCTGACCATTATCCAATACCAAGAATTGATGATACAATCCACTCTACAAAAAGTACAAAATTTATAACAACACTTAATCTTCAATCTGGGTAGTACCAAATAAAAGTTGCCGAAAAAACCGCGTTCATAACACCTTTTGGCATGTACTGCTTTAAGCGAATGCCTTTCGGTCTCAGAAACGCTCCTGCTACTTTCATGCGTCTTATGGATAAATTTCGTTCTGGACTCATTATAGAAGGAATGTGGCTTTTGGTATATCTTGATGATGTAATAATTTGTTCCAGTACTTTTAATGAGCATTGTAATCACCTTAATAAAGTTTTCGAACATCTGTTGTAGCAGCGTCAAGTACCTCGGACATCTAATCACCAGCAGAGGAATAGAAGTAGATCCCGATAAAACCATTGCCATTTCTTCCAGATTAGAACCAAGGAACGTTAAAGAAGTTCTTTCCTTCATACAAACTTGTTCATGGTATCGTCGATTTGTTGAAAATTTTGCTAGTATAGCGAAGCCACAGTGTGGAAATGGGGAAAAGAAGAGCAAAGCGCATTCAACAAACTCAAAGCATCCTTAACTACTGCACCAGTTTTACAACAAGCTTGCGAAGACAAACCATTTTATGTGAAAACAGATGCTAGCAGTTATGCTATAGGCATTGTATATGAATTTGCATAGTACTCTCATGAACACGTTCCACACGTCGGCCATCTAGCGATCACATCACTTACTAATTTTTTGGTTGCTGTTTCTGTGTATATACAAGTGCGCCCTCAAACGACCACATCACACAACGTTTGGAACGTGCTCATGAGAGTACTATGCAAATTCATATACAATGGCTATAGGTGCAGTATTGGTCCAGGGCCAGGGGGAGAAAGCTGAAGAACATCCCATCGAATACATTTACTGACTAAAACCGAGCAAAACTATTCCACAACAGAAAGAGAAGCCTTAGCAATCATCTATGCCGTAAATAAATTCCGTGGATACAGAGAAGGAACCAAGTTCGTACTTCTAACTGATCATCAACCATTAAAATGGTTAATGACACTTAAATCTCCAACGGGAAGACTTGCCAGATGGGCATTACAGCTCCAACCCTATGGTGTCGACATACAATATACACCAGGAAGCACCAACAAAGTTGCTGATATGCTGTCCAGACCACCGTGTCAAGTCAGTGAACACACCATTGAATCCTGTGAAATCTGCAACGTGAAAATTGATATTCCAGCTAGAGAGGCTAGTGAAATTCGCCAAGCACAACTTGAAGATACCGAACTAAAACCCATCATCGAAGCATTTGAAGAAAATAATGAGAATTTACCACGTTGGACAGCTAGAGGTTATATTATGGGTAACGGAATCCTGTACAGGTATTCCCCAGAGTCCGATTCTGAAGATGCCCAGTTGGTAGTCCCACTTAAAGAGCGCGCAGAAATCTTACGATCACACCATGATGATGCCACTGCTGGTCATTATGGCATTGAACGAACAATATCAAAGATTACATCAAGATACTATTGGCCGAGGATGAGGACTGATATTACCAAACATATCGGAAACTGTTTAGCATGTCAAAGATATAAGCCAAGCAACTTAAAGCCAACTGGTTTACTACAAACAATACCAAGCAATCAAAGGTTTGAAGTTATTGCCGTTGATTTGTTTGGACCCTTGCCAAAAACTCAGGATGGATATCAATGGATTATCATCATCGAAGATATCACTAGCAGATGGACAGAAGTCCATCGCCCCCGCTGTGTTGATACATTTAAAGGGTAAACCAAAAATCCCCTTGAGCGCGCGCTTATTATACAAAAAAAAAAAAACCAGTTTACCATCCACAATCGAATCCCGTAGAAAGGAGAAATCGGGACATGAAGAGTCAACTTGCTATCCTTGTCGGAGACAACCACACAACATGGGCAAATCATTTGCCATCTATTCGATTCGCCATGAATAACGCTAAATGTCAAAGCACTGGTTATACACCTGCATATCTAACTTTTGGCCGAGAATGTCGAACAATAGACGAAGTCACCAACAACGTAAGATCAATCGAAGATGCTGAAATCTACATTCCTCAAATCACAACAAAACTAACCGAATTATCCACAATACTACAAAATGCGAAAGAACAAACCGAATACACTCAAGACCGAAATAAAGCCTATGTAGATACAAAAAGACGTCCACAAACTGAGATCAAAGAGGGAGATGAGTGGTTACCACACACGGATTGAGTCAATCTGCGAAAAACATCACTTCAAAGTTCGTTCCAAAACGAGATGGCCCATTTGTGGTTGTCAGTAAAGTTGGATCTTCCTCTTTCAAAATTGCAAACAAAGATGATTTAACACTTCCGGTTGGCATTTATCAAGTGTCCGCCCTAACCAAATTAAACCAAGATGAGAAGACCACTGTTGAACCGATACGAAGACTGCACAGAAGGGGCTACTAAACCTGTCACCTCGTCGAGACGACTGAAGTTCCAGAGGGGGAGACTGTAGCAACTCAATCAACTCATATTTTATTTTTATAAACTTACTTAAATACTGAAAAGAGATGAACTAAAATAAAATTAATTAAGCCCTTCTGGCAACACTATTTTGTTAAAAATAAAGTAATTCTTAGAATGTCTGGCAATGTCCATTTAAAGTAAATGTCAAATTAAAAGCTCTTCAAGCTTAACCACTAAAAGAAAACTGGGAAAAAGCTTTTTAAAACCAATGTATAAAAGCCGAACATGAAAATGAATAAAGACACTCGACTGGTAGATTTAGATTTGTACCTGTGAAATTAAATCAAATTTGAAAGAGTTGTGACTATTTCGCTTTACAATAAATAAGATATAAAAAAAAACCAATTTTTAATCAAGCTTTTAATTTGTTTTCTGCTTTTCTTTTTATGTTTTTGTTCTTCTTTTAATTCTATTTTTTTTATTATTTCTCTGAAGTCTCTAATTTTTAATTTCTTATTTTTTTTTATCTTAGTGTAGTTTTAGATTAATTACTTTGTTTTTCTTCTTTTTTTTTCTTTATTTTTTTGTAAATATTTTGTTATGCTTTGATAGTTTTAATTTTATTTCTTTTTAGTTGTTTTAATTAAATGAGTAATGTTCAAAATTCAAAGATTTAAAAAAAAATTTCATAATAATAAAAAAATTGTGCTATGAAAGGAGGTAGGTATGTAGGTACTTAGCTTTTTTTTTTTTTTTTTTTTTGAATAATTATTTTGGTAGTTTATGTAGATGTTGTTGTAGCTGATGATGGTTATCGTATGTCCTGGTTGTTAAATTAGGTGTCGGATGTTGTGTGTTCTGGCTGATAAATTGACTGAAGATTTATATAAAATTGTTGTATGTAGATGTTGTTGTTGTCTAGGCTTGTAGATGTTGTTTTGTAGAGGTTGCTCGTTCTTGCTGGTAAGTATGTTTGTTGATGGTGTGGTGTCGCTGAGTTGCTTGTCTGTATTTTGTTCTTCTTGTAGATTTTGGTTGTAGATGGTGATGTTGTTGTCTTAACAGGGTGAGGTTGATTTGACGTTGATGACTGTGCAAGATGATGATGGTGGGTACCGGTTGCACGTTTATGCTGGAGGTATAGTGTGGTGATGTTCTGGCTGGTAGTATGGTCTGGATGGTTTTATTTTCGTAGGTGATGATGTAAATTTCCTCGGGAGTTTAAGGCTCCCCCTACGTTAATGGTCGTTAGATGTTGCCGATGTGGTTTTAAGGTAAAAAACACAGAAGTGTTTGAACCTTTTGGTGACGTAAGGCTGGTTTTTCTAATTTTGGCTTTAAGGGATGATTTCGTCCGTCAAATGGATGGCGATTCTGACGTGCCTACACCGCCCCTTACTTGGTTTTTGTCGTTGGTTTTGGTGTGTCTAGCGGGTTTATTTTTTTTCTTTTTTTTTTAACGAATTTGGGATTATGATAAAAAAAATGTCTGAAGATCTTTAGAAGGGTTGCTACTTTCAAGCTCCCACGTGATTTTCTTTGGAAGGAAAATTTTTCTAAATTCCTGGAAAATTCCAGATCCATTTAGTACACTATTTTTTTTTCTTAATTCTTTATATTAATTAACAATCGATTTAACTTACTTCTTCTTTTTTTTCTAAATTTTTTTTTTTATTAACACCACTATTAACTTCTTTCACTTTTTTTCTTTTTATATATTTCGGGATCGGAATAACACCGCACTCGAACTATTCTTCACGACACGCCAAAACCAACTGAAGAATTTCTGTCTTTCTGGAACTTTCGTTTTCCCCTTTTTTTCGAAAACCATAGAATAATCGATCAATTTTTACCATGATGGAAGTGCTTCCGGTCCTGGTTTTCAAGGAATCCTGATCGGGATTTTGACTAGAAAAATCTAATTTTAATTTGTTATTTAAAACCCGATTTTTTACATATAGATGTATCCTTATTTTATTATTCTAGTCAAAATCCTTTCCAAAATCCTTACTTCCGACACCGATTATCACCCACACCAAATTGTCTCTTGGTAGTAGTTGACGAATTCAAATTCCCCTCTTTTTCAATCTTCGACATATGTTTTCGAATTCAAATCTTCGTTGACCAATAAAACCATTCCTTCATCTATTTTCCTTGTGCTCCTTCTAACTGACGATTTCCAACACCTTCCATGGCCGAGTTGTCCGGTCGCTCGGTCACGAAACCTCGGTCCTCCGGTTCGAATCCTGCGTCCATTCATTATTCCTTTTTTTTTTTAATAATTTTATATTTGCATTAATTTTAATTTTTTCCACTTTCTACCTTTTTTTTGCTTTTTTTCTAATCAATTTTTTTTTATATCACATTTGTTTTTTTCTTATACTGTGAATTTTCTTTAGTTCACCCTGTATTTTCTGTCTATTTCCTTTGTATATGAAAACTATAGTACTATCATGGCGAGTTTTTTTAGGGTTGCAGGGGTCCTGCTGGTGGCGCTGCAAAATGTGAGGTGTAAAATTCGATTTGGGGAGTCTTTAAGCGTCGAAAATTGGTGGTAGGGGCAAGAGTAGACTATTTTTTGGATTATTGCATCCAAAAAATATCAATACATATTATTTAAAACCTCCATAAGCTCTCCGCAAAAAAAAAGAGTAAGGGTTGCATAGGTAAATTAGATGTCGCCCCATTCGACTTCCACCATGAGAGTACTATAGTTTTCATATACAAAGCTATTTCCATATTAATGTTATTTATCAGTTTAATTTTCTACTTTCAAATCGTAACGTCTATCTATCCACTTCCTATAAAATTTCTACTTGTCGACATGTTCAACTTTCCATTATCTAATACACAAACCTCTAGCTAATGTTTTAATTAAATCTGTAGCCCAATTAACATTATGTTATTCAAATCTCTAACGTTTATTTTATTTTATTTTATTTTGGATCATTTACCACAAGTTTATTTGAATGTTAAAACTCATTTTCTTTTTTTTATAATTTAAATGATTCGTTTCTTTAAATAAAGTATTTTTGTGAATCGCACCATTATGGTTGAAAACACAAGTTTTTTTAATTTCAAGCGCCTAGCTTGATGGCTTTTTAGGCTTCCAATTTTTCAGGGGATGCTGAGGGTAACCAACATACCGGAGGTGAAGATGAACTGAGCTGTATAATAAAGGTGATTTAAGGTCAAGTGGAAACCAAAAATATAGCCACTGGTTTCCATGGCTGGGAGGGTTTAGAGAAAGGCTACCGCTGTTAACATCGCAGCGCCCTCTGGCGGTAAAGTCCGTCCGCTGTCTTCAATTGGATTAAATTATTTTTTTTTATGGATTCGGCATGATTTATGTAATGTAGTAGGCGAGTGAGAGTTGCGTGGACAAGTTCCCACATATTCCGGCGAGCTCAAGCCGAGCGACGACAAGCTCTCTCTCTTCACTACTACACTATGGATGTTTTAAATGATATTTATTGATAGTTTTGGATGCAATAATCCAAAAAATAGTCTCCTCTTGCCCCTACCACCAATTTTCGACGCTTAAAGACTTCATAAATCGAATTTTACACCTCAAATTTCGCAGCGCCACCACAAGGGTCCGCGCAACCCAAAGAAAAACTGATAGTACTATAATTTATATATACAAAGGTGTCCTCCTAAAAAATTTTCGCTATGAGAGTACTATAGTTTAGGGTTGCAAAGGTCCTGGTGGTGGCGCTGCAAAATGTGAGGTGTAAAATCCGATTTGGGGAGTCTTTAAGCGTCGGAAATTGGTGGTAGGGGCAAGAGGAGACTATTTTTTGGATTATTGCATCCAAAAAATATCAATAAATATTATTTAAAACCTCCATAAGCTCTCCGCAAAAAAAAAGTAAGGGTTGCGCAGACACACTAGATGTCGCCCCATTTGACTTCCACCATGATAGTATGTACTATAGTTTATATATACAAAGGTTTTCATATACAAAGCTACAACCTACTTTGCTCTCATATGTTGACCGCTAGATGTCACTATGATCGGGAATCCAATGTAAGGCTCCGTTTACACACATTTGTTTTAGGTTTAGACAGGGCGTCCACATCACACTTTATGTTCCTTTTTGTGGAATATGAGCCAAGACTTACTTGTGAAATGAAAACTTTTTGTTTTTCCCGTTATAGTAGTTTTTACACGTTTTCACGCAGTGCTCATATTGATTTATAATTTATTAATAATATATTTCGATTTTTGACTCAAATTAGTTTTATTTCACTTTTTTATCTAGTTTGATAGTATGATTATCACTTTTTCAAAATCTTAAAATTTCACAACACTCACTCTCAGCAAGGCAAAATGACAGATGGGCTACGAATTTTTGTTTTCTATTTCTTATTCTATGTGTGGCAGTGGCGTGGCGTCCATGTAAGTCGATTATTTCCGACTTACCTTTTGAAATTCCCACTTACAAATAATAAACATACTTTCAAACTCCTTCTCCTAACAAAATGAATCTTATAAAATCATACGCCTGCACACACTGCACTGCTAACATTATTTTACCCTCTCTGCGGTCTATTCTGCACATACATACACGACTGCTTTTCAACTCACTCCACAAACAAACACAAAATGTATTGCGCAGTGCGCAGAGCTGATGCAGGTTGAGGTAGGTTTCTTTTTATAAGAAAAGGTTATGCAGAAAAAAATGAAAATGAAATAACCCGGTCTACATCCGACTTTTTTGGTGAATTTGTATGCTTTGGGCTGATGTGTCAAAGGTAGCCACTTCAAGAAAAATATGCGCTGTATATAAGATTTACTGGCATAAGACATATTTTTGTCAGAAAGTACACAAAATTACTGCAATTTCCATAAAGTGGTACAACTGGCCTAAATGAATTCAACAATTTGAAAAACTTAGTTTACAAGCAGAACGCAGTGTGAAACTTAAATCGATTTTGTGTTACTTGTGAATTAAAAAAAAATATTGACAGTTAAATCTTTAAAAATTCGAAATAAAAGTGTAAAAAGTGTGAAAAGTTTTTTGGTAGTAAGATTCAGTTGTTTGATTATGGCTTTATTAAGTGTAGACTGTTGTTTAACAGATTTTCTCTTAGAGGAATCAAATAATTTTAATCAGCTTAGTTTTATGAAGAAAAAAAAGTTATAGTTTTAGGACGCTCCACCCCTTCCATTATAATAGATTTTAAAAGAAAAGATGGTTTCACTTCTCATTTCAATGTTTCATTATACGAAAAGTATACTTGGTTGACTGCCAGTTGTAAGTTAAATAAAATGTTTTGTTTTCCTTGCCTTCTGTTTTCCAATTCTCCTAGTGTTTGGAGCCGTACAGGCTACGCCGACATTAATAATTTGGTTAAATCTGCAAAAAAGCATGTCAAAACGGAAAAACATATTCGCAGTTGTTTATCTCTGCATGAATGAACCTCTTTAGGCAATTCTTTTATAGCGCACAACAAAATTGTTGAGAGGAATCGTAAATTAATGGAGCGTTTTATTGATACGGTAGTTCTTTTAGGCAAACAGGAGCAGGCATTCCGGGGTCACGATGAAAAGTCGGATTCCAACAATCGTGGAAATTATATTGAAACAATATTATACTTATCCAAATATGACACGTTAATGGACATCCATTTAGAGCAGTGTTCAAGTGTACTTACTTACTAACTTAAGGTGGCGCTACAGTCCGGGACGGACCTGGGCCTCAACCAACATGCGTCTCCAGCCAGCTCGGTCCCTAGCTAGCTGTCTCCAGTTTCGCACGCCAAGTTGGTTGAGGTCCTCTCCCACTTGCGTGCGCCACCTGAGCCGCGGTCTTCCTCTACTGCGCCGTCCCTCGGGCTTGGATTCGAAGACTCTCCGGGCCGAAGCGTTGATGTCCATGCGCTCTACATGACCCAGCCATCTAAGTCGTTGGACTTTGATTCGCTTGACCAGGTCAGTGTCGCTTTACAGCCCGTACAGTTCATGGTTGAATCTTCTATGCAGACGGGACCAAAAATCACCCGGAGAATTTTCCTCTCGAAGCATCCTAAGACGTTCTCATCCTGCCTTGACAAGGTCCAAGCCTCAGCACCATAAATAATAACTGGGATGATAAGCGTCTTATAAAGGGTCACTTTGGTTGCTCGAGAGAGGACTTTATTACTCAATTGCCTTCTAAGTCCAAAGAAGCAGCGATTTGCAAGAGTTATTCTCCGTTTAATTTCAGCGCTGGTGTCGTTGTCTGAATTAATAGCGGTGCCTAGGTAGACAAAATCCTCAACTACCTCGAAGTTATAGCTGCCTATGGAGACGTTTTGTCCAAGACGTCGCCGTTCTATGTCCTTTCTTGAAGACAGCATATACTTCGTCTTGCCCTCATTGACCACTAAACCCATCTTCTTCGCTTCCGTCTCAATACTCACAAACGCGCTACTGACATCACGCATTGATCTTCCAACTATATCAATATCATCAGCGTATCCGAGTAATTGGACAGACCTTTGGAAGATTGTGCCCCTGGTGTTGACGAGTGAGTTTTGCACAATTCTTTCCAGAACGATGTTAAAGAAGTCGCATGACAGTGCATCGCCTTGTCTAAAACCTTTTTTGACATCAAATGCGTCGGTGAGATCTTGTCCGACCTTGATGGAGCAGCGTGCATTCTCCATCGTCATTCTGCACAAACGGACAAGTTTGGCAGGGATGTCAAAACTAGACATTGCTCTATACAGTTCTTCCCTATAGATGCTGTCATACGCGGCCTTGAAATCGATGAAGAGGTGGTGGGTATCGATTTGAAGTTCCTGGGTTTTTTCCAAGATCTGCCGTAGTGTGAATATTTGGTCGATGGTGGATTTTCCTGGTCTGAAGCCACACTGATATGGACCTATCAGGTTGTTGACGAACGGCTTCAGACGTTCACATAGTACGGCAGAAAGGATCTTGTATGCGATGTTCAGGAGACTGATGCCTCTATAGTTAGCGCAGTTCAGAGGGTCTCCTTTCTTGAGGATTGGGCAAACAATGCTGAGATTCCATTCATCGGGCATGCTTTCTTCCGACCATATTTTGCAGATGAGTTTGTTCATACTCCTTACCAAGTCATCGCCTGCTGCTTTGAACAGTTCGGCAGTGAGGCCGTCAGTCCCAGCAGCTTTGTTGGACTTAAGATTGGATATAGCTATCCTCACTTCGTCGAGGTCGGGTAGGCGGAATTGTTGGTCTGCGTCGCCTAGGTCGAATGGTGCTATCTCCCTTACAGCGGAATTCGATTCGTCATCGCCGTTATAAAGCTTGGAAAAGTGGTCTTTCCATATTCTCAGCATGGACTGCGGTTCTACTACGATGTTCCCCTGATCATCTTTGCAGGCTTCGGTTCGCGGTCGGTAACCCTGGGAAGTCTTTTTTACCTTTTGGTAAAACTTCCGAACCTCATTCCTGTTGTGACATCCCTCTATCTCCACGATCGCGAGCTTCTCGTGCTCCCTCTTTTTCCTTCTGAGAAGCCGGTGTTCCTCTCTCCTCTTCTGCTCGTAGAGCTCGCAAGCAGCTCTGGTCCGTCTGTGCAGCGCCGCTTTGTATGCCTGTTGTTTAGCTGCATGCGCTTGCCGGCACTCGTCGTCAAACCAGGGGTTTCGCTGTGGTGGCCGTGTGAAACCCAGCACTTCAGAGGCGGCATCTCTGATGGCTGCTTGGCAATGTTGCCACTGGTTTTCAATACTTGATGCAGGCAGCATAGGACTTCTTAAGAGGTTGTTAGAGACTCGATCGGAGAAGGACATGGCGATCTCTTGCGATTGTAGCCGTTCAACGTCGAATTTTCTCACAGTAATTCCTTGTTTTGGCTTGGATCGGGATATCCGTAGTCGTGCCTTGGCTACAACGAGGTAGTGGTCCGAGTCAATGTTGGCCCCTCGGAACGTTCGGACATCCTGTATACTGGAGAAGTGCCGCGCATCGATCGCAATGTGGTCAATCTGGTTGACGGTTGATTGATCAGGAGATTTCCATGTCCCCTTGTGGATATCGAGATGTGTGAACTGCGTACTTGCTACCAGAACGTCTCGCCCCGCAGCGAAGTCGATCAGCCTGAATCCGTTATCGGAGGTGGTGTCGTGCAGGCTGTATTTCCCGATTATGCCACCAAAGATGTCTTCTCTTCCTAGCTTGGCGTTAAAATCAATTTTAATGTCATAGCTAGGACACTGCTCGTATGTTTTGTCCAGGAGCTCGTAGAATATGTCTTTGGTGTGTTCATCTTTCTCCTCTGTAGGGGCATGCGCGCAGATGAGGCTTATGTTGGCGAATTTAGCCTTGATGCGGATTGTCGTGATGCGTTCGTTCACACTGCTGAAACTTAAGACTTTTTGCCTGAGCCTAGTTCCAACAACAAATCCACACCCAAATTGTCGCTGCCTTCGTTCTCGGTAGCAGTCGCCGTAGTATACATCGCAGTCTTTTAGTTTGCGTTTACCCGGTCCATCCCATCGCACTTCCTGGATGGCAGTAATATCTGCTTTGCAGCAGTTTAGGGCTTCCGCTAATTGTTCGGCTGCACGTGGTCTATTAAGGGACCTAACATTCCACGTACAGATCCGAAGTTCGTTGTCCTTATTTCGTTTGCTTGGTTCGTCATCAGTAAATCCGTCCGTATCCGAGGCTGGTTGTTGCTTCGCAACTAGATGTGTTTGACGTGGTCGGGAAGTCACCCCGACGACACAACCCCCAACCTGGAGGGCCAGATCCTTAGTTTAACTCCAAAGACGGGGGGCCGGATAAACCGCTCCTTATAGGCCTGAGCTCCGAATATGTCGTAGTAGCCCTATAAGGTGTTCACTAAGTAGTTCAACCTGACTGGAACTGTAGACGCCACCGTTGATTCCATCTTGGGAATTCTTCCGCTGCCGTCTGGATAGAAAGAAAGGTGCCTTAGTGGGAACACCTCTCCCCCCCTCTCTCGTTTGCTACCCCCAACAACCTTCCACTGGGGTTGATACCCAATCTACAGCTGAGGTACTAGGTACCCGATGTTCACCGCGGGGAGGTGAGAGTAGGAGTTGGTAGACAGAGGTGGGTTATGAGAAAAACCTATGGACGCTTGTGTCCTCTTGGGTGCACGTGTCTACCATTTGAACATTCAAGTGTACAAAATCCAATTTTTTCCGGTCTCTCAAATGACATACAAAACGATTTGATACACAGTATCGCTGCAGTTTTAAAATCTGAAATTAAGATTGAAATAAGTCAGACGTAATTTGTGTCAATTATGATAGATGAAACACCAGACGTCAGCCATAGGGAACAACTAATTGCAGTATTACGGTGTTTATCGGAGGATGGGATAGAAGAAAGGTTTCTTGGTTTTTTTGACGTGAGTGAGTGCCGCAACGCAGACGAGCTTCGGAGACTCGCTGGCATTATCATTCGCGAATAATAAACGTAATTTTAAATTGCAGATTAGATATAATTGAAACTTTTAACAGAATATTAGATAACCATAACGAATGGGACAATGACACGCTTTCTATAGCCGAGAGCCTGTTAGTTAAATTAGAAAGCAAAGATTTTTGCTTTTTTCTCAATACTCTCTCCGAAATTTTTGCTAAGACTGATATTCTTTTTAATTTAATTCAAAATAAGCAAACGGATGTTGAATTTGCAAAAAGAGAAATCGAAAGTTTTGAGTCTTGGCTTTGCTCTGACTTTCTGAACAAATTTGAATCAATTTTTGAAAGTTTGAAGGATTTTGCTGAGCCGCCACGAAAAAGAAGAATGCTCGAAATCGATTCAAAAACACACTACAAACGTCTTTTTGTAGAAATAAAGGACAATATTATATCCCAAATTAATTCAAGATATAAATCCTTTACAAGTTTAATTTTTTTAGATTTACTTAATAAATCGAAATATGATAATTTTGCAATTTCAAATCCAGATGAAAAAATATCTTCCCTTATAAATTTTTTCCCTGGAGTTTTCGATTTTACAGCTTTAAAAAACGAACTTAGAGTTTTATATACACCACCTTCTCTTCGACACAATGAAGTTCTAGCACTTCATAAGCATTTTAAAAATGAAATATTGCATGACACATTTCCGCAAATTTTTAACTTGAGTAGTTTATTTTTAACACTACCGATAACTGTTGCTTCCGTGGAGAGATCTTTTTCAGCTCTAAAGCGAATTCATACATATCTAAGAAATTCGCAAGGAGAAAATAGGCTTTCTGATTTAGCACTACTATCTATAGAAAAAAAACTTCTTTTAAAAATAAAAAGTAGACCTGAGTTTTACGAAAAAGTTCTTGCTGAATTTAATAAAAAAGATCGTAGAATAGCCTTAGAATATAAATAAGAATAGAACAGTTTAGTAAAACTTTTCACATTTTTAATTTATTATTAAAATATGTCAATTTATATTTGTTGTATAGGTATATCTTATGAAGAGTTTAATTTTTTTAATTTATTAATGAAGAAATATTTATGAAGTTCCTTATTTTTTTTTTAAATACCAAAATTTTATTTAAGATATCGCATTTGCATCTGCCAAAAAGGTTTCTTTCGAAGCCGCTTTTATTATGCCTTGAGCTCATTGTAACTTTCTACATTAATGACTTGATGGTATAACAAAATTGGCTTGAATTGCTCAACTTTTTAGGCTTGATAAGCAGATATACATTGCACGAAAAAATTTCAAACATACATTTGCAGTTTACTTTTCTGGTGGCTAATTTTTCTTCGACTTATCTTTTGAGATTATTCACGCCACGCCACTGATGTGTGGTATATAGATTTGCATAGTACTACTATGGAACACGATGTTTTCTATTGGGGTCGCCTCACTTGGTGGCGTGGCAGTAGCGAAATATAGGATTGGAGAGTTCGGAATGATGGTAGGCAGGAAGAATAAACAATAGGTAGTCAAAGTGAGAGGATTTATTATTTTCATTTTGATAGTTGCTGCCAACAAATAGAGATAGTAAGGGAGATAGGTGAGCCAGCTGATGTTGTCAAGGGAACAAGGGGAAAAATGAATAGAATTCTTTGGGCTGTGAATTTATTCAAAGGTTTTTTTACATTTTTCATATATGTAGAAGTATGGATATAGCTATATTATTTTCAATTTTCAAATAATTTCGTATATCTGATTTGTTTTTGTGTTTTGAGAGATGTGATGAGGGCAACGTTGCGAATTTTCATGTTTTACAAAAACATTTATATTATATCCTTTCAATTTCTCAAACCTTAAGAAATAAACATCTGAAGAATGTTGCTAGGCAAGAGGAGAAGAGAGCGTCGGTAAGGTGGAAGGGGTAGGAAAAAGGAAGAGGTAGGAAAAAGGAAGAGGTAGGAAAAAGAGAAAGGAAGAGTTTGGAAAGGTAATGTGGAATGTTGAGCTCCGAGGACGCTGTCTGATTACATATTGCACGGCGTCAGCTCGTCGCCTGTAGACAAAAACACATATCAGGCCAAGGAATAATAGGGTAAAAAGGAAACGGACTAGTAACGACCACGGACGGACTACTGGCACATCAGGGCACTGCGGATGTTGTTGCAGTGTGGCCATTACCCACCCAACCGTAGGAATCCGTGGCCATGTTTGGATTCCCCCAAAATGGTGGATGATCGGTTTCAGATCATACCATCTTCACCGAAACTCAGCTACCTTAGGCACCCCTGAAATTTGGTCTTCAATAGATCATGTTTCACTTATGTGAAACATAAAAACAAAACGAAGAAAAGTACTTTTTTTACCATCGGCGTTTTGAAGTTTATTTCACATTAAAACAATTAAAAAAACAAAATTGAACAACAAAAAAAAGACAACTAAATACAGTTCGTGGTAGTGCCTCGAGATACAAAAAAAAATCAAATACCCCTTGTGGTATTTTTTTTTAACCAAAAACAAACGCTTCCCTGGTTTCCCTACCCCTAGAGAGCTCTTTGGAGGTATCCGAAACCCCAGGACAAAACAAAAATAACTTAACGTGCGACGACACTCCTAACGAAACAGATTTTTGGCCACCTTGCACATAAATCGAAGGTATATTACGAATTTAAAAAAAAAAGTTAATAAATTAAATCGGATAACCTAAACGCCGTTTCAATATTCAATATAACATGAAATAAATAAATATACAATAAAAAATTGACAATCACAAACACAAATTTTTATATACATATAAATATATAGCAATTTTTCTTTTTTTTTTAATTACTAATTAATTATCTTCTCTTTTTTTTTCTTTTCAGGTAACTTTCTTTTCGTTTTGTTGGACTCACTCAGACCGTATATATTTCTGGGTTGACCTTTTAGTCACCCGATTATGTTGAGGCAGCGGAGGGCTGATGTTGGTGTCTTTCGTGAAGGTACTTCCGTATCTGGATACAGCCAGTGGATCCGAAGACGAGAGTGCTTCAATAAAGGCTGGAGCAATTGGAGTCAGCACACTGCAGGCTGATTTGCAAGGAAGTCTTCTCCCAAAATTCCTCAGCAAAAGTCCAGGAATTAACCGGTAAAAGGAATATTGTATAAAAACCAAACCAGCGGCGGCCCTTTACTGCGAAGATTCCTACGGCCGCCGAAAAATTACCACTTTTAAATATATTGGATTCAAGTTCATGAAAAAAAAATATTTTAAAAAAAATGAAAAAAATAACTGCACAGAATATTGATTAATTATTCAATTAAAAGATTAATAAAGTTATTTTGAATCACTTTGTTGTGACTTGGGCTTTTTTTTCTTGTTTTATTTTCGGATTATAAATTTTGAAAATGTTATTGTTGAACAGAGGAACGCAGCAAACAGTCGCTTTGCTTTCATATCAATTCAGATATGTATGTATGTCAACAATTATCTACAAAAAAAAATTCACCGGGAGACTTTAAGAAAACGAGCAGGGAAGAAAGAGACAGAGACTCAATAATGTCACAAAAATAATCAGGTCAAAAAAAAAATAGATCGTCTGATCCTCCTCTAACAGGAAAATATCATCCGATACCCATCTCCGCATACAGCAAACTCCTAACAACAGAAATAATAACAACAAAAACGAGGGTGTATTTATAGTGGTTGCATGGGTATTGGTGAACAAAAATATACATATGACAATTATATTCGTCTCTTTTTTAATTATTTTTCCATTTGCCCTTTCTTCTAATTTTGGCGGGGGGTATGTTCACAAATAATGGAGAAACAGGGGTTATTTAACGCAATTTGTTGTCAACAGATGGGGCTGCCGAAAATTTGCTTTTTGTCGCTGCAGGTTGACAAGAGAAGGTCACATTCGTGTGTGCTGTGCTTGTTTGTGCGTTTTGTCACCCCCTCGTCCCCTACAGTTTTATCTCGTTTTGTCTCGTATTCTCGTCGCGTATTGTCCCCAACATAAAGTCCACAAAAAAAAAATAATAGTTAATATAATAAAATAAAAAAGAAAACTAAAAATAAAATATACACCTAACTAAAAGCAAAAACATCAGTCATCATAGAAAAAAAAAAACCAACTCAAAAAAATAATATAATTAGTGCCGCAAAAAAGAAACAACAACATCAATAGCAAAAGGGAAAAAAAAATATGTACCCACAGAGCGCAGTGAGTAGAGCACTCCTTCTTTTTCCTCCCCAACCTGCAGCTGTTTGGCTTAGCGGGTGCATCAATTGCATTGAACTTGTCTAAGCTCTCTCAATTGATGCACTTGCTAAACGATTAGCAATAAATGTAAAGAGAAATGCTGTTTGATTGTTACGGTTCGGATCGATTCACATCACTGCTAAGGCATAACACTAGTAGTGTTGTGTATTGAAAAGTATTCTATAATCATATTCACTTAGATTTCGTCTGTCTTAGTCTTTTTTTTTTCTTTTATTTCACAATGATTGAAAATTTCAGAGTCGACTATTGTAATATTCGTGGTCTTAGAGCAAATTTCCTTGCCTTGTACGCCCATTCTGTTATAAACAGGCCAGCTGTTTTGGCACTAAGTGAAACTCAAGTAGGTGAAAATACAGATCCTGCTGAATTTCAAATTCATGGGTATAACTTAGTGCCATTATTCCTCTCCCACCATGGTCTCGCCGTCTATGTAAGAATTGATGTTGCTTACCAATTTCAACCACATTACGGTCCTAGTACCAATCCCTTGTTTAACTTCCTGTGGTTTAAATTCTCGGTAAACAAGCACATCATTCATTATTGTTTTCTCTATCGAAGCCCTAATTTGGACAGAGTTTCAACTTCACGCGAATTTGATGCTCTGTCCGACTCCATCCAAACAATTGTATCCTTGCATCCTCACACTGAAATCGTTATTACGGGCGATTTCAATGTACACAATTCTTCTTGGCTTCAACATTCAGGCCAGACAACACCCGAAGGTATGTGTGCTGAGATCTTCGCTGAGTTTAACCACCTTACTCAGCTTGTCAACGAGCCTACCCCAATAACGGACGTTAATGGCCGAGCTGAAAATACTCTTGACTTGTTTATAACCTCTGACCCCGATAAATACACAATCAGTGTATTACCGCCTCTAGGCACATCTGACCATAGTATCATTTCCGCAAATTTTTCGTGCCAAAAAAATCCAGTTAGAGAAAGAGCTCCTGTGAGAACCATTTGGCAATACGAGAAAGCCAACTGGGACGGCCTCAATAATTTTTTCAGGATCTTTAACTGGTCACTATGCTTCCTCGGTAGTGACGTAGACTCCAGCGTGGATATGATTACTAAAATGATTCTTTTGGGAATGAGAACTTTTATCCCGAATAGGGCTAAAAGCATCAGACCCAAAGAGAAATCATGGTTTGATGGAAGCTGTAAAGAGGTTATTAGGGTTCAAGAGGTTAGCTTCCGTTGTTTTAGAGCCAACCTAACTGAGGAAAACCGGAAAAATTCAAACAAGCCAGGAAGGCCTCAACTTTTTGGTCAATATAAGGAATAAAACATCTTCCTCGGTCCCAACACTCGTTGTCAATGACACTTCCTTCGTTAGCTCTCTTGAGAAAACTGACTTATTTGTTAGGCAGTTCGCTGCCAACTCTACGCTGTCTGATAGTGTCATAACTCCCCCAGTTCTTGAGCGCGTAAATGATTCTATTGGACAAATCTTCATTCGTACTCGAGCTGTAGCGAGAGTCCTAAAAGATCTTAACACACAGAAATCCGCTGGTGCGGATGGTATCCCCGCAATTGTTCTGAAGAGGTGTTCTTCCACGCTGGCAAAACCCCTGCGTAAGCTTTTCCATCTATCCTATTCTTCTGGGCTTGTTCCGAGCAGTTGGAAAACAGCATTTGTCGAGCCTATCCCAAAAAAAGGCGAATCTTCTTCACCCTCCAATTACCGACCAATTCCACTTACGTCCCTTCTTTCCAAGGTCATGAAAACGCTGAAAAATTATCAGCTCAAGAAATATCTCGAAGATCGAAAGCTTCTTAATGACCGGCAATACGGCTTTCGCAGCAATAGATCCACTGGTGACTTGATGGTTTATCTCACTGAACAGCGGAACAAATCTTTACATCGTTTTGGAGAAAGTAAGATTATTGCACTTGATATTTCTAAAGCATTTGATAAAGTTTGGCATCATGCTCTTTTATCGAAAATGCGTGCTTTTGGTATCGATGAAACCTTTCTTCGTTGGATTAGTAACTTTCTTTCGAATCGCTCTACACAAGTAGTATTAGACGGATTCAAGTCTGAAACCCACAAAATAAATGCTGGTGTGCCACAGGGTTCCGTTTTGTCTCCAACCCTCTTTCTCATTTTCATAAATGATCTCCTGTCTGTAACTACTAATCCATTAAATTGTTTCGCTGACGATAGTACTCTTAGCTTTTCATATTCGTTTCCAGATTCACATCCCTGCTCTTCGGACGTGGAACTGAAACGGCTAAATATGATAAGTACATTAAATTCTGACTTAGACAGCATTTTACAATGGGGATTAAAAAATCGCGTAGAATTTAATGCTTCGAAAACCCAATGCTGCCTTCTGTCGTTAAAGCGAGACGTTCCCCCCCTGCCATTATCTATGAATGGCACTTGCATCTAAGAAACTAATCAGCTCGCGATTTTAGGTATGTGTATCACAAACCATCTTTTGTGGAATGATCACATACTTAGCGTCGCCAAAAATGCCACAAGATGTTTAGGTTTCCTTTGGAGATGCAAGAAATTTTTTTCCCCTTCTGATCTGGCTATTATCTATAAAAGTTATGTACGTCCAAAACTCGAGTATAACTCCCATCTCTGGGCTGGTGCTCCAGCAACTTATTTAAGTCTCTTGGACAGTATACAGAGACGAGCCTTCAGAATGATCGGAGACAGGAACATAATCGATACTTTTACGTCACTCGAACACCGACGTAACGTTTCCTGTCTCTCACTCTTTTTTCGTTACTTTTACGGTAAGTGCTCAATTGAAATTGCCAGTTGCATTCCTCCCCTTTGTAACGAAGTGTTACATGCTATCTATATTTTTTTTAAACAAACATGTGGCCAACAACGTCATCGCCAATGTTTGCCCTCAACAACAATAGCCTACACGTCTTGCATGTTTCCGCACACAAGTTTACTCTTTCCAAGATATAATTCACACTCAGTCAACCCACGAAAGGGCATAAGGCAACCTGCACTAAACCACCAAAGATAGATATAGAGAGACAGTCCGCCGGGGTGAAAGTATTCATCATTGATAGAGAGACAGTCCGCCGGGGTGAAAGTATTCATCATTGATAGAGAGACAGTCCGCCGGGGTGAAAGTATTCATCATTAAACAAAGCACATAAAGACAGTATTCGCCAATTACAAGTCAGTCGGTGTCCAGCAGCAGAACAGAGCAGATCGTCTCACTGAGGTAATTAGACAGTATTTGCCAATTACAAGTCAGTCGGTGTCCAGTAGCAGAACAGAGCAGATCGTCTCACGGAGGTATTTAGTTAAAAATTACTATCGCCCTGGAACTTCCCCCCACCAGTGGTAAGGGGTTTTAAGGGTATTAGGTTATTTTCGTGCCACCAGGGGCCGTACTAGTACCTGCTGATCCACCAGAGCTATTGCCTGTTGTTTTGCGTGCCACCAGGGGCCGTACTAGTACCTGCTGATCCACCAGAGCTATTGCCTGTTGTTTTGCGTGCCACCAGGGGCCATATTAATACCTGCTGATCCACCAGAGCTATTGCCTGTTGTTTTGCGTGCCACCAGGCGCTGTATTAATACCTGCTGATGCACCAGAGCTATTGCCTGTTGTTTTGCGTGCCACCAGGGGCCGTATTAATACCTGCTGATCCACCAGAGCTATTGCCTGTTGTTTTGCGTGTCACCAGGGGCCGTATTAATACCTTTTGTTCACCAGTGTTACCAGATCCCCTTTTACTAATTACGCTTGTATGTTCCTAGAGTTATACCTAACAGCCGACCTAAAGGGTATCCCACGGAATCCGAGAAGTGTAAACCTGCCGCACCAGTTTAACTCTGCAGACTTAGAGGTGTTAACACAGAGGGACGCTATACTATAATATAAGAACCAGAGAAACATAAGATCCGGCTTTAAAGAAGATTCATAATACTTAGTTTATGTAATACCATTTAGAATTAAAATAATAAAGAATTTGTGGACCTATTGCTGAAGTTGGTGTTTTTCTTCAGACGGAACCTTGGCGATCCGACGAGCATAACCTCGGCTGGAAAGCAAAAAGCACATCACAAATTGGCGCCCGAGCAGGGACTATTGAGGTCCACACCCGTACTAAGACACATACCAGTAATACACCAGCCGACCAACCAGCCAGCCATGTCTGAGAACGAAGAGGGATTTGACTACACCGCCAGCCTCGGAGCAATGTACCTACTTAAGAAACAGGAGATCATCGAAAGAATGGGCCAGCTGGGATTGGACACAAGTGGAACGTTGGACTCCCTAAGGGCACGGTTTAGTGCCTATGTCACGGAGGCCAGGCAGAGGAAGTCAACACAAAACCTCTGCGAGGAAATTGAGAAAACCACCAGCGACATAGAATTTAAGGAGGGAAATCCCGAGATATCGCTCCAAGTTTCAACAAGAATTATATATAGCCAGCCTAACGCTCCGCCTGAGTCGCTATCAGCCGAAAACGCTACACCTGCTACAAATCTGCAGCAAACGCCAGATACCATGAAAGAAAATCCACGCCGTCATGACGCAGAAGTCATGAATACTGTACGAAAGTGGAATTTGAAATTCGATGCCTCCGGCAACGCCTTCGAATTCCTCGAGAGGATCGAAGAGTTGGCCAAATGTTACGATATCCATACAGATGACCTGGTCAGAACCTTGCCTGAAATCCTGCGGGGTACAGCCCTAGAATGGTTCCGTATAAACCGAGGCCGAATGAATACATGGAAAGACTTCCAGACCAGTTTCCTAAACCATTTTCTCCCCGCCCGTTACATTTGTACGTCCGGAGTATCACTTATACATTAAAAGACGGGACTTCGAAACCGTTGAGGAGCTAATGAAATTATCCGAGGAATACGAATATATCCAAAGTGAAGATCGTACCTCACGACAACTCTCATCGAGATCCAGCCCAGGTCTTAGTAGAACGCCTCCGTTCATTAATAACCATTCTCCTCCGCCGCCCCGAGTACCGATCCACTAACCACGCTAACCCCTTCGCAAGAGAACAGCTGAGCGCAAACCCTGCCCAATATGACCGGTCGACACACTGCTGGAATTGCAAGCAGCGAGGCCATACAAAAAGCCACTGCCGGCGCCCTTTTAGGATGTTCTGTTCTTATTGCGGCGAAGATGGGCGTCTAACCGACGACTGTGCCTGTCACCCGCATAGAGCTTCAGTGATGAAAGAAAGACGAAGGGTGGAGAATACAGAAGGGAGGATACCAACAGTTCTAGTACCCGAGTCGGAACCGGAGACTACTAATGACCGATTAGACAAGTCAGGCACCGACCCAACACGAAGTAGTACATCCGACAACCCAAACCTGGACTGACCCGCGCTGTTTTATACCGATTCAAATTTACGGACAAGTGATAAAAGCTTTATTGGATACAGGGGCTACAAAATCTTTTATTAATACAAAGACCAGACAGGTGTTGCGAAATAATAACACTCCGGTTCGATACCAAGACCACACGACGCAAATGGCAAACGGAAACCCAGTAGCCAGCCATGAACACTATACACTGACGTTATACTTTGATGAAAAGCCAATAGTGGGAGAGTTAACCTACATGAAACAGCTTACCGAAGAAATTGTAATAGGTATGGACCTATTACATAAAGTAGGAGTAAGGTTGACACTGCACGGTAGGGAAATACCTCTCGCAGACAATTCAGTACAGGTATGGAAGGACCGCCTCTATATGCTAGGGGGAGAACTTTTATAATGGCAACAAGAAGAGAGCCTGACAAATTTGCTCAATTCAGAACTCCCTAAATTCGACCGACTGCCTAAAACCACTAACGCCGCCGTACACCGTATTCAGCTCAGAACCGACCAGCCATTTAGACAAAGGTATTATCCGAAGAACCCAGCAATGCAAAAGGTTATCGACGACGAAATCAATGACTTACTGGAAGACGATAAAATTGAGCCTTCGAATAGTCCATATAGTTCCCCTATTGTGTTGGTTAGAAAGAAAACCGATACTTGGAGAGTCTGCGTCGACTATCGCCAGCTCAACGCAATCTCAGTGATGGACGCATACCCGCTACCTCAAATCGTCGCTATACTCGATAAGTTGAGACGGCGAAGTTTATTTCAACTATCGACCTCAAGCAAGGGTACTGGTAAATTCCATTACATCCCGACTCACGGCCCGCCACCGCTTTCACAGTCCCCGGACGAGGGCTTTACCAATGGAAGGTTATGCCTTGCGGTTTAAGTTCTGCCGCCGCCGCTACATTCCAACGTATGTTGGACAATATAATTGGTCCGGGTATGGAGGAGAATGCGTTCGCTTATTTAGACGACATAATTGTCGTGAGCGGAACATTCGACGATCATCTAAAGCATTTGAAGGTGGAGTTTGACAGACTCCAGAAAGCGAACCTGAGGATAAACAAGGACAAATGCGAATTTTGCAAAAGTGAGCTGAAATACTTGGGACATGTAGTGAGCGGCCGTGGCATAAGTACCGATCCAGACAAGGTCGCAGCAGTCCGAGAATTGAATGCTCCTCGTAACGTTAAAGAACTGCGGCGTGTAATGGGAATAACCTCTTGGTATCGGAGGATCATAAAAGATTTCTCCATGGTGGCTACTCCACTGACGAAACTTCTAAAGAAGAAGCAAGAGTGGGTATGGGGAGAAGAGCAGGAAGCAGCTTTTTCAGAGTTAAAAAGGAGGTTAACAGAGGCACCCGTTTTAATGTGCCCTGATTTTGACCTGCCTTTCACCTTGCAGACAGACGCAAGCGATTACGGGCTGGGCGTGGTGTTGACGCAAAGTTCGGAAAACCAGGAGAGAGTCATGGCATACGCCAGTAGAACACTTACCGATTTGGAGAAAAGGTATTCTGTCACCGAAAAAGAGTGTTTGGCGATACTTTTTGGCATAAGGAAAATGCGACCATACCTCGAAGGCTATCACTTTACCGTGATGACAGATCATCACTCATTAAAGTGGCTCCACTCCTTAGACAACCCTTCTGGGCGTCTAGCACGTTGGGCTATTGAGCTGCAGCAGTAAGATTTTGAAATCAAATATCGTAAAGGGGCGACGAACATCGTCGCAGACGCATTATCCCGAGACCCATTACCGTTTGACCATAGTGAGATATCAATTGCAGCCAGCAGATTGGACTCAGAAACGTATCAGTCAGGTGCTCCACAGCCCAGAGAAATACCCTGAATACCGGATAATAGGAAATCGATTGTACCGAACATTCCCAGCACACCCACTGTCGAATCAAGTCTCAGATTGGAAGCTTTGTGTGCCCACCGCCGAAAGACAGGAAGTTTTGTACGATAACCATGACGTCACAACAGCTGGCCACCTAGGGATAGCCAAAACGGCATCCAGAATCATGAAATTGTACTACTGGCCTGGAATGTATCGAGACATAGCTAAGTACGTTAGTAGGTGCCAAGTGTGTAGAGAGTTTAAGGCCTCCCAGCAGAAGCCTAGCGGGCTGATGCATACGTCCATACCAGAAAGACCATGGGATACGGTATGCGTAGACTTCGTAGGACCTCTACCCCGATCGATGAAAGGTAATACCATGATGCTGGTGATGGTGGACAAGTTTACCAAGTGGATAGAAGCCGTCCCATTTCGAGCAGCCACTAGCCAAGCCGTGGTCAAGGCTCTTAGGGAGCGTGTCATAGCACATTTTGGTGTATGGTAGTCAGTTCACCAGCACTCATCTTAAAAGCTTTCTGCAAGAAATGGGTATACAGCAGAGGTTTACCGCACCTTAATCCCCGCAAGAAAACCCGACCGAGCGAGTCAATCGAGTATTGAAGACGATGATCGCTCAATACGTAAATGAGAACCACAGAACCTGGGACGAACACCTCCCAGTAAACACGACTCTACCGGTTTCACCCCCGCTTTCCTGAATTATGGTAGAGAGATAAAGACTCCCAGGCCATTCGTTATACCTGACAACCACGATGAGGAACCGGTTTTTGTAAGACATGAGAGGTTAAAAGCCCTCAACCTTCTAGTTAAGAGAAATTTGCAAAGAGCTGCCCAGAAACAAGCACGGGGTTATAATCTGAGACACAGAGCATGGAAACCTAGCATCGGTGAACATGTGTATAAGAAAGTTAAAACGCTCTCTTCCGCCTCCCACCACTTCACAGAGAAGCTAGCTCCAAGGTATGAAGGCCCATTCGAAGTCATACGCCACCCCCCCAATCGCCGTGGCCGATCGTTCAGACTCCGCTGTACGTACATTTAAGAAGGCTGTTGTCACGAGTACCAACACAGTCACTACTCCGATCGTTCAAACCGCCTGTACACAGGCGAAAGAGAAGTATGCCACCGCGCCGGACACAGCAACTCACCATGAAAGACAGGACACACGTAGTGCAGGAATTGGATCCATTGCAGTTTCTTCGTTCTCCGCCATTACCCCAAGGACGAGCAGGCCCGCGTTCAAAGATGTGAAAGTGGAGGAATTGAAATTCCCCATAATGCTGAGAACGGAACCACCAACAGTTGCCAGTAGAGCTAACGAGCCACCCTTAAACGATGCTTTCCGAGGATTGGTCATAAAGAGTCACCCCCTGTATGATCCAAAGCGCCGTCGTCAACGACTTAAATTCACCCGACGTCATGGGAAAATAGAAGCTCGCATCTTAAAACCAGGGGTGGCTTTGCTAATTCATAGCAGTACGGGAGAAAAACAGATGGTGCTTTTCGAGATATAATAGAGTAAAAGTAGTAAAAAAAAGTAAAAGTAAAAATTGGATTTTTTTTATTTTATTTTTGAAATACGGTTATTTTTATGGAATCATTTTTTTTTTGTTTTTTTATTAAAGGATTGAATTTAAGTTATTTTTTTTTATTTGTGAAGATGGAAATAAAAAAAAATGAACAAAGATAAAAAAAAAGAAAGAAGAAAAATAATAAAACAAAAAAATTAAAAAAAATAAGGAAAAAAAGAGAGAAAAAAAAGAGAAGAAAAAAAATAAAAAAAAAAAAATACAAACACCCTGACCACTAATTTCTTTGTTGGACGAACACAGGTATAGACGACCGAAGGGAGGGTGGTATGTAACGAAGTGTTACATGCTATCTATATTTTTTTTAAACAAACATGTGGCCAACAGCGTCATCGCCAATGTTTGCCCTCAACAACAATAGCCTACACATCTTGCATGTTTCCGTACACAATTTTACTCTTTCCAAGATATAATTCACACTCAGTCAACCCACGAAAGGGCATAAGGCAACCTGCACTAAACCACCAAAGATAGATATAGAGAGACATTTCGCCGGGGTGAAAGTATTCATCATTGATAGAGAGACAGTCCGCCGGGGTGAAAGTATTCATCATTGATAGAGATACAGTCCGCCGGGGTGAAAGTATTCATCATTGAGCAAAGCACATAAAGACAGTATTCGCCAATTACAAGTCAGTCGGTGTCCAGCAGCAGAACAGAGCAGATCGTCTCACTGAGGTAATTAGACAGTATTTGCCAATTACAAGTCAGTCGGTGTCCAGTAGCAGAACAGAGCAGATCGTCTCACGGAGGTATTTAGTTAAAAATTACTATCGCCCTGGAACTTCCCCCCACCAGTGGTAAGGGGTTTTAAGGGTATTAGGTTATTTTCGTGCCACCAGGGGCCGTACTAGTACCTGCTGATCCACCAGAGCTATTGCCTGTTGTTTTGCGTGCCACCAGGGGCCGTATTAATACCTGCTGATCCACCAGAGCTATTGCCTGTTGTTTGGCGTGCCACCAGGGGCCGTACTAGTACCTGCTGATCCACCAGAGCTATTGCCTGTTGTTTTGCGTGACACCAGGGGCCGTACTAGTACCTGCTGATCCACCAGAGCTATTGCCTGTTGTTTTGCGTGCCACCAGGAGCCGTACTAGTACCTGCTGATCCACCAGAGCTATTGCCTGTTGTTTTGCGTGCCACCAGGGGCCGTACTAGTACCTGCTGATCTACCACAGCTATTGCCTATTGTTTTGCGTGCCACCAGGGGCCATATTAATACCTGCTGATCCACCAGAGCTATTGCCTGTTGTTTTGCGTGCCACCAGGGGCCGTATTAATACCTGCTGATCCACCAGAGCTATTGCTTGTTGTTTTGTGTGCCACCAGGGGCCGTATTAATACCTGCTGATCCACCAGAGCTATTGCCTGTTGTTTTGCGTGTCACCAGGGGCCGTATTAATACCTTTTGTTCACCAGTGTTACCAGATCCCCTTTTACTAATTACGCTTGTATGTTCCTAGAGTTATACCTAACAGCCGACCTAAAGGGTATCCCACGGAATCCGAGAAGTGTAAACCTGCCGCACCAGTTTAACTCTACAGACTTAGAGGTGTTAACACAGAGGGACGCTATACTATAATATAAGAACCAGAGAAACATAAGATCCGGCTTTAAAGAAGATTCATAATACTTAGTTTATGTAATATCATTTAGAATTAAAATAATAAAGAATTTGTGGACCTATTGCTGAAGTTTAGTGTTTTTCTTCAGACGGAACCTTGGCGATCGGACGAGCATAACCTCGGCTGGAAAGCAAAAAGCACATCACACCTTAAACAATTCAACCGTAATACTCGCGCTTTCAGGAATGCTCATCAGTTTACTCTTGAACCCAATTTCGGTCGTACTGTTAAGTACAGGGATTCGTTTTTTAGCCGTACTACGCGAATGTGGAATGCCCTTCCACGCTCTGTCTTTCCCTCTCATTGTGATGTGACGAAATTCAAGACTTATGTGCACCGACAGCTCCTTTTAAATCCTCTCCTTCTTACCTGAAACTCGAATTGTGTCTTTGACATATAAAGGGTACATAACAATCCCCTTGAGTGCGCGCTAATTATAAAAAAACTTAAATAAAATAAAGGACCGGGCGTCCGTAACAAAGTTCGATCTTTCATCGGATATATTCCAAATGAAAGATCGAAGAACAAGGTTGCCGCCCGTAACTTCATTGAGTTATCCAATAAAAATAAGAGAAGACGCAACAAAGGTCAGGAGTATCTATCCGTGAAGTCGAAAAAACTTTATCCTGCTCGTGAATTAGGTTCCCCTTGTGGATGCAGGAATAAGTGTCGAGAAAAGCTATGCAACGTTCATGAGACAATTTTTACCAAGTTTTGGGATCTAGGATCTTACGATCTACAAAATAGTTACCTTTTCGGGTGTATTAAGGTGGTAAAAAGAAAAGATCTTACCCAAAAAAACAGAAGCGTCAAGAGTCTATTAGAAAGTTTTCTGCTGAGTACACCGTAAATGTTAATGGGGACAATGTAAAAGTTTGCAAAGTTGAGTTTTTGAACTTACATGGCCGAGGAAGAGTCGATCGCATAGTGCAATATAAGAGCAGAGGTGATGATGTTTTTTGAAGGATAAACGAGGTACACATGAAAATAGGCCAAATAGTCTTTCATTGGAAAGAAAACATGATTCCTAAGTACCAGAGCCACTACAGTAGGTCAAATAACATAGAAAAAAAATACTTTAACTGCGACATGACCATTTCAAGCCTGTATAAAAATTTCTTTGTTCCTTGGTGCAACGAGCAAGGTATTGAGCCTGTTATAGAAAGTGCATATCGCAAAATATTTTGTACTGAATTTAATATCGGTTACAAATTACCCAAGTCCGATACATGCAAGACTTGCGATGAGACGGTTATACAGATAAATTTGGCTAAACAAAACAATAATGAACAGCAACAAAAAAAATTTAACAACAATGATTAACTTACATTTGGCTCGAGCTAAAGCAATGCAAGATTTGCTCAAATCTGAAACAGAGAGCTCCAAAATCCAAAGAAATGCGTTATTTCATTTGATTTACAACAAGCCATGCCTATTCCTAAGCTTACCACTGGACCTGCGTTTTACTGCAGGAAAATTTGGCTGTATAATCTTGGAGTGCATGATTGCGCTGCTGGCAAAGGGCACATGTTCGTATGGACCGAAAATCAGGCTAAACGTGGAGCAGATGAGGTAGCTTCTGTTTTGATGAAATTTTTAAAAAACAGGAATGATGTTGATGAACTTGTCATATTTACTGACAACTGTCCAGGTCAGAACAAAAATTGGCTTTTGATGTCACTTTGGCATCATCTTGTGAAAGAAAAAAATTCAAAATCATAACTCACCACTTTTTAGTAAGAAACACACATTTGCCATCAGACAGGGACTTTGTCTTAATAGAAACGCGTCACAGGAAATATGCAAACGAAATTTATTCGCCAGAAGGTTGGCATAAGGTCATAAAAGAAGCCAACAACAAAACACCTTTTGAGTTGAGTGTAATGGACCAAGATGACTTCTACAGCTTTGAAGGTCTTCTGTCAAATATCAATAAAAAAGCTCGATTTGCTGACAAAACAAATTTGGATTTCGCTGGTGTTTTTAGCTTCCAATTCAAGGAAACTAATCCTAAATGTTTTTATGTCAAACATTCTGTTAACGAAGAATATAAGGAAGTTAACATATTGAAACAGGGAAGACCTTCGGTAACGTTTTTAAACCAAATCAAAAAGAAATATACTGAACCACTGAAAATATCTAAAGCTAAATTACTCAATGTGAAATCCTTGCTTCCTTATATTCCTCCAATCCATTATTCTTTTTACAACGAGTTAATATCTTTCGATGTTGAAGTTGCAGAAGAAGCTGAAGTAATGGACTAACAAAAAAGAAAATCAATACAATTTCTTTACTTTTTTTTGGGAAAATATTTTTTTTTTTTACTAACGCTTACTATTCAATGAAATCTTTATAATACAATAAAATATTATACTAAAAATATTTATGAAAAAAGTTCCTCAAATAAAATACTTCTTTTAAAAAAACTTTCTATTTTTTTATTTTACAAATTTGAATTTGAAAAAATTCTGTGCAAAAACGTTTTATACTATATTATATACATACTTTTTTTATACACTAAAAAGGCATAAAATTATCAACACTGTATTACTTAATCGTAAAAAAATAAATTGGAATAAAAATCACACTCACACTATTTGATTCTTTTTGTCGTAACTTAAAATGCTATTATCTCGAGATTTTGAAAATGTGGCTTATCATTTTACCCAAATAAGCCCTTTAATTGAAATGGACGAAATCCATTGAATAAGAAGTACAGGAAGAGGCATACCGAGAAAAAAGTGAAGTAGTTTTCATAATTGTGTGTTACACAAACACAAATGCATTGACACAGGGTTGGAGTGAAGGTGGACGGCTATTTGCTGGGGCGCCGGCCGAAAGGAATATTTTGCTGAGTTTTTTTCTGGGTGGTTTAGTAAAAATATGTGTAGCTAGAAGTACTGGAATATGATTTACATTTTCTCAGAAGTACTTATTCACATACAAAGGAACATACCTATTACTGTAAGCCCTAAAAGAAAAAAACTTTTTTAATTTGATTAAATTTATTGAACTAAACAAATAATTGAATGAGTTTTTTTTTGGATTTATTGCTGGCTGGATTATAATATCGAATAAAGTACACTTGAAGTAATAAAATTAAACTTCCCTCTTACGGGAACCTGAAAATTTCAAATTGATAAATGAAAATATAGTTTTTAGTTTTATGTATAATTTTAATGAAAAAAAAACTATCACAGATATTTTTCTTAGTCAAATACATAATTTGAAATCACAATTTATTTAATTATTACATTCCTGAAGTGAACTCAATTTAGTTCTAAATCCATTCATCTTTCGGAAATCTTGAAAATTATTAAAGTAGTAGAGCTTTTTTTACTTAAACGAAATCATCACAACTGGACACAAATACTTGACGAAGATACAAAACCGACACGATAGACAGGGACAATCGCAGAAATATTGAAAATACGTAGTATATTTCCAAAACTAAACCGCGGAAAAATAACTGCACTACAGGCGCTTAACGTTTCTTAGCGCCTTGCCATCACCAACAAAAACTTATCCGTCCCTGTACTAAAATTTCTAATTTGACATTACAAGTTGCACAAATGACATGATTAAAGTATATTTTTATTTTGAAAAATATTGCTATTTTTAATTAACACGAAATAACAATTAAAATGTATTCTACGATAACGCATTTACCTAAATAACAAAACTTTAAGTTTAAGTTTTGAGGAATATGAGTCAAGACTTGTGAAATGAAAACTTTTTGTTTTTCCGGTTATACAAGTTTTTACAACTTTTCACGCAGCACCTCATGTTGATTTATATTTTAATAATAATATGCTTCAATTTTCAACTCAAATTGGTTTTTATTTCACTTTTTTATTAGTTTTGTAGTACGTTTTTCACTTTTTTAAAGTCTTTCTACTTCACAACACTAACTCTCAGCAAGGCAAAATGACAGAAGAGTTTGCATTTTTTTTTTTAATTTTAATACTTCACTCACGTGCACTGTATATGTGCCAAGAGCCTCTTCCTCTATTTCTTATTCAATGACGAAAACGAATGAAGGTAGAAGCAGGTTGCAGAAGTTATTTGGCAAGTATGAATAGTTTATATTTTTGTTACATTCATTTTTAAGTTTTAACATCATTTTCTTCCTTTTTAGGATAAATCAAATTCTCAAAGGATTTCTCCGCGTTAAATTCCTACTTATATTATTGGCTTTGTTTAGTGGGGAGCTACCCACGCTTAAGCCGGGCTGAAGGCAATTTTTTACCAGCCATTTTCAGACACCACCGAGCACCGATGCCAATTCCTAACAGTACCAGTAAGTATTATACATATCTACAGTATATTTTTACTAACATTTGATTTTTTTTAATGAAATTTCAGATAGCACTACCAACTCCAAGCGAGGTCAACGATCCCGCAAAAAGAACATCAGCTGTGGATAAGGGCCTGACCTAACCTATCTCAACTTGTCGCCTGGAATTATTTTCCAAGACTGCTTCTATTTAGAGGGTGAGTGGTTTCATTTAGTTTAAATATTTAAAGTGCAAGTGTTTAATGATTAATTAACTTAATAAAAAAAAATAATAATTAGATCATACCTACATGCAAAAAAAAACTTTAACTAGTGGTAAGTAAATAAATTTAAAAAAAATAACTGTCACAGCAAAAAAAAATTAAAGCTAATATCACGGTTTTAAAAGTAAATTGAATAAAAGTAAATATATGAAAATGTAAATTTCACAGTTAATTATTAATTCTAATATCACAGCTTAAAAGTCAGTTAAAAAAAAAATAAATATATATATAAATGAAACAAATAATAATAATAAAAGTAAATATCACAGATTATTGAAAATTAGTTACTAAAATTATCAGTCTTATAAGAAAATTAAAATTAATAAAAAAAATATCACAGTTAGCTAAGTGGTTAGTAAAACTTATATCTAGTAATCACAGATGCTTTTTTATCACATATACATAGTAAACTATAGTATTATTAGGTAAATAAATAAATAGAATTAAGTAAAATAAATAACATTTTGTAACATATAATACAAAAAGCATGTAATTAATAAATAAAATATTTAAAAACAAAATACTTTCTGTTTTCAATAACATAATTTCGAGGCACTGGGTGAACATAATAGGGGGTTTCGATTTCCATAAAATTTTACCAATTTTTTTTTTTCAAAATTTGTCTACACAGTTTTTGAATCGTGAATAGAATCACTGCGTTTTGAAAACAGTGTACTCCATCAAAATAAATTAACAAATATAACGTGACAAAATAAATAAATAATTAAATAACAGTAAACAAATAACAAATAAACAACGATTAAGAACAACACTACGAAATACATATATGCGAATAATTTTAAAACATATGTTCAGTGAATAAATCAAAGTTTTTTAATCGGTTTGCTCATTGTTTTAAATCTTTTGCGTGAAGAATTCTCATTCGTTTTCCAATAAGGTTTTCAATTTCATACATTTAATTACCAACTTTTTTGATTATTCGGCACTTAATGTATTTCGGTGAAAGTTTGGCAGATACATTTTTCGAGTAATCACTCAACACGAAATTCTTACGATAGACTTCTTGTCCGGGCAAATATTGAACCTTTTTAGTACGGACATTATATATTCTTGCGGATTTTTCGTTCGCTTTCAGAATATGCTCGCGTATTTGATTCCGAATCAATTGCAATCGACTTTGTCGGGGAAGAGTTAACAACTCGTTATCATCTATGGCGTTCAACTTTTTCTACAGTTCATAACTACTACCGTGCATCATCATATTTGTACCAAATAAGGCAAAATATGGGACACACCAATAGAGCTATGAACTGCACTCCTTAACGCACACGCTATATCGCCCAAATGCGAATCCCAATTTCTTTGGTCATCCTTAAGATAATATCGGATAGCAGCTAATAACGAGCGGTTAACTCTCTCCGACGCGTTCGATCGCGGAGCGTAAAACGCTGTTTTAAAATGTCTTAGGCCATACTTAGAAATGAAATTTTGAAATGCTTTTGCCACAAATTGTTTTCCGTTATCGGAATGAATAATGTTCGGAACTCCGAACATATCAGACACATCCACTTTCAAAAATTTAATCACGCTTGACGTATTCGCTTTTCGTAACGCTTTCAATAACACAAATTTGGACAAATGATCTAACAAAACGAACACATATACATTTCCATATTTTGACCTCAGATAAGGCCCTAAAAAGTCAATGTAAAGTTTTTTTAAAGGCTTTTTTTATACACGTATCTGTCTTCGACTTTTAAGTCAGGCAGTTCTTCTTTACTATTATACACAACTTCGATCAAATCTAAATATTCTTCTGATAGAAATTCCGCTGACTCTAAGTCAATCAACGGGGCAACATCTTCAAGATTCAGAGAATCCACATGTACCCGAGAAAGGGTATCTGGCACGACATGTTGGCTACCTTTACGGTGCTGTATGTCGAAGGTATAGGAAATATAAATTTCCCACCACCAACAATGAAGCCCAAGTATTTCAACTCTTTGAAGCAAAACCTTGATTTCTTCATGTTGATGGTGAGATTGGCTTTTCGTAAACATTAGGCTACTTCGCTTAGCAGGCTGATATGGGTATCAAAATCGGGAGCCATGATAAGCAAATCATCGAGGTACACAAAGACGCACGCCCTAAGTCGTGCAGGAATCACCTTGTCCATCAACTGGCACAACCGTTGAGCTGCATTGCACAACCCAAACGGCATTACTTTGAACTGGTACAAGGGTCTTCCCGGTACCGCAAAGGCAGTCTTTTCTCTACTCTGTTTTTCCAGCGGAATTTGCCAAAAAGAACACCACGGACTTTCGCTCTCTTCGATTACCCCGAGCTTCAGCATCCGATCTAATTCATCGTACAACAGAGTTTGTATCGCTGGAGAGACAGGGTAGTGACGCTGTTTCACATGGGGAGCATCTCCTGTATCGATGACGTGCTCCATCAAGTCGTCTTTCCCAGACCATCGCGCGCAAAACATAAAAATTTATTCCTGACCGCATCCAGCCTGTTTATCAGAGGCTAACTGGTGAGCATTTGGAGAATCCGATTGTTCGTCAACCGAGATACTACTTATAATTCCTGGAGCTAACTGGAACACTCTCCAAAAATCAACTCCAAGATAGATCTCCTGGTCCAAACTGGGAACAAGGAAGAAGGTCAACATTTCTTCTTTGTCTTTATATGTCACTTTAATTTCGACCTTGCCCATTCTCGGGAACCTATTTTAATTTTGGCATAAGGCCGAGGATCAGATTCCAAGTTTAAAATTGTAGAAGAAATTTTCTTCTTCGTATCCTTCCTTGCCTTAAATTTGGCTCTTGCCTTTAAAATATTTTTGGAAGGTATACTTATCGCACTATTAAAAATTCTAGCTCTTGCTTCTTCATATTCCTTAAGACGGATATGAAGAGGCTTTAATACTATTAATTTTTTTTCATTGATTGTTTCATTTTCAGCTTCTTCTTCACGCTGATTACGCTTTAAAATTTCTATTTTTATTTCTTTTTCATTTTCTTTTGTTTTGCATAAAAAAGGTATTGGGGGTTTTAATTCGGGATTGAACGCGATTCCCACAGAGCCTTCACGTTCTTTGCTCGGTTTTCCGGGTGGCATTGTGGACAACTTGGGGTCTTTACAACCTCATGACCTCACCTAAAACAAAACAAGTTTCGCACATCTGACTCACAGTCAAAATAGGTGTGGCCCTGAACTTTACAGTTCCAACAAGTGAGATTGGTGGAGTCGGCATATTGACGTGGAGGATTTTTGGAACGTGCTCCACCGAACTGGTATGCAGTGAGTTGTTCATCAGCAGGCTGATATTCATCTTCACATTCCAACTCGCTCACTCCAAACTTGTGTGGAGGCCTCACAGCTGGTCTGGTTAGGTCTCGCTCTCTTTTTGGAAAAGCTGCTTCCACTTCCTTGCATACAAAACGAAGCTGATCCAAGGAAAAAATCGCCTGCGGAAATACTAAGTTCCTGATCTTGTCGTTCAAATTACGTTTCAAAATTTTGACCATATCGGCCTCTGGAATTGGAATTCTGAGTTGGTATCTCATTTTATTGATAGCAACAAAAAATTCTTCACTACTTTCGTTAGAATACTGTAGATCCATCATAGGGTTTTGGTATCGGCTTAGTTACGCTTCTTTTAACGTTGGTTGGCCAATCAAAGTCTTTGTCCACTTGGAACTGCCAGAACCAAACATATGCTGGACCTGAGAGCAATTGGTGAAAATCTCTCAAAATTTCATTCCACGACCAACCATATCTACTCTGCAGTTTTTCCAACCTAAAAACGAAGTCTTCCACGGTAAGTTTGTCAGAAATCCCGTCGAATTTCAGACCCCACTTGTCAACGTTGACTGGGGTTGTGAATCCTGATTGCATGTATGGATTTACCAACGGAGGTAATCGGGGTGTAAGGGGTCTGATAACCGCCAAACACTGGTTGGCTGACCTGTGGTCGAAAAGGCTGTTCAGTAGCTGTTGGAGGTGGATTTAGTCTACGATGTCCTACTGGAACAAACGCGCTTCTGCTCTAGTTGCCAGAACGATTCGGCAACCTTGGAGGAGGACCTACCGGCACTGTATTCGATGTAGGCGGTGGTATTACCGGATCTCGAAACGGCGGCGGGTTATTCGCTGCTGGAAGAGTTAACGACAGCTTTTCAAGAAATCCACTAAGCTGCCGTTCTATCTGTGCACTAACCTAAGCCGTGATGTCTCTCTCCAATTCTTTCCTAGGTAACGTCCTAACGATGCTCTCCCTATAACCCTGTTTGGAAGGAACACTCTGTGGCCTGACCTCATTTTCCCCCTATAACCCTGGTTGGAAGGAACACTCCGTGGCCTGACCTCATTTTCCCTACCAAAGTTTTGTCTAACGGTGTGGTGCTTCTCGAACTCCAGCACCGCTCAGATCGCTATATAAAGGAGCAGATAAGGAACTTGTATGGACACTAGCGTTTAATACATTGGGAACTAACGAGGAATCCACTTGGCGTGAGGCGGATCGGATGAGCCTATCAGAGATCAAAGGAGAATGTAATACTTTTTGCCTTCCTTTAGTATCTAAGTTTTTCGTGACCGAACTAGTAACCCTATTCTGTTCTTCTATTTCAGCATCCCGGATCATTTTACTGATGCGATCTTGCTCATCTTTACCGGAGTGCGCCATATTCAACTTTAAAATCAACAAATAGAACAATAAAAAAAACAGGAATTCAACGTCAACAAAAAATAAGTGGTGAGTTTTGAATAAATATGTTTTTTCCTTTCTTAATCAAAAAAAACTTATTTTTCAGAATTTTTTTTAGAAAACTAAGAAAGAAATGAATTTAAATTCTTTAAAAACTCAATTTTTGTAATAAAAAAAAATAAATTGAATAAGTAACAAAATAAATGTATTAAATCACGAACAAAAATAAATATGAAACGAAAGAAAAATATGTCAAGTTAACGAAATTTGAATTTAAATAACCAAAAAGTAAACTAATCAAAAAATACTTGTAAATTAGAACAAAAAAAGTATAAAAACTGTTACCTACAAAAAAAAAATATTTGAAAAGTAATTGAATAAATAACAAAAATAAGTAACAAAAAAGTATAAAAAAATAACGAAACAAAGTGAATAAATAACAAGAAATTTGAATAATTGCTTTTGAGAAGCAATCACAAAAAACTTTGCAAAAATTGTATTTTACAAAAAAAAACGAAATCTTAAATCAAAAATTTAATAAATAACAAAAAAAAATTAGAAAATGAATTAATAAGAAACGAAAAAAAGGAAAACTTGAACTTGAAATAAAAATAAAAATAAAATAAAATAAATAAATAAACGAAAATGTTTATGTAACAAAGAAATTAACGAGAGCCGTAAAAACAACAAAAAGAATTGTAATTAATTCTATTTCAAACGTTTTCAAAATTGTATTTAAATTTCAAATTTTGTAAACGAAAGTTTAATAAATATGAAAATAAATAAATATAAAAATAAATTAAAATTTATTTAAACTCGAATAAAAAAACTACATATGTATCTGTAAACCAAAAAAAAAGTAATAAATAACAAAAGAAAACGTATTTCTTATAAATTATTTTATAAAACGAAATTGAAAAACAAAAAAAATTATCAAAAATATTTTTTCTATGGTTATGTTTTTGAAAAAATTTAAAGTATTTTTTCCTTAAGAAAAAGAACTTAATAAAACTTTAATATCAGAATTTAGGATAATATTAAATACAGAATTAAAGATTACGGAAAACCAAAACATAAATAAACAAACCAAAATTTGTTATTAGTTAATACGAAAAATATATATAAATTTGAATCACCTAATAAGAAACGGTTAGAAAACTAAGTTTTTCAAAACCATGTACTTTCAAACAAAGTTTTTCAACAAAAAAAAAAGAACTAATTAAAACTATATTTAAACTTTTCCAAAAAAAATTCCTTTATAAACTTTAATTTTATTTTGTATTTTAACAAAAAAAAAAAATTAAAAGGAAACACAAAAATTATTGAAAAGATCTTGAATTTGTGATGAAACTCTTTAAACAAGAAATAGCTTAAACCTGTAAAAAAAAACTATTATTGACTATAAGAAAAAGAAAAATGTAAACAGATAAACACTTAAACGAATTTAGAAAATTAGCTTTTGAGAAATTTAATCTTAAGATTTTATAAGTATGTAATATTAAATATTTCGAATTAGCAAAAGTTCACTGAACTTTAAAAAAAAAAAAACGAATAATTTTTAAATTTTGAACTAACCAATTTATATGAAGAATTATATATTTTATCTGTTATTTGTATCATAAGCTTTCGGGGTGCTTCAGGTAGCTTATATTTGGTGGTTTCTTAGCGACATGGTATGATCCTACTTACGACATCACTAAGAAGAGACATCAGACGGACGAACAAGACTCCCCTGATGTGACAATAATAGAAAAGGAAAACTACTAGAAACACTAACAAATTACATTACGAGTTTTCCCTTATCGTTCCCGCAATCCTCGACTGTCTCAAGGACCTTGCTAGAAGACATGAAACGATAAGGTAAAACTTACAAACAATTGGAACGATGATGTTGGACTGAACGTCACGCACTATCAATCGTCCAAGAAAATGATAAGACTAGGGATAAGAAAATTGAAAATTTAGAAAGAAAGAAAAGTAAAAAAAAGTTAGGACGGGAATAGGAAAATACTATACAAAAATACGCTATCTGATACCACTCAAGCTTTTGCAAAGGAACGTCGCGATACGCCTAGGTTCGTCTGTGACCTTCCTGACTCAGACATACGCCCTTCGCAAAAACTCCAGTAATGACAGATAAACGCATAACATTTACTAACCGCAGTCACTGTGAATTTTCAATCACTCGTCGCGATTTATCTAAGTACGTCTAAGACCTTCCTGATAAAGACTTACGAGGTTTAAAAATTCACAGTAAGTTTGGTTGAGTATTATATAACACAAACGAACTGAAACTAAGACAACATAAACTAAATCATCAAGAAAAAATGTTCCAACTTGGTTGGAACACCCTTCAATGACGTTGGGCACAATTTTGTTGCGTGGCAAGAGGAGAGGAGGGCGTCGGTAAGGTGGAAAGGGTAGGAAAAAGAAAGAGGAAGGAAAAAGAGAAAGGAGGAGTTTGGAAAGGTAAGGTGGAATGTTGAGCTCCGAGGACGCGGCCTGAATGCATATTGCACGGCGTCAGCTCGTCGGACGGGGGGATCTTGTCCCCGGAAACTCAACTTCGCCTGTAGACAAAAACACATATCAGGCCAACAAATACTAGGGTAAAAAGGAAACGGACTAGTAACGACCATGGACGGACTACTGGCACATCAGGGCACTGCGGATGTTGTTGCAGTGTGGCCATTACCCACCCAACCGTAGGAATTCGTGGCCATGTTTAGATTCCCCCAAAATGGTGGATGATCGGTTTCAGATCATACCATCTTCACCAAAACTCAGCTACCTCAGGCCCCCTGAAAATTGATCTTCAATAGATCGTTGTTTCACTTATGTGAAACATAAAAACAAAACGAAGAAAAGTACTTCTTTTGACCATCGGCGTTTTGAAGTTTATTTCACATTAAAATAATTAAAAAAACAAAATTGAACAGCAAAAAAAAGACAACTAAATACCGTTCGTGGTAGTGCCTCGAGATACAAAAAAAAAAATCAAATACCCTTTGTGGTATTTTTCTTTAACCAAAAACAAACGCTTCCCTGGTTTCCCTACCCCTAGAGAGCTCTTTGGAGGTATCCTAAACCCCAGGACAAAACAAAAATAACTTATCGCGAGTTAAGTTAATATGTATCCGGGATAAATTAAAGATAACACAGTGGTTTGAGGTCTCAATCACAACTCCCTGTTTCTTTATTTTTCAAGTCTTCAAATTATTTACAATATTTATTGAATGCTTATTATTAATTTTATTGCTTATGGTCAACGGAAATCCGGTGTCGATTTTCGTTACCATATCAAATTATTTACAATATTTATTGAATGCTTATTATTAATTTTATTGCTTATGGTCAACGGAAATCCGGTGTCGATTTTCGTTACCATATCATTGGGTTTGATTTTTGGTTTATTGCATTAATTGCATTTATTGCATTTATATTTGATTTGACGATGTCATCATTACTCTGATTAATAATGGTGTCATCGTTTACATTCATAACACCTTCACCGCCAGATTTTGAATTCTCCTGAATTCTTCTATTTACAAATTTTATATTTACATTATTACTTCTAAACCTTATAATAATTATTTCAAAACTATTTCAGCGATGATAAATATTGTTAAATTTAAACCATACGATACATTTCTATGATATTTTAATTCATTAATTTCTTTTATATTTTCGAAATGTTTTATCATAATACTTTCAAAGTTAACCACTTTTGGTTAAGTTTTATTTACATAAGTGCTAGTATAAAAATACTTAGCTTGAATTTTTGTTACTTTATTGTTAAATTTTTTTTGGGAAATTTCGATGCTACAATTATAAAAATTTATTAGATTATTTTTATTCAGTACTATTGCTCGATCGTCACAATCTTGAGTTAATTTTTCTTGTACAGCATTTTTAATGATTAATGTTTTTTCGTCAATCGTTTTTATAAATGTTTTGTTATTAAATTTAAGCTTACATTCATTTTTCCAAATACAATTTTTACTTATTTTTAATTCATTTAAAAGTTTTTTTTCTTCGTACACAAAGTTTTTATTTTTGATCGTTACAAAATATGTATCTTCCTCGTCAATCTCAAAGTTTTCTGAGTTCGGTAGAGGAGAAATAAGCTTAAGATCTAATAATCTTTTGGAATATTAATAGCTATTACTAAAGACTGATTAATATACTTCATTGCACCAATTTTTACTAATTTTAATTTATAAAAATCAATATCGTACATTCTTATTTCTTCTGTTGTAAGTATACTTGGATGAAAGACATTATTCTTAGCAGCTGCAATACTATCTTGTATTTGATCTATCTTATTTTCTAAATATCTTAGTTTGAGCATCTGGTCTAAGTATACTGACTGTTCTCTTATCTCGTCGTTTTGGTTTGATATTGAATTGAGTAATCCTAGGGTCTTATTCCTATTCTGTTCTATGGCTTTTTTAAGTATATTGAATGTGTCATCAAAATGTCTGTTAATTGAAATCTGTTTGTTTGAATTTATAATAGCATTATGACTGTTTTCTTCATTAATTTTTAAGTGTTCTAAGACCTCCTGTCTATCAGGTTAGGTTAGGTTAGGTTAATGGGCTGACAATTGATGTGGCTATCGTCACACTTAGATCAATGTAGATCCATTGTGTTACCCTTGAGTGCAATCACTCTTTTCCTGATAAAAACCTATGTATGTGTTCTATAGTCAATCAAGCCATTTAGAGGCATTGATGAAGTTCAATATGCGGATTTCTGATGTATTGGATAGATCTTCGAGATTATCGAAGAAGTATCTACCAAGAAATTTCCTTCTTTGGTGACAGAGCGCGGGGCAGTGACAGAGAAAATGCAATGTATCTTCGTGCACCTCCTCGTCACCACATCCCCTGCATAAGTCATCTGTACTGAGTTTCATTTTGAATTTATGATATTTCAGTAAAATATGTCCGGTGATTATGCTCGTAAGAGAGCAAAGGGATTTCTTACTAAATTGCATAATTTTGTCCGTCTTCTGCTTATTAAAGCAGGGCCATATTTTTCTAGTAGTATCACAGGTGTCAAGTAGACTCCACCTTTCATTGGATTTCTCTAGAATTAAATCTGAAATTTTCTTTTTAATGTTGCAGGGTGGGATGTTGACCAGCTCTGCTTGACTGCCTTGATCCCTGCCTTGCCAACTCATCGGCTTTTTCATTACCCGGTATCTCGCTGTGCCCCGGGAACCAGCAGAGTCTAATATTATGCTGCGTGGCAAGAACCCTGAGCTCTTCGCGGCAGCAAGACACAAGCTTCGACTTAATAACATTGGCAGAAATCGCTTTTATTGCCGCTTGGCTATCAATGTAAAAGGTGATATCAGCCCGTGGTATCACCATCATTGATACCTGTCTAGCAGTTGTTGTCACTGCCATGACCTCCGCTTGGAAGACACTACTATAATTTGGGAGCCTAAGTGAGTTGTTTAGCTCAAGAAGTTCTGAGAAGAAGCCTGCATCAACACCCGTGTCCATTTTGGAGCCATCTGTATATATTGCTATTGCAGATTCACCGGTGTAGGGTTCATTGTTCAACCATTCTTCTCTGCCTGGAAAAGCAGTTTGGAATGGTTTATGAAAGTCAAATTCGGGTGTTTTATAGTCTGTGATGATACTATCACTCGAATATTTGTGAAGAATCTGAGCATGTCCTTTAGTGCTGTTTTTCCAGGAATTAGTCTGGTTTAGCCGTAAGGCACTTTATGCTGCGGATTCCTGTACGAAGAGGTCTAGGGGTTTCAGGTTGAGTATCGCTTCCAACCCTGCAGTTGGAGTGGATTTCATGGTCCCTGTAATCCCAATGCACGCAAGTCTCTGTACTTTTGTCAGAGTTTTGAGGTTAGTGCTTTTTTCAATTGCATTCCACCAGACCAGATTACCATAAGTTAGTATTGGTCTAATTATTGCCAAATACATCCACCTGATAATTTTTGGACTCTGTCCCCAGGATTTCCCAAAGATTCTGTTACAAGAATAGAATGCAATCATTCCTTTTTGGCTCGTTCCTTAGTATTAAGACTCCAGTTTAGTTTCCTATCTAGAATCACACCAAGATACTTCGCTTTATCTGAAATCTTCAGAGGTGTGCCTTCGATTGAAGGAATTCTGAAGCTGGGTATTTTCATTTTATTTGTGAAAAGGACTAGTTCTGTTTTTGACGGGTTTACCATCAATCCACATTTCTTAGTAAATCTATTAACCTTAGAAAGGGCATATTCAATCTGTTCGCTGATAGTGGATAAGAATTTTCCTGTCGCCAATAACGCAAGGTCGTCGGCGTAGGCTACAACCTTTACTCCACAGTGTTTCAGATCGAGTAGGATTGTGTTCATAACTAGCACCCAAAGAAGTGGTGACAGGACTCCTCCTTGTGGGGTACCTCTAGATGTGATTACTCTCATCTTTATACCTGCTAGTTCTGAGTTAATTTGTCTGTTTTTTAACATGCACATACCCCAATCTTTTATAGAATTATTGACCTTATTGTCTACCAGGTCTGTTTTTACTGCTTCATTATTCACGTTATTGAAGGCACCTCCAATATCGAAAAACGCAGCAAGGGTATATTCTTTGTCGCTTAGAGTTTTTTCCACCGTCTATCATTGTCATCCATTGTTCCAAATAACCATTTTTGTGCCGTGCCTACCAAATTTATTAAACCTCTTTTTTGTCTGGTATCTTTTGGCATTATTGACCTAATTTTTGCTCTTTTGTCACATAGTACTGTCTCTAATAATTTCTTGTTACTCATATTTAGTTTTTCATTTCTCATCATTTATGTTAATTAAATGTAGAACGGTGTTCGTATCGTTCACTATCTCAACTTCTTTGACTTTTATGGTGGTATATCCTTTTTCCTCTGGTATTGGATGAACCTGCAACAACCCTTGTGCTGAGGTTATCATCATCACCAAGATCATTATTACCTGAAAATTTAGATTTACGTTTAATGTTTGAAACATGAACATTCTTTAAAGGACTTAATCTATAATAAGGCTCATCTTTGTGCCTAAGTCTCTTATAATTTCTAATATGCCCTATATCTCTATTTTCTGTGTAACTTTCTCTGTTCGAATTACTTTTGCTGATTATAATTTGTTTTGCCTTTTCTATTCTTTCTTTTAAATCGTTGCTATTTTCATTGTCTCTTGCTTGCCTAGGGGAACATTTTATTGTTGTTTGATACCGATCGTTATAGTTTCCTATAGCCATCTGTATCTTCATTTCAACTGAGAGTTCCCTTCCCTCTATTCCCGTTATTATTTCTAATAACTTTGAGTGAAGTCGCTCTATGTCAGCGTTTCCTGTATGACTGTTTGCTTTTGTCAAATGGACTTCAACACCTTCGGCATTGAGGAATTCAATCAGCTGTTCGGCTCTGAATTCATTGTCCATTACAATCTTTGTTGGTTTTCCAAACTTTGCAAATTGTTCCATAATCAACATTTTCTTCGATCTCCAATTACGATCGGTAATTTGATATGCCGCCGCGAATTTTGTTAGTTTGTCTATTGTTGTAACAAAAGAATGTTTTTTAAAATGAAATATATCGAGATGAATAACTTCAGTTTCAGTTAATCGAAACTTAGGTTTTATGGGCTTCCTATCATATTTTATTCCCCTATACTTATCACAATTACCTATTATAAGACTTATTTGATCTCTTAATTTGGGGAAATAGATCTTGTCTTTTAAGCTATGGTAGCATTTATTTATACCGCTATGCATCGACTCTTTAGTATGATACAACGACAACTGCTTATGCAATTCGGCTTCGGTGTTAATTTCTTTTGCTTTCTTTGAGCATCGAACGAATTTTATTTTACAGTCTGAAGAGAACATTGATATTAAAATTAATTGAATTTTATTATAATCAGAATCACTAACTTCTGAGGGGTAAATACCTATAATTCCTTTCTTTATATACCTTTTCAAAAAATCTTCTATAACATCTTCATCTTCTAAAGGGTTCAATTCTAATCTAGTACGTCTATGTATTATTTGACTTTCGTGCTCAGGACTATATGTCAACCAAATCTGCATTCGATATTTATTGACAATTTCATCTTTTATATTAATTTGATCCAACCTTTGCTCTTCAACTGAATGTTGAGTTTGAGCATCAGACATTTCCAGGTTTGACTCATTGTCATTATTTTTATTTATTTTTTCAGAATTTTCTAATCGACTCAAATAATCGCAACCTTATTCTCCTTACCTTGCAAGTATTCAATTTCATAATTGAATTCTTGCAGCCATATTAATAAAAACCGCTTATTCTACCTTTATTCCACGACTTTACTAAACGATAGAATAAGAGTTAAGCTATGGATTAAAATGTTCAATGAATAAAAACAAAATGCTCGTGGAATAGTAAAGTGACGTCTACCAAACATCTCTTGAGAAAATCTACTACAATAAGTAATATGCTTGTTTAGTGACTTGAAATTTTCACCGAGTTTCCCAAACATATTTTTTTTTGTATGGGTTTTGAGAGCAAATTATGAAAATTTGTCGAAAAAAAACTCACGTCACCAAACACACCTAAGGACTTTTATTTTTAGGTGAGAAGAAATTATTTTCATGAATTGTGTTTGGAAGAAGATGCAGTATACCTAGGTACCTATAATTTTTTTTGATAGTTGGAAATTAGGAAGATATATACATAGATAGTTATGTGTACCTTTAGAAAGATAGATATATAGAGAAATATATAGATGGAAAAAGATAGTTATGTTAGATAGTCTATGTAGGTGAAATGGGTGGCAATAAATCTGCCATTATTATTATTATTTTTTTCAAAACATTTTCTTTACTTAACTTTTACTTTCACTTATATTTTTTTTATTTGCAAAACAATTTTGAATCATCTGGTTTTTTATTCCTTCGCTAAACCACCTTCTTCGGTGGATTAGCTTAGTAAACGTCACTTAGTAGACATTTTGTTTTATTCATAATACTTTGCGCTTAGTCCACGGAATAAGGCCTAAACCTTCGCTATTCCACGTTTATTAATTTGGCTGTTGAAGTTTAAGCAACCATCTCTGGTTTCGTTGTGAGAACTCTTTCCCTTTATATTTTCCGTTAAGGTACTTGATTGGTGCATGGTCTGTCACAATTTTAAATTTGTTCCCATATACATAAATACGGTCTAAAATAGCAAACAGAGTACACAATCGCTAAAAATTCCTTGTCCGTAGTACTGTAATTTTGTTCGTGATCATTAAGGGTTCTTGATATAAAACATACTGGATGACCTTGTTGCGACAAGACTGCTCCTATGGCATAATCACTAGCGTCTGTTGTCACAACAAATGGCTGGTCATAATCCGGATATTTCAAAATGGGATGAGATAAAATTAAACTTTTTAGGTTCTCAAAAAATGATATGTACTGTGGGTCGTTAATGTTTATTTTTCTACCTTTCTTTAAATACTTTATTATGGGGTATGCTATCTTCGCATAATCTTTTATAAACTTTCTATAGAAACCTGTTGTCCCTAGAAATCCTTTAAGTTGTTTTTCTGTCTTAGGAACTTCAATTTCCTGTACAGCTTTTATTTTATCAGGATTTGGCATCATGCCCTCTCGTTAATGTTTATTTTTCTACCTTTCTTTAAATACTTTATTATGGGGTATGCTATCTTCGCATAATCTTTTATAAACTTTCTATAGAAACCTGTTGTCCCTAGAAATCCTTTAAGTTGTTTTTCTGTCTTTGGAAATTCAATTTCCTGTACAGCTTTTATTTTATCAGGATTTGGCATCATGCCCTCTTTTGTTAAAACATGACCCAAAAACTCTGTATTTTTTTTAAAAAGCTGCATTTATCTGCTTCGATTTTCAAATTATGCTGCTGAAGTCTTGTGAAAATTTTTCTTAGTGATCTTACATGTTCTTCTAATGACGTTGAAAATATTAGGATGTCGTCTATATATACAACACATATCGTATTGATATATTCGCGAAGAATATCATTCATCATTCTCTGAAAAGTGGCTGAAGCATTCTTCAACCCGAAAGGCATCCTTACATATTCATAACTACAAACTTTTTCTCTTTTAATATTATAATTATGACTGACTTTTAGTCTAATTTATAATTATTGGTTTTGTCTTGGTTTTAAATTACCGGACACAATACACTTTAGTTTTTAGAGACACTTCTTGTTTTCACTTTGCAGGGTGGTGGAGTGTTGTGGAGGGTAATCACGAAAAATATTTTTTAGATTCGTTTCTGCACGATTTTATAAATTGTGATTATGAATGAATGAATGAATGAATTATGTGGGTATATTTGCACTGCGACCTTAAGATCTATTGTGCCCCCCTTTTGAACCGGATGAGGTTTCTCATCTACAGTTCAACCTCCAGATTCATACATTTTAGAAATTTAAGAATTTGGGGTATTTTCAGAGAATGTATTTTGCTCTCTTCTATATGGTGCCTACCCAGATATTTTTGTCTTTGATGCACTAGTGCATCGCATTTACCTATTATGTGGTCCGGTGTCTCCTCATGAGCGTTAAAGAATCTGCAAGAAGCACTGCTCACTAGGCCAAGGATGCTGAGATGTCTTCTCAGTTTACAGTGGCCTGTGAGGAGACCTGTTATTTTCCTAAGACTGTTCCTACTTAGGCTAATACAGGATAGATAACGCTCTCGGTTATAGTTCCCGAGTAGGAGTTTGGCCTGTCTTAGTTTTGGGAGTTCTTTCCAGATTTTTGATCTTGTTGCCTCCTCTAATAATTTAATTTGGTTGTTGATTATATTTTCCCCTATACCACAATAGGGCTCTGGTCCCATTAGGGGTCCCTTTGCTCCTATTTTAGCTAGGGTGTCAGCCTCTTCATTGCCCTGGACACCAACATGACCCGGTACCCAATGAAGTGTGACTTTGTTTTCCTTGCCCAGTTCATTTAATTTATTTATACAATCCCATACTAGCTTTGAAGAGATGGTGTATGAGTTCAAAGCTTTTAGTGCGGCTTGACTATCTGACATGATGGCAATGTTTTGGTTTTTGTATTTTCTATCGATGTTACGTTCTGCGCATTTTCCGATGGCATTTACTTCTGCCTGGAATATGCTGGTGGACTGTCCCATCGGTATGGAAATTTTGGTTCTAGGCCCTAAAATCCCTGCCCCAGTCCCTTCAGAAGTTCTCGATCCATCAGTATACCACTTGATGGTGTTTGCTTCGAGACTGTAATTTTCCGTTTCGCTTATCCAGTCTCTTTTGCAACTTAACTCCGTACGGAAGTGCTTTTCGAAGTTGTATGTTTTGATCATGCCATCCCTTGGAATGTCAAGAAGGTTTGTATATGTGGAATTGGGGATCGCATTCCGTTCCCTGTAGCTAATGATTTTCCCTCTCCCAGTACCCTCCTTGACAAATCTCATAATGGCTCCCTTGGCAGCACTTTCTATTGTCACGTGTAGTGGCGTTAGATTTAATATGTTTTCCATTGCTGATGTAGGGCATGTTCTCATTGCACCGGTTATACATATGCATGCAAGCCTTTGCACCTTTTCTAGTTGTTTCCTAGTGGTTATTAATTCGGTTCTTTTGTGCCATGCAACCGCCCCATAGGTAATGATGGGTCTTACCATCATGGTGTACATCCATCGCAAGATGTTTGGTTTGCAACCCCATGATTTTCCTGCAAGTCTTTTGCAAATCAACAAGGCTTTTGTGGCTTTCCCGATAGTTATATCGACATGTTTATTCCAAAGGAGTTTACTATCTAGTGTAATGCCTAAATACTTGACCTCTCTTTGGGTGTCGATTATTTCTCCTGCCAACCGTATAGGTTTCATTCGTGTGTATTAGGTCACAAAGAGTTTCCTCAAATTTTCCGAAGGCTGTTATTACGATGTCATCGGCGAAGCCAATGCATCGTATACCTTGAGAAGTTAGAGTTTCCAGTAATTCATCTTCTACCAGACTCCACAGTTAGGGTGATAGTACCCCTCCCTGAGGACACCCTCTTGTTGTGATGACTTTCTGAACATTTTGTCCTGCGTTAGCTTCCGCCGTTCTCGTACTTAGCATTCTACCTATCCATCTGGTTATGGTGATGGGTACCCCTTTTCTACTAAGAGCCCTGTCAACAGCTTCATGCGAAGTATTGTCAAAGGCCCCTTCTATATCAAGGAAGGCACAAATGGCAGTTTCCTTGCCATTTAAAGCCGTTTCTGTGGATATACCCGCTCTGTAAGCATGCTGATGGCGATTTAGAGGCATGCTAGTTAAGATTTCTACTCTTATATAGTTATCAATTACCTTTCCCAAAGTTTTCAGTAAAAAGGATGTCAAGCTAATTGGCCTGAATGACTTTGGATGGGTTGTATCTTTTTTCCCCACTTTGGGGATAAAAATTATCTTGGCTCTTCTCAATAGACTTGGTGTGTACCCAAGTGCAATGCTACTTCGAAGCAATTTTATAATGTACGGCATTAATTCCTCCCTTCCCTTTTGTAAAAGGGCTGGAAAAATACCATCTACACCCAGTGATTTAAACGGTTGAAAAGTACTTATCGCCCATTCAATCCTATTGCCTGTGCAAATAGTCGAAGCTATTTGCCAGTCTGTCCGGTTTGTTCTGAGAGGTATTCTCTCTGTCATGTTATCTACCATAGGTATACTACCTGGAAAATGAGTGTTTAGCAGTAGGGTAGCCCCTTGCTCCTCGTTCTCCTTGTAACTACCGTCCGGGTAACGAAGTGCCAGCGATGTGATGGTAGTTTCTTTTGCTAGAGCTTTGTGAAGTCTAGCAGCTACCGGAGTAGAAGAAACCCCCTCGCAGAACCTCTCAAAGTTCTTTCTTTTCGCCCTTGGGATTTCCTGGTTATAGTTGGTCAATTCTGCAGAGTAATTATTCCACTCTCCAGTACTCTTTGCCTTATTAAAGAGTTTTCTTACCTTGGATCTTAGTTTTGACAGATCTCTGTTCCACCACGGAGCATCCTTTTGTCTTTTGACTTGCTTAAGGGGACAACTGAGTTCATAAGCCTCAATTATTGTCCCACTAAAGTCGTTTACTAAGTGTTCTAACTCAAGGTTACTATTTGTCGTTCTACTGGACCTATTCGTTCGAGGTTTATTCTGAGAACGCTTTTGTACAGGTTCCAGTTAGTTTTCTTAGGGTTCCTGCCAGAGGTATTCTCTGTGAGCAAGTTGTCTAAGGTAAACTCTATAATTCTATGGTCAGACATAGATGGTTCGTTTGAAACTCTCTTACTCTAGTTATAAAGGTAGGTGTGTTCCCTACGTCATAAATATCTAGATTTTTCTCGATAATAAAATCTAAAAGGTACTCACCCCTTTGATTAGTATCGGTACTACCCCATGTTGTATGGTGGGCGTTTGCATCACAACCGACCAACAACGGTAGTCCTTTGTTGCTGCAGTAGTCCGCTAACTTCTGTACTTCGATTGGTGGGATGTTTTCTTCATCACCGGCGAAGTAAGCTGCTGCTACCACCATCATGCTGATGTTGCCCCCGTTGTCAAATTGGGCTTGGATTGGCACCAGGTGCCGCGTCATAAATTCTGAAAGACATATAAATTGTATGTTATTTCGCTCGGGGCGAGTCAATTCTCGTATCCCAAATTAATTTAGAGTTCTTACATGTTAGGCTTCTAATTTGGCCCCCGTGAATCCAGGGTTCTTGGATCAGGACTAGTCCCAGGTCATCAGCTGAAAATTTTTGTGATATTATAGCTGATGCTTTTGCGTGATGCAAATTTACCTGGTCTAGCCTGGTTCTGATCCTGCGTCCAGACATAGTCTGTTTAACAGGTGGGGGCTGGTGCCCCCTCATCTGCCTATCTTCCTCCTCCTTTGTGGGAAGCACCTCGTCTGTGTCAGATGAACTAGAAGAGAGGACAATGCCCTCCATTTCTTCGTCCATCTGGCTCGACTCATCTATGGCCAGTTGTTGTACCTGGCCTTGGAGGATTGTCGAGGGGGAATTGGGAGTTTCTGGGATTAGGAGTGGTTTGGGGGTTACAGGGTTTTGGATGGGCTTAGGACTTTCAGGTGTTAGGGTAGGATTGGATGGTTCAGGGGTCGGGATAGGTTGGGTTAGTATAGGAGCGGGGGGTAGGTTAGAACATGCAGTTGATGGGATGGGGGGATGGGAGGGATGGGTTTTGGTTGCAGTCGCTTGGCCTGCCGTGTGCTTTCGGAGTCCCATGACAGGGATTCTTCTAAACTTATCGTCGATGCCGATCACCATTAGCTGTCGCTTGCCCTCTGCCTTACTGGTGAGCACCTTCCAGGCATGTACTTCTATTAAGTTAATATGTATCCGGGATAAATTGAAGACAACACAGTGGTTTGAGGTCTCAATCACAACTCCCCGTTTCTTTATTTTTCAAGTCTTCAAATTATTTACAATATTTATTGAAAGCTTATAATTAGTTTTATTGCTTATGGCCAACGGAAATCCGGTGTCGATTTTCGTTACCATATCATTGGTTTGATTTTTGGTTCATTGCATTAATTGCATTCATTGTATTTATATTTGATTTGACTATGTCATCATTACTCTGATTAATAATGGTGTCATCGTTTACATTCATAACACGCGCGACGACACTCCTTCTCCTATCGAAACAGATTTTTGGCCACCTTGCACATAAATCGAAGGTAAATTACGAATTTAAAAAAAAAAGTTAATAAATTAAATCGGATAACCTGAACGCCGTTTCAACATTCAATATAACATGAAATAAATAAATATACAATAACTAATTGACAATCACAAAAACAACTTTTTATGTATAAATATATAGCAACTAACTAATTAATTATCTTCTCTTTTTTTTCACTTAACTTTCTTTTCGTTTTTTTGGACTCACTCAGACCGTATATATTTCTGGGTTGACCTTTTAGTCACCCGATTATGTTGAGGCAGCGGAGCTCCTACAACTTGGTTGATGTTGGTGTCTTTCGTGATGGTACTTCCGTATCTGGGTACAGCCAGTGGATCCGAAGACGGGAGTGCTTCAATAAAGGCTGGAGCAATTGGGGTCAGCACACTGCGGGCTGATTTGCAAGGAAGTCTTCTCCCAAAATTCCTAAGCAAAAGTCCGGGAAGTAACCGGTAAACGGAATATTGTATTTATAAAAACGAAACTAGCGGCGGCTCTTTACTGTGAAGATTCCTAGGGCCGCCGAGAAACTACCACTTTTAAAAATATTGGATTCAAGTTAATGAAAAAAAATATTTAAAAAAAATGAAAGAAAATAACTGCACAGAATATTGATTAATTATTCAATTAAAAGATTAATAAAGTTATTTTGAATCACTTTGTTGTGACTTGGGCTTCTTTTTCTTGTTTTATTTTCGGATTATAAATTTTGAAAATGTTATTATTGAACAGAGGAACGCACCAAACAGTCGCTTTGATTTCATATCAATTCAGATATGTATGTCAACAATTATCTACAAAAAAAAATTCACCGGGAGACTTTAAGAAAACGATCAGGGAAGAAAGAGACAGAGACTCAATAATGTCACAAAAATAATCAGGTCAAAAAAAAAATAGATCGTCTGATCCTCCTCTAACAGGAAAATATCATCCGATACCCATCTCCGCATACAGCAAACTCCTACCAACAGAAATAATAACAACAAAAACGAAGGTGTATTTATAGTGGTTGCATGGGTATTGGTGAACGTGAACAAAAAAAACAAAAATATACATATGACAACTATACTCGTCTCTTTTTTTTTAACTATTTTTCCATTTGCCATTTCTTCTAATAATGGAGAAACAGGGGTTATTTAACGCAATTTGTTGTCAACAGATGGGGCTGGCGAAAATTTGCTTTTTAAACCCATACGAAACTTAAATAAAATAAAGGACCGGGCGTCCGTAACAAGAATGAAAAGAATAACAAAGCAATAATTTTTTGTTTTTAACCTTACTGCTGAAAAAAGATTTCCGTTTCCATTTTCATCAGTAAAATTAAAGAAGTCTTTTTAGAAAAAAAAATATGCTTCAAAGAAAATTTCTTGAAGAAAATCAAATATTTTTAAAAATAAAGGTATTTTTATGTTCATACTTCAGTAAATTCAAAATATTAGTCCAATTTTAGTATTTTAAGCAAAACTCAAACGAAGTAAAAAATTTCACGTGGGTTTTCATACATAGTTCATAGTTTTAAACTCATTTCCATGTGGATTTTTCGTAGTTCTTAAAGAAATTTACAATTTTATGTGAATTTTCAAGAAACTACATGCTATTATAAATTTCGCGTGAGTTTTCAAAAAAAACACGTAATTTTCAAAAAACACGTTATTTGAATATTCAAGGTTAATTCTCAAGAAATTACATCGTTTTATAAGTTTCAAGTAAAAAAAAACACGTAACTTTAAAAAAAAAACTTACTTAATTTACTATTCTAGGTGTATCTCCAAAGCATTATATCATTTTAAAATTTCATGTGAATTTTCAAAGAAACACCGAGTTTTATACTCATTGTTTTCATATTTTACGGGAGTTTAAAAAATTCTTAAGGAAATTTCACTCTGGCTCAACGACGGTTTGAGAGCTTTTGTCTGTCGTTTTTTTGGCCTCTTTCTCCCACTTCATCTTGTCCATAGATTCTTCGAGGGCTGCAATACCGTTTTTGATATCCATGCTGATATTTTTCTGTTTGCCGCAAGCTACTTTCATGGATTTCAGCACTTCTCTGCACTTTTCAATCTCCTTAGAAAAAAGGTCACCATTGTTTATTACTGCTTCGCACGTGCTGTCGTTTCCTTGAATAATATTCCGACGCGCCGGTGTTTTTCCCACTGGTGTAATTTGTTGGCTTGTGGTGGTTTTTGTTGACGGTGGAGGTGTGCGGGACAGCCTCGAACCTTTCTTAAAAGGGTCACTACTGGCTTCACTTGTAGCTGTACGTTCAGTAGGAGCCAAGTGTGCCACTCCCAAAGCTTCGTTTTCTTTTTCATTTTTCTTTTTTTCATTTTTCTTGCAGTCGTTGTATATCGACGTCCCGGAGCCCGCGCGCTCACTCCTGACAGACGCCGGTACTGGGGATCCGACTCCCTGCACCGTAATATTACTTCTATTCTCTTTTCTATCCATATTTGGTTTGATTTTCTGTGTTCCTTCACATAGTTGCTTTTTTTGGTCCGCGAGTGGTATTTTATTTCCCACTTACCCTGCATCTCTGCCGAGCGTTCCTCTATCCGCCACCTGAGGACGCGCCCTGTAGGGGGAAGCAACAAACCCCCCCAGGGAATAATAATAATAATAAAATAATAATAATAATAATAATAATAATAATAATAATAATAATAATAATAATAATAATAATAATAATAATAATAATAATAATAATAATAATAATAATAATAATAATAATAATAATAATAATAATAATAATAATAATAATAATAATAATAATAATAATAATAATAATAATAATAATAATAATAATAATAATAATAATAATAATAATAATAATAATAATAATAATAATAATAATAATAATAATAATAATAATAATAATAATAATAATAATAATAATAATAATAATAATAATAATAATAATAATAATAATAATAATAATAATAATAATAATAATAATAATAATAATAATAATAATAATAATAATAATAATAATAATAATAATAATAATAATAATAATAATAATAATAATAAATAATAATAATAATAATAATATAATAATAATAATAATAATAATAATAATAATAATAATAATAATAATAATAATAATAATAATAATAATAATATTAATAATAATAATAATAATAATAATAATAATAATAATAATAATAATAATAATAATAATAATAATAATAATAATAATAATAATAATATAATAATAATAATAATAATAATAATAATAATAATAATAATAATAATAATAATAATAATAATAATAATAATAATAATAATAATAATAATAATAATAATAATAATAATAATAATAATAATAATAATAATAATAATAATAATAATAATAATAATAATAATAATAATAATAATAATAATAATAATAATAATAATAATAATAATAATAATAATAATAATAATAATAATAATAATAATAATAATAATAATAATAATAATAATAATAATAATAATAATAATAATAATAATAATAATAATAATAATAATAATAATAATAATAATAATAATAATAATAATAATAATAATAATAATAATAATAATAATAATAATAATAATAATAATAATAATAATAATAAATAATAATAATAATAATAATAATAATAATAATAATAATAATAATAATAATAATAATAATAATAATAATAATAATAATAATAATAATAATAATAATAATAATAATAATAATAATAATAATAATAATAATAATAATAATAATAATAATAATAATAATAATAATAATAATAATAATAATAATAATAATAATAATAATAATAATAATAATAATAATAATAATAATAATAATAATAATTTTTTTTTTTTTTTTTTTTTTTTTTTTTTTACTTTACTTGTGGAGGAATGCGTTACGCACCATAAGGAGGTATCCATACCTCCCCGTGTGCCGGACTCACCAAGGAAAAAATGTTAAAACCTTATAATGGCATACCGGCTAAACCTCCAAAAGTGTCTCGAAGATCCCCCCCTCGGGACCACGGGATTGCACTTCTTCAAGAGGGGGATTCTGTTGTACGCCCCATACTGGGCACACGTCTTGTAGCGGGATCTTTTCTTCCTCTGCTTTCTTTGTTCCTAGGTTAGGAAGGATTTGGTTAGGTAGGTTATGTTAGGAAGGTTATGTAAGGATTAGGTTAAATTAGTCGGGTTTCGTTAGTTTAGATTAGTCTTTTATTAGGTGAAGTTAGGTTACGTTAGTTCAAGGTGATTTGGTTAGATTTGGTTAGGTTAGTAGGTTAATGGGTTAGGAGAGGTTAGGAACGCGGAACTGTTCTTCTTCTCTTTTCTTGCTTCGTAGGAGCTGATTCGTGTATGTACTGATCAAGTTCCAGTTATGTTGACTAGTAAGCATCTTCTCGACTATGTTCTCTGGAGTGATGGTGCCAATGTTTGTCTCCAGTTCTTCTCTTTGTGCTGCCCATCTGCTGCAGACGAAGAAGGTATGTTGTGCATCGTCTTCTTGGGAGTCCCCGTACTGGCATGCTGGACTACTCGTTTTGCCGATCTTGTGGAGAAATGCGTTGAAGTAACCGTGTCCGGTGAGTAACTGGGTGACGTAATAATTAACCTCACCGTGTTTCCGGTCTTTCCACTCAGCCACATTTCTAATCAGCCTCGCCGTCCATCGTCCTCTGCTTTCTGCGCACCAACGTTCTTGCCACTTCTGTATGGTCAGTTGCTTAGCCTCTTCTGCTGCCGCTTCCAATCCCATTTCCGGCTTTTTGTCGTAGACGTACTTCCTTTCTGTCGCTAGGAGATCGATAGGGGTCACTCCAGCGATTACAAGGACAGCTGGTTCCGACACTGTTCGATAAGAGCTTGCCACGCGTAGAGCTCCGCGTCTTTGTACTGCTGCCATCTGCTTCCGGTACTTCTCCTGTTTAAGTGCGTCCGCCCATATTTCGCTTCCATACAGAAGGATGGAATGCGTTGTCGCCATCAGTAGCTTCCGCTTACTGGCCGTTGGTCCCCCCACGTTCGCCATCAGTCTGCTCAGTGATGTGGTAGTTTTTGATGCTCTTTCCGATGCTGCCTTTATTTGTTGCCAGTAGGTTAGCTTTGTGTCGAGCCTCAATCCCAAGTACTTCACTGTCGCGCTGCTTCTTATCACTTCGGTCCCGATTTGGAAGTCAATTTGTGTAGGAATCCTCTTCCTCGTCAGAAGAACTATCTCTGTTTTTTCCGTGGCTAGGCTGAGTCCATGCTCTTCCATCCATGAATTTGTTCGTCGCATGACCTGGTTTAGCTTTCTTTGCGCGCTATCGGTGTCTCGTGCCGTAATCACCGCGGCGATGTCGTCAGCATAGCCAACCAGGAAGGCATCGTCAGGCATCTCCATGCGAAGGATATCATCATAGGAGATGTTCCACAGGTCTGGTCCTAAGATTGATCCTTGCGCTGCACCAGATGTGACTTCCTTCCTTCGCGGACCTTCTGCGGTCTCGTAGATCAGCTCGCGATCCCTGAGATAGTCCTTCGTCATCCGTAGAAGATAGGCAGGGACGTGGAACCTCCATTCCAGCGCATGTAGGATATCACTCCACCTGGCCGAGTTGAAGGCATTGCGTACATCCAGCGTTGCCAGCAAGACGATCTCTTTCGAGTAGTGGTTTCTTTGTTGGGCAATTTGGGAGGCGTGCACTACTTCTTGTATTGCACCGATAGTAGAGCGGCCTCTCCGGAAACCGTACTGTCTCTCTGATATATCGCCCGACGCTTGTACTGCAGCTGAAAGCCGCGGTTTTAAAAGCTTTTCCAAGAGTTTTCCCGCGGTGTCTAGCATGCACAGAGGTCTGTATGCCGATGGGGAATCTGGGTCTCCTTTGCCTTTGTTGATGAGCACCAGCCGTTGTTTCTTCCAGCTCTTCGGGAAGACGCCTTCTATGAGGAAGTTGTTGAACATGTTCAGAAGTAATTGGGGACATGCTTTGGCGGTCGCTTTCAGGACTTCTGCGGGGATTCCGTCGGGGCCCGGAGCTCTTCGGTTTTGCAGGGACTGCACAGCTATGCTCAACTCCTCCTCGTTAAAAAGTGGGATATCCTGTCTTTGGACCGGTGTGTTGTCGGGTGGTCTGACAGGATGAGTTGGGAATAGTGTTCCAACAATGTGCTCCATTTTTTCTTCGCTTAGGACTGGGGGTGTTATCTGAGCTCCTAGTTTACGCGTAACGATCTTATAGCCTAGTCCCCAGGGGTCGCTATTGACATCACGGCGGAGATCCTCCCATTTCTCTCTCTTGCTCGAATTGATGGCTCTCTTGAGCTCGGATCTCTTGGTTCTGAATTCCGCTATGGCGTCCTCCATAGGTTCAGCGTTTTCTTCTCCTCCCCCTGGTGACTATGCGTCGAAGTTGTAAACATCTCCGGCGTAAAACAGCTATCTCCTCTGTCCACCAGTACACTGGATCTCTGTTTCTGTTGGCACCTCTTGTCCGGGGCATTGAGGAGTCACAGGCGAGCCGAATTAGTTGCATCGTGGCTTCAGCCTTGGTTTCAGCAGGTCCTTCTACTCGTAGCACAGCATCTGCCCCTTCCTCGATCACTCCCTTTAAAACATCCGCGTTAAGCCTGTTTAAGTTCCACCTTGGAGCCCTTGGTTGGTGACGTAGGTTTAGGGCTCGTTGGTTTTCCTCCAGGTCGAAAACGATATACTGGTGGTCGCTACCTGTATAGTCCTCGATTACTCTCCAGTTCCTAATTTTTGCGAATGTGGTGCCCGTCGCAAAGGTAACATCTGGAATAGTGCCTCTGTGTCCTGGTCTCCTGAAGGTGGGGGTGTTTCCTACGTTAGCTACGTATAGTCCACGTCTCGCGGCCATCTCGAGTATTTGCCTTCCTCGAGAGTCTGTAGTTGGCATTCCCCACTCTTGGCCTCTGGCGTTGAAATCTCCTGCGACTAAAACATCTCCACTAGTCTCATTCAGAAAATCCTCCAAATCCTCCAGTTTTTTGCGAAATTCTTCGATCCTGTCGTTTGGGCTAAAATATATGCTTGCTATTGTAAGTTTTCCAGTTTTGACCCAGACAAAGCCTCTTTCTGCCCCTTTTCTATCAATTTGGAATTTTGTTGTGTCTGTGATCCAAATGGCAGCAGTATTAAGCAGATCTGAAAACCAATTTTGTCCGTCCTTATCGCGGTATTGTTCGCTTACGATAACAATGTCAGCTCGAAGTTCCGAGATAAGTTTTGTCAGAAGGCTGTCTGCCGTTAGACTTCTGTGGACATTCGCCTGGAGGATCAAAGTCATTTTGAGGAGGCCTTTTTCGCCTCTTCAAGTGCTTTCCTGAACACTTGACAGCTTCCGGTGCCAGGTACATGGTTTATGGATGATGTTGTTTCCAATTCCACACAGAGGCAGAATTTAGGCTGGTTTTTGCAGTCCTTCTTTTTATGGCCCTTTTCCCCGCATTGGATGCATAGTCCTTGCCCCTTTCTGTCCGGATTTGGACAGGACGACTGTTTGTGTCCATATCCGAAACATTTGAAGCACTGTGGAACTTCGGTTCTCTGTCTGATTCGGCAGTGTGTCCAGCCAATTTTAATTGTGCTGGCCTTCAGCATTTCTTCGGCGGCATTTCTTCGGCGGCTTGAGCATTTACCCTGATAATGGCCATCTTCAGAGATCTGTTGTTTTTACTAGTGATCCCTATTTCCAGCTCCGTTATGGGGTCTGTACATTTTTTCCGGATTGCTTCCTGGACCTCTTCTACCGTGGTTAGTTCGTCAAGGTCCTTAATCTCGAGTGAAATCATATGTTGGAGGTTTTTGACAACGGCTTTATCTCCCAGAATTTCCTTTAGGCAGTTTCCAAAGGCTGTCTTGTTTTTTGTTTTCGCCCCGAGCTCTACCAAGACCTCTCCCTTTTTGGTTTCGCGAATCTTTTTGACAACTGTTTCTGTCGCGTCTGGATTGGCCTTATTCCGGATTTCTCTCAAGATGCCGGAGTAGGTTTCCTCTCCCATCGGCTTGATAAGAATAGCTCCCGGGTTTTGTTTCCGCCTAGGCTTTTTCTTTTTTCTCTTCTTCTGTTTTCCGCTTGCTTTGGTAGTTGGGTTACCTTTATTATTGTTTGACTTATCAGGTAACTTTTCCTTGGCAGCTTCTGTGTCCTTTCCTTGGAGGGTTGCTATATTCTTTTTCGTGTTAGCAGGTAGAGTTCGCTTGGCAGCGTCTGTGGCCTTTCCTCTGAGGGTTGCTTGGGCGTAGGTCTCTTCACCGGGGATGACGTCGTTGGTCAGTGTGTTTGCTTGTCTGTCCTCCGTCTCCACGGCTTGTGAAATCTTTCTCGTTTTTTTTTTCGGAATCCTTTTGGAGTGGACTCGACGGTGGTCTTTTGGTGGATCCCGGTTCTGAAGGGTTTTTAGGAACTTTCTTCTTACCGGCTTCCACCCTCTGCTGTGGGGCTTCTTGGTTCGTGGTGGACGGTTTTGAGCAGCAAACATCGGTCTTGTTCTTTTCTCTTTTTGACCATTTTATTTTGTCAAGAGACTCCTCCAATGACGCTATGCCGTCTTTAATATCTATGCTGATATTTTTTTGTCTCAGACACGCTGCCTTCATTTTCTTAAGTGTATTAAGGCATTTCTGCATCTCCATAACAAAAACGTCGTTTGGATTTCCCTCGTCCGTTTCTTTGGAGGCAGGAGCATTAATTACTCCCGTCGGCAGCGCAGCAGTGTTGGCTTCCTCTTCTGGTTTTTCCGCTTCAGCTCGAGAAATCGGGAAAATCCCACGTCTTGCTGACTTCGGCCCTTCAGGCGGTTTAGGGCCTGTAGGAGTACCCTTCTTCGGAGGTGTCCGAGGTATTTTTGATACTCTTTTAAAAGGGTCACCGTTGTTCTTGCTTGTAGCATTTTGATTCGTAGGAGCCAAGCTTTCCACTCCCATCGAATCAGTTCTCATTGTTGATGTTGTGCGGTCGCTGTATATCGACGTCTCGGGGCCCGCGTGCTCACCCCCGACAGACTCCGGTACTGGGGATCCGACTCCCTGCACCGTAAAATTGTTCTCTCTATCTTCTCCTTCCATATTTGGTTTCTTGTTCTGTGTTCCTTCACATAGTAGTTTTTGTTGGTCCGCGTGTGGTATTTTATTTCCCACATACCCTGCATTCCAAGGGAAATGCCGAGCGTTCCA